>JALPQD010000067.1:3604936-4217436 GCA_023101885.1 Typhlomys cinereus | reverse complement strand
TGAACAGGGCTGTAGGAAAGTTGAAGATATTATAGTGGAAATTAAAAGGGGGAAAGGTGTTTATAAATCTGCACTATAAACTTTTTCTTTAGGACAACAGAAAAGAACTTATTAAATCCACGGTAAGCAGAAGAAAATGTTCATTTCCCTTAAATATACAAAGTTTATTTTTAATAATAAAATTTGAAGGAAAAGCTTGAAGAAAATAAGAAAGCAAGACAGAAAATCAAGCAACTCCAAAACTGAAGACTTAGTAAACTTCCATTCATGCTAACAAAACTTCCACTCAAGAAACAAAAAGAGAAAGAACTCATAAATTGATGGTATTTGCAATGAAGAAGGCGATTATTATTGTTAGAAAAAAGATGGAAATCCACAATAATAGATTCTTTATTAGAAGAATTATTATTGGTTTGGTCTAAAGGTGGGAGAGCATTTGGACAGGGATCAAAGTCTAAAGTAGGGGTAGGTGAGGACCTTGGTTGCAGGATGCAGTCAGTCCTGGGGGTGGGAGACTGGGGAAATCTCTGCAGAAAATTTGCAGTATGAAAAGGCCACTAACATTTTCAGCTTTTGCAATGTGGTAGGAAGCTTGCATCATGTGACACAAGTGTGTGTCTGAGGTCAGGTAGATGCTGACCTGGACAGTTCTGAGACAAGGCTGCAAGAAGCCCCAGGCAGATGAAGCCTGGTTTCTGTGCAACTGGGAGGCTTTGACTAACCAGTGGAGAGCCCATGGATATCGAAAGGCTAATAAACAAGTACTGCTACTGACTTCACCATCAGAAATACAACTGCACAAGTAGAATGGACAGATCCCATGGAAAGCATAATTCACTCAAACTCACAGCATTATTGATAGAAAATCTTGAGTAGGTCTATGTTGATTAAACAAATTGAGTTAATAATTAATAATCTTCCCCAAAAAATCATCACTAAGGCCAGAGAGGTTCATTTATGAATTTTACCAAACAGTCAAGGAAGAAATTATAAAAATTCTCTATAGTGTCTTCCAAAGATAAAACAGAGTATTTCCTTACTCATTCTCTGAGACCACCGTTAATGTAATTCCAAAGTCAAGTTATATCATTACAAGAAAGGCAAATTATAAGCCAATGTTTTACATGAACATGAATATAAAAATCCTCAAAATATATTAATAAACCAACCCAACAATTTAATAAAATACATGCCACAACCTAGTGCTATAAACTTTTGATAAACTATAATATCAGAGATACAAGACTTAATGTTCAGTGTTTGTTATTCCTTTTTTACGTTTTTGCATGTGTGTCATCATTTTTGCCTGGCATTTTAGTGTGGGATCTGGGATTTGAACTCTGCTTGCAAGGCAGACTCTTAACCTCTGAGTCATCTCTCCCACCCCAATTCAGCATTTGAAAATCAGTTAATGCAGTGCATCATTTCAAGAGGGTAAGCAAGAAAAGTCATATAATTATATCAATAGATGCAGGAAAAGCACACGCCAAAATTAGAATCATCTATAATGAAAACTTAGCACACCGTGCTAGAAGGAAGACATTTGGTAGAACCTCAGCTTGAAGAAAACTCCTTTTTTATTGTATTTATTTATTTTTTGCATGCGTGCGTGTGTGCGTGCATGTGTGTGTGTGTGCGTGCATGTGTGTGTGTGTGTGTGTGTGTATGTCAGAGGACACTGTGGAGGACCAAGGGTGACGTCAGGAATCACCCTGGATTGCTTCTACCTCCAGAAGTGTAGGTTGCTGTGTTTATGCTTGATGTTTTATGTGGAAACTGGGATCTGAACTCAGGACCTTCTGCTTTTGAGGCAGATTTTTAACCCCTGAGTTATATCTCTCCAGTCCAAGGAGGACTCCTTTACAAGAAAACCTACAGATAACATCATACTGGATGGGAAGAGACTTAAAACTTTTCTGTCAAGATGAGAACAAGACAAAACACAAATCTTCTACCAGTGCTGTTCAACATCATAGTAGAAACCAAAGGTAATGCAATTAGATAAGAAAAGGAAGCAAAAGACATGCAGGTTGAGAAGAGAGAAATAAGCCACCTTTGTTCACAAATGACATCGTCATCTATGTAGAAAACCAAGCATAATTGAAACTCATGAAACCTTCCCAGATGAGTGACTACAGAAAGAGTGAAGATAGACTGACATTTGGCAGTCAATTGTTTTCCTATATTGCAGCACTGAACAAGCTGAATATGAAGTAAAAAACAAGCAACAAACAAACAAAAATGATAATTTAAAATAGCACCCAAATAGAATCAATAATAAACCCTAGCAAAGTATGTGTAAGTTCTGTATGAGGAAACTGATGGAAGATTCCAAGTAAGAGTTAATTTTTTTTATTATTTATTCAATTGTGCATGTGTGTGTGTGTGTGTGTGTGTGTGTGTGTGTGTGTGTGAGTGTAGAACCACGGACGAATTCGCGAACCACCATGGACGCCTCCACTGCGTCCTTGTTTACTCTGCCCCGGGATTCACAGGCTCCGCCCTACCAGGACCAGAAGTGCAGGCCGCCCCCGCTTCCGCCCGGCGTCTATACATGGGGTCTAGGATCCCAACTCAGGACCTTCCACCTGTAAGGCAGAGGCTTAACTCCTGAGCCGCCTCTCCAGCCCCTCCAAGTAAGAGTTAAATGAGTGGACACATATATTTCGTGTTTAGGGGTAAGAGAGGAGCTGTCCCCAAAGGCCCCACTTCCCAAGAACCAATACACTGATTTTAACATACAAACTAGAGGAAGGGCATGCTCAGATGATAAGTGGTTAAAAAAAAGAAGCTGGAATGCAGAAATACTGGATCTTCCTTTATTTTGGAAAAACGTATGGGCATGTGTGTGCATGTCTGTGAGTGTGCATGTCTGTGAGTGTGCATGTCTGTGTATATACATGTGAATATGCAAAAAATATCTTATTGAGTTTATGGAATTTCCCCTTTTTTTCTCGAGGATTTATGCTTACCAACTGTTAACTTGCTTGGTTTATTTATTTATTTATTTATTTATTTATTTTTGTATATATATATGTATGTATTTGCTTGCTTGCTTGCTTTGTTGCTTGAGTGGATCCTAATCTATTTAACTTAAATAATCTCCCTATCCCAATCTCCTGATTAACCAGGCATGTTCCACCACATAGAATTTATAATATATATTCATATTTGTTTCTCCAAATATATGGATTGCATAGTGCTTCTACATAGCTGAGATTTAATGACTTATTTGTGAATAAATGAGTAAAGAATAAAGAGGGAAGGGAGGCCTGGGAACTCCATATGCTTCTGGCCCTCTTGTCAGCCACACCCTCTGAACACAACTCACACATACAATTATAAAGCAGCAATACTGAACACTACCTGGTGCTCAAGTCATGGCTCCCTCACAAGTGTTGCAGTGCCCCCATTCTGATGCTCCCCTAAGAAACTGACCAATAAGATGAATACAGCACTGGAGAACTTGGTGGCAGGGCTGGGGAGATGGTTCAGTGGATAAAGTCCTTGGTGCACATATGCAAGGGTAGGAGTTGCCATCCCTAGCACCCATGTAAATGTCAGGTGACCATGCTGGCCTTCTTGTAATGCCAGTTAGAGGTGAAGACAGGAAATCCCAGTTTAGGCCTAAATCAGTAAGATCCAAGTTCAAAGACTCTGCTTTTGTAAATAAAACAAAGAGAAATGAAACATCTGGTTTCCACACATCTGTGCATACATGCTTGTGTGCCCACACATACATAGGACTTAGTAACAATGAGTTCATTAATTATTGTCCTAGAACCACTGATTATTACTCCTTTGATCTACAGATCACAAGTCTCCTTTCCAAATACTCCATTAGTTGGACATGACAAAGCTAGAAAGTTAAAAGAAAAAAATACCAGGGTTGGTACCAATATCTTTTATGATAGCTCTTCTTTTATATTATATATTTTTAGAATGCACATAAAATATAAACACATATTTTTGCATTTATTTATTTACATTCATGAACACATAGGCAAATCAAAGAAAAACTTGCAAGAATAGGTACTCTTCTTCCACCATATAAGTTCCAGAAATTTAACTAATATCATAAGGCTAGGCAACAAGCACCTATACACAGGAAGTCATTTTATGCTTATATACATAAGTATATATATCTATATATACACATATGTGAAATATAAATATTTGAATAAACTTGAGTTATCAAGAAAGTTTATGGGCCATTACCATAGCAGTCAGCAGGCCCTTTCTTTTTAGGAAGGTGAAAACTCTAGTGCAGAAAGGAGAAAGATAAATTGCCCAAGCTATGGGACAGGAGAAAAGATAAGGGGCTGGAAGTCCAGTTTTCCCTAACTTTCTTCTTGCTCCCTGATGAAACTGAATTGTTTTTTAAAAATGCTGTTAGTTCATTAAAGAACACAGACATATTTTTAACATTACATTTCCTGGGCATTTTAGAAAGTGATAATTACACCTAAATGACCTTCTTCTGCCTTCGGAGAATGGAGGAGGCGGCTCACGTTCTTCCCAGCCACTTTCGTGTTCCTAGTATGCTTTATCTACATCTCACAGAACATTACTGCAAGGATAATGCCCAGCAGAAATAAATCATGACTAGCATCCGCTCCTGGAGTCACTGACAGACACCATCATAGACAGCACTTTGGCCTTCTTAAACTTTACAAGAGCCATCAGCAAAAACCGGTCTCCAGGGACCATTACGCTGAGGGAACTCTGCCAACTCCAGCATTATTCACAGAAGACTTTTTTTATGCTCCTCAAATGCCTACTGTCAAACTAAACATATGTTCTAAAAGGTTTCAAACACTGCTAGTTTGGGTATGGAAACACTTCCAACTCATGGGTGGCCTGCACATCAGGTAAACTCCCTTCCCCCCTCCAGTTAACAGACAGTCTTCCTTTGTGAGAGCACCGTTGGATAACTCAGTTATATTTCTTGAACTTGGATTCTAATGATTAGAGGTTTTTATAAACCTAGAAATCTATTTCCAGCAACTTTCCATTTTGTAGGGCAAGAAAGAGAACTTCAGTTTCAAACACTTAGAGCCCAAGACAAAAAAAGATAAGGGACACAATTCTTGTTTCTTTCAAATTCTCTCTCTTCTATTCCGAGCTTCTGTTGATGCCACAATGTGAATGCCCTTCATGACAAAAAAATAAAAATATATCTTTTAAGATATGACTACATATAGAACTAAAACCATAAAATTAGCTTTCAGTAGTGACTTACACTCTGGATTGGGTATCCAATGTATAAATGTATAACTCAGAGATGTTTTAGCTATATTTTTACTCTGACAAACATTTTGTTACTCAACTACTTTATAATTTATATGCAAGCTCAGTTTCTTAATATAGAGTAATAATTAGGTTTGCCATAGACGAAATATTCTCTTTTTATCAAGACATTTTCAAAAGTCTTTCTTGACAGCTTTTATCAACTTAGAGGAATAAGCATGCTGCAGCAAGTGTTCTGATATGTTGAGCAACTGGTCTGAAAGCTTCTTTGAGTCCTGGGCTAATGGAAGGACAGCAGAACTTTTCTAAGGGTTCTGGTGTAAGATCTGCCCTTGTATCAACATGCCAGGAGTTGACTCAATGTCAGGGTGATTGAAATTAAGATCATGAAGCCTGCTCCTTATCTGCAAAAAGCAAGCGCTCCTAATAGAAATATCAGATTTCAAATTCTTTTTTCCCCTTGCTCTCTGTGCTCTTTGGAGTCTTTGAGTGTCTTTATGTGCACAATAATTTTCTGGGAAAAGCAATGTATACAATATGTATTATAAATGTATATATTCATGATAAACCCACAAAAAGAGCTCAGAAGTTTCCACTTATTGTCAAATCTGCAGCTTTTGCAAAGGTGTAAGTTTCAGTGCTGTATCACGGAATACAGCCTCAAAAGTGATGTGATAGATTAGGACAGTGAGCTAAGAGATGTTTGAATATGGAAAAGGAAGGCAAATCCCACAACTTTGTTCTTTTAATTTTTATTTTGTTTTGAATTCGTTTGTGCCAGCTTGGAATGGGTCATCCCACATTAGCAGCAGCTGAAGCGAAAAAGCTTCTTAAAAGCTTGAGTGACAGGGGACTTACCACGAAGACAACCATAGACACAGGTACTTCATCAGTATTGCACAAGCATGTACTGCACGTAAATCCAGAAAACTAAGTAGCTTCACACACTTGCCACGTTAAAGCCCATCTGAAGTGTTCTGTGTGAGCCAAGGAGAATATTTACAAAACATAGCACAATCCCAAAAGGGAATCAGAACATGAAATGGCGGGTACAGAAGAAAAGCAAGGAAGACAGGGATAGGAAGGCTGTCACAGAAGCATACAGAGGATGTAGTAACTATCCAGGGTGGATGGCACAGTCTGTAAACCCAGTCCTCAGGAGGCACATGCAAGAGAACCACTCTAAGTTTGAAGGTGAGCTATAAGTGAGTTTCTGGCTAGCCTATGATACAAAGCGAGACCAGAGAGAGAGGAAGTTAGAGATGTGGGGGGGAGCTCAAATATATAAAGGACAGTGAAAATTGAAGAGTAATGTAACTAATATTCAACACATACTGGCAGTTAACAATGTAGATAGTCATTATCATCTTCATGTTGCAGATGAGAGAACCAATGCACAAGAGCCTAAATCACAGACTCACAATCACATTAGTGTTAAGAAGACATGAGCAACTTTTGCTCCAGTACTCCAACCTAGATTTAGGAGATATTCAAGCTATTTATCAAATATTTCTACTTTTAAAATATTTTAGTAAAAATGTATTTGCCTGATTCCTCTGAAGCTATATATTCGCTCTGATGGACAAGAGGTAAGCTGATATTATGTTCATCTCTTCAGTGAGAGTTTCAGTGTGTCTACAACTTGCATAGACTCCTATTGCAGATGTGTAGAGATGATCTCCAAGGAAAAATAATGAACAGAGCTTCTTTGACAGTCCATGTAGACAGTCAGCAAGAGCAAGATATAAGTTGTAATTGTATTGCTAAACTACGAGGCTTAGGGGTTGTTACCCAACATTTCTCATTTGTGTGTGAGGTGTGAGTGCGGGTATGTGTGAGCGGGTACAATGCAGTTATGTAAGTTGCATATATACATGCCTTGTGTGCAGACACACATGCCACAATGCCAGTATAGAAGTCAGAGGTCAACCTGGGTGTCTATCTTCACCTTTCTTTTTCTTTTTTTCTTTTTTTTTCCCTGTTCTTTCTTACAGCTATGTACACCATAAAAGCTGGGCTGCAAACTTCCAGAGGTTCTCTCCTGTCTCTGCCTCCTAATCCTGCCATAGTAACACTGAGATTATTGCCACAGACTACTGTGTTCTTCTTTCTCCAGGGTCTAAGGATTTGAATTTGGGCTTAATTTTCTAAGATGAATTGTCCAAAAGTTGCTTCTTTGTGGAGTGTGTGTGTGTGTATCAGAGGGCACTGTGTGTCCCTGTGGAGAACTAAGGGTGACTTTGGGACTCATCCTGAATTATTTGTATCTCCTCTTTGCTTTGCTCTGGGATTTCCCAGGCTCTGCCCACCAGGGCCAAAAGTGTGGAGTGCTGTCATTTCTGCCTAGTGTTTTTTTACATGGAACCTGGGATCCGAATTCAGGACCTTCTGCTTGTGAGGCAGAACCTTACCCCCTGAGCCATTTCTCAAGCCCCAAAAGTTGCTTCTTGAGGTGGTAAACTCCCCCAGTAATGATGGCAGTGTTAAACCAAGGTCAGATGCCATTTTGAATCTCTCTAGCATAACAGATGGCTTAAATAAGAGTTTTACTACAGCAAACATTTCTGAAACCTATAATGTTCTAAGCATTCCAGATGCAACTATATATCCAAACACACTGTGTTCTCCTAGAAATAAGCATCAAGTACAGAACTATAACAGATAACCTCTGTGTTTTTTAACAACGTGATTCAATCAAATTAGAGATAATAACAAGAAGCAGACAGCAGACTTGAGCTTACAAATAACCACGTAGCTCTAGAAACCCTGCGGGTGCTTAGGTTATATTATTATTTTTCAATTAAGGACCAAAAATATAGGGTTTGCGAAAGGGAGCAAAACTAGGAGAATTGCTAGGTTTGAAGGAAGAGCATTTTCCCTTTCTCTGGTTCCCATTCTTCAATCTTGCAAAGCCAGCATATTGTCTGGCTTACATCAGAGGTGTTCCAACACAGGGAATACTACTGACTCATTCGTGTTACTGCCCTTTTCCATTCATCTCCCATCCCTTCGCGCCAGCAAAGGAACATTTCAGAACTAATCAAGTTAGACTTGAAGAGAAGTAATTACCTCAGGACTGTTCTTCAACTCCAGGACCAGCAAAAGCCTTCCCAAAAATATCAGAACTTTTCCTTAAAAGGGTATATGGGACGGGCCTAGAGGAACCCCAGGTTCAAGGGAGGATGTGAAAAATCGCAAGCCAGATGGGATGAATGAATACAAAGGATGCTGTGCCTCTACACAGCATTAACTTTACTGCTTGCTTCCCGTTGGTATCAGCACTTAAAAGTTTGTTGTTTCAAAACTACCAACAATCAAACCAGAGTCAGATATGCTCTTGCTATTTCACTCTGTGATAATGGAAAAATAACTAAGACCAGGATAAGCCTAACTGTAATCATTCTGAGGCAAACATTTCCATTGCAGGATATTATTCATAGATGGCATTAGTGTGGAATAATACATGCGGGTGGACTTTGCAGCCATTACCTCCACTGGGGTGAAAGCAGCTGATTACTATTGTTTCCCAGGCTCAGATCCTTCCATATGAATTGCAAAAGCTGCAGGCCCTGAATTTTCCAAACTATGGCTCTGAATGTCTATAAATAAACACATAAATCACCAGGGTAAGCTCAGACAGTTCGGTATGGTCGTTTCTGTAAAACGCACCCAAGAAGAAATTAGCTTTGATGCATGTAAGAAGAGCAGTCTAAGTTTAACACGCACTCTCTATTCCCTCATCTATTTTCAAAATGTAATATTCTTGCAAAGACAGCTGGATCCTATGAAATCCAGTCTTGTGCCACGCTATGGACCCAAATACAGTCTTTACAAACACAGATGTGAAGTGTCCTGCTACCGCATAAGAGAGGCACTGAGATTTAATGTTTAGTCTACTGGCTCCACACCCAAAAGTTTTAGGGACAAGAGTTGATCTTAAAGGAGTGGAAATGGCCCGCCAGTTCTGTGCTTTCTTTCATTCGGGCGCTATGGAGATGACCCCATTTTCCTAGCATTAGTCTGCCCTCTGCCCTGTTGACCTGAGTTGAGATTTAGCCCGGGACTCTGGGGTGCAGTTGAGGAGGGTTAGAGAGGTTTCAATTATACTGTTGATTACCTGGAAGGAAAGAAGGGCTGAGAACATTATGCCTTTCCTGGACTGGCAGGGCTGACACACCCACCAGGAGAGAAAGACCCAGGGGTGCCGTGGAGAGGCTGGGGTAGGGTCACAGCACCAGACAGGTTTGGGCCTGAGACCCTGAGTGCGCCCACAAGGATGCTACAGTTGTGGACACGTGTGGATCCCGGGACAGTGGAGGATGCTCTCCTGCACTTTTCCTCTTCCCAGCTGCCCAGTTCCTTTGTAGAGTGTAGCAAGAAAGTTGAGCCCAGGCCATGGCGGCCGAGGCTGGGTGGGGTCAAGCGGAGGAAAAGAGACCCGGGAGCTCCCTTACCTTGTCTTTAGGACCGAGGTTTTGCAACACCTCCTTTCCCGTAGCGCTCCGGATCTCCACCCCGGCCGGCGCGGGCGACGCGGGCTCGGGCTCCCGGCTCTCGTCCCGGCCTGGGCCCCTGCGCGGAGTGTCCCCCTCGAGTCCGGACCGGTTCCCCGCTCCGCGGCCGCTGCCCTGGCTGCTCCGGGGAGTCTTGGCGCCCCGCTGCCCCACACTCAGGGCATCGAAATCCAGCGTCTTGCTCTCGAAGGCGCCTTCCACGTTGCAGAACATGCCGCCGTACTTCTGCCGCGGGACCTGGTCGGTGGTGCCGGGTCTGGCGAGGTACACGGGCAGATCGTCCTCGTGGGAGCTGTCCCAGCCGCGGCGGCCCGAAGCCATGGTTCAAGCGCGACAGCAGCCCGCCGGCTTTCTTCCCCCCAGATGGAAAGGGCAGCAGCCGGCAGCGCGCGCCGAGCCGCAGTGACCCGGGCGGGAGGAGGCGCCTCGCCTGCGCACCAGGGGCGGCGGGGCTGCTCCGAGTCCTGCTGTCCCCCTCGCGCCCAGCCCCCGGCCCTCTTGCCCGCCCGCACCTCCCTGGTCACCCCAGCCCCGTGTGGCCTCCCAGGCTGACGCAGCGGGGGGTGCCCAGCACAAGTCCGGATCCAAACTCCTTCCTCCCCTTACAGACACACACTCATGCAAACTAGCTCGGAACTAGTTTCACACTTGATACAGTTCAGTTATCTTAAAGGGAGGCACAGCAAAGAACTCACGTGGGCACACGAACCCAGAGTTTACCCACAGGTGAACCCCAGAGTTTGCCTTATGCACACAAGTCTTTTGGATTCCCCTCAACCACTCCCTCACCCAAACTCCAATTTAAAAAAAAAAAATTGAGATCTGTTCATCAAAAAATGAAGTCCTTAGCTAGACCATGGATTCTCAGTCTTGCCCATAATCCAGGTTTCCTTCATACAACCTGTAAATTGCCTCAAAATTGCATCTGCTTGGTGTCTGTCTTACAAAACTGCATCATCACATGGCAAATTCCTGAACTGGGTTATGCATTCTCATGCAAGACACAACCATATTTGTGTGTGTGCATGAGCATACATACACTCATATCGCCAGGGAGATCACATACCTTCATACACCTTCACAGAAACCTGTAATGAACTCAAGTAAATACAGTCTTGCTTCATATCTATCATACTACACCTTGCTTTTTCCCCATCCTTCATTTGCTTCAGACGCAATTACAGTGAAGCACAGACAAGCATGCGTCCCTAGGTTTTACTTTGGAAAAGTCTCCAAATTAATGCCTTGTTCATGTTCAGACTTATATCTCACACAGTGATTGAGGTTAACATTCACTTAGGTTCACGCACATAGATTCACAATGCGACATGCACCAAAGAAGGCTTACATCACATATACAGAGACTTCTGGATGTACGTGATGTTGTAAGCGCCTCTTCTTTCTCACGTCCACCACACATGCTCTGGTCTAGGTGTTGCCACAGAACCCACAACCACACATAGATTTCTTTGTATCTACACGCACAGCTCAAATCCTGAACCTACAGTGAGCCCCTTTAACCATGCTGCCTCTTAGAAATCATGACATATTCAGCTGACACAGATCAAATGCCTACTCTGTTTTTCAAGAAATGCTAGAACAGGCAAGCAGATGGGGCCCATCTTCACCAAGAATGTAGTCCAGGGCTATTTACTCTTCTGTTCTACATATCCAAACCTTATTTATTCTCTGAACCTCTTTCTTCCACCTCACTAAGTTGTACCCAGCCAGGGATTTTGTATGTTTAGTTCAACTTTATAAGTGTTGTGGATACAGCATCTGTAGGCACATAACAGACACTATTAAAATCCTTTTAAATGGACAACAGTAACAAGGGACATTTATGGAGCTACCGTGACTGATTCCTGTGTAGTGACTCATTTCATGTTTGCAAACATTTGCCAGGCTTCTCTGTGCCTGCAGGGACAGACTTTGTAGGCATATGTGCAGAATTTCATGAGCCCCACTACTACATTCAAATTTGGGAGCAAATTTGACTCAGGGAATTGTGATGTAAGGAATGTTATCATAGGCTTCTGACAGTCACCAAGGTTTGGGGAGTGGAACCTAGCTTGGGTTCAGATTTAAGGCAGGTGTTGTACACAAGTTTTACCTGCCCATGGTGGAGAAAAAGAAAAGGTGTCTTACTGAAATTGTTATTAAGCTGAATTCTTCTGAGTAGCAGATTCTATTTAACAAATGTTGATTAGCGACCACCCACAATGTCACGTGAGGAATCAGGACTACAGCTGATCTCCTCCATTTTTCCCCCATTGCTGTAATGTCTTCAGGCCTTAGAGAGGCTCTGGCTTGTGTCTCCCACTGTTTCAGGTCTCCTCTTCTGTGGAACATCATTCTAGTGAAGGGAACAAATGACTGAAAAGAAAGACCAGGGTGCATAATCATAGAATGCAAAGAAATAAGGTAATCACCTAACATTGCTTAGGAATTTGTTTGCACCTGGGTCTGTGTTGGGTATTCTTTGCAATGATTGTTTTTAATAAATCTGAAGGGTGAATATTACTAATTATTTTTATAGACAAGAAAACAGAAATTCTGAATAAATGCCTGCCTTTTGACAGAATCATAAGTAGAAGAAAAACAATTGCAAAGAAGGCAAGGTTTCATTTCATGAAGGACATAATGTGATGAAGAGGCATGCTCATATGTGATCACGTGTGTTAGTATGGGACATACATGTCAGCCTGTGTAGTTATGGGCAGAGTCTTCTATGGTTGCTCTATTGCTTCACTATTCCTCTTGATGCAGTGTACATGCCCAATAATTACATTTGTTGACAAAACATCATATTTGAAAGTTAACTTCTGCACACACACACATGTGTTTGATTAAGAAAGCAAAGCAGCCTATTATATAAAAGACTGAAATAAAAGTAGCTGGCCTGACTTCAGTTCTGCAACTATGTGGCCTTAGGCAAGTGTCTTTTTTCACTTATTTGTGACTCTCTGTTATGTTTGTCTCACCCATATAAGAGGTTTATTAAAAGTTTCATGTTATGAATGATACCTTGTCCTAAGCATATCATATGCATTGATTCAAGCCACAGATCTGGTGAGCTTATTATGCCATCCCCCATTTGCCTTTTTTATTTTAAGCAGCAGGTAAAATGCGGCCTAGAGAAGTCAAGCTCTGTCATGATTTGAGTATAAGCTGTCCCCACAGGATCATGTGTTTGAATAAGAAGGTTGTGACAACTTCAGGAGACGGAGCCTTATTGAAGGAAGGCGTGCCACAGAGGGACTGTCATTGAGGTTTGATGGCCCAATCCTGCATCCACTCAACTTGCTCTTGTTCTCGCTGTCTCCATGATGTCTATCGGGACCTGAACCAGCCTCCTGCTTCTGCCCCCAACCATGCATTCTGTTATGAGATTCCTGCCATAAATGGACTAAACCCCTTCTGAAACTATAAGTCAAACAAATCTCCCTTTGTCCCTTAAGCTCCTTGTGTCTGAGTGTTGTCTCATAGCGACGAAAAGAGTAATTGCAACACGTTTCTTGCTCAAAGACAAGAACTAGTTCTTCAGAATGGAATTCAAATGTCCTGTTAGCTGTTTTACCCTATGGTCTTACAAGTCAGTCTGTGATGAACTCTTTAATGAGATTCAAAGAATTCCTAACTGAGAATATCAAAATTAAGTGTCCACCAATAACACAACTCAAGAACAGAAGCTAAGTTTAATTAAGACAAGTACTCAAATAAAGAAATCTTACCATTCAAATGTATTAGACTTATGAACACATGATAATTTTCTCTTGTTATATTTTTTAGTACAAGCATGAATGTGATGATCAAAACCAAAAATACCAATATATGTACAGGTACCTTAACCTGTCCTTCTCAGGAAAGTGGTTGCTAATGATGATGCCTATTTTCAAAATGTGAGCAGTTGAATTAAGCTTTCAACTTGTCATACCAGATCAAATTTGCATGACCTGTTATGGTAGCAAATCTCATGCTACTTTTCATCCAGCTGACTTGTGACAGAAATCCATAGCATATGTGATTACAACTTTGGGGACATGCGTTCTAGAGGCATTAGCTCTATTACCTATAGATCAGCAGAAGGTAGGAAAGCTTCAGCTGTCAGCAGGGGCATGCACCATGCAATTCAATCTAGACACAATGCTGAATACATTTTTGAGTAACAACAGATTGCACTGTATTCTTATAAGGCAAAAGTTCACCTAACGAAATATGAAATTTTAGTAGACAATAGCTCAAATACAAAGTGGGAAAACAAACTAGTTATACAGCATACTTTGCGTAAAAGGCAAGTTTATATGTTTATTTTTGATATGGTTCCTATTTATTATTTTTAACACTTTAATTTGCACAATGCATGTGAGCATTGTGGGTATTGTGGCTATGAGTGTGCATGTGTACATTTATGTATATAGATGTCTGCCTGCCAAAGTGTACATTTTGGAGGTCATAGGACAACTTGTATGTATCAGTTCTCTCCTCCTATCTTACAGGTTCTGGGGATTGAACTAAGGTGATCAAACTTGGTTTACTTATTGACAGCTCACAATTTTCATTTTATAGTTATAAACTTAACTCTGTGATATAGCTAAATTTAAATGAACATACAGATTATATGGGATCCAAAGAAAGCCTTAGTCAAAACACACAGATCATAAGACAATGCAAGCAAGTGGAATGGAGGGTTGTTCTTAGATACTGGAATGGTATTAAAGTTGAAATAAACAAATCCGATGTATTAAAGTTGTGTGCAGTCAGCAGTGTTGATCTTCTTCTGGTCTTGTCACTCTTAGCCCTAAAGTTCTGTATGACTTCTAGCGTACCTATGCTTTTACCTTCTGAAAGACCACATGCCTATTACTCAGTCTCTCTGCCTGACTACTCAGATGAAAAACCCAGAGTTATTTGTGTTCAGTCTAGCATTTTTCCTGAACAAGATGCCAGAAGGTGTACACTTCAGGATGAAGTCATTCTGACACATTTCTCCCCTTAGATAACTCCATTTTTAGTGCTATTATGAGGTCAAAGGCACACTGCCCTGGCGCAGAAGAATATCTCTTTGTAGAATGCTTGGTTTGGTTAGGATTACTTTGCATGGGACAGGATTTTGCTGTGTGGCTAGCTTGGTCTCAAACCTTCTTTGTTGGAGTGCTGGGATTACAAACATACAGCACTATACTTAGCTCAGTAATCTGGTCTATTTCAGGGGGAAAAAAGGAACACCTATTGCCAAATGCTTTCTTTCTAGTACTCATAGTCTAAATGTTTTTTCCACTGTCTTTGAAACATTGTGTACCAACGGCTTTCACAAATACACTGCCTACACTGTTGACAGTGATGATGAGCATGGTTCAGTTAACCATGGCTGGCTGTAGTCATTTCTGGGCAGCAGTAGCGTCTGCAAAGTCTTGACTATAAATTCCAATTATTTCAAAGCATAAGCTGTCCTGTGAGCTTTCCTTCTTTCATCTGCATAAACTTGAGCCTACACCTACATCTTTTCTTCCATTTTAAGAGTTAGAAGTAAAAAAAAAATTCATTTTACATATGAATGAGATGATGTTTACAAATGTTTAATGCTTCTTCTGAAAGACATTAAGTACCGAATAGTAGTACCATGTTTAATTAAAAATAGACATATCATTAATAACATACGGAGAATTTACAGTGAGCTTGGCCATGTAACAAAGGTTTAACTTTGCAGAATTCCATGGAGAAAAATGATACAGAATACAGTAGTGATTGGTGCAGATGTAGAAAATGACTGCTTTCTTTTTCCAACCTGTGCATTTTCCTGACAGGTTTCAATTCAATATTTGATGATCAAAGTGCTAATTGAAAGCTTAAATATGCACACACACACACACACACACACACACACACACACACACTGTCTGTTAAAGCCAATTTGCAAATTGTTTCCAATAATCTAAATTGTATATGCAGAAAATATCCTTGCTTTTGCATGATTGCATACATGTGGGAGAACTACAAGGATGTATGTCAAATTGCAATGTTATTGAAGGGTAAGTCAATAAAAGTGTAGGTCATTTTTTATTTCTTCCTTCTTATTTTAAATATCTTTTGAAAATCTTGGTTAGAATGACTTACTTTTGTTAAGTAAAGACAATATTTTTCTCAAATGTATGTACAGGATTTTTCTAATGAAGACACGTTTATTGAACTTGGAGAGAATTGCTGATGGAGAAGCATTGAACCAAACTCTTTTATACCTATGCTAATAGGAATTCACATTACCTAAAATCAGAAGTAAAATATGATAAAATTAATTTGGTTATCAAACTGTCACCAGAAGTACACCTCAGCATTTGGACAGCTGAATCGGTGAAGGGTCATTGTAATGAGGATGTGAATGAGGGCTTAAGAATGAGCTCAAGGCAAACCCTTCCACCACAGGGTTAGGTAATAAGATATGACATTCTTTCCTGGTGGGGAGTGGATGGGGCTTCCTTTGCAGTGTCATAGACTCAGCATGTCTTTTTGATTTTATCTTCATCGAGGCTTCCAAAGCCACTTCCAGCAGAGAATTACTTTTTGCCTTCACTGGGAAGGAGACAAATGTAAATGTAGTTGCTGACTATGATGATAAAATGAAGATTCACTTTCCCTGTTCTCATGTTCCTCTCTGCCTAATGCAGACTCAGGCACAATTTAATCCAGAATGAAGTTTTCTAAATCAGTACCAGACAAGAAATTGAGTTGCAAGATGTAGTAGATAAATAACAAAAAGGTATTAATCTGCAGCCACAATGGTTCCCAAATCCAGCTTTTCAAAATGAATGTATGTTTTGCTATTTTTCCTATTAATTTTGATAGTTTTTGTCCACTTATCAATGAATTGCCTACATTTTACTTTCCTCTGTGCAACAATTCCATTTTACTTGAGTCAAATAATTCTCTTCTCTTTTACTGTAAAAAAAAAAAACTCCAAGGAATTCCTTGTTTATCTCTCCTCCTTCCCTTCCTTCTTACTTTTCTGGTGAAAATTTGAAGATATGGAAGGCAGAAAAATATTTAGCAAGCCTCCATGTTTTTATTGGTTAGAATTTATAAGAGTTCACTTACCTTCTTTTATTGTTGTATTTTTGAGTAATAAAACATAGAATTCAAATGCTAGAGAGACCCCATCACTTTCTCTCTCCTTATGACAAAGAACCTCTAGTATATATAAATTTGTTCATATTTTCCTAGTATATCTGTTGGAAACTGATCCTGTCATTCAGATTTTTTAAATAAATAATTGTTCTAATCATTTTCAATTACAGAGAGTCTTTTACGATTAGAAAGCTGAGATTGCAGCAATCATAATGGTTCTCTTCTTCCTAAAATAAAGGTAATCACAATTCATATATATTTTTGACCCAAATTCTAGGATTCTGTATGGGTCCTCAGAAAATTAGGCTGAATCAACTGACCAACATTGTGAAGGTTCAACCAACAACATTTTTTCTTTTATTGGTAATATTTTTGGAACTAGGAAAGAAACTTACTAATATTTTTAAATTTTCCTATTGGTCATTATTATTCTTATATGTTTACAATATGTATAGATATATGTACAGCACTGTACACGTGTGAAGCTTGGAGCACAGCTTTCTGGAACTAGTCATTTTTCATGGGTATCCAGGGATCAAATTGGGTCACCAGGCTTTTTCAGCAAGTGTCTTAACCACTGAGAGAGACATCTCACCAATCTCTTAATTTTTTTACACAAAACGTCTTTTTTATTATTTATTCAATTGTGAGTGTATGCGTGTGTGCGCGTGTGTGTATTTATGTGTGTGGGCGTAGAACCACGGGCGAATTCGGAAACCACCATGGACCACCTCCACCTCCTCCTTGTTTACTCTGCCCCGGGATTCACAGGCTTCGCCCTACCAGGACCAGAAACGCAGGCCGCCCCCGCTTCCGCCCGGCGTCTATACGTGGGGTCTAGGATCCGAACTCAGGACTTTCCACCTGTAAGGCAGAGGCTAAACCCCTGAGCCATCTCTCCAGCCCCTACACAAAACATTCTTAAAAATAACTTTTATTCTAGCATTTTCTTTGGCCTAAAGTAATAGACAAAGAAGGTACTCAAGGAAGATGACTGTGGAAAGATAGCGCCTATTAATTCAAAGAGAGTTTTCAGGGTCCATATTTAGGCTGCATCACATGTGGAAAACAGGGAAGGACATGAATGTTAGATAATAAAGACAGGGGAGATTGTGAATAATTCTTTCATTGATATTCTTTTGAGTTGCATATAGATTCATAAGACTGAATACATTTGTTATAGCTTCTTCTCCAGTGCTTTTGTCTGATTTCATTTTTCTCCTAATAAATAACTCTTTGTCCTGGGGTTCCCAGAATGCTTTATCCCTTCAGCTCTGCCACAATGAACACAAATATGGAAGAAACAGGATCCCTCAAATGGTTCCAAGCTTTCAGAGCAATGGAAGCTTGGAGAAAAAGACAGGCACACCATTCTTCTAATTGTGCATCATTACTTCCATGTCTCATTAGAAAATATCAGAGTATAGGGGCTGGAGAGGTGGCTCAGGGGTTAAGCCTCTGCCTTGCAGGCGGAAGGTCCTAAGTTCGGATCCTAGACTCCACATATAGACATCGGGCAGAAGCGCAGAAGCGGGGGCGGCCTGCGTTTCTGGTTCGGGTAGGGCAGAGCCTGTGAATCCCGGGCAGAGTAAACAAGGAGGAGGTGGAGGCGGTCCATGGTGGTTCCCGAATTCGTCTGTGGTTCTACACACACACACACACACACACACACACACACACACACACGCATGCACACACGCACAATTGAATAAATAATAAAAAAAGAAAATAGAGTATTCACGTGAGGTGTATTATGTTTGGAAAAAGCAAAAGGTATAAAGTTACTTAACATGACACATGAGTGTGGATTCTCTACAGGCTGAGGAAATTACAAAAAAAATGAAATTTTTTTTGATCCTTCATCAACAAAACATATAAAAAACTGTTTTGTTTGAAGGAAAAAGTGAGTACTTTGGGTCAAGTTATAACTGTTAGACATATTATATTTTAGTGTCTGACCCACATTTTTGTGATCTAATAGGTAAACAATTAATATGTGTTGAATTAGTATTATGTGGGACTTTCAATTTTTAGTCGTAGAACTGTGTATATGATGTGACTAATGATTACTAACCAGCCAGGGGCTTGACTGAAGTGAAGAAGGTGTTTTGGGAAGTCAAATCAAATTGCCTTCCATTCTAACAATAAAATTCTTAGACATTTGTTGCTATCCTCAGTTCAATGCAAAAATGAACTTTATTATTTAAACTATAGTACTATTAAGGTAAGGGTAGCTGTTATTAAATGTTCACCTTTTAGAAAAGTCAATATGAAAATTTACTCTCTTTTGGCTCTGTAAGATCTAGCAAATTATTTAATATTTTGTGTACTTGTACCCATCAGAATGGAGCCAAGGGTGGTGCAGAAGCAGCAAAACTGAAAAAAAAAAATCAACAAACCATAATTTGGAAAATCAGAAACTCTACGTTAACCTCCTAGAACCAGGCCAGCCTAATCTCTCCCCATCTTAAAGCTCAGGGAAATTTGCGGAAGATTGTAAGAGCTGAAGTAATCAAAATAGGATTTTGCATGACCTGTGCAATTACCAACATATCATTGAACCCCCAAGGTCTAGCATGAATCACAGTCACTAGGATTCTTAGAGGCAAGGGATTAACAGCCTTTGCTGTTAGTACTAAAGGGGAACACAAAAAAGGACTCTAGGCAATGCCACTGGGTCCTTACACTTCATCAGAGAAGAGGACCCAGAGGGAAGTTTGACATGCACACTAAAGGATGCTCCAGGAATGGGGGGGAGGGAGGAGGAAGCACTGGGAGAAAGGGAGGGAGGAGGGGAAAGAAAAGGGAAAAGGAGGGAGAGCAAGGGGATCCAGGGAGGGGTGGAGGGAGGGAAGGGAATGGGGTACTTACCAACTTTGTATGACTGGAAGAAATAAAGAAAAAAAGAATTAAAAAAATAACGTCAAAAATATTTTGTGTTGTTGGTCCTCCTTTTTTAACACTTAAAGTATAATTTTACTTTTCAAAATTCTTAATTTATCATGAAAATTTCACTATAGCTAGCCTTTCAAATATGATAAAATTACTAGTTGCACCAGATTTTTTGGCTCTAAAACTTTTATTTTCGAAAAACATACATTTTAAGGTTGGAGATACAACTCAGTAGTTAATGCCTTGAAAGCGAGAGGACCTGAGTTTGGATATCCAGATCCCATGTGAAAATGCCAGGGAAATATGGCAATAGCCTGTAATTTTGGCATCATAATGTGGAATTTGGGGAACCCAGATCAGAGCAAAACAATAAACATGTAGAGGAACTCAGGATGAATTCCAATGTTACACTTAGGCACACACACACTCAAGTACCCTCTTGTATGTACAAACACATACAATAAATACTAAAAAATATTATATGCATCTTAATCCTTTACTCAAGAACTATCTGATTTAGAAATATATTATTTGCATATTCTTGTGTATACATATATACATGTATATATTTCATAAGTTATACAAATAATTATAGCATATGAAAATGACCTCAAAAATATAAAGTTTTCAAAACCATGCATTTGCTCAATATATGTTATAGAGCTCTTAGCAGAAAACCTAAGATAAATGCATGGATAGTTTATCTAGTAAGCATTTTATTTTATGATAATAATTTATTTTCATTTCAATTTCAAAAAATTCTCACTCTAAAATATTGAATGGCTTAAAGAAACAGAATTCACAAAATATATATAATAAAGCAGTATGTTTGGTAGATGCAGATCTTGACAACTTTACTTGTGTAAAATGAAAGTCAGGATGTAATATTACATTATTATTTGCTACTGTGGATATAACTTTTTACATTAACTGGAAAATTCAAACTTATTTATAAATTCAGTAATAGATAATTAAGATATAATAAATCATACAATGATGATTAATTTCACCATGTGGATTTTTACAGCCACTAATTTTTATAACTGGAGTTTCAGAAGTCTTTAATTCAGGAAAAGACATGTGAAAATTCTCCATGAGAAAGGCAGATACAACATGAAAGATAATATTTCAAAATTGTTGTGTGATAGATGATATAAATGATATAAAAATCAAGCTTGCTTGTTTCTCCACCTGCTTTTAAAAAATGCTCAATGACATTGAATAAACCTGAGAAAACCATTTGGAAATGTATTTTATTAAATATCTGAAATTTTGTGCTAGTTTTTACTTGTCACCTATGTTTTTTTAACTTTAAGAACAATTTTTTTTTCTGTTTCATCCATCCTAAAATGATGCAAATGCTGGAGAGACAACACATTGATTGAAGATATCTCTCAGTTATGGAATGGACTAACCAAAGAAACACCTTTTGTTTAATCATCACTGCATGTTTATTTTCTTCTAGACTATCTTTTTTTCTTGTTTTGTGGGTGTTCCGTGGGTATGGGTAGGTGTAGAAGAGGTTACTTGAGTGTGTGTACCATGAAGGACCAAGGGCGACATCAGAAATTATTCTGGATTGCTCTACTAGCTTATTATTTTGCTCTGGGATATTCCCAGGCTCTGTTTTCAAGGGCTGGAAGTTAAGGCCACCACCATTTCTACCAAAATTTTATATGGGATCTGGACTCAATTCCTTTTGCTTGTGAGGCAAATGCTTTTTCTGAGCTCTCTTTCCAGATCCTTTATGACTATCTTGAAGGCCTTGTGAAAGTTTATAAACACTGACTGAGTAGTTATAATAAAGGCTGCATATTGTCTACTGCTATAAGTATTTACCTAACCCTTTATAATAAAAGTCCGCCAATCTTTGATATATAGTGTACACAACTTGGCGAATGTGCAGAAAATAGATCTTCATTTCCATCACCCTGGTGGTACATTACTTCTTAGGGACAATTTGACAACAGAAATCAGTAACCTTAAAGCACTCAAGCATATTGAATGGTGAGATGTTTTCTCCAAGGTGACTCTGTATTGCAAATGATTTTTCAGACCCACTTATGAAATATGGAGGCCTGTGGTGTCACTAACTTGAAACAAAGCCTTTGAAGTAATACTGGTTGCTGGTCCTTCCTAAGGTGGAAGAGTCCCAGGTCTTGCTACCCTGTGCTGGTGTAGGTGAAAAAATGGTCCAGTAGGAACTGTTCTTTCAGCACTGCACCTTCTTGTCCTGTGAGTGCAGTTCACACCCCTGAAAGCATCAGTTATTTGTTTGGGTTGGACTTAGAAATAGTGCTAAGGAACAATTTAATTAGTTAGATAGCTTCAGTATAGATGTTCTGTCCTTAACATATGCAGTGCATTTCATTCCTTTGGCTTTAATATTAAAATTTAAATGAATGATTATTTTTATTTTATTTAAAAAGACAAAATTCTTTATCATAACTACATGCAGGATCCTTTCCACAAAGGATACTGTAAGTCTTTGGCTCCTTGCCTGGAAGGATCAAAGTATACTTTTCAAAAAATTTTTAAAATTTTATACCCATCTAATGGACTTGGGAAAATCCCAAGCTAATATTCAGCAACCATCAGGCCACTGCAAGAAGATAAAGGATTCTGAGCTTACTGGGGAGTACACTTTCACTTTTGAAAAAAGTTCTTTCATTGACCTAAAACTCATCCAATCTACTAATCCGGCTGACTAGTATGCTGATGGGAATCACCTGTCTCTGCTTTCACAATACTGGAATTACAAGTGCTGGTCACCATGCTGGACATTTTATACAAGTTTTACAGAACAAATTCAGGTCTTCATGTATGTACAGCAAGCACTTTGCAGACTGCAATGTCTCTCCTGCCCTGGAAATCTTTTTTTCTAAATAGATTACACTTTTTATAGTTCACTCTGAGTCACCTGGGATGCAGCTTTCTGTGATTTCAAACTCTTGCCTCTGTAAAGTGCTAAAAAACTGCTGGTACAGAATGGAAGGTACATGCACAATTGTTTTCCTGATCAGTAACATTTTCATTTAATTTCTTAGTTTACTGAGGTTATTTTCAAATTTGTTTTTTTGTCATATATGGGTAAACTATGTCCTGAGGAATGATGCCTGAGGTTGCCCTTGTTCTCTACATACATGCACTCTCATGCATGAACCACACATATAATCCCACACAAACACTTCCCAAGGGCCTACTTTGTCTGGTCACTTTGTTATAACCATCTAATATGCAATGATAGTAGCACAGGCACTCCAACATCATGGAAAAAAGCAATACATTTCAGATGAAATAAAGCCTTTTGATGCTACTGAATGGAAAATTCAGACATGGAAGGTAAGGACAGCTAAGTTCTAAAACTGAGCATAGAGAAATCCAGTGGCAATTGAAGAAGTACACTGCATAAGAAAAGATAAGAGGGAAGAAACATTTTGAATGGTTGTAAATAGTAAATAACATATTCATACAAGGAGAGAAACTAAGCATTTGAAGAACAAAGCGAGTAAACTTTTTGAATGAATTTAAGTACATACACATAATTTTGAGCATTTAAAATATTCCATTAATTTAAAGATAAAAATATAAGTCTGAGGATGCAGCTCAGTGTTTGAGCTCTTGCCTAGCAGTCACATGGTCAAACAAGCAAATAAACACGCACATTAAAATTCTAGAAGAGGTGAAATAAAAAATATAAGTAAAATATTAAGTACAGATTGCTCTGTAATTTTGCAATAAATGTCAGCTGTTATTAGTAATACGATGTTAAATTTAGGTGACATACCATATTTCCTTTGGAACACAGGGCAGAATCTAGAAGGGGCTATATTTATTTAGCTCAAATAGGATTTCATATGATGGTTAAGAGCTGGGAAGACTTGGATTCAAATCCAGTTTTAAATATTAGCTCTTTGTCCATAGTTAAGTTTTTTGTTTCATTTCACTAACCCTGTTTCCTCATCTGTAAAATGGAGATAATAATATCTCATTCTCAGAGCTTTGTGAGGGTTAAATGCGATAATATATGTGAAGTAATTAGCACACATGAACTGGCACAGAGAAAGCACACAAAAGTGGTTGCTTGTATAATAACAAAAGAAGACATTGGACATGTGGCAGAGATTGGGGACTGTTCCCAGAGGAGGCCAGGCAAAGAGAACAATTGTCTCAGCTGGATGTAAATTCGTCTTGCTATGTTGGGCTTGCTTGCACAGAAGAACAATCCCCTAGATGAATAGACTGCCAGCCAAGATGGCCTGATTCTCTGCATTAGTTCTAGCCAGAAAATCTGAGTGTGAGTAGAATGTGAATCACCTGCTTACTGTAAATTAATTATTATTATTCACTCAGCAAAGAGGAAAAGATGCTTGGTCAGAATTAATCATCTAAAAAGCTGAATTATTTTAAATTCATTGCATTTGAATACGGTAATAAGAAATTTGTCATTTCTATAACTCTTTGTGAGAGATACCATGGAATTTTGTAATGGGGAAGGATTAACATGCAATTTTTAGGGTGCACCCTTTTTAATCCTCTCCCATATTTAGCAAAACTGACGTAATGCTTGGTGGCATTTTATGTTTTATGGCTAAGAAAATAACCTTTGTGTTCGAAATGACTTATACATGGCCATATTGTTTATAAAAATGTAGTTAAAAACAAGATATTTCTGACTCTAATAAGTGATTCTCATGCAATAGTAACCGGTACTCTATAAAATTAATGATGCACTGACTGCCCAGACACTTACCATAAACATTTTATTGACTTCTTCAGATTTAATTTTTAAATAGGAAATCTCTCAGTCAAAATAACTTCCCTTTAAAATATTTACTAAATATACAATTTAAAAGTGTTTAATATGGATGAATGGGCTACAGAAGTAACAAAACTGATCACTAGAAGTTTTTTCTTTTATTCCCTCCTCTGCTTTATTTAATTTAGGATATTTTAAAAATAGGTAAAGGCAGGGATAATGACCATTTATTTATGCCATACTGGGTGAAAGGGAAACATATCCCCCTGACCTTTGCGATGATGACTCACTGATAGCCTCACTGTAGTGGTCTTTCAGCTTCATTAGAGAGAGAGCAAACCCCACTCACATTCTAAATAATCAGAACATTATCCAACACTTGAATGAACTTGGTTCACATCACTTAACCAGTTGACCTTGGAGGATTACTTCTCCACAGAAAAGATGAACCGAGTTTTCATTGTGTACTGTCTCTGGAACAGACAAGACTTGTGTAGAGTGGTTCTTTTGTGGTCCTGGGAATCTGATAACATCATCGTGTTGCTCAGGGTCGCTTTTATCCCTGCAGGATGCCCACTCACATCAGTTGTTGGCCTTGGAGGTAGAACAGAGGCTGAGTCAAATCATTACTTACATACTCCCATGTCCACTAAGTGGAAAAGATGATAAAACCAATCCTTGTGTTAATCCTCTGAAACAGCAAGTAAAATAATTCCGGCACAATCCTAACCCTTCATGCAGCTTAGAAGGGGTCCCTCAGAGATGTAGAAAACATTTGTCCTCACCTGTAAGAGAATATAAGTTCTTAATTAAAATTTTTTATTATTATTTATTCAATTGTGCATGTATGCGTGTGTGTGCATGTATGTATGTGTGTGTATTATGTGTGTGTGTGTATGTATGTGTGTGTGTGTGTGTGTGTGTGTGTGTGTGTGTGTGTGTAGAACCATGGACGAATTCGAGAACCACCATGGACGCCTCTACCTCCTTGTTTACTCTGCCCCGGGATTCACAGGCTCCGCCTACCAGGACCAGAAAGGCAGGCCGTCCCGGCTTCCGCCCGGCGTCTCTATACGTCTAGAATCTATTCGGTCTAGGATCTGAACTCAGGACCTTCCGCCTGCAAGGCAGAGGCTTAACCTCTGAGCCACCTCTCCAGCCCCGTAAGCTCATAATTAATAAACACCACCACATGCGAATTAAACAGAGTTTTCTTCTTTTACCTGGGGAATGGTAGGGAAACAAAAGGCAATTCAAAGGTGAAATTACACATCAAAATCTTTTAAAATTATTCTAACATAGGTAAGATAAAAACATACAAAATAAAAACCTTTTTACTTAAAAGAAAAAAAAGAAGGAAAGTGACAGGGCAAGCCCTGATATTGCCCACCCCCCCCTCCAGTGAGTAGCTGCTTTCCCCTGACTGCTGCATCTATAAGTAAATGTGCCTCCCAATGGAGGCTTCTGAGGTCAGCCCAATAATTTTTCCTCTAGCTCTGTCTTTTTTTGATTTTTGTTCTCTTTTTCTTTTTACAACAGAGGTATCTGAATATAAGGGAAGAGATTGGTCATTGTTCAGTTCAAAATGTAAATGAAAAATACGAAATCATACAGGAACCTAGAATTCTCTAGAAAATACTTTCACCAGAAGTGAGAGAGGTTTTGAATGGATACCTTGCAAATGTGTTTCTTAAGTCAGAAATGCCATTACTCGTGCTATATCACAAGCCTGACAGGGTAACTGAAGGATCTCCTGTGAAATAAGGTAAGGTGGTGACAAGGAGAGATGGGAACAGGAAGGAAGCCTTTGTTCACTGGAAAGACTTGTCTTGGAATCCCAAGGCTAGCATTTTAGTGCTTTATTTGCAACATGGAGCATAATCTCAGAATAATATCTCAAATTAGTTCTTTTCTATTTCATTTAATCACTTTACCTTGTTCCTTGCAAATGGAATTTTAAGTAACTCAACCTTGATTTGCTAAAGTTTTGCTTTATTTTTTTAACCTGATAAAATTTCACTGGTTCTTTAATGTGACAAAATGTTTCTTTATTAAGTAATAATATTAACATCCTATTTATTGAGTTCTTATAGGTCACACATCATGCAACAAGATCTTTTAACAACCTTATGAAGTTAAATGATATTACTTCTAAGGAAGAAGCAATGTGTTTTGCTTTGGGAAAGTAATTGTCATGGTTTGAAATGTGACCCCCACAGTCTCATGTGTTTGGCAAGATCATGGTACCTTGAGAGATGGAGCCTTGCTGGAGGAAGGAGTTACCAAGGGTGGGCCTTGAGGTGGATCAGTCCCACGCTACCTCCAGGAGAAGTCTGCCTTTGCAGCAAGAAGTCTGGCAGCTCTCAGCTTTCAAGATGTCTGCAATGACATAGCCTCCACCAGTTTTGGTCAGCCAGCCATGCTGTCTATATCATGAGAGACTTTCTCTCCTCTGGAACCTTAAGCTGTAAGCTGAATAAATCTCCCTTTTTCCTTAAGTTGTTTGACTTTGAATGCTCTCTCACAGCAATAGTTATGAGTAACCATTACAGTAATCAACCTTAAACCTACAGAATCAGACAGAGGACTGTGAATTCTTAAGTAAATCTATTTCCCTTGAAATAAGTCCCCTGGACTTTTCCTCTGTATACCCTGATCCCCTGAGACATATGTATGAGTTGACCTTGTGGAAATATAATTTGAAAGACTAGGTGAAATCATGACCATCCTGTAAATATTTCTGTGTTTTATGTCATCAGTGTCCTCCAGTGAACCATGCACTGAAGGGCTGGTTACTAGTGTGGCAGTATTAGGAGGTGGCAGGGCCTTTAAGAGTTATATTATAGGGGGAGGTCTTTTGGTCATTGGAACCTTCAGTAGCTAACAAAAACTTTTCTCCTTATAAACTTCTTATAGAGACATAAATCTGCTTAGCACAGGTATAAAAATGAAACCACATCAAAAATTTTTATTTAACTGGTTAATAAGAAGTGTAGAAATATGTAGCTAGTTAAAGTAACAACACATTTTTCCACCAATAATATGAAAATGAACATGAAATGAAGGTAAAATTACATTCTTTCATGTGAGAAGATGTATAAAATTTATATACTTCTTCCAAGGAGAGTTCCATCTTCTATAAGAATTATGTGGCATTTTCTTTCATTTATATACATATTATAGAATTGTAGGTCTCATAGAACTGCAGTAAGATAACACTAGATGATTTTTTAGAGTCAGGACAAGGTTTCTCCATGTGTGCACAAGTTTTTTTCCCGTAAATCTGGAAGATTTATGACTAATACAAATAAAAGTAATTTTGAGTGATAGATATGAGAAACGTCATAAAAGTACCAAAACAAGTATTTATACATAATTTAATATGGTGGGTTATTAAAGAATATAGTAAGAGAAGATGAGATTCATTTACTTCAGAGAACATATTAATAGAATTTCCATATAAGGAGCATTTGGAACTGAGTATCTAGTTGTTTGAGGGGGATGAGAAACTAATCAGATATTGCTTTTTTTTTCAGTAAAGTTAACTGGAAAAGTAGATTGTTTTGTTACAGAATGAGATGGAGTATGGTAGGGACCATGAAACATCTTAAAATAGGCTTGGGTATTACATTTTGAATCTAGACGAGTTCATTTCTGTGAGTTGTAGGAAAGTGTAGGTAGGAGTGCTGTTAAAGCAGAGAAAAGTGTTGATACACAACGAAGACACTAAGAGATGAGGGTCACTAGGGGACGATTAGGCAAGATGAGGTGGAAAGAAAGAAGGAGTCTACCTCAAAGTCCTGCACTCCATCTAAGAGCCTGCCAAGCTGTTTCATTTAGCAAAAATTTTAACAGAATCTCCTTCCCTTGTAAAATCTGGCCTTCATGTATAAAAAGACACAAAATGAACAGAGTAACAGAAAGAAGAAAGAAGGGAGGAAGGGGGAGAAAGACTGAGTCTAACTTTATTTTCTCTTCTAAAAGTTTTCTCGTTAGAGGAAGATGCTTACCCTAAGGCATGACCTTTCACACACATCTCTGTCGCGGGCACACTCCATGCTGCCTTTTTATTACTGGATCTAATCTGTCCATAAAACCAAAGGCCTCTACTTTTCCCTTGAGCTGTTCTTTATTAATAAACATCTCCTTTTATAATAGCCTGAGTAAATCGTTCTGTTCACATTACAAAAAAGAAAGGGCCTCAAGTCCAATCTCTGTTTTGAAGAAACTTTTCTGTGGGTTGGTACAGGATAAAACCAAACTGTTCATTTATTTAAACTATTTGCTCTCTTATGTTTACATTTTGTATTTATGAAAGAAAGTACAGGGACCATACCAGTGCAACACTCTCTGATATCATTTGAGAAGAAAGAAGTATAATCACTGGCACATCTGGAGTGTGCATCTTTATTTTTGTGAAACAGATCAAGTTTGAGGAATTGTTTGAAGTTCCCTTTTTATAGGGATGAATGAATGCAATGGAAGGTGTCTTCCTTTTTGCACTTGGATGATGTGTTGGGGAAGGAAGATTTAAATTGATTGAATTTTGGTATTAAGGAAGTTTTGACCTGGGAAAATAAATATGCTCATGCTTTCACTAATCTTGCAGCTAAGATTAGTTATAAGCACTCATTTCAAAGTTTAAAGTACAAGAATAGCAAAAATAAGAAACTTATTAGAAAGTTATAGTACATGCAGTTTTAAGATGCAGTTGCAACAAAATGAATGGTCATGTACAAATGATCTCTCTGAATCATAGGTTAAAATCCTAGAAAGAACCCATCTGATTACTAAAGTATTTCTTGCTGACTATCCATAGAGGTCCCTGTGAAGTGACAGACATTTCTACCAAGATAAAGCAAACAGGGGAAATTATTAAACAAAATGGACGAGACTATAAAAAAGCCCTGTTACTACAAGTATTGAAAAGGCAGATACACTATTTCTTTTATATGTAATAACTATATGGTTCAGTGACTCTACTCGCTGTATATTAAAAAGCATTGAATTATATGTCACAATTACATTGGTTCATCCCTACAATGTTACTCATTTTAAAAAGCAGTTTTAATTACAATACCATGATTGCAATGAGGAAACTTGGGTCTGATTAGTTTTAAATGTTCTTACTTGTTGGCAAATTAGTGAGCCAATACTGTCCAGATAGAAAAGAAGGTTACTAGACTGTCACTATTTATGAAATATGAATAACTCGTTGTTGTCAGACCTGGAGATCTGAGTGCATTCCCTGGAACTCATATGGTTTCAGGAGAGAGACTTACACACATACAGGCACACACACCATAATGCACATGCCCCCATTTCCTGACACACCCACACACACCAATAAAATAAATGTAAAAAATCAAAATAATAATAATGTTTCTAATAATAATGATCATTTGTTAAGTTGTGTATTTATATGATAGTTTCTCCAAAAAGATTCAAGAAGACCTTGTAATCAACATGAAGTTTTGGTGACCAAGAAAGGACTCTCTGACTAATGGAGCTGAAAGCATGATGTAGTTTGGATAAAGTTGGGGAGCACTTCTTCCTGCAGAGGCTTCAGGTTGCAAGAAATCCTGTGGTCTATTTGAGGAAATAGCCTGCTCTCCTGTGGCTAAAGCATGAAGAAAGAAGAGAATCGCACATCAGCACCCAGTGCTAGCTGAACATCAGCACATTGTGCCATGTTCTCTGCTTATTTCATTTAAGTTCTACAAAGATGTTAGGGAGAAAGGAATGTGATGCCTTGCTACAGATAGGGACTGAAGCTTCAAGTTAAAACATCTTGCCTGTGGTTATAGTTAGTATGAAAAAAGTCTATATTTGGATCCAACTAGTTTGTCCCAAGAGTGAAAGTGTAAGCACTGCACAGTACTGCCAGATGACACTGGTCAGTCATCTCAGCTTCCCCAAGGCATCACCATCCCTTGATTTTCCTGTGTGGCTGGATCGTGGGCTGAGGAAGCATGTTGTTAAAGTAAACAACTTGAAAGCACAGCCCGTATCTGAAGATTTTATAAGTTAACGTTCTTCAATAATCTGTTCCCAGAGCGAATGTCCAGAGGATGTGTTATGCAATTATTTTTTAGACCTTCCATATAATTTCCTTCATTTTAACAGAGTTGACAAAAGGTAAAAATAACAGTGTTTTATTTTCCCTGGGAAAATTGTATAACCTTGTTTGGAGAAAAAATTGAAAAATATTTGTTTGGTCAGTTTTTATGCCCACACTGTGATTTAATGCAAAAAGGGCAAAAAGTTATTCTTCGCCACATTTGTAAGAGGTTTGCTGAAAATTGTGCAACTTTTACAGGCAATGTTGTGTTTGCTAAAAGAAAAAGAGACCCAGGCTCTAATATAACAAGTGCCACTCATTCCATTGTAAGTACTCCAACAACCTTATCTCATGCTTCAACAGTGTCCTATAGGGCAAAAGATAAAGAAGGAAATACAGAATCATGTTCTACCTAATTCTAATCTCAACAGGTGGAGCACATGACCTGAACACTTTCATTAAGAAATCAATTGTATGTAAATATTCAGGGTTACTCTCTCACCACTGGAAATTTGAAAGGAGGGAAAAATTTAGGCAATATTAGTCATTATGATGGGCATTATATCTGCATTTCAAATGAAATTGTTTTCGTTCTGATCTTTGTGCAAGAGGCATTTTAAAGTGCTGTCATAACAGACAAGAAACATTATCATAGTCTCTTAAATAAAATGCTTGTTGGGAAAGAGCAACTTTCTAAAAGTCAAAAGATTGAAAATCTAAAATCTTTCTCCATTTTCAAACTTGACTATTTGATGGTTTCAGTCTCCTCAGTGCCAATTTGTACACTTCAAAGCCACTCATTCTTTGCGAGTTTTGTTTCTCTTGATACTAAGGGGGATTCAAGTACATGCCCTCTTTCAGAACCTAAAGAGACTAGGATTACTCAGTGAGTAAAGTGTTTGTTGCTCAAACTTAAGGACCTGAGTTCAGATCCTCAGCAAATACATAAAAAGCTAGATATGACAATGACTTCTTGTAACCCATCATTGCAGAAGCAGATATTAGCAGACTCCGGGGACTTGCTAACCTGAAACAAGCTCCAGGTTCAGACCCCATCTGAAAGAATGAAGTAGACAAGAGATTGGGGAAATATCTCTACATCAATCCATTCCTTGTCTCTACATGTACCTGCTAAGATGAATGCCTGCCACACACACACACACACACACACACACACACACACACACACACACACACCATCCCTATCCCCATTACTTGTCAGAGTTAGATGCAGAGATGCAGGTGTCAGTTTGACAGTTGAGAGTTCGAATTCTGGGCACTTTTGTAGAGAATCAGTAGTTGAGTAATGGCAAGAGAGAATCTACAGGAGATTGTCTAGTTGATGGGGAAGGCCCAACCCATGGTAGGTGGGAATGGTCCCTGGGAAGGTGAACTAGTTCCCTTTTTGAAGGGAACTTTTTGAAAAAGTGGGTATTCTGTATACTTGTCCAGCCACAGTGGTCTGGCAAGTAAGTATTGCCCCTGTCTCAGCCATTATGTTCCAGCCAGTTTCCTTGGCCTTGGTGCTGGTACATGTTCTCCCGCCAAGCTGGAGAAGGAACTGTAACTGAATTATCATAAGAGAAAATAATCCCCTTGTTCACTTAAGCTGTTTAGTTTATCAGCAATCATATAGGCAACTGTTACATCATAAAGATACACAAAAATTAAAATTAAAAAAATCTCAAGATGATTTAGGTTGACCAAGTATACTAGTTGTCAGGAACACACAAAAAATTTTCTGCAATGTGGGACTTTCAGTGCCCAAATCAAGACACAGTCTACAAATAAGAATGATTAATTCTACCTGTTTACAGATATTCTTAAAAGAAATCAGAACAATCCTCTAAGTCGGGTTCCTAAAGGACCAAGCATTCTATCATTCCAAAAACTCCAGATAAATCTGATAACCAGACAGGTAATCAGATGGTGTAAATATTTCTTTTTTTAAAAAAAATAAACTTTATTATTATGAAGAAAAATTTGAAAACATTGTATAGGAAACAAAATTCTCAAACCATAAACAGAAATGCAACATCACAGTGTGTTCCACAATACATAAAGACAGAAATTCAAAGGGAACACCATCCAAAAACACAACCAATCCACAGTTCCTGGCTAAGAGGATCACACCACCACATAAATTTTCCAGTACAGTAGGTAAAACTCATCACCCAGCCATATGCAATATCAGGCTCAACTAAATCCTTGTCTATTTTTGCTGCAATCACACCAATATGCCCAACCCTACCTCTGAAGAGCACACCACAGAAATTGTCAGTTGATCTAATATCTCAGGCCTATAAATAGCTATAAAAAACTGAGCACATAGAACAAGCTCAGACAAGAGTCTAATAATGCTGACATTTACATATAAGAGAGAACATACGGTGTTTATCTTCCTGTGTATGTGATAACTTGCTTATCACTACATTTTCTAAATCATCTACATGCCATAAAATTCTACAGTTGGTAGACTTCTTCTTGGCAAATGAATAGTATTCCATTGTGTGTATGTACCACCATCTCATTACCCATTCCTTTGAGTTCTTTCAATTTATTAAGACAGAATTATGCTACTAATTTCAAGATGGAGTATTCCTTTCTTTGAATTAAGGTATCTGAATTGAGCTACATTCAAAAGTACCTCTTGAGAAGAGAGCCTGCTATAGTCTTAAAATTTCACAGTGTGCATATGTGATTATATAAACAGTAGGAACTAAAACACCAGTCACCTGTGTGCCTTTGAGGAATGTGTGGACTATATTTAGATTGCATGATCATTCGGCCTCTCCTAGAAAGAGAGATGGAAAATAGAACTCAAAAACTTCTTCACCCTCAGAGTCCTCCATTGAAATTCTGACCTATCTCACTTCCTACTTTGGATTCCCGGTTTTCTAAAAACTAAAGCTCACAGTTTTATTTTATGAAATAGTTCATATTCACTATAAAAGATTTGAAACCAGGAATAAAGGAAGATAACATCCTAATGGCTACCTTTGCTTCATCCCACCAGTGGATATTCTGATATATCTCCTCTCTGTATTATATCCACTTATTTTAATATGTAAATATGTAACTTTTCTCCATTAATCCCATAATTTTAAGGTATATAAGTATAGCCTTGATAATGCTGTATGATCCTTTACTACATTACAAGATCATATGCTGTGTTCTAATAAGCCAATGTAATGCAAGCATGTTTTCATGTAGTAGCAAATCATGAATAATTATTTTCTAGGTAAACAATATTCAAATGATGAGCATAATTCATTCATCAAGACTTATAGTTAAATATCAAGAGAAATCATCTTAAAATATCTTATAAATTTTACTAGATCATTAAAAAATAGATATCACCAAAGTATAATATAAAAAACCATTTCCAGGCTGGAGAGATTTCTCAGGGGTTAAGACTCTGCCTTACAAAAAGGTCCTGAGTTCAGATCCCAGATCCCATGTAAAAAATGGCAGGTGGAAACAGTGGAGGCTTGTACTTCCGGTCTTGGAGAGCAGAGCCTAGGAAATCCCAGAGCAATCCAGGGTGGTTCATAAAGTCGCCCTTGGCACCCTTGGTCCTCCAGAGTGACACACAGTGCTCTCTCTTTCTTTCTCTCTCTCACACACACACACGCAATAGAGAGAGAGGGAAAGGAAGAAAGATAGAGAAAGAAAAAAAGAAAGAAAGAAAGAGAAAGAAAGAAAAAGAAAGAAAGAACAAAAGAAAGAAAGAAAAAGTTTTAAAAAATATATATTATTGTAACAATGTCAGATACCTGTCTGTTGAAGGAAGAAAGATAGAGAAAGAAAGAAAGAAAGAGAAAGAAAGAAAAAGAAGAAAGAAAGAAAAAAGAAAGAAAGAAAAAGAAAGAAAGAAAAAGAAAGAAAGAAAAAGTTTTAAAAAATATATATTATTGTAACAATGTCAGATACCTGACTGTTGTGTGTTTGGTAAATAAATAAAATAGTAGAATATTGAAAAATATATCATCTATCCAAGGGCACTAAGGTAAATTCATGAACTTTAAAACAAGAAAGAGAACAGCAATTACAGATATACCTGCCAGGGCAACAAAAGCTAAAAGGATAAAATAAAGGCCTACCTGTAGCTTGGGGACAAAATTACCAAGAACAGTGATTAGACTCTTACTCTATAGTTATGGGTACTTGAGGCAACTGGCCAGACTTCTCCAAGTTTTGTTTTTCTTATCTGCTCAAAAATGGTAATAGTATTGACTAATCTTTGAATTCTTTCTAGCAATAAAGGAAGCTATCTCTTTAGTGAAGTTAGCCATGACTTCAGCCATCTTAAATTTTAGATAATAGTCAAAAAATCACCCAGTTACAATGAGTTGTTGATCACCTACATGTGTGTGCTGCCATACCTACAATTGCTTCATTTTTGAAAGTATCAAATATGCTGCATGTGGCGTCCAGATGGCCAGCATGGAGAAGAACTTTGTTTTCACTTTTCAGTTTGTAAATGGACAACAGAAGAGGAAGATTCAAGTCTATATAAATCTGGAACTTCATATTCTAAGAATTTTTCTGTTATTTCTGGAAAAGGTATTTGGGAATGCTAAGGATTATGTAGAACTTACTATCTTAGAAGTTAACCAAGAGACTTCTGGTCCTGATTTTGTCCTAAACTTGTGATATGACTATAAATAAGTCAGTTTTTTGCCTCACTTTCTGCTTTGCATGCTCGAACTTGTGTGTGTGTGTGTGTGTGTGTGTGTGTGTGTGTGTGTGTGTGTACAAGAGGGAACTTGAGTGTGTGTGCCTATGGAGGTACCAGAGTGACATCGGGTATTATTCTGTACTGTTTCTACCTCCTCATTGCTTTGCTCTGAAGTTTCCCAGGCTGCACCTTTCAGGACAGGAATTGTAGGCTCCTTGCCATTTTTATTATTATTATTATTTATTCAGCTGTGCGCATGTGGATGTGTATGTGCGCACGCGTGTGTCTGTGTCTGTAGAACCACGGACGAACTCACGAACCACCATGGACGACTCCACCTCCTTCTGCCCCGGGATTCACCGGCTCCGCCCTACCAGGACCAGAAGCGCAGGCCGCCCCAGCTTCCGCCTGGCGTCTATACGTGGGATCTGGGATCCGAACTCAGGACCTTCCGCCTGCAAGGCGGAGGCTTAACCCCTGAGCACCTCTCCAGCCCCATCCTTGCCATTTTTACATGGGATCTGAAGATGGATCCTTTTGCTTGTTGGACAAAGGTTTTAACCCCCCTGATCCATCTCCCCGACTTTCTGCCTCATTTTTAAGTTGTCATTGCTCAAATATATAGCAGTTCCACCAAAGTAACCCCAACCATCTCCTTATGTCTATTATTCTTTGGGTGAAAAAGGGTCAGTGCTAATTTAGGCATCTCTGGGACATCAAATATTTGTGCATCAAAAATTTTGCAGTCTGCAGAGAAGTAGGGTGAAGACTGCCATTTGGAAATCAATTATTTTGGCTCCATCTCTCCTCTCTGTGGGAGAGGAGTTATTGAACAAAACAATTAGGATTTGAGAGAAACATCCCTACCTTCCATGAATGGAAACTATTTTCCTCCTAAAAATATTTTGTCTAGATATCAGATGACTAGAATTCCTATGTTTAATTAAAACACACCCTGCTGGTGAAACAAAATAAATTGCCACCCTGTTTTAACATTGTTTCTGGCCCCAAGCAGAGGAGAAAAAAAAAAAAAACGTTGGTTAGAATAAAGTAGAATTAGAGCATACTTGCCTTATTTAGTCATGGCCTGGCTGAGTTGTTACAAGGGATATTGTTTGGAATGAAAACTAGACCAGATGTTCACTTAAAGGACTAGAGAGATTAGCTATCAGTCTTATCCTATTATCTTGCAGGGTGAGTTGAGTCATCTCCAAAGAATTTCCTGGAGCAGGACACAAAGGTTACTGATTATATACCATTAACACTTTATTAGCTACACTCTATGAATAGAGTACCCTTCTGAGTACTTGACATATACTTCATTTATTCATTTGGTAATCCTTGGAAGGAGGAACGTCTGTTATACTTACTTAAAGTATGAAGCCATTGAATCTCAAAGTTTCAACAGCTCGTCTATGGTCACTTAGTTATTAAGTAGTAAAAGCAGGATATGAATGTAGGAACTGTGACCCTTTGATTCCTGTTTTCAAACTGTGTAGTAGGAATTACCCTATATAAAAACCTACTTCTGAGCTGTGGAGTCATTAAAGTGGAAAATATTAGGCTCGTCCTTAATCTATAAGTAAGTGAAGGAGAATTTGAACACTCGAGAGTAAAGGGACCTGAGCAGAAGAAAGAATGCTGAATTTGGAGAAAATTTACACCTTAAAGTTTCTCAGGCTCCTACAAAGACATACCTTATATTTACTCATCTTTTAAAACAATTTGAGGAATATGAAAATCACTAAAGTTTGACCTTGACTTTTTGTCTGGGAGAGATATCTGGAATGATTTGTCTCCAGATCAAAGCTGGATAGATAATATTTGTGGAAGTTTCTTGGTTAACCTTAAGAAGAAGAAAAATAAAAGTATTGTATTTTCCTCATTTATAATGGAATTTCAGTTATGTCTTTGTTGCCAAGTTTGGTGAGATTACTACAGGGTTTCACACAGACATTCTTCTAAGCCTAGCCTAACTTAATGCTCAGAGAGCCTTTATCTTATGTTTTCATATACACTCCAACTATATAAAGACAGCATTACACTTATCCTATCCATTTAGATTTTAAAGTAGCAGATATGTCATTCTCAAAAGATGCCAATTCTGGATAAGGAGATTTGTGGACAGATTCTCAAAGCTGAGACTGAAAACTCCTCATACACTAGAAAGTCATAATTCTATACCAGACTTAACTTTTTGTGTTTAATTGCTTCATAATACACCAAGATTAAAGATATTTTTAAATCTTTCTTATTATTTATTCAATTGTGCGTGTGTGCATGTGCGTGTGTGTGTGTGCATGTGCGTGTGTGTGTGTGTGTGTGTGTGTGTGTATGTGTGTGTGTGTGTAGAACCACGGACGAATTCGGGAACTACCATGGACCACCTCCACCTCCTCCTTGTTTAGTCTGCCCTGGGATTCACAGGCTCCGCCCTACCAGGACTAGAAATGCAGCCCCCCCCCACTTCCGCCAGGCGTCTATACGTGGGGTCTAGGATCCGAACTCAGGACCTTCCACCTGCAAGGCAGAGGCTTAACCCCTGATCCACCTCTCCAGCCCCGACTTAAAGATATTTTTAAAATAGCAATTTTAAAAAAAATTTAAGTGATTATTTTTGGTCTATGCAAATGCATATATGCATCCTGTAACTAACTTGAATCACTTATCTATGTCATCTGTATATGTATAATTTTGTTGCAGCAATAGTTTTGAAATAAGGGCTCTGTATTTCATTCTGACCTTGAACTTAGATTCTCTTTCCTTAGCCTCCTGAGTGCTGGAACTGTAGGTATGTGTCACTGTACTTGTCAAGGTTTGCTCATTTAAGCATTGAATATAGTGAATAATGAAAACTTTTACTAATGAAGTAGGAAAGATTACAAGGCAACTGACTTTGATACAAGTATATTTTCTTTTTCTTTTTAATAGTGTTGAACCTAGAGCACTGAGCTTGCTAGGTAAGCGCTCTACCTCCACCCTTTATGTAAGTTCACATATATTTTTCTCATCACACACAATCAAAAGATACAAGACACAGGCTTTGATTAGTTAGGAAATAGTGTCTCAATGGTAGAAGAAGTTGTCTGTTCTTCTTACCTCTTACTAAATAGGAATTTTTACCTCTGATCAATGTTTTTACTGCCACTAAAAGGTTGCATGTGATCCATGAATAAGGACTATAAAAGTAAAAAGATTACCTGTGGTCTCACCATTTCCACTCTATTTACTATTTGATATGCTTTCTCTTCATAATTATGTTAATTTCATGAATGCTAAATCCATCATTATGTGTGAAAACATAAATTTTCATGAATTTATTAACTTCTGTGAGTAGATTCCATATGTTTTATATATACACCCCTTTTCTTCCTAAACAATTAACTAATTTTAAACTTTTTTAATTAAATAAAAATTTCATTATTTATTGTTTTTTTTCCTCTGGTGTTGGAAATTGAACCCAAGACCTTTCACATGCTAAGGGGGTTCTCTGTCACTAAGCAAATCAACCTTTCTGTCTAAAAATTTGTCTTTTAGGAATATTTATCTAGTCTGAAAGTTTATTAGAATTAGATATATTTGACCAATCTATTCTAACCCCCTCACAATGACTCATTCAAAACACACTATTACTTGGTCAGTCCAGCTTCCAAAGGAGCCTAACTTAATGCCTAACCAAAGCTGTTTGGAAATTAGAAAGTAATTCTCTTCTAAAAGGACTGTGAGTTTTCTGCATCTTAAATAGAACTTCTGAAGTTGTCTTCAGCGATTGAGCCTCATTGACACGTGAAACTGCATGTACTCAGGTCCTTGACTTCATTTACTAGAAAATCAAAAGAATAGAAACCAAAGAGGATTCTAGTAGACGGAAAGACCAAAGCAAAGCATTCTAGTAGGTGGTGGTTTTCTCTTATTGTTGTTCTGTGTTTCTTGTGTCAATGCCTTGGGAAAATATCCCTAATTCAGTTCCAGAGTTGGTTATGGATTAATCAGTATCTCATTTGTTAGGAACACTATTAAAACTACTTGAATTATGTCACCAATAATCTCAATAAGTCTAATAATCAGCCATTATCTGACTACTTATTATACTTCTTAAAGGCATCTGGCCTAGTTGCTCTTCGTTTTATTTGACTTTCATGATCTTATCACATCAAAAACTGAATTTTTAAAAAGGCAAAAAAAATTATTACTATTTGTCTGGGAGTGGGATACAGTACAGTGTTTCAATGTGCCAAAGGAAAAAATAAGCTGAAAACCTAAGCATGTTGTCTCAGGCAAGCCAGAGGTCAGAAAGAGTCGTGACAGCATCAACCTAGACTAGAAGACCTAAGAAGAGAAGATGGTAGCAGAATCACAAACATGGGTGACCCAATAGAAGCTAGAACTACGCCACAGAAACCAGCTCAGAAAGAAAGAGAAAGATACCTCAGCTTTCTCCTTTTCTTTGTCCATTTCCTGTCATGAAGCTCAGTACATTAATCTCAGTTGGAAACGAATTATCACAGGAATCTTGGGCAAGGATCTTGTAAGCATGGAATACTGAGCAGAAGGAAACAAGGGTGAGGAACCAAATGTCTACAGCCCAAGTCTGAGACATTAGCCTTGTCTTATCCCCCTGTTTTGCTGATCACTTTAGTCTCAGTTTCTTTTCTTTTACCTTGAAAAAAAATTAATTCCTAATGTATCAGAAATCTCATTCTAAATCTTAAAATCTGAAACTTTTACAGAAGAAACTGATAGGACTGGATAAAGAGTTTCTGAATGGAACCCCATCTATGCAGGAAATAAGACCAACATTTAGCAAACGGTACACAATAAAACTAAAAGACTTCTGCTCTGGGAAAAAAAACAAACTCTTAATCATGCAAAATGGCAATCCATAGAATGGACCATCATGTATTGATCTGACCCAAATTCTTTTTTTTAATTATTATTTATTATTTATTCAATTGCGTGTGTGTGTGTGAGCATGTGTATTATATGTGTGTGTATGTATGTATATGTGTGTGTGTGTAGAACCACGGACGAATTGGGGAACCACCATGGACGCCTCCACCTCCTCCTTGTTTACTCTGCCCCGAGATTCACAGGCTCCGCCCTACCAGGACCAGAAACGCAGGCGCCCGGCGTCTATACGTGGGGTCTAGGATCCGAACTCAGGACCTTCCGCCTGCAAGGCAGAGGCTTAACCCTTGAGCCACCTCTCCAGCCCCGCAATCAAATTCTTACCGTTTGCCTACTTCAAACCAATCTCCTTTCAATGCAAGAAAAATTAGAAAAATTGAAGAAAATAATTGCAGCAAACAAACCACAAAATACATAGCAAGCCAGATGCAAAGACACTATTTTCTGCTCACAAAAATTCCAAATAGGAATTTCTAATTGGCAGGCTATTATCTTTCATGGGCAGAGGATGGTGATAAAGTCAGTTCTTCTACGATTCAACATCCAAGTTTCCTGTGCTTTTTTTAACATTGGGTCAAGGAAGGTAATGAGAGTAGAGAGAATGTCAGCTGCGAGATTTTGATGAGCCAACTGAGCCTAAGCTTAGGAAGGGGTGGGACACGTCTTTTGCTATGGGACCAAGAAGAAGAGGGAATGTGTTTGGCAAGTAGCTTGTAGCTTCTATCCTAGAGCAACCCGAAGGTCTCCTTTTCCTTGAATTAAAACATTTATTGCATTCTCTAACAGGAGTGAACAACTGAAGCAAAAGTTTCCCTTTATTTTGATGCTTTGGAAACATTTCTTCTCAAATAAGGAATAAAGAATTTACATGAAATAATTCAAAATACTGAAGACTCTACATTATTCATCTGGGACCAGACCAGCCAAATCTCTCCCCATCCTAAAGTTCAGGGAATCTTGCGGAAGAGGGGGCAGCAAGATCGTAAGAGTCTAAAGACCGGGAGGACCAACGATATGCAAGGTACTCCACACAAGTTAGGGATGCAGCAGCCAAGATTGGACTTTGCCTGACCTGCACATTGGCTGACATGTCAACGACCGCTCCCCTCCCCTGAAAATCTAGCACGGTTTACAGGAGGAAGGCTTCACCAGTAAGATCCTTACAGGAAAGGGATTAAAAAGCCATACTAGGGCTGGAGAGGTGGCTCAGGGGTTAAGCCTCCGCCTTGCAGGCGGAAGGTCCTGAGTTCGGATCCCAGATCCCACGTATAGACGCCAGGCGGAAGCGGGGGCGGCCTGCGCTTCTGGTCCTGGTAGGGCGGAGCCTGTGAATCCCAGGGGAGAAGGAGGTGGAGGCGGCCATGGTGGTTCGCGACACACACACACAGACACATGCGCGAGCGCACATACACACGCATATGCACACAGTTGAATAAATGATAATAATAATAAAAAAAATTAAAAAAAAAAAGCCATACTAGAGATCCCATGAAGAGCCCAAGAAGAGGCTGCCGGGCTATACCATTGAGGCCCAAACCCTCACTTAGGGTGGATGACTCAGAGGGAGGGAGGTTTCAGTGCCTAGATAAATGGATGCTCCAGAGCATGGGAGGGAGGAAGGGGAAGGCACAGAGAGAGGGAGAGGGCGAGAGGAGGTTGAAAAGAAAGGGGGACAGTGCAATGGGGGACAACGGGGGAGCGGAAGGGGAGGGAACGGACAGGGATAACTATTGAGCTTGTATGATTAGGAAAAAAATAAAATGTGTGAGAAAAAAAAAGAATTTGCATGAGAAACAGAATGAGTAGTTTCATTTGTAACTGAATCAGAAGACAACCAGAAACCAGAGCCTAACAGAGAAGTGGTCTACCAGAATGAATAGCTCCAGAGTATTAGTTTTCATTAATAATGCTTTCTATTTATAATTCCTTCATGTCCAAAACACTCAATAAACATTGATGGCTTGCAGTTGTTTCCTGTGAGAAATAAGGTAGGAAGGATGTATTTCACGATGGGGAAATGGAATTCAAAATGGTTGGCGTGGCATTAAGTAATTTGAAGCAAGAATCTTAACTTTGTAAAATTTCTGTAACCACCCATTCTCTGTCTCTGTCTCTGTCTCTGTCTCTGTCTCTGTCTCTTTTTCTCTCTCTCTCGTTAGGAAAAATGCTGTGCTTTGTTCCCCATTTCCACCATTCTTGTGTGGATTTTAGTTCCAATTCCACACCCTTTTGTTGAGAAAAGTAGTTAGAATCACCAAAAAGAGGTTTATGAGATGGAGTTGACATTTTATCACAGTGCACTATTTCTATTTGGAGCACTTTGCATAATTGGTAAACTGTGTTTCAACTGAACCCACACTCTTCGAGTGGTTGAAAAACTTTCCAATGGTCATCTTTCTTACTATTTTTTTTTCTAGGCAATGCCTAAGGAAAGCTCTTAGGTTTTCTGTTCTATGGGTATAACATGATTTATCTGCAAACATTCTTACTGAGATTCTTAGAGGCAAAGGTAATAAGCAGAAGCAAGTAGGGGGTAAATTTTTTCACTATTAGACATTGAGATCTTACTCTTAGACAATTTGCTGATCATTTATTGAGCAGGGAAAACTTGTATAGAAGACATTTGGTGCCCCGATAGTGAAGATATTGCAACATAGTGGATTCATGAGAATTCTAACCTTCTCAAGGGGCTTTATTTCTTCATGAATTTGTAGCTTGAATATATTATTTGGAAGTGGGACCTCATTTGAGGAAGTGAGTTACTAAGGGCCAGTGAGCCTGCAAAGGGTAAATCTTATCCCAGAACCATTTCTGTCCATATCCATTCCTAATACATGGGCAGAACAGCATCCTCTGCCACATCGTGATGCTATGTCTGTCCTTGGATAAAAAGCCATGGATCCAGAAGATCAGGGACCAAAATCTCTGAAGTAGTAAGACCCAAATCAATTTTCTTCCTTTAAATTGTCTCTCTCATGTATTTTTCACAATGATGAAAAATATCTAAAGTCTGAAGACCAGGCTACATTTTTTTTGAGAAAAAGAGACGCTGATGGATATAAGTGAATGTGGACAAGTGTGCCTCCACCCACACTCAGTTCACACACTTATATGGGAAATATTCCTCATATTAACTGAAACACAGTTATTTTTGGCAGGTATATGGGCCATTAAGACAGAACAAACATGTTGGAAATAGAAATTACTCTAATGATAAGTTTATAGTTTTAATTTAAAGGCAATTAAATAAAATTAAATATTGGATAAATGTGCAAAGAAAATGAAATTAGTATCTTAGTGGCTCTGGCTATTTACCCTAGTGTGATGCTAAGTAAGATTATTAACTCTTCTGTGGTACACTTTTTCATCTATAAAACAGGAGTGGTAATGACAATAATAAGAATGATGATGCTTAGATTGTTTGAATGATTCATTGAATATAAAATATTGAGTACAGTAGTTGTGTACAAGTTTGCTTATTCTATAAGGGGGGAATTGATACCTAAAGAATTCTAATCTTAAAGTTAACTCATTTGCTAATCACTAACACTTACATATATGACACTCATATAATAGCCTACAATCCGGGCTTTCATCTTGTATACATAAGAAGTATATGTGCATATTCATATGCTATTTAAATACTTCTTATCTAGTAAGAAATGAGATTTTAATTAACATCCTGCTTTTCAACTTTATTTTCCCATTTGGCATTTCTTGGCCTTTATTTTAAGTCTATTTTAAAGATCTATTTTTAAGCTTTTTCTTAAGATTCCATTGCATGAATTCATCATTATGGTAACCAAACGTTTACTGAAGAACTGATGAATTATATGATTTCTCTTAATTTCTTTTTTATGTGTTTGATAGTTTCATGTATGCATGTAATAAATTTTTGTAATTTTGTCTTCAGTAATATAGTCTTATCATCATGTTCAAGTAAGTAAGCATTTGTCTTAAATTTTTCAGTCTACCATACAAAGCATCAAATACTTTAACTCCAACTTCATATGAAAATATTCTCGAATATGCAACTCAAGATCCACAACATCTTGAGTTACCATGTTAAAAACATCAAACTTGAAATTCAGAGGCTGTATGAGTTGTGCAAGTTAGATAGTCCTTCACTTAAATTCAGAAGTATCTATGGTGATAGTTTGGTTCTGGTGACAGTTCTGGGTTCTGAAGAACTAGGTTTAGTCTCAGAAGCTGAGAAGCATCCCTCACATGTGTGCAACTCCTCCAAAATTGAAGCTGCACTGCTTTTTCTAATTCTGAGCTTTACTAGTTAATCTGAGAGTTTTCTCCCAGGTAACCAAAACTGTGAAACTGAGTCCTGTGATTCGGCTGTTGGGAAATGGTCCCAATATTCTCCATTTTTCCCTTCTGGAAAGTGAGAATTAGCCCTGAGGCTGATGATTTTTACTTTTGGGGGGTATCAAAAGGAGATAACTTCATAGGACATGTTTTTTTGCAATCACTGTGAGATTTATGTAAATATAGCCTTGCTTTTGGTCTGCCAAGATTCCTGGGATTCTCATATTACATGTCAGAAGGTCCTTATCAAATGTGTTTATATTTAAGTGTGCTCAAATTTCAAAGGTGCATATCATATTAATTTTAGACAGGATGAGAAAGAAATGGTAAAGAGGATATTTAATTATGATGGAGTAAATTTTAATTTTAATTTGACTAATTTGAATTATAGAAGCTAGTGAACATCATAGGCAGCCAGAATCATTGGTGCCTTGCCTCAATGGAGAGGCCATCAGAGACAAAATAAAAAGGCTTCCTTTTTTTGTTTAGTATAACATTTTTCTTTTTAAATAGTTTTTGAGATTTTCATAAATTTATCAAATCCTATATGATGTTTTATTATTCAACATTTTAAATTAAGAATTTAATTCATTTTTGAATATGTATGAAGTTTGCAAGCATTATCACTTCAGTGGAGAAAAAAATTACTTTTCTCAATATGAAGTACATGACTCAGGTGCTTACAATAAAAAAGGCAGATTAGCAACAGAAAAGACCAAAGGAAACAGGGAACATGTTACATTCATTACTTTTCTCATCTCTGTGATAGAATAGTTGACAAACGCAATTAAGGTAGGATTGATTTTGGCTCACAGTGTGAAGAGATATAGTTGAACATGAAGAAGACACTGTGGCTGGCTCCATGGTGGTGAAGGCATTCAACAGGGACTCCTCATGTTTTCACACGTTTTGAGGTTCACAGAGACTGAACAGTAAACAGGGCAGTTCTATGAACTTATATCCCATCCTTAATGACAAGCTTCCTGTAGCTGGACTCCACCTCCTAAAGGTTCCACAACCTTCCCAAATAGGGCCATTATCTGGGGACTATGTGGGTCATTTTATATCAAACCATAGCATGTTTTATGCATAGATTTGAAGATTGGAGAGACATGGAGACAAGGTAGGACAAAGGGAGAGATTGTCTAATATTCATGAACTAAGAATAGCTTAACAAAACCTGGATGTTTAATTCAAGTAGTTTTTTTCTTTTTGTTGCTAGCTGAAACTTTCTATATATTGAGGATATTATCTCCATATTAAATAAATGATTTGCAAATATTATAACCCATCGGATTGCACTCCATCTTTAATCTTTTGATATAGCTTTTCAAAGCTGGATGTTATTTGCTTGTTTTTTTTTTTTCTCTTGTTGATCACGTTTTTGGTGTCCTAACCAGAAAATTATTGTTGGGTCAAGTATTCTGAAGATTTCATCCATGGTTTTTTTGAGGTGTTTCAAAATTTGTAACCTTATTGTTTAGATTTTTGGTGCATTTGAAATAATTCTTATATATGGTGTAAGACAAAAGTTCAGTTCCTTTTTTTTATCTGTAACAACTTTATTTTTTAAATACAAATTGAGAGCAAACACAGTAGAAAGTCTTAAGAATCCTGGTAATGAGCAGAAAGTAATCTTATAATTTAACTTGAGAAGTGATTTTTGATTTTAAAATACTTCATATTTTTTAAATCTAGAAAGTGTACATAATTTTTAATCATTTTGAGAGAATTAATTTTTGTAGCCAAGAGTTCTTCACACATGTACCTGAGATTGCTGACTTTACCAATTTTGGTGAATTGATCCTTGGCTAAAATAAAATAAAAAATTCAGTTTCCAAACTTTTGCTGCAGATTTCAAGCTTTCCCAGCATCATTTGTTGAAAACAATGAAAGTTGCTAAAAGAGAAGTTGAATCTTATTTTTAGTTCCTTGGAAGCAAAGTCTGTGACAAGAACCTATTTACAGACTATTTATTTTGGTGTTGATCTCTGGAGGTAATAATAAGAAAGGGGTGACAATACTGGAAGAGATAATGACCCACTATAAAGGTCAGTGTGAGGGGTGCTGCCACGGGTGACAGGGGCTCATTCTGTAACCACTTCTGAGAACTATCTAGAATGACTTGTAAATGGCCAGCTCAGTAACTTGAGGATGAAGAATTTCTCCCTGTGTCTCTTCCACTGGTTGTCTGGTATCACTGTGCTGCCACCTCCAATGGTGGGTGGAAAAATCTATTTTGCATGGTCCTCATCCAGAAGCCCTAACAAGATGGTTTAGCTGCAAAGAGCTATTCTCAAGTTCACATACTTAATGTGAGATGAAGAAAGCGATATACTCCTTTAGTGATGTCTGTTATAGTTAGTAACCAAGAGATAAAAACCATCTGATGATCTGCTAAATCAACATTTAGCAAAAGGAGGACCAGTCATAGAACCAAGTCTGTGCTACAAGCAATGGCAGGGATGAGGAGAAAAAAATAACACTCGCATATATTCTTTATTTAAATGATTTTTATTTATGATTAATATGTACATGTCTCATGGGGGGAGCACATATGCCATGGTATACATGTGGATATCAGAGGACATGCTTGTGAAGTTGTTTCTCTTTTTGCATCTTTGTGAAATATTGCAGTTACCTGCATTGCTGACAAGTTCACGAACAAATAGTTTAGGGGAACAATAGGGTTTTATTTTTTGTCATTATACTTGTTTACAGCTCTTAGTACAACTTGGCAGGAAAGTCCATAGCAGCACCAAAAACTGAGGGAACTGGGCACACTAAAGCCACAGGGACTGCTAAGGGAGAGATAATCATTTTCATTTGCCAGAGTGTCTGCTTGTTTGCCAAAGTATACCAAAGAATGCCAACATACTGCCTCCATCTTATCCACCTGCCCAGGGAATGATCCCATCCACTATGGGCTGGGTCTGTCCACATCAATCAGAAAATCTGCTTCAGGTTTGCTTTAACTATTAATTCTTCACAAATGTCTCCAGAACTCAGCTATCAATTGTCAAGTTGACACCGATATATCTAACTAGCACATAGACTTCCAGGGATTGAATTCAGATTATCCGATTTCTTCAGAAGAACCTTTTTCCACTGAACCATCTCTCCAGTACCTGACATATTCTGACATTGATCAACAATGTCATATTAGCATATTTGAGGACATTATAAAAATGAATCAGGCACTTTTAAATAAAATTTAAAATGATTTTAGCAATGAATTTATCTGTTTTCTAATCACTTGCTACTTTCTCCTTAATCCCCATCCTATCCAATCCCAAATTTTCTTCCTTCCAGCCCAATTTCCCTTCCTCTCCTTGTCCACCTACATGTGCTTTCTATTGGGTTCTATTTAGGATACTTTCACCACCAAATGTACAGGCACTTGTAAGAGTGTGAATGATGCACCAGTAGGTAAACTACTGAGTAAAGAGACTCATTTGTCTCTTTCAGTATCAATCCCATATAATCACTCAGGAGAGTGTCTTATCTCATGAGATCTTCCTACCTTCATGCAAAATGTTGATAGGCCATCTATTGTGGAGGTCCAGTGGATAGTAGATATCAGTGCATTGAATACTTGAGTATAGCAAGCTTGGTATAGAAAGAGGCTGCTGTCTGACAGTACCTTTATCCACTTTAGCTGCTTGTTCTTTCTACCCTCTCTTCCTAAGTTTCCTTGATCCATAAGATATGGGATTATTTAGATGTACTGATTAATGCTGAACCATCCACAGTCTCTCTTAGTTTGTACTTTGGCCAGTTGTGCTCCTCTGCATTATATATCTTCCATTGTGCAAGGACACAGGGATATTTGATTTACAGTTCTTGGCATGTGTTACTGGCTATAAGATGGTTCCCAATACCATTGGGAAAACAGCTAGTTGTCCACATACCTTACAAACCACTCATAAATTACAGGATTCCTCTTCACAGAGTTGTTATTGTAGTTTGCAGTATTCACAGCTGGGCTAGGATATGGACTGGCTCTTTTCCCTGGTTTCCTGCGTCATACCTCCTGGCTTTAAGAGGCTGGCCAGCATGGAGGAAGCTCTGCCTTCTCTATTTCATCTTGGTTTCCCTCCATCTGTCCTGATTTTTGCATGTAGTGTCTTCAGCAGTATGATCTTACTATTAGTTTCTGGAGGGCAACCAATATCAATGGCAGGCACCTGTTTCATTTGGGAGATCTGAAGTCTCTCTAAGAGCTCTATCTGTCTGTTTGTCTATCTATCTATCTGTCTGTCTGTCTGTCTGTCTATCTATCTATCTATCTATCTATCTATCTATCTATCTATCTATCTATCTATCTATCTATCTATCTATCTGTGTGTGTATCAGGGGCCCAAGAGTGACTTTGGGAATCATCCCGAATTGCTTCTACCTCTGCTTCCAGAGCCAGCATTACAGACTGCTGCCATTTCTGCCTAGCATTTTTACATGGACCAGAATCTGAACTCAGGTATTTCTTGGTACTGTGTAAGCTATCCAGCAAGGAGAAAGTCCTCAGTTGATATATTTTGCCCACGTTCTGCGATTCATTTGTGTTGCATCTTCAGTAATAGGGTCTTACTAACAGTTTTTGGAGAGCAAACAAGAGCCATAGCAAAAGCCTGTAATGTTTTGAGGCCTTTAATACATCTCCATGTGAATATTTTTGACACTTTATCTATCTATCTATCTATCTATCTATCTATCTATCTATCTATCTATCTATCTATCTATCTATCTAGTGTGTGTGTGTGTGTGTGTGTGTGTGTGTGTGTGTGTGTGTGTATCAGAGGGCACTGTGTGTCTCTGTGCAGGAGCAAGAGTGACTTCAGGAATCACTCTAGATTGCTTCTACCTTCTTTTTGCTTCACTCTGGGATTTCCCAGACTCCACTGCTCACCAGGGACAGAAGTGGAGGTGACTGCTGTTTCTCCCTGGCATTTTTATGTGGGATCTATCTGAAAGCTGAACTTAGGGCCTTCTGCTTGTGAGGCAAATTCTTATCCTAAGCCATCTCTCCAGCCCTATGTTTTCATTTGAATTTTAAGATTTTTTTTTTCAATTTCTGTGAAGAATTGCACTAGGATACTGATTGGAATTGTGTTGGATCTGAATATTACCTTTGATAGCAAGGCCATTGTACTGGTTACTCTTTCTGCAGCTGTAAGACAACACTCAAGATCAAACATCTTAAGGGAGAAAAAGGGGGGATTTATTTGCTTTACAGTTCAGGAGAGAAAATACAATTCTTTATGGCATGAAAGGCATGGCTGGCTGGCAGAGGCTGGAGACTGAGAGGCCTCAACTGCTATTTTCAAAGCTGACACGGGGTTCACCAACCTCAAGTCCCACTCCCCTGTGATATGCTTTCCTGCAGCATGACTTCACCACCTAAAGGTGCCATGACCTTCTCAAACACTGATAGCAGCTACGGATTCAAACACATGAACTTATGGGGGACAACTTATATCTAAACCATGACGATAATTTGCAAAACATTAATTCTTCCTATTTGTAAGCATGGAAGGTCTCTCTGGTATCTTCTTTGATTTCTTTCTTCAGTGTTATATTTATTCATTTTAAAACAATTATTTATTTGTGTGTGTGTGTGTGTGTGTGTGTGTGTGTGTGTCTCAGAGTGCACAATGTGTCCCTGTGGAGGACCAAGGATGACTTTGGGAATCAGCTTGGATTTCTTCTACCTCCTTTTTTATTCATTCTGAGCTTTCCCAGGCTCTATCAGGGCCAGAAGTGTAGGCCACCACCATTTCCACCTGGCATTTTTAGGTGAGACCTGGGATCCGGACATTCTGCTTTTGAGACAGAGTCTTAATCCCTGAGTTCTCTCTCTAGTCTTCTTCAGTGTTTAAAAGTTTTCATTGTATAGGGTATTTCAAGTTTGTTAGAGCTGTGGTAAATTGGTTTGTTTCTCTCTCTTCTTTTTCTCTTTCTTTATTGGTTGTATAAGAAGGCCACTGATGTTTGGCCTTCTTATACACCCACAATTTTGTACCCTGACACTCTACAGAATCTGTTTATTATCTCTAGGACTCTCTTGGCAGAATCTTTAGGGTCTCTTGGTTGTAGAAATCATATCATCAGTCTGGGAAGATGACTCAGGGGGTAAGGCTTCTGCCTTGAAAGTAGAAGGACCTGAGTCTAGATTCCATATCTCACATAAAAGTGTCAAGTAGAAATGGAGGTGGCTCTGAAAATCTGACCCTCAAAGGCAGATTCTGAGAAACCCCAGAACAAAACAACAGAGGTAGGATAATCCAGGGTCACTTTCGATATCACCCTTGGGTTTCCACAGTCACATAAACTCAAATGCCCTCTGCTACACACACACCAATAGGGAAGCAGAAGGAGATGATTTGAAAAGTTGCCAAGGCAGGGCACAACTGATAGTGTGATCAAGAAATTCTCTATGGAAAAAAATATTTAAGCTGATACTTGAATGACTAGGACAAGTGTCAATCTCATAAAATGAGAGGCTTGAAAGTGCAAAGGTGGTCAGAAGCAGGGAAGGACTATTCCTGGGCTAGAGGCTAGGGATTCAGGGGGGAGAGAGAGAGAGATAGAGATAAAGATAGATAGATAGATAGATAGAGAGAGAGAGAGAGAGAGAGAGAGAGAGAGAGAGAGAGAGAGAATAGGTTGGGAAGAAAAGTATGAAATAAAGTGGCCAGGGACTCAGAGTCAACAAAACATCATGGCATCTTTGGATTTAATCTTCATACCAAGGAATTCAGTGAAGGGTTTCAAAAAGGAGTAGTGACTTAATGAGATTTGTATGCCCAAAGATTGTTATGGTCATGCAAGCACAGAAGCATGAACTAGTCTATGGTTCTTGGAAATACCATTAAAGTTGGCCTTGTATATGACTTGGATCCCGACAGGGAGCAATGGAAATTGGCACAATGAGGTTGGACTCCATGTAGGTAGGTTTGAAGGCTCCTTTGGTTACATGATACTGATACCTGGAGGCATGGGAAAAAGATGCCAAAGTCAATGAGGAGCAAGTCTTAAAAGGAAATTAAACTTCTTGGAAGAAGTTTAAGGGGATATTGACTAATGATAGTGAATACAAACTTTCAGAGAGATAAAGGAGTGCTTTGAACACATACAAAGTAAGTGAACCTAATTCTGGAATTGATAATGAATAACCTAAGCTATTTTTAAACAAAGTTTGACAGAAATCAAGCTATGTTCCTAGGTCTTATCATCACTGTATCAAATAGCTTGTAGATCTATGATAACAGCAAGGAAAACAGCAAGCACTCTGCAGTGTGTGTGTGTGTGTGTGTGTGTGTGTGTGTGTGTGTGTGTGTGTGTGCTTTTAAGCAAGAACAGTCAGAGGATTTGGATAGCCAAGGAACACACTTGTTCTTCAGAGGTTAATTTACTTCTCTGTTTATTGACGTTGCTATGGTGATGCTAAAAAGCCAGCCAGAAGGACAGGGAACATTTGACTGTCTCTGCACTTAATAATCTGATTTTATGTAAGACATCAGAAAAGAATGCAATAACTCAGGCCTCTTTGCGGGAGTATTAAAAGAAACCAGACGAGGGTGAGCTCATATGCTTCTCAGTCACACCGAGCCCCTCCTTGGATACAGGCTTTAGGCCCAGCTGTTCTGCCACTGCCCAGGCTAACATTTGGAGGAACTCATGCTTCACTTGGTCTTCTTCCTTCCTTTTTCTCTCTCAAACCAGAATATAAAAAAGAGCCCACAAAGTAAAATGAAACGTCAGGGAAACAAAAAGAATCTTGCCTGTAAAAAGGAGACTGGGAAAGGAAGCTTGCTGCATTGTAAGATGGAGACTCTACTCTCATGGAGTCCAGTGGCTTTGTGCACAGATACTGGAGAAGCGGTTGGTTTTTATTTAGATGGGGGAATTGTCTGTTAGTGTTAGTTAGCTTTTAGCTAGTATTTGGATGCTGGTGGTCAAGGTATTTTCTCTAAGTATAAATGCACTCTTTCTGATATAATCTAGGATAAAACAAAGATTCCTCATTTTTCTTAGCATCAGTATTTGTGGTCTCTAATTATAAATTTGATGGTATTAGCAATAATAATAATAATAATAATAAAACCAGAAACCTTTGACAACTCTGAATTTTAAACTGTGAACCATCTCGTGTGTGTGTGTGTGTGTGTGTGTGTGTGTGTGTGTGTGCTTCCTACTTTCTTATTGTTTTGTTTTGGGGTTTTGCACGCTTTACCTTCCAAATCAGTCATGAGGAAATACAAGTACCATATATGTCCAACATTTTTATGTGGAGTCTGGGGATATAAAACTTATGTCCTTGGGCTTCTGAGACAATGACATTTTAATTTCTGAGCCATCTCCCCAGCACCCTGCCCATGCTCAGTTTATATTAGCACCTTTATTCATTTTTTTTCTATAAATCTTGGACCTCTCCTATAGGCTAGACATTGTAAAAAAGTATACATGGGCTTCCTTAATTACAATGACAGCACCAGTTATGGTACTAGTAGTGATGTACAGGCAACTATAGTTTTAACTGTTACATATGTTGTCCCACTTGAAGCTGTTGAAATCAGAGGACGTGTTAGTATCATGCTGAGTTTGTAGAAGAGGGAGCCGAGACTCCAACATCCATTTAGAGGTTGGCTGATTCGTATGGTGCTGTGTGTAGGACTTGAGCAGTAATAAGAAAGGCCACCGTCATTCTACAATAATAGAAATTAGACCATTGGCTTCTTAGATTTAAAAACAGCAAGAATTAAACTATTTCAAGACTATAATGTCTCCAAACAAATATTTCTCTAAAATCATTCTTGGTGATTCCAGGTATGATGGTACATGTATACAATCCCAGCAGACAAGGGAATATCATGAGTTTTAGGCTAACTCAGGCGACAGAGTGGGTCTATTTCAGGAGACCAAGGAATGGATTTCAGAAGATAAGTGCCTACCATGTGCAAGGGCCCTGACAAATAAAACATTTTGGGGTCTGGGGGTAGAGAACATTCACCTGTTATGCTGAAGATGAATCAATGTCCAATGTCATGAGAACAAAATGGGAAAACATCATTATCAGTAATCAAGTAACTGAGAACTGCTCCATTGCAAGTCACACAGGTCTCTGGGTTTCCCATCATGGACATTCAAGTTTTGATTCTGTAGTGCACTATCATCACAGTTACCAGGGGATTTTACTCATCAGTTCTTGATAGTTTCTGTGATGGCATTCACTCAGGGCCATCAGGTGCTGCCAAGGCTCTTACTAGTATTGATTTCCTTTGTCAATATGCATGAACTCTTTCCCCTAAACATTATAGGATTTCAAGGATCTTGCAAAGTAAGTTAAATTCAACTTCATAGCTTTGAGGCTGTGCATGCAACTAACAAGGGCTCCCAAATATCTAACTGATGATCTCACAAAGCCATGATATGCATAGTATGGACATGTAAACAAGAAGCTATCCTGAGAATCATGGGGTAATAAATTTGTCCCAATACAAAACACAATAGTTTTAGAGATAAACAACTATATTAATCTTTACATTTACTGGGATATTTTCCCATAATAAAGATAATGCTGGCAATCAAAAACAAAAATAAGACAGCTGCTTGAATATTGTACTTTATAGTCCTATCAGGCAAGGTTTTGCTGTGATTATCTTTAGAAACATATGCACAGCTAGAACTTGTAGACCCATTTTGTAATAGAAGTGGAAATGAATACAAAGGTATGTTAAGGTGGTAATTCATTCCTGTATATTTTCCCAAGCAAAACCTAGGGTAGTCATTGAGCTGTTGGCCAAATACCCAAATCAAGAATCAATGGTTGGAGAAGCCCTAGAGAGCACCTGCTGAATTAGAGAGGAAAAAATTTTGACGAAGTGGGTTCATTCAGAAATATTAACATCTCAATTCCCTTTCCCTTTTTTTATTTTTGTTTACGTGTATGTGTGTGTGAGTGTGTGTGTGTGTGTGTGTGTGTGTGTGTGTGTGTGTGTGTGTATCAAAGGGCACTGTGTGTATGTGCCTGTGGAGGTTTCAGGGTGATTTCAGGAATCGTCCTGGGTTGTTCTATCTTCTTTTTTGTTTTATTCTGGGGTTTTCCAGACCCTGCCTTCCAGGACTAGTACAGGTCACTGCCATCTCAGGTTCTTCTCCTTTCAAAGCAAAGGTTTAACCACCGAACCATATGTGCAGCACTAACTTCTCTTGTCTTATAGAGGATTTTTCTGGTGCTTGAGGCCAGTTTTTCCCTGTAACTTTTGTTTTCAACATGTGTTGCAAATGTAAACGTTCATGCAATAATTTGTCTAATAAATGCCTTAGCACTGGAACATGAGGTCCATGGAACAAAGGAGCAGCTTATTTTGGCTCATCGCTTCAGGGAGATTTCAGTTTCTCATGGTCAGGAAACCGTATGGGTAGGAGCAGCTCAGTCCATCAAAGTGGCAGCTTATATTGACAGTTATGTTGGCAGCAGACAAGAACCAGAAAGCCATAGAACCAGCCAGGGAGGAAGTATAATTGTTAAAGGATTTCCCCAAGTGACTCATCTCTACAAATCAGACCTTATCTCCTAATGATCCATGGACTTCGAAATAATATTCCATGCTTGGTGTCAAGAGTACAAAACGATCATACGGGAGGGATTTTGGCTTCAAATGATAACAAAAAGGTGTCTGTGTTTTTCACTTTTTGATGGAATCTAAATATTTCATTCAATGCTGAACATATATGAAGAGTTCAGTATTTTTGTTCTAAACAAAAGTAGACAAAATAATTTACCCAAAATGACAAAACAAAGCAATAAAAGTGAACTCACTGGAAGTAAGCCTAGATGAATGTTTTACAAAATTGTGGTATCAATTAAACAGAGACCTTTCATGGTAGTGAAGCTAATTTTAACTGTTACTAATTGATAGACTGTAGAAGATTTTCAAATCCCTCTAAACTAAGTCATTTTTTATAAGACTTTGTATCTTTTGATAATTCTGGGTATACTGGTAAATAAAGGAAGTTGAGCGTGGATGGTGCAGATAAATCAATAACTCAAGGCACAGAGGGGCTCAGAGAAGGGTCTAGAATGGATCAAGAGTCAGAATCAGGAATAATCAGCCCAAGATGGAATCTCTCATATTTGTGCCTTTGACACTTACTATCAGAGGTAAGGGACAGGAAGCTCACTGTGTGATGAAATAGTGAAGAAGAGCTAAAATCAAACAGCTGGTGAGAGGCAGACCAGGTCTTTCCTTAAGCAACCTGAGACTCTCTTACCATGTACTGTGATCTAGCTTCCCCATCCTAACCCCCCACCAATCATACACAGAGATTCTTTGTACTAGAGGTTATTTGGCTTAGTGTTGTGGTAATTTGTGCTTTTTTTCCTTTTTATCTGGGGACTTTGCCTGTGTTTATAAAATAATATTTCCCCTTGTCTATAGCACATTGTTGATGTTGTCCAAGTGCCCAGAATCTTTCAGACCTTTAGTGTAGATGAGCTATGATTAACATGATGCCTGATTATTCACATTGTGGGGGAGAAGAGCAGGCTCTTATAAAATTACAGAGGGATTCCCTTGAGGGCCAGAAGAGTGAGCCCCTTCCTGCCAATGAGAAGAGTGATTGTAGGAGACCGTGCATTAGAAGACCCTTGAGCCTGTACTTTCTGTTGGCACTGGAGATAATCCCAGTTAGTGGTGCTGTTTTGAAATCTTTTTTGTCAGACTGTGGTTTCTCCATATTTTACTTTTCTCACACCTTATTTGCCAGCTTATTATTTTTTAAAAAGTTAGAAATACTTCTTAAAGAAAGGAGAGAAAAGTAGAGATAAAATTACCTGCCATCATTCAAACACCAAAGGGAACTCTTCTGGCTAAATCCATATAGCCTTAATTTTTTTTGCATGGATACATAGGCCTACAATATGTAAAATTTGCTTTAAGTGGAGTAAGTCTGTACATACTGCTCGTATATTGTTTGCTATTTCTAAGGTTTCTCGGCATATTTCTCAGATTTCCTGTTTTATAGGTGGAAGAAATACCAACGGGCTGGAAGAAGCAGTGGGGAGAATACCAGTGTCTTAGACTAGAATGTGCATGTGAATCACTTGGATATTGCCCTATTAACATGCAGCCTGTGATTCAGGAGATCCAGGCCGGGACTTGAGATGTTGCTCTCCCTAGGGGTACAGAAGTTACTGGTTCATGGCCCAAACATTGTGGCGTGCACAGGTGTCAGGTATGTGGAAAGAACACCAACTTGTAAGTCAAAATTCTAGGCATATGATTTAGGGTAAAACTCTCAACCTCTTAGCCTTAATATACATGGGAAGGACCATAAAAATCTGAATGCATTTAACACAAAACACCAATTTATTAAACTACAGTTGAATTGAGATTCCGTCATGATGGAAGAATCCTGTTATCTCATATTCCTTGTACCCTCCTTCCACTCCACTGAAAGCATAAAATTCACCATTATAACAGAAAGGAATGTTTATGAAATGGCCTCTTGTGCTTAAAGAAACCCAAAGGCATTGAACTTGGAATGATAAATGGATCCAGTCTGTGGTTTCAAAACATATAACAAAAAGGAACTATAACCCAAACTGAAACAATCCCCTCTTCATGGTATAACAGTTTGCAGGCTGACTTACTCTTTTATAAACATACTATCTCGAATATATTTCTGAAATTCGAAATTTGCTTCTCTTAATTTTCTACATTTCCGTTTCTTTTTTATTTAAATTTTTTTTCTCAGTCATTCCTTCCCATGCCTTCCCTGTTCTGCTGGTTTCAATTTTTTTCCCTCCTACTTATTCCCGGGTGGATGCTTCCACACTCTTCTTATCACAATGTTCTTGGCTACTCTGTTTATATATTCATATGCATCTTCCAGCTCAACAAAAAGGCTCTCTTCCAGGATGGACCTTTTATTTGTCCTGACATGATAATTATAATTTGATATCTCTTTTAATTAAAAATTGGAAAAGGCATAGAATTAGTCTTTGCTTATTTTTGACTAAGGAATCACTAGCTACTTCATGTTTGTAATCCCTACTAACACTTCTTTTTTTTGGAAAAGAACAAACAATAGCAGACTATTATCGCTCAGCTTGGCTTCCCTTACAAAGGTAGACACAGAGAATCCTGACCATCTTGGAGGACAAGACTTGCATGGGGAGCCGCTTTAGACAAGGACAGCTGGAATGGTGTTGTGGAGGGAGAATCAGAGCTGAGCCTATATGGTGTCTGCTTCTGTTCCAAGAGGTCCTTTGTCTGAAAAAAATTAAGAACTGATTGTTATTAAGTTCCATTAAGTTCTGAAGATTTCAGATTGAGATCCAAATTCACCAATTATATTCTTTTGAAGCAGCAGCATAGATGGACTCAGGCTGGGAATGGTATTCGTTAGGTAAAGCAAAAAACTAACTAAAAGTTTAAATTGATTGGTCAAATCAGACATAAATCAAATTTCTGAAGCTCCTGTGTTTTTACATTTAGGGCATCAATGATGTCTGTTCGTTGAAATTTTCAGTTGTTGTATCTAATTCTCTCTGTTGCATCCTTGTTTACTCCCTGGGATCCTGGCAGTCTCAGCTCCTCCACAGGGTGGCAAACCCCCCACAGCAGAGACAGGAAAGACTCAGGGCTTCCTTACCACCATGGGATCACTTTTTATTCAGGCTCCTGATTTTATGTGATTATTATGTAGGAAAGAGGGGAGGAGAAATGCATATGAGATTGATCAAATCAGTTTAAAGAATAGCTTGAATATGTTCTTGATACAACCTAGGTCCACTTACGTAGTAGAAAGTAATAGAAGAGATCTTATTGAACTACAAAAACCAGATTTGTGCCCCTGGATGGTACACCCACCCTTATTAAGTTAATAATAGTGCAAATTGGTAAGAAGCAGGAAGAGCATTTTTTTTTCAGTAACCCAAACTGAAACAATCCCCTCTTCATGGTATAACAGTTTGCAGGCTGACTTACTCTTTTATAAACATACTATCTCAAATATATTCCTGAAATTTGAAATTTGATTTTCTTAATTTTCTACATTTCCATTTCTTTTTTTATTTAATTTTTTTTTCTCAGTCCTTCCTTCTCATGCCTTTGGAGAGAAAATGTTTTTTTCTACTCCAATTCTTTCCTCCTCAAAGTCTGACCAGAAGAGAGAGCTTTTCAATTATCAGGGAAGGCAGGTGATGCATATAATTAGACAAATCTTCTCCAGGTGAGATTCTGTCTACTATCTTGTAAAGTTGTCAGAAATGTGTGAATCTCTTCTGCGAGACAAACTCTTCCTCTGATAGGTGCCAGTTCCTCCTTACCAGGGTGAGATCCCTGAGGAAGTTTCAAATCTCAGGGTCCATTCCTTTGATAGGTCCCACAGCCAGGCACAAGGGTCAGCTATGTTTTCTCTGCTTCCTGTTTTGCCAGGCTAGTAGTCTAACACTTAGCTATATCCCCAGACCTGTTTGGTTTTAAATGTGACTGAAGCAAAGAGGAGGTGGGAGGACAATTGCCCATGGCTTAGCTAGCAGGGATTCTGGCTTGGGCGATTAGTAAAGTTTTCTCTTTCCCATTATACATATTCTTGTAAAATCTGGGGCTGTGTTTTCTCCATTGTTGTAGCTAAAGAACCAAGACTCAGAGAAGTAATATTACTTGGTCAAGGTCAAATAATCTGAGCAAGGTCAAGTTAGTTCTTGATCCTGAAATCTAATAATGTCAACGGCCCTGACCCTTGTTAACTGTCTGCTATTCCAACAAAAAAGTTCCCACTGGATACCCACTGGGTGTCACAGAAAGGGACTATCACTCAAATCCTCTGCTCTGATATTAGCTGGAACAGTTTCCGTTGCCTTCCACCCCACTCTATTTATTCATTTAATTGAGAAGAGGAGGAGGGCCTGTCTGCCAATTTCTCCACTCCCCACCACTGAGGAATCTTTGGGATTTGAGTTCCAACTTCTCCGTGTGGAAATCTGAGTCCAGTGAACCATGCTTGGCTACGTCAGAGCAGCTTTTTCTTTCTTTCTTTTTTTCCCTCTTTAGCTGAGCAGAGCTGAATGACAGAGCTCTTGGCAACCCCATCACATCTATTATGTTCTGGTCATTATTTAAACAAATGGCATCCACCGGGATCCAAGTTGGAGGGACAGGACTCAGAGAAGGCTTTTTATTTGTCAGCTGGACCGCTCTTCCCTTTTCATACATCTTTTGTGTTCCCTGAGGATCCCTCAAGTGTGGAGCTGTGACAAAACATGAGCTTTGCACAGCCTTTGTGTGGGAAGGGACATGCAGTCTACCCCCTGTCTCTCAGCAATCGTCTTGATCCTTTTGTATTTTTTTTTTGTCTTGATTCAAATAAAAAGTAGTGATCAAACACTCAGCATATTTTAAGGCACCGAGGTGAGAGAAATGCAAAATAATATACCCAGTTTTTTTTTTTCCACTCAAGATTGCAGCCGGCAGTGAAGCAGGTACCCACTCTTCAGGACTGGGTGTTGAAAGATTCCAACTTTCAAATGAGGGCTGGGTTCCAATCACTCTTCATGGGGTTTTGAAAAAAAAAAGATCTAATTCAGTAAGAATTAGATACTTTGTAGATGTGGATGAGAACTGTAGTTGTATTACAGAACTGCTTTGAGGAACAAATGAAAAGTGATATTCTCTGTGCTTATTGGCCCATATTGAACTTTCATTAATTTTTCTCTTTCATAATTATAGCTGAGGATGGATTTTTGGAAGAAGTGACCTTCATTCCTAAGAAGGAGGAAAATGATAAACTGTTTTAGGTTCATGTTCTGGGATTCCTAGTTTGAGGAGATAAATAACAATCCAACAATTTGTCTTTTTGTTTCAGGGTACAGAGTGGGTGAAGAAGTCTTACAAAACAGAGTCTTGAGAAACTACACTGGTGAGCATATGGACACTTGGACAGAATTCCCCAATGGACTCATTGTCTAGGAATTTTTTTAACTTGCCTCTCCAATCCCTATAAGAGAGAGAGAGAGAGAGAGAGAGAGAGAGAGAGAGAGAGAGAGAGAGAGAGAGAGAGAGAGACTCCATTGTCAAATATAGTTTTAAACTTGGAACATTTGGAAATTCATAACAACTATTGGTCAAAAATTCTGGCAGACCTATATGAAAACAGCACAATCCAATGTTAAGTGAACACAGCTGAATACAAAGAGCTTCTCTGCTGTCTCTCTACTGCTGCTGTTCCCGTTAGGAGAAGGGTGTAAAGGTGTGTACAATGCTGAGAATAGAGCAAGTTGCAAACAGACTCAGAACATGTTGTCGGTACTAGTGTTCATACACAGGGGTTTACTCCATCAGAGGATGTTTAAATTACAACAAAACCTAATCTTGCTCCCAAAGGTTATAATTCTGAAAAGCAGTAAATCTGAAGAAATAAAAAATATGAGATATATATCAGAAGTTTGTTAGTCTTTTTTCCCTATGATTTAAAACTTTATTATTACTGGATATGTGTGATATATGTGTGAAATGTGTATGTATGATATGAGTGTATAATGTATGTATGAGAGATGTATATGTATGTGATGTGTGAGATGTGTATGGACTGTGTGTGTATGAGAGAGAGAAATTTATATGTGTGTATGAGAGAGAAAGCAAAGTTTGTGTGTGTGTGAGAGAGAGAGAGAAAGCAAAGTAAGTGTGTGTATGTGTGTGTGTGAGAGAAAGCAAAGCGTGTGTGTGTTTCAGAGGACAACTTTTTCTTTCTATCTTTATGTGGCTTTGGGGAAATATCAAGATTTTAGATTTTTTCATTCTCATTAATAATTTTTTTCCTGAACGGCCCTCCTCTCTGTGCAGAAAAGGCTGAGTGGGCCAGTGCTCACAGTGGGATAGAAACTGGAAGAAAAGGTATAACATGGAAGAAGAAAAAGGAGGGGAATGGAGCCCTACTTTAGTCTCCCAATTTGAGTCCACATAATGTGCAATACATACCCATATATATAGACAGAGGTATTCTTAGATTAATTCAATAGACATGATTTAGACATGCATACACAGAGATACCATTATATACATTTCCCCATGTAATTTCTATATCAGGATATACTCTGGTTTGGGGAGCTAGGAAAACCATGTAATTGATAGTATTTCAATTCTCTTTTATGTATTTGTAGCTATAATAGTCATATCCTAATATATGCTGTGCTAAGTTTTTATGGTTACTTATCACATTACATGTTGCTGACACTGCCTCATAAATCCAAATGCTGGACTTTTTAATTTGAGCTTTCTTATACCTACTAAGACAGTGTACCTTAAGAACATGCACTTTTTTCAGTACCTTAAGTGTAATAGACAAGTGCTTTCTGATAGAACTGCATCTCTAGCCTTTCAGCATCTCTTTATTAGTTGGCTTTTTTCATTTATCAGCTGAGAACATTATCTATTTCCAGTCCTGATGAACCAGAGAATGTTATAAATTCATTCTTAAATATTTATCCACATATAGGATTAAGTCCATAGTAAAGTTTCTGCTTGCAGAAGACTTTGCTTTTCACAATAGGAGGCAAAGTTAAGAGAAATTCCAAAAACCATTTTTACTCTGTCTCATAGACAAATTCATCTTTGCATTTGGTCTCTCTAGGTCTGCACACTGTGGACTCCGTGGCTTGAGACTACGTGAGTTTTCAAACCTTGAGCAAATTATTGGTGAATTGCATCAGAATGTTTCACTCCAAATTCATAAGGATAAAAAGAAAATTCCACAAAAAGATGTTTTCATCTACAAATGATGCATGTCTTTTTGGCAGCAAATGTGCAAAATGTATTTGCTAATGTTTTTAAATGTAAGAAAAGATGCACTGAGTTAAGTCAGAGAGAAAAAGCATATCACCCATTTCCAGCTTTGTCACATCAATATATATACATTTAAGAAGTGAGACTATTTGGGCCTGGAGAGATGGCTCAGGGATTAAGACCCCAAGCAGAAGGTCCGAAGTTCCAGTCCCAGGTCCCACATAGAAATTCCAGACAGAATCAATGTGGCAGCCTGCACTTCTGGCCCTGGTGGGCAGATCCTGAAAAATCCTAGAGTCAAGCAAAAAGAAGGTAGAAGTAATCCAGAATGATTCCTGAAGTCATCCTTGGCTCTTCACAGGGACACACAGTGTCTTCTAATAACACACACACACACACACACACACACACACACACACACAATGAACAAATAACATTTTTAAAAAGTGAGATTATTTTGTTTAAATCCCTACTTAGATCATTTTAATCACTGAAATATTTCAAGTCAGTTTATAATTAAAAATGCTTACATTGTTTATTATATCTATTATCTTATAATATGTGTGGCTAGACTATTGTGATCTCACTTCAAATATTATATATTGTTTCCAATTAGAGCCTATGTTTGTATTCAGTATTAGTAATGTATCAGATAAATATAATTTGGGCATATATTATACAATGCAGAATTGACAAATGTAGGAAATCATGTAATTCTACAGATATAAAAAGGTTCATGAAAGAATAAGTGTTTTTATTAGTTTATTAGATTTTTATATTTGTTTTATGTTATTTTAAAATAAAATTGTCAATGTAAAAAAAAGTTTCTTTTGGTAATGTAAGAAGAAGGGCAGTAGTGAATGTTAATAAAATTAGTCAAAAAATGGAGACATGTTCTCCTGTAACTTCTGGTTTTAAAAATCCTATCTTTCATGAAGCAGCTTTGCAATTTTTTTCTTCACATTTTGTTTCACTATTTAATGTGTCAAAAAAAATCTCAGAGTTCTAGACAATGAGCTGCTGATGTAGAAATACAGCCCATCAGAGATAAGAGTCAATATTCCTGAGAATTTTGCATTCTGATATTGGTGTCCTGTTGGTTTGCACTTGTTTGCCAAGGAGGATCAGTAGAGGGAGAGAAGGAGGGAAAGCAAGGGGCGGAATAGGGAGATCTCTCATCAGATGTGACTATTCTGGGATCAGTTCCTCTCAAGCATAAGTGGTTGTGAGTGGCTGCCTTCCAGATACCACTGGTGCCTTTGGAATGGAGCAAGGTGAACTGTCATCAGGACCTCGATCTCATAACCATAGTCTTCATAGGACTAAGCCTCTGCACTTGGCAACAGGCAGTAAAATTCAAAGCCATAGAGACTTTTCTTTTGTCCACGTGCCTCTGGCCACATCACAAAGCTAAACATTACTGCTCTCCTGCTGGTTAATTCCTGACTTTTTTTTAATGTCTCCTTTCTCCTATTAATGCTACTCGCTACAGTTTCAACCCGTAGATCATTTGACAGTCATTCACCATGACTCACCCACAAGCATCTTGCTCAGTACGTAACATGCTTCATCATTTCACTCAATCCCACAACTGTTTCATATGACAGGCATTATTATCACCCCTATTTTTCATCAGTGAGGAAATGGTACTCAGATGTTTATGTGTGGAGCAAGTGCAATGCATCAAGTGAATCACAAAACTGTGTTCAGCCCCAGGGTGTTTACAGCAAAAGTCACTGCCTTGCTGCTAATGTTCAATTCTTTCAGTGGAGAAGAGAGATAATATGGTGGGCACATAAAGAACAAGATCTTTCAAAATATACAGATGTCATTGTTGCCAGTGTTGTGTTTTTGTTTCAGAAAATCAGAATAATAACAACCAACTTTTTTGACTATTGTGTACCTAAAATCAATGACGTACATAGAGCATAGGTACATTTCTGTGACATGGTGACTCTCGGTAATAATGAGAACAAAAGTAATTACACTGTGTTGCGGTTTTATGAGATTTTGTAGGCCATGAGAAAATAGCATAGATGTTAAGCAGGAGTGGGGCTTCAGAATCGGATACAAGGCTCACTGATTCATACTGAGAGGAGTAAAGAGGTCTGGGTTCCAATGTGGTGAGACTTCCTTATCGAGTCCACACTGCCTGGCAGCCTGGTCAGCCTTAGAGATAAAAGTCCTAGTTTGCATGTGGCTGCCAAGTGCTGTGAATGTTTCCCCTCCCTCTGGAAGTGACAGGACCCAGTGAAGAATGAGGCCCACACAAGGGAGACGCTGTGAAAACAGCATGTAAAGATGAGAAGCAACCCTGATTCCCTAGGGAAGCCCCATCCCCCACTCTGCTGTCTGACAGAAGTTGAGAAATGTGGTCACCTTTGACTATCTTGGTCAAATCCTCTGTTTCACAAAGGTCCAAGAACTCAATGATGAGGATACTTCTGGCAGCCTGTTCTGAACCACTACTTCTAGCATGTTCTGAACCACAGGTTTGAATACGTTCCAGAGTGGGAAGCAGATGCCCTTGGAACTAAAGGGGAAATAACTATGGGAGGAAATGAATTCAAGGCTCAGGCAGTTCAGAACTTCCTCCCATTGAGGAATTTCAGCCATAATTGGGATTGGTCCAGAGAGCAGAATCTACAAATTCAGTGAATATGTAGAAGCCAGTAAACTTTAGGGACTTCATGTTTATTTAATAGTTTGCAATACATTTTTAGTGTAGACAAGAGACCAACCAACTGCAAGTTCTCTGGAACATGATTCATATCACTTGAGTTTTATGTTGGGAGTATTGTTTGGGAAATGTGGACAGTGGTGGCTTTAAGGATAATGAGTGTTCTGTGTTTCTCGTTGTGGCAGTTAATTGAGGATGCCAACTTGACAATTGAGGGCTGAGCCTTTGGTCACACCTATGAAGAATTAGTAGCTGAGGCTAGCCTTGAGCAAATCCGTGGAGATTACCCAGCCCACAATGGATGGGACCATTTCTTTGGCAGTGGATAAGATGGAAAGGCTTAGTATTTTGGCAAATTGGCAAGCATGAAAGGAAGCTAACCTCTCTTCCAGGAGTTCCTACAAATATGTTGTGACCAGTTCCCTTGGTTTCCTGATGTTTTCTCCTGTTGATGAACTGCAGCTGAGAGCCATAAGCTGGAACAAGCCCCCTAAGTTACTTGGGTCCAGTATTTGTCAGCAACAGAAGAGAAGCTGGAACATTTGTTCACTTGTACATGTCACCATAAGGATAGCTTAGGTAATGACTACTCTGCATGCACAGCAGCTGCGTTAGTCTCTCTTTCTTCACAAATAAACAAAACTTAAAAAAAACAGAAAGTACCAATCTGTTTTTGAGAAGGCATCCATTTTCATTCTTGCCAGAATCTATGAGAGATCTCATTTCTTTACATCTCACAACAGCTGCCCCTTTTCTTTTTCTCACTGCTTTGATGGATACGCAGGGATCTCTCAACCACAGCCCTGCTTTGTATTTCCACCAGTTTCTCTGTGATGTGATAAAACATACATACCATACAATCCACACATCTCAAGCCTATGATGTATACTAACTAATATTTCTAGTGTACCACATTCATCATAATAACATATTACAATGTTTTCCTTCCTCCAAAAAAAAGTCTTTAGCCTTTAATCAATATCTTCTGAACCAAACCACCCTTTCCAACCCTAGGACAGCCAATTTATATATTTCTAAACATTTTCCATTGCAATTTTTAATATGGATGGAATTGTTCAATATGAGGCATATATCACTTAATGTGTTAGCTAAATGTTTCAACTTGACAATTGATGGAGCCCACCATAGGCACATTTGTAAAAAATTTAGTATTTGAGTTAAACCCTGAACAAGTTTTCAGGAGATTTTATAATTGAAGGGAAAGAGCCAACCTATGGTGGGTGGAGCTATTCCTTGACTGGTGGATAAGATGGAGAAAACTGGTTATACAAGTTGGCACTCTCTGGCATATTTGGACAAACTTGCGGTGTGGCAAGGGAAGTTTGCTCCTCTCTCAGAAGTCCTATAGAAATGGTGTATCCAGTTCTCTTAGCCTATGGTGTTGGTATGAACTCTCTTGCCAAGCTGAACTAAGAAATGTAACCAGACAATTGTAAGCCAGAATAAAACTCCTTGTTCTCCTCTTGAGTTGTTTGGTTATTAATTTATTGGCAACATGCAGCCAAACTGTAACACTTAGCATCATTTTTTTGAAGATCTGGCTATATAAGAACATGTACCAACTATTGGCCTCTAAGTTTCAGTTTATCAACACTATAGCATACATAACTCTCACTTAGCATTACAGTTCCAAGTGTCATTGACAATAAGATATGTACCAACTCTCACTTAGCAGCATGGTATTTGGACCACCTGTTGTAAATGCACTTACACTCACTTTCCTTTTGTTGTAAAATAATAGTCTGGTATATATCTATAACCATAAACAGTGCATGCATTAGTTAACTTCTGTGCTGCTTTCACACATAAGATGAATTTTCAAGTTTTATATGGATGTGTTTTCAATCTTTCTGGTATATACCTATCTGTGGAATCACAGTGAAGCACTATTAAAGGAGCCACCGATTCTTTTTCAAAACGGATGCCCCATTTTGCACTGCCATCAACAGCATGTAAGGGTTTCAATTCTTCACATCCTGCTAGTAAGTACTATCATCATCCCTTTTAAACTAGAGACATCTTAATGGGTATGGAATTGTATTCATTGTCTTTTTAAAAATATTGTTTTGTGTGATGTATACATGTGTGTTTGTGTCAGTATGTGTGCATGTATGTGTGTATGGATGGAGGTCAGAGATTGACATCAATTGTCTTCCTGGCACTAGTCAGATATATAGGTGTCAACTTGTCCATTGAAAGCTTAACTCTGGACACATGTGTAGGGATACCCCCCGAGCAAGCTTCTGGTTGATTGACATGGGAAGACCCTGCTCATGGTGGGTGGGACCATTTCCTGGGCAGATGAATAAGATGGAGGAAGCTAGTTCAATAAGTTTGGAGTATTTTGTCATACTTTGGCAGCCTTGTTGTCTGGCAAGTGGGGTTTGCTCCTCTCTCAACGATCCCTGCGGATATGGTGTGGCCAGTTGCCTCAGCTCCTGGTGATGCTGACTGATGTTAAATTGGATTGTAAACTATAACTGAGACTCATAAGCAGAAAAAATGCCCTCGTTCCCCTAAATTGTTTGGTCATGAACTTATGAACAGCGCTATTCCTCATTCGCTATCTACTTGTCCAGGAATCCTTCTACTTTCACCTCCACTGATCTAGCATAATAGCTGTGAGTCACTATGCCTGAAAACTATGCAAGCACATTCATAGCAGAGCCATCTCCCAACCTCTTTGTTATGATTTCAATTTCAGTTTTTTGTATATAATTGAATACAAAAATATAATGAAAAATAGAACACGTAACTTTGATTCAGATATGAAAGATAATAATAGCTATTATTTTTTTTAATTTGTCATTGCAATAATTTTTTCAGGTGTACATCTAATGCTCATTACAGTCCTTAAGTCAATGATTTTATTATTCTACTTTTGTAAAAGAAGAAATCAAAGACTAAAAACATCAAATAGGGCTGTAGGGAAGCAAGAGCACTGGAGTTCAGATCTCAGAACCCACACAGATGCCAGGTGTGGCATCCCACCTGAGGTTCCTGCTTCAGAAAACTGGAGGGGATCATTATAGTGAGACTGGCCATACTGGTGAGCACAGGTTTGACTGAAAGATATTGACTTAATAAATTGAAAATAGATGAAGTAATATCCTTCACATTAATCTCAGGTCTCCACGTGAACATTGTGCATACACATATGTATCCACACATATATAACACACACATCACATAAACATGAAAATAAAGTAAAATAAACACCAATTAGGTAGAAAGTAAGGGAGGATCTTTTCTATGAAATTGAGCATAGAATTGAACATAAAATGCCTAGTTTTTGATGTTTTTGAAGCATCTTGAAGACTTAATACCCAACATGTTTTGTGTCCTTTTCTGGAACTTTCCTAGCTGGATTTTGTGGAGCTTTCTCAGTGATATGATCTCTAAGAACAGAAAACACATGGACTAAACTTAAAGTTTGTAAAGCCTTAATTTTATGGGTATGGAGGTCCCAGTGGATGGGTCTAGTTAGGCAAAAAATTGTTTACTCTATATGTGTGTGTATATATGCATGCTTGTGAGCATGAATGTGAATGAAAACAAATATTAACTTTTGCTGATTATAAGTTTAGTGCCAGGTTCTGTTGAATTCAAATACAATGAAATTATCTACATGTAAATTTTATTGGCATGCATGTAGAATAGAATCTGCTATGGAGTTCCATATCTCCAGATACAACCCTGACATTTCCCATTCCTCTCTGTGTATTTTTTATAGACACACAATGATTTCTGGCTAAAAATAATCATCGTGGTATCTGTCTGATCTGATTTAGGGTCAAATCCCCCCCCCATTGCTTGAAAAAATTATTGCTTATTTGAGATCCCTTCTCCCTACCTTCCTCCTTCTTGGTTTTCACACATTTTCTGTTAAAATGATTAATTTAAATATTGGCTACATATGTTATTTAAACACAATCTTTTATTATTATTATTATTATTATTATTTATTTTAATTGTGTGTGTGTGCAGTGTGTATGTGTGTGCGGTGTATATGTAGATCCATGGACGAATTCGGGAAGCACCATGGACGCCTCCACCTCCTCCTTGTTTACTCTGCCCTGGGATTCACAGGCTCCGCCCTATCAGGACCAAAAACGCAGGCCGCCCCGCTTCCGCCTGGCGTCTATACGTGGGGTCTAGGATCAGAACTCAGGACCTCCCGCCTGCAAGGCAGAGGCTTAACCCCTGAGCCACCTCTCCAGCCCCTTAAACACAATCTTAAGCCCAGTAGAATTTGTCTCATATAGGGTCTTATGTATCCTTTGCTTATCTTTTCCTTTTGCTAACAGTTTATGTAGCTATAACACAATGGCAGAGCCCGAGAGTTGACATGGACACAACATGAACTATTTACTTCATCGGATTTAACCGGCTTTGATATGCATTCCTCCATGACGGTACTACATGTTGACTAACCCTTCATTTAGCCCTGCTAGCTTGTAGGAAACCCACAGAAGTTTTGGGACATGAACACATACGTCCTTAGTAAAGTCATGCCATCTATTACCATTCTGTTAGGAAATTGGCAGGGGGAACCTCACCATTCCCAAGTTTCTGGTGATGATGTGCCATGTGCTGGAGGTGACTTGGCTCAGCTCAGCTAGTCACTTGTGAAGTATTCAAGAATCCTGTCTTTAGTGGTTTGAGTCAGCCATGGTGGAATAATTACCTCAGAGAGTTCTGCAGAGTATAAATCAGATCTGGCTTGCCTTTCAGCGTCTGCTTGCTAGCACACTACTACACATGCAGCATCTGCACTTTCTCTCGGTCAGCTCTGCTTGACAGCTACTTCTCCTCTGGTTCTATCAGTCCATCTTCATTTTCTAGTAGGGAATTCATTCTCTTATTATTCATCAGACTTCTTTCCCTCTGGGTTTATACAATAAGACGTTAAATAATCTAATAAAAAGTTTTTTTTATTAATGGATTCTAATACCCTCTGAAATGTCCTTTCTAAAATAATTTGCTTCTATTTTCCCCAGGAATAAAGGTGTATGTTGAACTCTTAAGATCATATCAGAGTATGAGTGGATGCATGAGTGTGTGTGCAGATATGTGTGTATGTGAATGTATGCATGTATATATGTGTGTGCATGTATATGTGTGAGTGTATGTATATATGTGTATATATGTGTATATGTGTGTGTATGTGTATGTAGCATCGAATGGGAGCCTTTTAGCTCTTCTCAGTTCCTACAAATGGGAAATTTTTGATTTCTTCCATGCTGAGGAGTTTCTCCTGAGGGAGTTAGAATCTGAAAAGAATCTTAGTTTGAACTTCCAAAATGAGGCAAAAGTCACATGATTCTTTATAGATAACAACATGGAACCACAAACCATTTAGACACTGATGGCCCTATCCTTTTATCTCTAGTAGAAAATAGCTATGTTTTCTCTTAACCCATAGCACATTAATTATACACAGAGCAGTAAGGAAAAATAATGCTTTCCTATTCCTTAAAACCCCCTTGTCTAAATACACTGATCATATAATAGGCTTATGTAGACAAGCTGTCATACATACATGCAGCCTACTCTAAGAGCTGAGTGGTAGACTAAATGTCCTCACACTGTGAAGGCTTAACTGTATGGAGACATATAGAGACACAGAAAATGTAGTGGTGTAATATACATCAACTTTAGAGTTCCATGAGCATTTCAACTTTACCTTGGACATTTACCAGCTGAGTTAACCTCGGCAAGTGACTAAGCTTTTATGGGGTACTTTTCTTATTAGTAAATGTGGAGATGTTAATAGTAGGAATGATAATGACTGAGGCTATTTTCTGTATATTTCACAATGTTTTATTTCAATTCTTTACTGTAACCATACAATGTATTATTGCTATAACATGATTAAGAAATAAGAGCCTCAGAGACACTCAATAAACTGGTAAAGGTTATGGTTTTCTATTGCCATAACATAACCAAGAAATAAGAGCCTCAGAGATACAATAAGCTGATAAAAGTTATGTTTTTATATGAGGAACAGAGCTTGGATTCAAAGACAGATTTTTGGAATCAGTTTCTCAGATCATTATAGAGGACATGGAGGACAGGAAAAAAATATATGGAAACTGTCTGACCCTTGGCATGCTCAGTGATTGTTATATTGTTGTTTATTTAGGAAATAATATAATGTATCAATTATATTAACAATTACATTAATATATTTACAAGTAGTATATAAGATTAAATGAATTCTTTGTCGTTTGTGGTGAAAAGTTCTCCAACTTTCAGTCACATGATCCGACCTCAGGTCTTGGCTATTATTTACAACCTGTATCAATAGGTAAGCCACCTTTACAAATCACTTGCTTCATGCACATGCATGCCTGTTATGATGTAGCTATTCAATAAATATATTAAATTAAATTCATAATAAAATGACTGAATGACAATGCTCTTTTTCTAGGTCAAAAATGATTTTTGTGATGTAGACAAGTAAAAAAATCGAACAATTAATGTTCAATTGAAAAGTCAGTAATGGTTGAACAGTAGTGCCTTATAACACTGTTTCTTCCACAGTGCCTCCTGTAGTGATATCAAGCACTGCAAGGACTACTTTACAATCTTAGCAGCACTGTCTGGTTCTCGGCATTTTGCCTGAGATTTTCCAGAATTTTCTTCTACCATGTATTAGCTTTAGCCTGAAAGCAAAGACTTTTTGTGGCATACCAGGGATGGAACAAAGGGTCTTGCACATTGCTCTATATATAACCTATCACAAAGCTACATCATCAGGTCCTGCTAAGTCCTGTAATAAATTGTTGCTTGCTTACTTAACATTGTGATGCTCTTGTTTAAGATGTTTTTCCTTTGTGAAAGTTAGTAAGTAGGAGACATCAAGGGAGGCATATTTGGAGTAAAGTTTCCGTTCATGTTTTGTTACATGACTTTTCTGATCCTTGCTTTTTATAAAAACAAACTGAAAGACATGACTAATAAAAATGTGATTCGATTGAGCTCTAACTATATATCAGCCACATATTAATTTTTAAGTATTAATCCTGTTACAGTTTGTACATTTCTTAGAGTACTCCTATGAGGGAAGTGGTATATTACCATCCTATTTCCCAAGTAAGGAAAAGGAGTTTTAAAATGATGAAGTTGGTCAGCAATTGACACATAAGCTGTTGACAAGAATGGGGCTGGAAACAAGATCCTGACTGCCTGACTGCACCGCATGATCCTCTTGAAACAAGGTCAAAAGGAAAGTAAATGAGAGAGAAGAGATGTGCTTAAGAGACTGCTGGCTTTATTTCCATTTGTAATTAAGGTGAAGCCAAAGCGCCTCTCTTGCGTGTACTTTCCCATAGCAGTCCCCACAGAACTGGGGGAAATGCCAGGGTCGAGAAGCCAGGATGCTTTGTCTAGTTCAGCGAGACCTATCAGAGTGTTTATAGTTAGGAATGTGGGACTAATGGGATGAAGCTTACGAAGCCAACATTTTATAAGAGCAGCAAGAAATCATTGCTGTTTTCCATTCTTGTGCTTCTTGGGAGGTAGACACTGTTCTAGGAACCAATCCCTAGCCATTCTGTTAGAAAAATCCCTTTTGGGAAACACAATACGCCTTGTGAAAAACATTTAAAAAACCTATTCCTGTTATTTCTTAGAAAACTAATCAGAGATGTCTCCATACTAAGAGAACCAGAGTTATAATAACATGCCTTCACTGTCTGTTCCCTAGGAGCACTCGCTTCAGAGGTGGGACTAAGGGTGTGAATCTGGTGAACTGCCTTGAAACCTTTTGGTCTGAGTCCTACAGAATCTTGGATATTTATTCAGAGATTGTGTAATTGCTCATCAATTTCCAGAGATAGGAGTATGTATATGTGTGGTAGAAGTGTGCCTAAGTGAATGAATTTGGTGCCCAAGTGAAGATAACAAGCTAACTCTTTCCCCCCATTCCTATGGACGTGGGAAAGAAATAATGCAGAACCAGCAATGTAAAATTTCATATAAAGTTAGTAGATTTTCCTTGAGGGTTCATTTTTCCTGGGCTTGTGGGCAAATGCTCCCCTCCTGTGGTCAAAGATTAGAATGCAATGGGAAATTATGATGAAGGGGACCAAGAAGCAAAGAGGTTGTTTAATTGCTGGTTTGGGGAGAGATGTTTGCTTATTTGTTTGTTTGTTTGTTTGTTTGTTTATGGGAAAACAAAACTGCTACAAAATATAACAGAAGAAAAAGGAAAAGAAGAGAGAGAGGGAGAGAGAAAAAGGAGGAGGAGGAGGAAGAGGAAGAGGAGGAAGAGGAAGGAGGAAGAAGAAGAAGAAGAAAGAAGGAGGAGGAGGAGGAGGAGGAGGAGAAGTAGAAGAAGAAGAAGAAGAAGAAGAGAAGAAGAAGAAGAAGAAGAAGAAGAAGAAGAAGAAGAAGAAAATAGTATGAGGAAGAAAGTAACATAATAAGTTAACAGTCCACTTCCTTGATACCTTTTTATCTGAGTCATAGGGAGTCTGGGATATTTATTCAGAGGTCATGTAATTGCTCACTAATTTCCAGAAGTAGCAATGGGTGGGGGTGTACTTGAAAATGAATTTAGTGCCCAAGTGAAGATTCCCCAGGAAAGTGTCTGCAAACATAGATGGTGAGAAACCACCCCAGAGGAATGACTGGCTATTTCCACCTTCACAGAGCTCCCTCTGCTTACCAAGACAAAATGTGATTGCTCCCTCTACTGTCCATTATACAAAATAACAGGATGCCAAGAACTTGGCAAGAAAAATCAGAACAAGGACCTCTCTCTTAGACACAAACAAACAAACAAAAAACACAGAGATTTAACTTGCGAGTTAAATGAAAAAACACAGAACCAAAAACTCACTTTATGTTCTAAAGTGAAATAAGTATACACAGAATATTGTGAAAAAAAAACAAGCAAAGGCTATTCTATCCAATTTTGTGTTCTAAATTTATTATCATATATTCATTGCACACAGGATTTCGCAGACAACTTTTTTCAAAAATTCTATAGGTTCCCACCACTCTTCCATTTTCCCTACTCTTTCCTCCCCCCTCTTGCTAGTCTCCTTCCTTCTCCTAGTTATTATTCAGCTTTTATATCACATATATATCCTATGTATATGCATAGAATTAGTTTTATGGATCTTTGTGAAATCTGAGATTCACAAGTGATTGAAAATATATTCAGTTCTTGAAGAAGATGACGGCTAAGATGAGTCGTCATCAGATCTGTGTAGGTGAGAATAGCAGGAGTGAATCCCTGACTACACAGAGCACAGAAGTAAATCTGGAGCATGAAGCTGTCTTGAAGCCTGTGTAATCACCATTTTTCAAACTTGCCAAGTTCTCACACTGTCATGACAAACCTTTGGAGGATCAAGCCAGAGGAACTAGGGCATAGGATTTGGCACATGACAGATGTTTACATAACATATACTTGTTTCTTTCTGCATGAAATGACTCTGAGAAGTAGATAAAAAAGATAACTGGCCAGAAGAAAAGAAGTACTATATAGAATAAAAATTGGAAACTGCTCAAAGATCAAACCCACACAGGAAAAGAGACTATAGTAATCTAAATTCCTTTCCTATGGGTGTAACTCGCCTTAGGCTGGGGAGTACCTGTGGTAAACACAATAGTTACAGGACTTTGAAGATAGTAAGAGGAGAAAAAAATGTGTTTCCTATGTGAGATAGAGATAGATTGTGTGTGTGTGTGTGTGTGTGTGAGAGAGAGAGAGAGAGAGAGAGAGAGAGAGAGAGAGAGAGAAGCACCTGCCACAGCCCATATATGGAAGTCAAAGAACAACTTTTAGAAAACATTTCTCTCCTATTATGTGGGCACTGGAGATCAAACTCTGGTCTCCAAGTCTGTGCACAGTCATCTTGCTGGTCCTTCTATTCTTGATGCAGAATTTTTTTTCTTGCAATTATACTGATAGTTCTTATTGCCTCAACTTGTTTTGGTAAAGCAAGAGTCAGGGAAACAAAGCTTAAATACCACAATTCAGAGTGAAGTTTTTTATTTTTTTTTTTAAAAATGCAGCTTGTTTTATTTTTATAGAAACTAAAACACCAGAGTTCATTGATTCCTATATTAATTACATAAATTATAAAATAATGTTCATAAAACTTTACATACAATAAATGGAGTTCAATCTCTGTGATGATACATACAGTACAAGTACACGCCCCGTGAACTTCAGAAGATCACTCTGCTGATACTCAGTCAAGTTCCATCATTCATTAACAAGCACTGAAGCAGTGTGTGGAGTCATGCTACTGAGAGGGGAAGAACCCCAAGGATGCAGGGAAGCTTCGAGGCATCAGTCCTGGCTACATTAACATAGGAGAACACACAAAGGATTGAGGATCCAAACACTTTGTCTCTGCACTTTAGTCCTCACTGAATTGGACCCTGAAGGTTGAATCATGCAAACGCTCTTCTTCAAGTGGTATTCAAGCTGATAAAAATATGGAACTGCTGACTGGTATAAATACTGTCAATTGCACTGATTGTTCTATTGCTCTTCTGGAAATCAGAATGACTGGTTTGAGGACTGGATAAATGAAATTTCACAGGGAACAGCAAATAATGGCAATGACTAGAAGCAGGGGAAACAGAAATCAGAGACATCCAAGGAGGGGGTGAACCCAGACAGCTGATACTAAAAGAAAACAAGGTCCCTCGCATCATCAGAAAAGCACCCTTCTGAAGTCTTCCATCTCAAGGCTGAAATACACACCTAATAAAGTATGCACCACCATACTATATACAGAATAAATATGTGATATGGACGTCACTTATTTATAGCTGTGGGTTCTTACCTGCCTCACTGTGGGAAGATGTTATACTAAGCAGGGGGGATAGGCACATTTTGTGAGCTGTTTGTCAAACACACCTGATACTGGGCTCTGCTTCATGCTGGGAAATCATGTTGTTCAATCTTAAGAATATTTATGCCGTGCTCATTGTAGCCAAAATTAACTCTGAGTTCTTTATCTACACCTCTGTCACTCTGTGGAACTTTTCATCCTGCAAATGCGGAAATTGAATGATGACAATAAAAATATCAGTGCAACAACAAAACAAAACAAAACAAAACAGAAAAGCTAGAAAACCCACCAGATCATCTAACTGCCCTTCTGGGTTTGTTACATTAGACTGAATATGGACAATTATAATTTATGTTCTTCCTCATCTATTTATCTTTAATAATTCCAATTAAAAATCAAACTCAGTCTCTCAAAAAGAGGTTTACTTGGGAGTAGCTAAACTGAAAAACTAAGGTCAGAAAAGGACTATGAAAAATACCATGTTCCATCCTGAAGTAGAATATTAGAATTTTTCCCTTTAATAGGCCTTTTGATGACCATTCCTACCTCTCTGTTATACTGAATGTTTTGGAATATGCCCAAAATTCTGCCTCCGGACAGCATTCTACAGACACAGGACAAGGAAGTGGGGCAGAAGGAAGCTGCCTTCTGTATTCCAACTTGAAGAGGGGCTTGGATCCATTCTGGAAGCATGAGCTCATTGCATAAACAGTAATATCTGCCTGAATTAATAAGCTTTCAAAAATCGTATTGAAATTTTTTGTTTGATAGATGTAAATTATTAACATGATCAAATTAAATAGCTAAAAGGTATTATTAAATTACAAATTAAATAATCAAAATATCATTAAATTACTGAAAGGTAAAGGGGGTTATAGCTCTGCCATGTGTCTAACATGCATGAGTATCTGAATCAATCCTCTATACTACTAATAAAAAAAAGAAAAGTAGGGAAGGAAAGAAAGAAGGAAGGAAGGAAAAGAAAGGAAGGAAGAAAGGATGGAAGAAGGGAATGAGAGAGGAAGGAAGGAGGAAAAAGGAAGGAGGAAAAAGGAAGGCAGGAAAGAAAAAAGGAAGGAAGGAAGAAAAGAAGGGAATGAGGGAGGAAGCAAGGAAAAAAGGAAAGAAGGAAGGGAGGGAGGGAAGGAATAAAGAAGAAGGGAGGAAAGTAAGAAAGAAGGAAGGAGAGAAAGAAAGAAGGGTAATTAAATTGCCAGGACTTTTAAAGGAAATTTCACAAGTAAACAATGTAACTTCAGATGTCAATCCAATTTTTATAATTGTTACTCTGGTACGTGTGTGTGTGTGTGTGTGTGTGTGTGTGTGTGTGTGTGTGTGTGTGTTCTAAGCCTTGCTTTGACCAATTAAAGGAATATAATCAAATGCTTTAAAAATAAAATATCCTACCCATCCATTTTTGCCATAACAGAGTGGCCACTTATTGTTTAAACAAAGTATAACAAATAAATATTATTTTCATAGTTTCTGTGGAAACTCAAGCACATTAAAAAGATAGACGCCATTAAAAAAGTGAGCCTTTTCATGACATTGAAGATAGGAACATACAAATTATACAATGAGTTGATAATAGATAGGCACAAAGAAACACATTTGATGGAGATGTATTTAAAGTTAAAGACAACAAAACAGGTTTAAATAAAATACTATAGCAAAAGTGATTTGGCAAGCTTTATTTCATCTATTACAAATGAGGAGCCCTACTGGTCAGTGATGATGATCCATTTTGTTGCTTCTGGACTGAAGAAAATTTGAAGCCAAATGTATACTTTCATTTTTACATCTTTACTGCTAGCAGTAATTTAACTGATATGACACAAGTCAAAAAGCTTTGATTTTTGCATCCTATCCACTTATCTGTTGAAATGAAAGTTGGAAGACATTTTGACAAAGACACTCAGATTAACAACAGTGGTTTAAAACATAGTCACCATATAGCCTGTCCATTTTCTCCTGATCATGGATTTTTTTCTGGCATGAAAACTGGGGCTTTCATTTTTCTTAAACTAATATATTTTCTAATAGATGAACACATTAATAAGAAAAAAGTAAACCCTGATGATTCTGATTTCTATTAATTCATTGCCCAAATGTGTTAGGACAGCATGGATAAAGAAGTTAAAGTATTAAGTGGAAATTATCTTTACTTTTTTCCTTAAAAGGAGTAAATAAGCCACTGTAAGCCTCTCCACTAATAATAATACAATCTTTTGGCCATTCTACGTATCATAGATTTGGCTTGTTTCCCTGGATACATGAAAGTCCAGATCATCTTCAATTTTCCCAATGTTGTATTTGTGGAAATGGATATCAGAGAAATGACCTGTCTAGTGATATTGATTTTGAGGATTATCAACAAGACATGATAAAGATGCCACCATTTAGCTTGACATCTGTGGAAATTTGCTTGACAGTATAGATGTCAAGCAGAAAGATTCTTCCTCTATTGCACTTGCCCTGAAATCCCATCTAAACTGCTTGGTTGTTCATCCTTGTTGTTGCTGCTCTTAGAGAGTTTGGTATGGCATGAATGGAATTCAATTATAAGTTACATGTCATTCGGTAACAGACAAGTTTGATCATAAAGTGTATGATGAAGCCAAACCAATTTTATAAATATTTCTAATAAGGCAGAAATAGTTCTATGATGTGAAATTTTGCCTACAAGTTTCTTGGTGAGTCAGAATGAGAGAAGGAAGTTATGCTTGGAGCAGATGGAGTATGGATTTGCTCAGAGGAACCTGGGTATGTGAAGTATGAAGAAAGAGCAGAGTATCGTTTCATACTCTCCCACATTTTGTGACTGAGTCAGTCATGTTGCAGACATTGTAGAAGTACCCTGTTGCACACTGACTGCACAATGAACCTGCTATTCATGCTCAATCTGGAACTTACCTCATTTGAGCAAAAAATCCAGTAAGAAAATTCCGATTTTTAGTGCCCATTAGGATAGAACACCTGACCTTCTTGAAATAAAATCAGGTTTACTAGATGCTCTTAGTATTCTCTAAGTCTTGGTTTCATGGTCGGCTCTCCTGTGATGAGGATGGGAGTTTTTTGGATGGCATTGCTTATGTAAGCAGGAGAGTGAGAAGGTGTTCAGTAATGAAGTGACACACCTTCTGTCTTGATCGTAGCATGAAACAATCTATTCATTCTAGATGAGTAGACATCTCTCAATCCTTATTGCTAACAATGTCCCAGGTAGCTTGATGGGAACATTTCAGTGATGTAATGCTCAGGTTTAGCCAAACCAAAGCACTATTTCATTATACAGGGGAACCCTGTTCTCAACAACTCAAGAAAGTCAAATAGTACAGCATTTATAATAGTTACAAAGCACTTTGTGCTACTTTAAGCACCTCTTGTTCCAGAATTGCAAATAAAACCTTATGAAAAAACATTTAAACCCCATTTTGCAGATGAGGAAACTGAGGCACACAGAGGTTAAGTGACTGGGCCAAACACCTGGGTCAGTTGTACACAGACAAAACAGTGGGACCCCAGCATCCAATTTTTTCTTGTAGGTTCTTCAGTTATTGTTCTGGCATTGAAAATGGCCAGCGTTAAACCAAAAGATAAGATACTGAATTCACGTACAGAACTATTTGAGAAGCATTTCATAGAAAGAGTCTCTGGCTGCCTACACATATACTCTATGCATGGGAATTTTAGTTCCATAAATAAAAAGTTAGAAATTTGAAAAATTGAGGTTGTCTTGTTATCTACAGTAAAGGAGGTGTAAAATAAACATTTCAGGAACATACATTTACTCTTTAGAGCTGAATCTAAGACTCAGTAATACATAACTTGGAAAAAGTGCTAGTCTTCCAATTGCCTCTGGTAGAAAAATCACCTTAACAGTAACACAATGTTACCTCTGTATAAAAAAGTAGAGCTATCTCGTGTTCAGCTGTTTTGGAAAATAATGCTATTATTCTAAGTGACAAGAGGTCAGATTGCTCTAGGTATATCAAGGATATTTTCAATGTTCACATCTCTGTGGCCAGCTCAACTATTGATAGAAATTTGCTTATCACCTTTGCGATGGTTGTTGCCCAAGTGATACAGTATATTTTATCTGCAGGCAATTATGAACTGAAAACCAGTATTATGGAAATGGGAAGATTCAGAGGTGCTCTCTGGCTCTAGTTCCCTATAAATGTATTCTAGGGAGCTTGGGACTTGAGTATCATCTTGTCTTTCAATATGAATGAGATCAGTCTGTTCTTGATGGAGAAACACAGATGTGTGAGAAGGAGGAAGCATCCAATCTGCATTTATTTCTCTCTCTCTTGAAACATTCACCAGAGTCCTTTGACTTGTTGCCAGTTGAGTTCGGGTCACTGAGATTCAACTCTCATCTGTAAAATGCATTCCATCGGCTCCATGTTTTGGAGAAACAAAGTGGAGAGTGCTTTTCTTCCGTTCACATTGCAGATATGTCTGTTCCTGAGTTTAAAACAATCATAAACACAGAAAAGCAAATCCCTGTAGTAAGAAACCAGACTTTTCAAATGAAACATTTTATTGTAAATAGCTCCTCATAAATATTCCTCGTGCTTCCTTCCCCACCCACCCTTCCTTGTTTTTTTTTTCTTTTCCTTGTTTTGATTTTTTTTTAAAATGATGTTTATTTTCAGGAATCATGTTTCCATGGGGTGTGGTGTTACATTAAAATGACCCCCCCTGCACAGCAGGAGTTGAATGTTTCATTGTAACTTTGGTTCCATGCCCAAGACACATCTTTGCTTGATCTGAAAGTGGTTCCATTGCTGTTTTTTATTTCTTGACACAATATATGTTTATAGTTCTTTCTTTCTGCTTTGACATACATGTTTCATTAGATGCAGCATATATTGTAGATTTTCAACAGGGTCATTATGAACTCTCAAGTAAGAAACCTTGAATAATGGCTTTAAAGTACACAGTCTTGGCTAAGGGGTAGTTCTTAGCATTTGATCTCCCTAGCACTGGTGTAAACAATTTTGCCATCTTTGAAGGTTTGGAAGCATTTGCCTTCTGGGATATAATCCATGTTTTCGGTTTTTCTGTAAGACAGGAAAAGAATTCTATAACAATCATTTGCATAAACTAATGAGTAAACTTTATGAAATAACGATTAAAAGTATATTTTTCTTTGTTTTGAGTTGAATGCTTTTGTGCAAGCTATGTATCTTTAAAGGTTTAGCTATTTTAAGAGAGGAAACATGACTATTTATTTCAAGGTTTGTTGCAGCATATAAATATAAAGAAAGTAATTGTGCTTTTCTCATAGCAAGTATTCTGAAACATTAACTAATAGTTATTATTATCATCTTTCTCCTATGGGAATTTCCAGAGTGAAGCCTCAAAACTATATTTAACAATCATGTTTCAAATATCACATATATGTTTTTATTATGTATGTGGCATATGTGTGTATATGTTTGCATGTATATGAATGTGTATATATGTTCATGTGGACTCCCAAAATTTACATTGGATATTGTCCATATTCCCATAATTAACCCAGAGCTCATATTTCTGATATTCTAGCTAGCAGCTTGCTCTAGGACTCCCATGTCTTATCTCCTGAATGCTGGGAATACAGAAAGCAATCATGCTTGCTTGATTTTACATGAGTTCTGTACATCTGAACTCCATTTCTCACCATGCAGATCAAGAACGGTATCTACTGAGCCATCTCCTCAACCCCTCATTATATGATTTGCTTATTTCACACCTTCCCTTCAGCAACTGCAACCACTGGTGTGCTGCCTCCACTTTAAAGTCTGATGGGAGAACTTGCCGGGCCTGTCAACATGGAATCTCTGGTTAGACCTGAGTTTTCCCTGAAAGTGATCTGTGACAATAGGACATTCCCCCCTACTCCAAATTATCTCTTCTATCTGGATTTTTCCTGTATTTTTCACTTTCAGTAAAAGTTGCAGATGGCACAGAGGACATACTATCAGGCCCTGCTTAAGGATATGCCATTAGTCTGAATTATATGATAAAAAATGAAATTCACCATCCCTTTTTTCTTATATGCTTAACACTTTATTCAACTTCCCTAAGCATCAGTTTCTTCTTCTAAACAAATAGATTATTTCTGTGGAAGGATTTTATTATTGCCTCAGAAATGTTGCCCAAGATCTGAGGAAAAGGGAGACACTTTTTAAAGATAGGTTCAAGCCACCACGTAGAGGTATCATAGTTAGATACTGGTATCAACAATGTGTAGTAGGAAACCTGCAGAGAGGCCCAACAAGAGCATTTTGTGCTATGGAGTTAAAGCCTGGTTTGTCATTGAGAAGTGAAGTTGTTAGAGATGACAAAGTCAGGACATGTGCTGTATACATGGAGTGTGTGCTAAGTATGTCTGAGAGTGGAGATTCACAGAAGAACACTGTGTGACTTTGAGTTGTGAAGCGAGACTGGGATTACCCAGAATAGTTGAGCCACCTTGATTATGTGATGAACAATATTGAGGAACACTGAATGGTAGGATGCAATATTTGACTGGCTGGATTTTGGTCTTAACTTGGTAATTTTCTTATTGTGCCATAAAACTTATATTTTAATGTTTTATGTGCTGAAGTATTTAACTTGATTGGATTTGACAAGATCTTTCAGCTTTTAGAATTAATTTAACTTTAGAATTAATAAAACTTATTGTAATTATATTATAAGATAAATTTAACATCTGTGGGGACTAGGTAAAGGTTACAGTTTAAAGTGATATGTTTTTGTGTCAAGTTGACAGGGCAGGTAAAGTTTGATCGTTAGAAACGGTTTCAATTTGACAGTTGAGGGTTTGAGCTCTGGGCACATTTGTAGAGTATTGGTTGTTGACTGAAGCCCAGAGTGAATCTGCAGGAGATTGTCTTGTTGATGGGGAAGATCCAATCCATGGTGGGTGGGACTAGGCACTGGACAGGTGAATAAAATGAAGGGAATTGTTCAAAACAATCGGCATGCTTCTGTATACTTTTTCAGACAAGGAAGGATCATCATAATTACTCTCTCAACAATTATGTGGATATGTTGTGGGCAGTCCCTCAGCCTTGGTGTTGGTGCCATGCTTCATAATGTACTGTAACCAGAAATCATAAAAGAAAATTAAACACCTTGTTCCCTTAAGCGGTTTTGTCATGATTTAATCAGCAACCAGGCAGAGTAACTGCAACAAGAGACAACTACATGTTCAAAGAAATTTCTACAATACTATGTGATGAATATTTGGAATGTATGCCTGTGGGGCCATTTTCTTCTTAAAGGCAGTGACAGAGTCACAGAGCAGAACATATGGGGAAGATAGTATGATTGGAGTGAGAATACACTGGGGAAATGAATGGAAGGTACCAAAACGTACAAAGAGACAGGCAATGTGTACACAAAAAGGGACTTGTCTCTATGATTCAAATGAAGACTTCCTTGTCTTCCCTTGTCTTTCTGAGAATTGAGATGAGGCACGAGTATACTTGAGTCTGTGGCTTTGCTTCAGTAAAAGATTACAGCAAGGAATTTTGTATTGAAGCTAGAGAAGCAGTAGAAAAACCTGGTCTTGAAAAGGCTAGAAATAGGCACTGGGTGTGTTCAGTGCAGTCCTCTGAGAAATTCATACACATCTCCCAGAAAGACTCATCTTTGGTCATCTCTGCAAGGAGAAACTTCAGATCTGTTCATTCATGGCTAGTGAAATTTCCACAACCACTGTCTGCGGAGCTGAGAGGCAGGATTGCTTTCCCTTTGCTCTTCTCTCCTTTCAAAAGGTCGGGCCTTGATGAAGAAAGGAAGGACATTTAATCTACTAGAACCAGACTACAAATCTGCTCTTCTTCATCGATATCGACTGTAATAACTAAGGTAGAATAAGAAGGAACTGAGATCAAACTCATTGTCTGAGATTGTTAAACTGTGCAGAATAAATTCAAGAATTGGAAGTAACTTAAAAGTAGGGGGAAAAGGAAAGATTTAAACTGTGAGAAAAAGAAAGAGAAAGAACCCAAAAAGACAGAAGAGAGATTCATTTTCTATTTACAGTCTACCACCATGACAACCTAAAAAAAAAACTAGTTTGAAGCATGATATTCTCCACTTTTTGGCAACTTCTTTGAATTTACCTGAATTTGTATGAAGGCATGGGAGAGATAAATTCTTGTGTGTTTGTATATATAAAATAAATATGTTATCCCAATTTATATTTTCCCAATGACTGTATTATATATTCTGTGTAAAGTAGGCTAGTCTGGCTTTACATTCATAATCTTTCTCCTTTCATCTTTCCAGTGCTGATATTATGGGAGTGTATCCACCAGGATTGGCTTATGATTGCTTTCTATCACAATTTTGCAAATAAAATTTGGAGTTAACACATGTTGGGTTTAAAACCAATGAGCTTATGAGCAATCTCTAAGGTTTCCATTTTTTAAAAAATTAAGGGATATCTATAAAGGGAATTAATTCTATAGTTGAGCCAGGCATATTCAAATTAACAGTGCGAAGATCTACAATTATCCAGAATTGCCATAGGACCTCTAAGATTCTTTTAAACATGTTTGCTTAGAAGTGTCAAGCTTTGGTGTTCTTCTCTGCAGAACATCAGTGTAGATCTTATTCTTGAAACTTTCCTACATGCTACCAGCTCTGAGTCAAAGTGTATCATCCCCAACTTCTGACTTTAGCATCTTAAGGGCTCTGCCATCCAGTCACACAATCAGAAAACCTAAGAGACAACTCCTACATTTTTCATTCTATTTTCCCTTTCCTAAAATCTGTCATATGGTAAATTCATGTGCTATTCAATAAGCATTAGCCATTATTTTTACCTTCATGTTACAAATAAAGTAACACTGGAGATCGTTAAGAAGTTGATTATTGAGAATCCTAGTGGGAAGTTTCTTCTGCTTTAGACCACATTTCCAGCTCAATTGTCAAATGATGAACACCATTTGTTTTTTATCTATTTCAGTGGAAAACTAAAGGAAGTTTGCTTCTTTGGCCTCAGTGGGTTCCATTCAGTATCATATTGCTTCCCACTAGGCTTCTTATTTGTCCTGTAAGTTTCTTTCATTGCTATTTTTTCTCATAAGAGAAAGGTAACTGAGACAAATGATAACTAAGAATCGCAAATTATTTAACTGTTGTCCACATAGTGTGCTATTTTATATGTATAACATAATTTAATTCTCTCAACACAATACCATGCTGTAATATATTCATAATATATTGTAGATTAAAAAAATTACTTACAAGCTCACAGTCATGATAGAATTCAAATTATATTCGACTTTAAAACTATACGTTCTGATTATACTCATTTTCCTGCATATATTTTATATGCATTTATACCACATTTATTTGTTATTTTATTATCATTTTAATCATTCATTTTATAGAGTACTGATGAATATGTGCTCAATTATCTGCTGCTTTGGAGGAAAAACAATCTTCATGAAGTTACAATAACAGAAGATGTAGGTTTGAGCTCACAGCAATTTCTAAAGACAATGGCTCAGTAATACCACCCAGATGGAAAATGCTCTTCTGATACATCTGAATATGAACGTTGCTTGAAAAACAGGAGACATGTCCTCTGTGATTGGGGTATGGCTAAAATTGAATTCTGGAGTGAGATTGTGTGGGTACAAATCTTAGTGCTGCCAATAGCAGTTGCATGGTGGAAGTAGGACACAGGCTTCTACTTATCCAACTGTAAAATAATAATAAAAGCAATACTTACATTGGGGGAGTGGTGGTAACAGTAACAACTGGATGTACTCAGAATAATTCCTAGTGCATGTAAGTATTAACCACTATTCATGCTGAATTGAAACCTCCTCATTTTATAACTAATAATCATGGGATTCCGTTTTCCTTCTGTAAATTTCCATACAGCACTTATCTCTGCATTGATTTTACTTACTCCATTTTTCTTTTAGAGGAGTACTTTTTTCTGATATGCTAGCCAGAGAACCTCATCTCTGTGCGTCCCTTTATGAGGATCATTTCTCTTTTTGTGTTATAAGGCTCTTACCAGACAAAAGAGAAAGGGAAATAAAATGACAGAGTTGTAAGTGAAAGAGTATAAACTGTATGGACATGTGTGTTCCACTGTCCTAGCATTAGGCCATGATGAAATCTTCTTGTTCATTTTACAAGGAGGTAATAGAGTTGATACTCATGGAGACAAAATATCATGGAGACAAAAATATTTTCAGCTTGCTGGAAAACATATGAACTCCTATGAAGTCTAAGAAGGAACTCTGCATGATATAACTTTATTAGATAATCAAAGATGACATAGACAGTGGTAAGTAGATTTAGAATGTGATTAGCTCTCTCCCCCCTTTAAACAAACCGTATTAAACTTAACAGTTTCTATAGGAGAATGGACATCAGAATCACCACCGTGATTGCTAATAAATCCTTGCTCTTCATCTCTCCTGCCTTCCATCACTCTGTCTCTGTGATCCTAATGCATGAGGTCTGCCACAGGATCTTGGAGTCTGCTACCTTGCAGCACCAGGAATCACTGGATAGGACTGCTGGTGCCGGTGCTCATGAGAAATAGACTTGACAATGACATGATACATTGTTTTTTTTTCTTCCTCATATGAAAATAGGAAAGTTATCTTAAAATGAGGTCTGATATCATTTTGTAAACTGCTTTCCTGAAGATCTGATGCAGAAAGACCGAGGAAACACGATGATATTATGATCAGTACTGGCTTGTCACAGTCTCTGGACCCTCATTAACAAGCTGGGAGTAATGCTGAAGGTACATGACATTCTTTGATTCTGTAAGTACAGAAGCAGCACCTTCCTTCTCTGTGGTGTGAGTTACAGTAAGAACAGTAGGATCTGCAGATACTGTTAGACCTCAAAGTAACATGGTTTATGTGGAAAATAAACTTTTTTCCCATGATATTTTAAACTTTTATTATAAATAGACATTCAGATTGCATCTATTTTTCTCCTTTTCTTTTGTTTACAAATCAATTGTATTTTTTCAAAAACACGGGTTCAGTAACTCCACGTAGCTTCCATCTCATGAAATACTTGTCAGTGCTACATTGTGAGAATAAAATGCACTCTTACCTTTACGAGGCACCTTGACATCAAGGCCATAGAATAAAGGCAAGAGAGAAGAACAAGAATAGAAACAGAAACTGCAGAAGAAAAAGAAGACCATATGGTCAGAGTCAATCAGGTAGCACAAAACCTCCGGTTTCTTCAGTGTTCAAATCTTCCTACTTCTTCCATGTACACATACCTTGTTTCTTCAGAGCTACTTTTATTTATCTACTAGCAAAACGATGCCCCTAACACTGATGCACACATTTTAGAATTGCAAGGGGTAGAGTTCCTGAGACAATTGCACTAAGCTTCTAATTTTATAGGTGAGAAAAAATTTAATTCAGTGAAAAAACTTAATTTCATGATATAGGAGGTCTGGAACTAAGGTACCTCAAAAAATGATGTGGTTAGAGAAATAAACTCCAAGTTATCATTGCTCAGCTAATGCAATAGATACAGCAGGAGAACATTGGTGTGTCAAGTAACCATATGATTGATCTGAGGGCACAATAAATAATTATTTGGGGTGAAAGGCATAAACTGGAGGTATCCTGGCAAGTTAAGATGTATAATCTTCCTACTGGTGTCCTCTCTCTGATACAGACTTCTTTTTATCATATTAATGAAATCTTCAATATAGAAGTAGACAATTAGATTGAATGACCAGAGAGCATGCTCTAGAGTTTAACATTCAAATATATTAAGAAATGGAAGACGTGGTGATCTTCAACAACCAAGGAAGCTAGGAACAGCCCATTTTCTATGGGATTTCTGTAAATCACTGGGAAATTAAACATAGTTTTCACATCATTATTACACTTCATATTTGCCTCATTCAGTCTCACGGACCTAAATACTACATACAGTTCAAAATGAGGGAAATTCTCAAATACAGAATTTTACATTGAATGTGCACTTCGCAGGTGGACAATTCTAAAAACTGATTTTTTGTTATCTTACTGCTTTCTAATGTGACTTCATTCCTCAATGAACCCATGAGAAGAAGTCAGTGCAGGTGTTATTATTCTAGAAATAGAAGTTCTGTCACTTTTCCACAGATAATTCAAGTTCTACCTCATGCACGTGGATAACTTTGAATGCAGTTTGGGCTGAACTAATTTCTAACCAATAGGGTCAGGAAGTACAGATGGTTTGCTACTTCTTCTTGTATGCCCATGGAAGATATTGAAAAATAGTCTATTTTAATCCAGGAATCCAGGAAACTATTTCCAATCAAGGGGTTGACATACCAAAGAAAATATCTCTGCTGTCTTTTCTATGTTCTTTGGCCAGATTTTCCTGGCTTATCAAGCAAAACAGCCTGACCAGGTCCCTTCTGTGAAAACACCATGATTTTTAGATCTTTAAAACACTGTGATTTACTTTCACAAGCACCTGCCTTTTCAGAAGAAGCAATTTTGCTTTCCAACCTGTGAAGGAAGTGGTAGGAGGGTGTAGTTATTTACAATCAATCCAAACTTTCTGAACTAATTATTGAGAAAAAAATTTGTAACCCAAGATTGAAAGGGATTTAATGATCAATGGGAAAAGCTTTTTTTTTTTAAACAAGGTGATGAAATACTGTTTAAAAGAAAGAGCAAAGTAGAGTAAACTCTTGAAGATGAAGAAGGACAAATATAGAACGCACAGAAGGGAGCAAAAAGCATTACAAAGGGCAAAAATATGAAGGCTTATAGTGGTGTAGCCACTGCCAGAATTCTGGTGCCTGACTGAGGGTGCCTGCTGCCTTCACTGCATCTACTATATCTGCATGTGCCAGGCCATGGTAACCAAGAACAAGAAAGAGTAGCACCGTGAGAAAAATCAATATTGCTTTATGATCAAGCAAAGAAAAAAACAGATGTTGAAATGAATTCATACCTTTTCTTCCAAGTCCTTTATCTGCCTTTTCTGGATGTCTGTTTTGTCTTCTAGATCACGGATTCTCTGAAAAAAATACAGAAAAGGCAAATATATTTATGGAGAGAGAGAGAAAGAGAGAGAGATAATGATGGGTATTATTTAGCACAGGAAAGTTGTTCACAAAACTAAAACAACTAATGTTTTAATATTAAATATAATGTAGCATAACATAATATCTACTAATATATTAGTCTTAGCAGCTGGAAATATCACATGTATACTTTTCCATATTTGCAAGGACCTTTGAATATACATTGTACAGAATTGTGTGGGAAAAATATTGTCAGTATTTGCATTTAGGAAGGACATATATTCCAGAGTTGTAGCCAGAGTTCAGTGGTACAGTACTTATGCTCAAGAAAACAAAATAATAAAACCAGTTATTGGTTTGGATCTTAAATGACCTCCAAAAGAATTGGGACTAAGATGGAAGCATATTGGGTGAAACATGTATAGAGGTTTTTATAATGCAGTGTAGGGAGATAAAAGGAAGCAGGAAGAAAGGATATTTCAAGCTGGAAATCAGTTCCTCTCTAAAAGTACTCAACTGGAGGTGATTCTGTCCACTCCTTTGGAAGTGGACATTTGGCAATCTAGATATTTTAAACTACTAATAGTTAATTTTGTAGACATTTTTTATTATCATGTCTGGGAATGTGTGGCACTGACATTGAAGGTGTAGAAGACCAGAAGTGCTACTGAAGATTTCATCCCTAAGCATAAAGAATCACCTAGTACACATGTCTCAGATATGTTGTCAAGAAAAGTAGCTGAGGCATGTTCAGGAGTTGCTGATGTGCTTTGCTCTGAGTCATTGAGGTGATACTGAAATGATACGACAATGGCTGCTAGAGAAGTGAGTGACACTGGACTACTGATGGTAGGTGCATATGTGTGATGTGTGTGAGTGTGTACTTCAATGGTGTTGCCTATTGCCCAAGACTATAGAGGAAGGAAGAAGGAAGGAAGGAAGGAAGGAAGGAAGGAAGGAAGGAAGGAAGGAAGAAAGAAAGAAGGAAGAAAGAAAGAAAGAAAGAAAGAAAGAAAGAAAGAAGAAAACTATGTTATGCCTTTCCACCTTGAAAACGCATAAAATTCCTTGCCAGGTTTTTATATATATATAGGTGTGCCAGTTACTCTTTTCTGGTGCTGTTGTGTGACACTGAGGTCCATACAACTTGAAGGAGAAAGGGAGATTCATCCAGCTTATGGTTTCAGAGGAAAGAAACAGTCCTTCATGGTAGAAAAAGCATGTCTGGCTGGCAGAATCTGGAGGTGTTCTAAGTCATGTCATTCATGGAGGCTAAGAGCTGCTGCATGCACATTCAAGAGCAGACTCACTCATTCAAGCAGGGCAGGGCTAACCAACCTCAAGGCCCACCCCCTGTGACTGCCTTCTTCCAGCAAGGCTCTGCTTCCTAAGGTTTGTATGCCTCCTGAATACTGGTAGCAACTAAGGATTCAAACACATGAGCCTGTGGGAGACTCCTCAAATTTGAAACCAAGGGCAATAGGCAAGATTTATAGTCAGAAAATTGTGAATACATGAGATCACTGAAGAACTTATTAAACCATGAAATGTATTGCTTTCTGCTCACTTCATGACAGGTTCCTGACTGAATTGTATGTGCTGCAGGATACAGTAGGGTAAAGTATCACTTATTCTTGGTCTCAAAGAAAGATGAGATCCAGATAGAAGATGAATGCAAATCACACAAAATAACAAATTTAAATATAAATGATAAACAATAACAAAATCATGTGTAACATCTTCACAGATCTCCAGTTCCTAGTACCATGTTTAGCAAGTACAGACCAACCCACTTATTTGCTAGATAAGTACAATATTCTTCACTTTAAAATGTAGGCTTGTTTCTTTTCCATTCCCAACCAGCCCTTTGCATCCAGACCTCTGAAAACTTTGTCAGATTACTCATAGACCCATTTCCTAGTCTTTCCCTCCCTCCCTCCCTCTCCCTCCCTCCCTCCCTCTTTCCCTCCCTCCCTTTCTTTCTTTCTCCACATTTTTTCCTAATCATATAAGCTCAATAGGTACCTCCATCCTCTCCCTCCCCCTTCCCCTCCTCAGTCATTCCCCTATTGTACCAGGCCCCTTCTTGGGATCTTCATGGAAACTCTATTATGAGTTTTTAATCCCTTGCCTGTATGGATCCTATTGACTGAACCTTCTCTCTTGTGATCAGTGCTAGACTTTGGGGAGTCGTTGGCATGTCAGTCATTGTGCAAGTCAAGCAAAGTCCAATTCTGGCTGCTTCAGCCCTAACTTGTGTGGAGTATCTTGCATATCATTGGTCTCCTCATCTTTAGGCTCTTACAATCTTTTTTTTTAAATTTTATTTTATTTATTATTTATTCAATTGTGCGTGTATATGTATGTGCGTGTGTGTATGTATGTGGGTGCGTGCATGTGTATGTGTGTATATGTATGTATGTGTGTGTGTAGAAACACGGACGAATTCGGGAACCACCATGGATCACCTCCACCTCCTCCTTGTTTACTCTGCCCCGGGATTCACAGGCTCCGCCCTACCAGGATTGGAAATGCAGGCTGCTCCCGCTTCTGCCTGGCATCTATACGTGGGGTCTAGGATCCAAACTCAGGACCTTCCGCCTGCAAGGCAGAGGCTTAACCCCTGAGCCACTTCTCCAGCCCCTAGGCTCTTACAATCTTGCCACTCCCCTCTTTTGCGAGATTCCCTGAGCTTTGGGATGGAGAGAGATTTGGCTGATCTGGTTTCAGGTGAATAATGCAGGATCTGAATTATAGTTTGTTGTTTTCAATTTTGCTTTTCCTGCACTGCCTTTGGCTGCATCTCAATTGGTATTGAAGGTCACCTACCTAACCAAAAATAAAAGACTGTTTAAATGAAGATCTTAATGTAAGAGGAGACTCAATAGTAGATGGAAGAATAGAGTAGGACATAGCAGTGCGGAGGGGGGAGTGTGAAAGTCCCATTTGCTGGATGGTTACCGCTTATTTGCCAGTCCCTAGATCCTCCCTGATTGGTGAGATCCAACCTGTTCAGTCCCAAGTGACCAGGAAGAGAAGTGAGAGTGAGCTGCACAGATATCTCGCTACTTACATGCAGTACTTCACTGTGGCCTATTTTCTCTACTTAAGAGTGATTCTCCTATATCCCTTAATGACATGTTCAAAGGTAAATCTCTGAAATACACACTGTATTTCACATACCCACAAAGGATTTTAAACAGGAGGGAAGGGGAAGGAAGATCCTTTCTTCCATCTTTCCTTCTTTCCTTCTTCCTTTTTTCCTTCTTTCCTTCCTTCCTTCTCTCTTCCTTCTCTCTTCCTTCTCTCTTTCTCTCTCTCCTTCCTTCCTCCCTTCCTTCCTCCCTTCTTTCCTTCCTCCCTCCCTCCCTTCTTCCCTCCCTCCCTCCCTCCCTCCCTCTCTCTCTCTCTCTCTCTCTCTCTCTCTCTTTCTTTCTTTCTTTCTTTCTTTCTTTCTTTCTTTCTTTCTTTCTTTCTTTCTTTCTTTCTTTCTTTCTTTCTTTCCCTTCTGCCTCTTTCTCTCTATTCTTTTCTTCTTCTTCCCTACTTCATCCTCACTGCTATTAAGTATACTAATTCACAATCATTGCTTATTGGGGAAGCTATGAAAACATACTGCAAGATTTTTCTGTTTTTTATTTGATATATCCCACATCAATCCATATAGAGAATATGAACTCAAAATGTGAAGTGACAGGTTGTGAATGTGTCAGAGAACTTGCCTTGTATGCGTAACACCCCTCAGTTCCATTCTTAACTTCTGAGGGATGGAAAAAATGTGAAATGATCCAAGCAGTCTACTAAACTTAAGAGTCAAGGAAATGGGGGGTTGGAGAAGTGGCTCAGCAGTTAAGCCTCTGCCTTGCAGGTGGAAGGTCTTGAGTTCGGATCCTAGACCCCACATATAGACGCCAGGTGGAAGCAGGGGGCAGCCTGCGTTTCTGGTGCTGATAGGGCAGAGCCTGTGAATCCAAGGGCAGAGTAAAGAGGGAGGAGGTGGAGGTGGTCCATGGAGGTTCCCGAATTCACCCCTGGTTCTACACACACACACACACACACACACACACACATACATACACACATGCACACACACAATTGAGTAAATAAAAAAAGTCAAGGAAATGGAAAGACGAAAATGTTAGCTTAGTTGTACTAAACATAAACATAAATGTAAACAGCTTCTATGCAATGTGGTCCTTTCTTGGTTTTCAGCTTAACTTTCTCTTGACCTTAACTTAACTCTGTCATACTGTCTTCTTCTCCGGTGCTTGAATTTTCTAAACTTATCTTTACCCTGTTGCCTAGCCCTGTTTTCTGGAACACCTTACAGAGACCTTAGCATAGTTGGTTCTTTGACTTTTAGATGTCTTCGCAGAGATCTCCTCTGATTGCTGCTTAACATGGCCATTCTTACTTACTAACTGCAAACATTTACACACACTGCACAAACTTCTTCCCAGCACTTACTGACATGCTTGTAAATTGCTTATGTCACTGTTCATTTATTTGTATTATGACTTTGTCTCTTTCCATCTTAAGACAGATCAAGTGACCTTTGTGTCCTCATTTGCACCTGTTTCACAGAAGACCTCTCAATGCACAACTTTTAAAGACTATGAATCAGGTTTTGAAATGCGGATTTTTTTTCAGGAGTTTTTTTGCATATCAGGGACAGGATTCTGAAAGTGACTCATGAATTGGGACTGAAACAAATGGGAATTACTGAATGACTGAAGGGTGTTTTAGGATGAGAAACTATGCAAACAAAGACTTAGAAGTAGGAAGTAATGGTCAGGTGGCAGCAAAAGTTTTGCACCACTGGAAAATGCCATGCAGATCAGTGCATGCCAGCCCTTGGGAAAGGGGTAACCAGCTATTCTGGAAATGGGAACCAGAACGCCTTTTGAGCTAGAATGTATCACAAGGAAATGTGAGAAGAGCTAGTGGTGATGTGTGAGGTGAACTGAAGAGAGAACAGAGAAAGCTCACAGGGACCTATGTGCTTTTGTTGATGCCACTTATAAAGATAAACCATAATTATTTTTAATCCTAATCACCTTCATCTTCATCTACAGTGCAGGGCAGTGAATCTTTCATGTCTACTACAGTATCCAGCACTAGGAAATATATGTGAATGTTTGACTAGATGCAGATATGACAGGATCAGGTAAGGTCAGAGGACACTGGCTTCACCAGGAAGCTGTGGCAATAACAAAAGATTCTGCACATGACTGTGGCAACAGTTGTGAGTAAAAAGGACCAGTGTCTAAAACAGTTCATGGGCATTGTGCTACCTAAATTCTTGGAGGCAAAGACAAAGAAAACACCAGAATTTTCAACAGAAAAGAGTAGGAAAAAATGGAATGATCTCTCATCAGTTTCCTAAGCCTAAGAGGCAGGGAAAGTTAAAGGAGGGAAAGTTAGCTTTGTTGCACTAAACAATCCTCAAAAGGTAGGATAAGGTCACACTACTGACCGGAGTGAAAGGATGGGGATTGGGGAAGAAAGACCAGCATTGCTTATTTGAATATACCTTAAAACATTTAGACAGAAATTTCTACCAAATGGTTAGTGATAGACTTTAGAATGTAGCTTTCTTGATTGTATCATATGTCACTGACATGTCCTGGTAAGTGCCTTTTGAAATGACTATGCTATTAAGCCACTGGTCAAAGAGAAGAGGGAAAGCTAAGAAGGCACACTTAAGGAACATTTGTTTGATAGATGGAAAGTGTTAGGAATTCTCTGAAGCTTAGAAGCACGTTGGCTCAGACATGGCCATTTAAGTAGGGTAGTTTTTTTTTTTTTTTTTAAAGACAGAGATGCCTTAGCTAACAGGCTCAAGAAAAATTCAAAATGGGGTGATAGGGATTTTTATCAAAGTACATTCAGATGCTATTAGTCTACCTTAAAAACAAACACATGAGTGAATTCAAAATGTGCTTTTCCAATTTGTTTAAACTGAATTAATGGTATTACAGACTAGAAATTTGTTCAGAATATATTTTTGTCCCCTGTTGGAAGAAATACACCAACACGACATAGACACACACAGTAACTCAGCAATATCAGACCTTATTGTGGGTTTTACATACTATCATGGGCCAAATTCCAATTCTTTGTGAGTTCTGAAGACTCTTTGATAAAAACATGCCCGAGCCTATCACCTCTGCTACTGTTTGTGTGGGAAAACACTAGTCTGAGACCAAATCTGGAACATTCTAACTTTCAGGTTTCCATTGCTTGCTTCTTATTGGTGTCATAAAATAACCCCAATCCTTCTTTGCTCCCTTAGCTTCGATGGTCATGTGATTCTTATATCCTGTATATTCTACCAGGATGTTATGCCAGTTGATTGTTGTGGCTCTGAATACCTAATGACCATAGCCTGCTGAGCTCAGTGTTGGAGCTCTTATTTCTGCTTTTTGAATTGTAGTCTATCCTTCACTTGACAAGCTTTGACTTAGATGAAAACTTGCAAAGAATTAGAACTGGAACTTTGGGGATCGATAGTCCTGATGAATCATGTGTCATGGATGATAAGCTGCATAGGACAGCACTGTGCAGACTGGTACCTAAAACACAGCTGGGGTGTAATCCTTACTCCAGTGCTCACTACCTGGGCCTTGAAAATCATGTTATCACTCTTGTCTTTAATACTGGTGTAACAGAGCTACTTACCTTAGAAGGTTGAAATGTAAATACAGTCCTTTTTTAATTTAGTTTCTCAGAGAAAATGCTACATAGGATGCTGCAACTTTTAGGCTTTGTTGTCAGTGCTGCTTGTTCTGGGAATAAAGAGAAAGGGCCCTGCTGTCTCCTTTCCCATTCTGATTATTGCCTCAGGCTCAGTGATGGGAAAGAACAAATAAAGGAGAGTCAGGGTCTTGCTCCACTGAACAGAGGAGTAGTCAGGCTCCAAGAAACTCAAAGTGTATTTCATGACAAAGTCACACTGAAGGCTGTGACAACAATGAGACTTAAACAACTTAGTGGGAGAAAGGGAGATTTATTCAGCTTACGGTTCTAGAGAAGAGATAGAGTTTTAATGGCGGAATTGGCATGGCTGGTTTACTGAAGCTGGAATCAGGCTAAGTCACTGCAAACATCTTGGAAGCTGAGAGTGGCAAATTGCTGCTGCAAAGCAGACTTCTCCAGGTGATAGGGTGGGACTAATCCACTTTGAGGTCCACCCCTGTGACCGCCTTCTTCTCACCAAGGCGCTATCCCTCAAAGGTGCCCTGACCTTCCTAAACACATAGGACTGTGGGGGACACATTTCAAACCATGAAATGGCTACGTGCAGTGCCACTGGAATGTCAATTTTTTCAAGGTTGAGATTTATTATAAACCTTTGTCCTAGACTGAATGACAGTGGGAAACAAGAGTTGTTCATTTTGGTCAAGGACAGCATCTTGAGCATCAGCATACTTATGCCATGTGATTAGTACTAACCTGTAGGGCTGCAGGGGCTTGGGGCTCACCTGATGGGCTTGCTGCAGGAGCTCCATCCTCTCCTGGAGAATCTGACAGTCATACTCTCTGCTCTTCCTCAGCATTTGCCGTCGTAACTTCTCTACTGCTGTCCTCAGCTCCTCTTGCTGCTTTTCACTTAATAACTCACCAAACTTGATAACGGTCTCTTGCTGCAGAGCATTGTACAAAGTAGCTTCTAGCTCCTGGATTCTCTGGCAAACAGAATTAGAAAAGTCCAACTTTGGGACTGAGCGTTTTAGGTGTGACATGGGATCATGAGCATTGTTGTCTATGACACGAACATGGTGATCAGCCACCCAAGATCTTAGCAAACAACATTCCTTTTATGAGATTCCAGAAAAGCGATCTAGACAATGCACAAACTGCTATGTCAGAGGAATTTGTTCTCTTTCTTGTATTCCTGATGAGTTATAGAAACTTTTCACTTTTAGGAAGTCCTGTGTTACAATGACCATCCTTCTTTCTTTTTCAGGTGTAGCTGAACACACATTTCTTCTCTCTTTCCCTCTCTTGACAACCCTGGAGTTGTTTCAAAGCATTTAATCAGGGTGGCCATAATTTTAGGAATACTTGAAATTGGGGATATACTCCAAGTATAAAATGTTACCTCTCGTTAGCACAGCAGTTCTTGTATCTAAATATATCTTCCAGTTTCCATGCTTTTTTTCTTGAAATAAAAATTGGCAAAGTGTGATCTAAAAATGACTAGAATCTTGAAGTTGCATTTGTACATATATAGGTTTTCAATTATGTTCACATATACAAGCAGGTGTGCATGAACATGTGTGTAGAGGTCAGAAACTGATGACGGGAATCTTTTTCAATTACTCTCCACATTAATAATTTTATGACAGTATTTTGCCGTGAATCTGGAGTTTGCCAATTTGGCTAGATTAGCTGGCCAGCAAGACTCAGGAATACACCTTTTTCTGCTGCACTGTTTCTGGAAATACAGGTATGTGTCACTGTCTCTAGTTTTAAAATAAATTTTGGGGCTTGAATTCAGGTCACAATGTTTGCACATTACCCACTGAACCTTTGTCTCAATCTCCAGTCCATTAAATAAATTTTTAATATGTTGAGATTTATGGTTGCTCATATTACTTTTGTGACCTTAGATTAATTGTTCACAGTCTCTCTCTCTCTCTCTCTCTCTCTCTCTCTCTCTCTCTCTCTCTCTCTCTCTCTGAATGAGGACTCAATATTTTCTTTCAGGAACCACATAACACCCAATTGAATTTTATTAATCAGACCGCAGAGTGAAAGGGTAGGAAGATGGTGGGAAATCGCTTGTTTTTTTAATCTAATCAGCAACCAATTCTTTTTCTCTTGTTTTTTCATCAAATAATACCACAGTCTCTTACTCATTTTTCAGGGGAAAGACTACCATATCTTTGTTATAAACAGGGGCTAAGTATTTTACTCTTTTCCCCTAAGTGTCTCAATCTGCCTCCACAAAAGCATTATGAAAACTTCTGCTAGCAATTTCTTGAAAATCTTCTAGTTTGTTCTTTTGTTTTTGACCCATTACTGTGAGGTAATGAGGGTGGGCTATGAAGAGAGAAGAAATATGAGCTGTAGTCAGGTATTAGGAATGTGACCATGTGAATTTTCTAGAAGGGAAGGGAAGGAAGGATTCTTAGTAAGCATAACTTTCAAGGGGAGAAATAGAAGCAGTCCATTTACATCATGCCTCAATTGTTATGGTTGCATTATGGTCACTAAGACCAGTTTCTGGAGTCCGCTCTGTTACCTTCACTTCTACCAGCTCAGAAAATTTTATAGTCTGTAAGCCTTTTAAATTTTTTTCTGCTTTTAAAAGCATATTAATTACATATCGCTGCTTCCCTCTATCGTCTCTCCCTCCTATCCCTCCATCAACTCCGCCCTCCTGCCTGTCTGCTTCTATAGATCCCAGGGTTTCCTTTCTTCCTTCTAATATATAGTATGGGAATAATAATAATAATATTTTTGACTCATAGGGTTATTTTGAGAACTAAAAACTTAAAACACTCACAAAACATTGAATGAATTATTGTTCTATCTCTAGAATAGACTTGAATTAAACTTCATTAATCCTCACTGTCATCTGATATGACTTAATCAATATTATGTAGTTAAATACATTTAATATTTTAGCACAAAGTATAAATTACCTATAAAATATAAGGCTTTCATAGCAGAAAGATTTGGGAGTATTTTTGTTTTAAAATTAGAATCACAAATCAGGAACCACATGCATGCTATGACCTATTCAAATACATAGCAGGACAAATTAAAAGGAAATCTGGTTCATGGCACAGAGTTATAATAAAGCTCTGTGAGTCTCCATTGCATTATACCTACCATATATGCTTGATCAAGTGCTTGCTTTCTGTAGTCTAGTTCTTCCTCCAGATACCCTTTTATTTTACAGAACTGTTCCTATAATAAAGAGTCACATTGATAAATTGAAAGAGCAACTCAGTTAACTAGCAAGTGATAAACAAGTTGCACCAATTAATGTTTCCATTAATTCCTACAGAAGACAAATCATAGTTATCTGTAGAATCATAGATTTTTGTCACTTAAGGAAATAGGCCACTTTCACAGTCTCAGATGCGGTGAAAATCAATAGCAACATAAAAGACTCGATGAAGAATCCATGTGGAACATGATTAAAGACCTCTATGTCACGCTCAGAGTAGATATTTAGTTTAGATTTTGACAAAGTATATGATAATAAGTAGATCTAAGTGAATATATTTGGATCTCTGTTTTTCCAGGATCTGTACCTAACATTTGTAACTAAAATTGTAAAGTGAAAATATTTGAATGAACATTATATCTGGTGTCCACCACATAAAGTTTGTTGTTTTCAATATCCTATATAAAAATATAGTACGATATCCACTGATATGATTTTACATGAAAAATGCCTATTTATAGTAACATGGATATTACAATCACATGAGAGGATGTCTGTAGATCATATACATTGCCATGCTATTTTATATAAGGGCCATGTGGACTTTGGTATTGACAGAGGCTCTCTGGTCTCAGAACCAATTCCCTGAGAATATGGGAGATAATTGTATGTGCTATCATATATCTTACTAAGAATACTATGGAATTTAGTACAGTAGCACTGTATAAATATTAAATTTAACTTCTTTAAATGATAAACAACAATTTAAAAACTTCACCCACACTGCTATGAGATGAGTACTTATTGACCCTTTACCACAAAGTTAGTGTGAGCTGGGAGATATAAATCCACAATTTTTTTTCTTTGTTCTCAGTTCTGGTTCACTCTTATTGTGACCATCTTGTCATTAGTAGTTAAAACTTGGCTTTTGATTGCAATGTAGTCTCATGTGCAAGTTAATTATCTCTCTGGATACTTAACTGGAGGTGTGAAGACCTCTTCCAATCTGGGTGGACACCTAGTTGTGCTCACTTCTAAAGGCAAACACAGTCATCTTGCTGTGGATTTTCCTAATCATCCTGATCTCAGTGTCTGAAGCAGCATCCTGGTACAGGATGATGACCTCATGAGCATTTGTATATTTAAGGAAATTTTAGGGTAAGATTCTAGGATATTTAGAACACAAATAGTTCTTGTTATATACTTTCATAATAAAGCCTATTCTTTTGGTAAAATGTGAACTCTGTATAAGATATTAAAATGATTTATAAACCGTAAAGTGCTCTAAAAATAAAAATTTTTGTCTTTCTTGTAGAATTTCCTGACTTGATAAGCATCTACTACATGCATGTTAATAATGATGAGACTATTGATGAAGTCTTATCGCAAAATACTGTGCACTGATGTAAGTTAATGATCAATTCCTACACTTGGTGACTGAAATTTTTAAGCAGTGTTAAAATGTACATTACATAAAATTTACATTTTAATTATTTTAAGAATGTGAAAAACATTCAAATTGTTATGAAATTCCCAGAAAATTTTCATCTTGCCAAGTGGAACCCATTCCCATTTAATTGCTCTTCAATTTTCTTTCTTCCCCATTTTTTATAACTGTGGTCTGCTTTCTTTATTAAACTACTTCTATGCTGCAGTATATGCTGCTATACTATTTCAGAACCTCACATGGGGTTATACAGTAATTGCCTTTTGGTGGCATCTTGTTTCACGGATTGTCACCACAGTTTCTCCACACTGTAACCTGCATCAGATCCTATGGAGGCTTTGCTTGGAAATGACAGTTGTGATCTATGCAAAAGGAAAGGTGAGAGATGTTTGCAAAAAGGAAGGTGCAGACAGGAGAGATGCCATGTCCAATAGCTGTTTATGATGAAATATCTAAAAAGAACTATATACCGCATTTTGTTTACATATTCATTAGTAGACATTTTGGCTGCTTCCACCTTTGAGCTGTTGTAATCAGTGACATTAGGCATATAAATATACAAGCAACTCTTCCACATGCTGTTTGAATTCTTTTGAAGATATATATATATATTCTCTATGATGACATTGATTGGTCATATGAAAATCTTATTGGATTGTTACTCCATCACCACACCATTTCCATATCTGCTATGCCATTTCCTATTCCCACAAGGGCACAGGCTTCTAGTTTCTCCACATCTTTGCCGTCACATATACATCTTTCCTTCTTTTGCTGGTTATCACAATAAGAGATGTAAAGTTGCTTGGGAATTTTAAAAATCAGACTCACATCACATGATGGTTTATAGCAGAAAACATTCAGACTACAAAAGACTACAGGAACATGCCCAATTCTGTTTTCTTCAGCATTAATTTAGTAGAGCGTGATTTTTTGGGGGACAACTACAGCTTGAATATTGTCAAGGTATTTCCGGGAAATTTGTTCCACGGTCTGCACATAAATTAATAAAAGAGCTAAAAACTTTTCATCAAATATCAGCAAAAAATTCCATTTCCATTTGTTGCATACATTTTCCTTAATTTCTACTTGTGCTCACCATGTCACTTTCCAACTCTATCATTTTCTGGTGCAGGGCAGCCTCTGCGCCTTCAATCTGTTGGATCCACTAGAAGGATAAGAAGATAAAAACACCTGATGTGATTGCTTGTATTTTATGGACTGTTTCCTGATGTGCTCAGTCTGTTTCTCCTTATGTCTCAGCAAGCAGACTGAAAGCTGGAGTGAAAAGTTAGTGCATTTTATTCCCTAGAGTTCAGACATCACCTTTCATACATCCTTAATTCAGCAAATGCATTCACCTATGCTTACCTCATCAGGCACTAGAACTGCAGTGGTAAATAGCACCAGCAAGGTTTTGGCAACCTTGAGAGCATTTCTTGGAAAACAACAGATGCACTGAAGTCTGAAGGAAGAGTAAAGGGCGTTTGGGAGGTGGAGGTGGTTAGGGGGAGGTTTCAAGAGTAAGAGACGAATCATGTTCAAAGCTTAGGGGTAAAGACAATATAATGAGTGAAAATAAATTTTGAGTATATGAGAGTAAGTTTAGCAAAGCGATAAAATTATGTTTAAGTGGATACATTTTAAATAAGTATTGAAAATAAGATATGCCTTAATACTCAGAATGCATCATGTTAATACAGTTTTAACAATAACTCTGAATGTTTTGAGGCTGAATATTATAGTATGGGAATAGCATACACATGGCAAACAGAAAAAATTTTTATAATGTCTGCCTATCAAATTGAATGCCAGTGCATGCCTTACAGAGACAATTAAGCAAAATAATTGAGTGTGAGTTCTGGAGGGAGGCCCCTGGCTCTTTTTCAGCTCTAGCTTTTCATGGCTGTGTACTCTTGAAAGACAATTTGATTACTCCAAGTCTTTTCTCTGTCAGGTGGGGTTAGCTATGATGTCTGAAGTTCACGTGTGGCACTAGTCTTCACATGTCACATGAACTAATGTGCTCTTTGTCAGGTGCTTATTACTCCTTAGTCCATCACGATGCATGCTGCTGCTCAATTAGCAATTCTACATTGTGGAGTCTTGTGTGCATTTTACCAAGAGTAACTTGCCGTGGTGTCCTTTGAGAGACCCCATGCCACATTACTCTCTGGTGCCGAGATTATAGTGAGAGAAAGGGCACCTGAGATGCAGATGTGGGGGTCTCTAGCTCTTTACCTGTGGCATTCTCCTCAAACACTCAGCACTCACTGTTCTTGCATACTATCAATTTTGCTAAAATTTTTCTCTTGCTTGCTGTCCAGTCATCACTGAGAAATGGATTCTTTTTAAAGCATGTATTGAGGCTACTCTGAGCCTTCGGCATCCAGTCTTGGGCATTTAATCTTTCATTTGGCTCTTGATCCTTACTGTTAGTATACACTATTTGTAAAACACACAGGAGACTCCTTTAAATGAATGTGAGCAGAAGCAACATGGGTACACAGTATGGGGTATAGTCCCTGGCTCAGAGTACTTTCCACTTTAGATTACAGCTATTACCGTCATAAAGACACATAGGGCCTCACTGCTGGAGTTTTGCCTATGTATATAGTGTGGTTAGAGATCATACTCTTATTTGGTGATAGTTATTCAAATCCATAGCTTCAGAAAATCCAGCCTGTCATTTAGAATAACTTGGGATAAAATGTTACCTGTGAATCCCTAATGGAGAAGGTGACTTTAGTGGAATTGCTAATGTCACCACAAAAAGCATTCCCACACACATGGGCCTCTAACGGCAGGCTTGTGTCTTATTCACTCGATCTTCCATTTTCTACTACAGTGTTAAAGACTATTCTCTTTCTCTCGCTGTCTCTCTCTCTGTCTCTGTTTTTCTCTCTCTCTCTGTCTCTCTCTCTCTCTCTTTCTCTCTCTGTCTGTCTCTGTCTCTCCCTCCCCCCTCTCTGTGCTCAGACAGTGTTCTGCACAAGGGATATGGAGAGGCACACATTAATCACCTAAGTTTCAATGGTCTACCATGTTTCAGGATGTCACAGGATTCTCAATTCCAGTGGCTATAATTTAGCTAGACAAAGGTGGAAAGGGAAGGTGTGAATGTCTGGGTCAAAAAGGTAGCACAAGGTAAAGGTTTAAGTGATGGGGGGAGAGAGGGGGGGGGAAGGGAGACGGAGAGAAAAAAGAGTGAGTAATTGAGGAAGACAGAAAGAGAGAGAGGCAGAGAATAAATATAGGGAGAAGGGAGAGGGATGCTGGTGGAGTAAATAATTAAGAAAGTCTAAATCCCAAGGAATCCTTAGTTGAATTCTGGATTCTTGAACTTCTGTAATGAGGGGAGAACATGTGGTTGTGAATTTCCTGGGAAGTAGACAGGGGGAAGTGATCAGGTCTGAAATTAAACTCTGAATTTAATTTTTAAAACTCAATCCCAAGTTTTATATCATTTCAAGTGTAAATACTTCAGTATGTATTTCTTTTTTGAAAATTTTTATTATTTATTCAATTATGCATGTATGTATATGTATGTGTATGTGTGTGTGTGTGTGTGTGTGTGTGTGTGTGTATGTGTGTGTGTGTGGAACCACGGATGAATTCGGGAACCACCATGGACGCCTCCACCTCCTCCTTGTTTACTCTGCCTGGGGATTCACAGGCTCCGCCCTACCAGGACCAGAAATACAGGCTGCTCCCGCTTCTGCCCGGCGTCTATACGTGGGGTCTAGGATCCGAACTCAGGACCTTCCGCCTGCAAGGCAAAGGCTTAACCCCTGAGCCACCTCTCTAGCCCCTCCAGTATGTATTTCTAACAGCTGAGACTTTTCTAAAAGCAAAAAACAAATTTGACCATTTCCACACTTTGCAAAGTAAATATTAATTTCTTTGCTCCTCCGATATCTAGTACATTTAAAAACTTTCCCAGTGGCCATTATAATATCCTTTTAAAAACTGAAAGAAACAAAGTTGTTTGCTTAAAGTTCTAAAAAATCATGTCAATATTTAATTTTTAAAATATTTTGTAATAAGTAGAGAAAATAGGCCACCATCAAGGAATGAAAGTAAGTAATGAGACATCTAATTAAGTTCACAGACTTTCCTTCCTGATCATTTAGAACTGATGGGGTATGATCTTACCAGAAGGGGAGGGCGTACAGTCTGGCAGATAGAAAGTAACCATTTCACAGATGGGTGATTGACCCCTCCTTCACCACGGTTTCCTACTTTCATTACATCTACCTTTGAATATACTCTTATAACAAGACTCTAATTTAACAAGTTTTTTTATCTCTGGCCAGGGGGTGACATCCAATACCCATCAGGGTGGAGCCAAGGGCATTACAGGAGCAGCAAAACTGGAAAAAAATCAACAAACCATAATCCAGAACATCAGAGACTCGATATCAACCACCTGGAACTAGGCCAGCTTAATCTCTCCCCATCCTGAAGCTCAGGGAAATTTGCAGAAGAGGGGGCAGTAAGATTGTAAGAGCACAAGGATGGGAGGAGCAATGATATGCAAGATACTCCGCACAAGTTAGGGCCGAAGCAATCATATTTGGACTTTACATGCCCTGCACAATGTCCAACACACTATTGACCTCACAAAGTCGAGCATTTGCTAAAGGCACTAGGATCCTGGGAGGCAAGGGATTGACAGCCACAGTAGTGTTCCTATGCTTAACGGGAACACAGGAAAGGGCTCTGGGAAATGCCACTGGGTCCTTTCATCTCATCGGAGAGGAGGACCCAGAGGAGAGTTTGGCATGCACATTAAAGGATGCTCCGGGAATGGGAGGGGGAAGCACTGGAGGATGGGAAGGGAAGGGGGAGGGGAGGGGGCACAGGGGGATAGGGGGTTGGAGGGAGGGAGGGACTGGTGTACTTGTTAAGTTGTATGAGTGGAAATAAAAAATATTTTGTAATAACACTATTCTTGTCCCATTTCATGCTTGCACTATTATTTTGAGTAACACAGCTATGTTATTTGGTCTGTAGACTTTCCTAATTTCAGGTGGGAGAAAGCTGAACATCTCTCATTTTCATTTAATTTTTCCACAGGGTTGTAATGCCTTTCAGAACTAAGAAAGCAGCTAAATTCTTGTTTCATCCAAGCATGCACAGTTTCAGTTATAGGTTGATTTTTACATTGACACAAGTCTCATGGTATAGATCGGGTTGAACTTACAGTAAACCTTCTATCTCTTTGGCCTACTGAGTGCTGAGATTACAGGTGTGTGCTACCATTCCCTGGCTATGCATGCTTTTTTTCCCTCTTCCTTCTATTCCTTTCCCTTCTCCTTCCTCCCTCCCTCCCTCCCTCCCTCCTTTCCTTCTTTTATATAAAGTATGGTGTTAAAATTCTGTTATCCCTATACCTGGGGAGGAGGTTGAAACAAAAAGAACATGAATTCAAAACCAGCCTAGGTTGTAGATTCTCTCTCAAAAAGAAAAAAAAAAGGAAGAAAAAAGAAATGGACTCATGAAACAACTGACAGACAAAGCAGTGGACCATCCCTTCCTTAATTAGGTACTATACTTGGCAGCCTTAATGCATCAGTGTAGCTTGTGAAGTGTTTTTCCATACATATTTTAAACACTCAATCATGCGTCCCCTATTTTGAAGCAAGGCAGTTAGTCTTTTGGACTTACAGGTTCTTACACTTAGGTTGTCTCACTAGTTGAGACATTAATTTGTAATTCCGTCTAATCTCCTATTCTGAAACCTTGGCAAGCAGTGTGATTCTTAGCCATGTGAAGACATCTCCCCAGTAATCTATCACTGTGGGCTGATTCTCCAGACCTTTGGGGTACCACCAGTTTCTTTCATTTTCAGCTCTGTCATTTGCCAGATTTAGACACAAGGGGGCAACAGCACACCACTGTTGCTTTCTTCCTTTTCCTTCTGCTGTGTTTTCTCAGCAAGACTGCAATGAACCAGGACCAAAGTAGAATCAGTGTGGAAACAGGTTAAGAGTAGCCAGGGAGAAGTCTGCAGGACAGCAGATCCCACATCTGCTCCTCTCCACAGATCTTTATTGGCTTCCTAGCTATCTAGGACTTGAATAATGTAATTCAGAAGGTTTTACATTATTAGCGTCAATGACTTATTTTGAAAGGAATTCTAATGTAAAAATTATGCTCTTGCTCATACTGGTGTGGAAACTTTTCTTCTGCATGTTGTCACCTTACCTGACTTGGATCACATGTACTACATATAGAGCAATAAAAGTGTGAAGAACGCTCTTCACACCTTGCTATATTCCTTAAGCCAAACCCTTACTCCCAGGTGACTTGAAATATCAGCATCAATCATTACCTTTTCTGCCAAGGACAGCACAGTGCTGGCCTGAATTATAGGCCACTTGTTCTTCATTTCTTAAGTTCTGTGAAAAAAAAATTTTAAAAAATAGCTAAGTAAGATGAAAATGTGTATGACATTAATGCTGTAGAAAACAACCGTGCACATGGCATGCATACACATGTTCCTGTCTCCAAACATTCCCAAAAGAACACAAATTCAAAGCCTTATTCTTTGTGTAACTATAAGCCTACATCATTATTAGCACATTTTGAGAAACCAGAAACTGAATGAAAGATGGAGCAGTCTCTGCAGCACTCTGACGTGACTTCATTCGTTATAGCTGTTCAGTCTGGTGATTTTCAATGTAAGGGGTACACCAGTTCACCTAGGGGTTCTCATTCTGTCTTTATATTGCTAGCCCTTTGACCTCTCTGGAAGGGGTTGTTAGAAAGAGAAAAGGATTATAGTCTTCTGTTTCACTGTGTGATACCATTGATTCAGAGAGGCCCTACCCGGGGCTCCCGAATCCAGGAGGTCCGGTTACAGACAAGCCCGAATAAGTTCGTACATGCCCTGGACATGTCCCAATAGAGGAACCATATAGGTGGAGAGATGAATAACCAATGGGAAGGAGGAATGAATAACCAATGGGAAGGAGGGATGAAAAACCAATGGGAAGGAGGGATGAAAAAACCAATGGGAAGCAGCCATCTAACCTGCCTCTGCAACGGACACCTAGTAAACAGCTAAATGATTGGTGGCTGCTACACCTTCCCCTGAGGGGAGAGATAGCCACACCTGATTGGACCCCTGATGTTATATAAGCTCAAGTACTTCCTGAAATAAATGAGTCTGCAGCAAACTCCTCTTCTGCCTGCTTCTTGCCTGACTCCTGGCCACTTGCTCCCTCCCCTCCAGCCAACTTCCCCCCTCCTTTCCCTGGCTGGCCCGGTAGGGATTCAGCAACATTATGGGACTATCAATAACCCTAGGGTTTAGTGCCTTTGCAAATACTGAACTGATTCATTTTACACTATAATAATTCTCTGGACATGGCCAGATGATAATTAGCTTCAATCACTGCAGAATTAGTCAGCATTCAGACCTGAAGCTTTTTCATTTGAGGGGACTACTTCTCAGAAATCCTTGTGGCCCCTTTGCTATGCTGTTCAAAAAATGGTAGATAGAGAGGTATGTGTCTAGATGGATGGGGTATCTCACTTGCTATTTTTCACACAATACATACATACTTAGCACATTACTTACCCCATTATCACCCAGGATATCAAGCTGTTTTATGAGATCAGGGATGTTCACATCCTGAAAAAAAAAACAAACAAAAAAAACCCAGAGAAACAAAAAAAGAAGCATTCAAGTCAGAGACAACAGAGGCCACTCATTTGGCCAGTGCTGAAACCCTCAGTTTGAAAAGCCATTTGGGAGCTTATTCCTCCACTGGCTGTTTATAATGAGAGCATCTGTTCTTCCTCGCTGTTTCTAACAAGCTGTTTCTTACAAGCCATGTGAACTTAGAATGCTGCTTCACAGTTCTTTCTCAATTTTTTCAGTTGCAAAATGGAGCAATAAATACCTACTGCACAGACTTAATGGGTGAGGAGAAGTCTGTGCATTTAAGAGTCTAGCGTTAAAGACTTAGAGTATGATCATAGACTTTTTCTTGTATTGCTGAGTTGTAAATTATTTTTCTATCTTTCAGTCACAAAGAAGAACAGTAGAAAGGTCAGTCACTTTCACTCTGAGTAGAGTAAGTCTGATCTTGTTGAATTTTTCTGCTATGTAAGAAACTATCATTCAGTTCTGCTATTTTTAGTGGATAGCATATTTCCACCCTATGGGAAACAGCTTATTTTTATTTAGACTAGGAGTGTGTTTAATACATGTAGACTAGAACTGAAATGTTTTTCTGAGTATAAATTATATTTGTTGATTATGAATTACCTAAGAGCACCTACAGAAGACATAGATAATGTTATTCAGCTGATTGAAAATGAATCAGAAAACTGCTATGACCTATGCATTTGCATGAAGTGCAGCAACGTTAGAAGTTCAAGCTCTGGATAAGTGGCTTCCGGAAGAGGGAAAGGCAGAATCACTACCTAATTTCCCTCCCACTTTTCAGTCCGCTGGTAGAGTTCCTGCCTCTTGCTCCTGCCCAAACAGCAGCACAACAGAGCCCTCCCCTCTGAAAGGAAAGTCTCTGTCTCTGGGTAGCCTACAGTGAGAGCAGGAAGAGCTACGCAGGGGGTAAGCAGAATGACTAGAAATACCAAGAAGCATCCTCTGGAAGAGATCTTCAGAAGACATTTCACTACATTAGAGGACACTGCATCTTCCAGTGAACAGAACCACCTCAACTCAGCATTAATATTCAAGCTGTATTACACCAGCACTAAGGAAAGAACTATATTTTACCTACTAAGCAGCATGTTATGAACACGAAGTACTTCCTAAAGAGAAAATTCCTCCCTAAATTAAATTCATCAAAAGAGTAAAGTAGATGACTTCCAGGGTCTTATCTGACTCCAAAAATCTCACGATAATGAATTCTGCAGTGCCTAGAAAGTCAACAAAGGGACTCAGAGCAGATGCTTTACTGGCAGATTTAAAATGTGCTTCTGGAAGACATGACTTTGTTTCATGGTCCCCTAAAAGATTAATGCTAATTATCTTAATACATATTTTGGTCTCATGCCATTCTTCATGTTACTCTCTTCTGACCAACTCTGGCTGTCTCTGGTCTTTGCTCTCAGAGCTTATAGATCTGTTGTACACTTATTTTACAGCCCATTTCCAGTAGATGTGACTGCTTTCATTTTCTACAAGGCTCCTTTACAAATGATATTCAGTGACTAAAAAACAGAGTGGTCATGAACCCCCTTCCCCTCTTTTCCAGTTCCTTGCTTTCCTAATTTCTACAGACAGAAAATGCAGTATCTGCCTACCTTAACGCCTTCTTTCATGCAGTAGATCTGTAGAGCACTCACGCCGTCTGAGAAAGGATGAATCTGCAGATTAAATGGAGGGGATCTCCTCTCTCTCTCCTTGGGAAACAGTGAAGGAGGGATGAGAAAGAAAAAGCAACAACTAATTAAACAATAAATCAGTTCTTCTTTATACTGTTTCAGCAGTTTATCAATATGTCATTTGGACAAAAAAAAAAAACGAGCTTGATATATACATGCTTAAATTGAATGGAAAAGAATTAACCAGTGAACTAAGAAATGTGGGGGAAATTTATAGACAATGTCATCCATCCACGAAAATATTTTGATCAAAGAATTGTGGGAAGCAAAGTATCAATTTAAAGAAGATGAATATTTAGATCTTTCAGAGATCACAGAGTGTTCTTGCCATGAAGTTTTAATGGCAGCGAGCAATCTTCTGCCTATTTAAGCCACTCAGTCTTCCCCAATAAGATACATAGGCTGCGAAAGATGAATTACTCTTCACTGAAGCATGCCAATGGCTAACATTTTGCCAGATGTAATGTGAAATAACCCCGAGGAGAAATAACTGGCAAAATACCAGGAAAGTCAAACAGAAATTTCACCTACACTCTTCCTTAGTTATTGCTCAGAACTTCAGCCAGACTTTGCAGGACCCAATGAAAATCTGACATGATATACATTTTACTTAAAAAAAACCACATACTTCAAACAAATATTTGATGTTTAGTCTAATATGATTCTTGAAGTAATGCTTCAAGAAGCTGAAAGTCAGCAGAAGGTGGATATCATTTACAAGCTGTGAAATAATGATGGGATTTCAATACATTTTAATTATTTCAAAATCATTAGTCTGGCTTATTTGAAAGGTACAGTCTCTGAGTAGATAGCTCTAAGTTGCCTCAAGTTGTTTGTTTTAAATTGTCTATCACAAGGCTTGGACAAGGATTTTAGCTTGTTTACTTTCAGTTGCCACTGCTGTAAATCCTTGAGAATACCTGTGAGGTCCAAATGAGAGTGCAAATCTGAAAAGCTTAATTCAGGTGCTAGAACCTATTGTGTTCTCCATGACCATCACAGACTTCTTACCTCTAGTTCCAGATTGCGAAACTCTAGTAACTCATTCTGGTCTCTGGCATCCTGAAGTTCCTGTTGTAGCCTGTGATTTTCTGCTTCCTGTTTCTCTATCTAATAAAGCAAATCCTGAAGTCAGGTGAGCATTGCAATTATCAACTTTTTAAAGTGAGTTTAGATAGCTTTTATTTACTGATTAATACAATCATCTATAGACCATGAAAATAATGTCAAAATGGATGTGGATATAGCAGGCTTTTGGCTTTCCATTTGGTCTTTCACTTGAGTTTTTAAAGGCATGGAAACAAATACTATAAAAGCTCTGAGAATGAAGGTTAGCGTTCCTGTGGACAGTGAATTTGAAGTGCATGCCCTGTGGGGCTTGGATGTGGTATTCTATAACTAGATTAAGGTTATTTATGAAGGAATCTGACACCTCTCATTTCCAGAATTTCCAGTTCTGATAGGAATAATTTTTACTGTAAAATTTCAATTTAAAATTATAAAAGTTGTGGGGTACAATAAATCAAGTCATCTAACATACACATTATCTCAAAATACTTTATGTGTAAATGTGTTTTGGTAAGATTTGTGCTTTTATGGGAATAGTGAAAGGAACAATAAATGTTTAATTTCAATTACTGATAAAATGAAGCCAAACACTATAATATGAAATTCAAAAATCTTAGGCTTTAGCTGTCTGGTTATTATGGCTATTCAGTATCAAATGTTTCAGTGTCATTTTTGCAGTGTCATGTATGAACACACACACACACACACGAATCTAGCAGACTAATGCATGAGCCACCCTATGAATTTCCCCATGGAATTCCAAGAGCTGTGTCTGTCTTCCATGTTTAGTTCTTTTGTACAGAGAAAAATGTAATATTTCCTAAAATACAAGCTCTAAGGTCTATATAGTTCTATAGTCCATCTCCCTATTCAGAAATAACACTTCTCTAAGCTCCTAGGCCCTGGCGATACTCCTGTCTAAGTATCACCAACCAGCTGGGACTGCAGGTGCACACTATATCTTATAGAACTTTCCAATGGGACCTCTCTTACTGCTTGGTGAACATAGAGGTAAGTCACTTGTGAAAAAAACGTGCCTCCCTTGTGGGCAAGATCTATATTTGACACATCTTTGGGTTTTAAGGGATCTGATAAATTCAGTGAACTGCTGTGTGTTTTGGACTTCCTCTGTCATGTGATTGGTCATTTTGCACATCAACCATTCAAAAACTTGAACACAGAAATGCAAACATGGGGACTTAAGCTTTAGTTTTTAATCACTTGTTTCCATTTAACCTTAGCAATATATAGTCAAAAATTCCTCTTTTTTAAATTTATTATTATTATTATTTATTCAACTGTGTGCATATGCGTGTGTATGTGCACGCACGCGTGTGTGTGTGTCTCTCTGTGTGTGTGTGTGTGTGTGTGTGTGTGTGTGTGTGTCTGAGTATGTGTAGAACCACGGACGAATTCGTGAACCACCATGGACGCCTCCAGCTCCTTCTGCCCTGGGATTCACAGGCTCCGCCCTACCAGGACCAGAAGCACAGGCTGCCCCCGCTTCCGCCTGGCGTCTATACGTGGGATCTGAGATCCGAACTCAGGACCTTCCGCCTGCAAGGCGGAGGCTTAACCCCTGAGCCACCTCTCCAGCCTAAAAATTCCTCTTTAGGATGAGAAGAATCAAGATTATAGAAAGCAGATTAAAAAATATAATAGGAACCATTGTTTTATTTCTATTTAACAGTATCATCATTATTAGTGTGTGTGTGTGTGTATGTGTGTGTGTGAGAGAGAGAGAGATAGAGAGAGAGAGAGAGAGAGAGTAGGAACACAAGGGCCACAGTATGTGTGGTGCTCAGACGATAGCTTTTGGGAGTTGATTCTCTCCTTCCATCTTGTTGTGGTGGGTCTTTCTGCTCTGCATACTCCAGGCTAGCAGCAAGCTTGAGGTTGAGGAAATCATTGTTTTATGATAAAGTAATGTAACAAAGCATTACTAGACATCTCTGAGACAAATGAGAAAATAGCAATAGTAAAACAGAAATGTGACTTTTATGAATATCAGCCTTTTATTCTCCCCATACTTGTTTATGGTGTAATGAGCTTTCAGAATTTTTTAGAAGTTGTACTTAGATTGTACAAGAGATTGTCTTTCTTGGATTCTTGTATTGAATCACTGATGGGACATTTTTGATTCTGGTGGTTAGTATTTCAATTAGATTCACTGCAAAAGATTTCAATTTATAGTCTGGAAACAAAGCCAACATATTTTTTTCTTTCTTTTTTTCCTTTTCTTTCTGCTTCTTTCTTTTTCCTTTTTTTTTTTGAATTTTAATATTGGAGACTGGACAGAGAGCTTCATGTTAAGCAAGTATTTCACCAATGACTAATTACATTCCCAACCTTATTTTTACTTTTTATTTTGAAAGTGTGTCACCAAGTTGTCCAGGAGGAGTCTGAACTTACTTTTTAGCCATAACAGGCCTCCTGATTCTCAACCTCCTGAGTAGCTAGGAGCATAGACCCTATCACCAGGTCCAACAGAATTTCTTTACAGGAATTCTTGGCCTTTGTGAAAACAGCAGTTGACAACTTTGAATGCTTGCCTAGCAGCACCTCAGTGCTGCCCCCTACCGTTCAGACAGTCAGGGTGCATTAACTTTGCTGGGCTAGAGGAGAGAGAGGCTGGTTCTGCCCCTTCCCTCTCATGTTGACCAGAAAACCACAGTTCATTTTTACCAAGTGTCAAGGATAGAAAATATTATTGGAGATAATCATAAAATAATTTTTTACATAGTTTTGAACTGACCCACAAAATTCTTTCTCTCACTCAAATGGGTTTTAAAATTCTGTTTACATTAAAAATAAGGCTATTCTTAAGCTTTCATTACAGCATGGAATATGCCTAAAAAAGGAAAAGCAATTTTCTTTCAAAGTGTTCCATTATGCTTAATTGCCTGAAATCAAAAGCCAATGTTTAAGGAACCAAAAGTGATCATGTCTTTTGGGTCCAAACTATATTTTCATATCTTGGTTTGTTGAACAGTTTCTGGGACATGCAGTGTTTTTGCTTAGAATGCATGGAAAATGAATCCCTCCCTCAAAAACAGAAGAAAAGAAACAGCTAAGTTTAGCAAACACATCTAAAAGTGAAAATATACTGTGTGTACACTGTGGCAGAGAATTACATTCTATGACTTCTTTGCACCAAGTAGTACGCGTATTGGGTTTTTTAGCAGAACAACCACATAAGACATATGCACGTGCATGTGCATATATATATATATATATATACATACAGTATATATACATACATACATACAGTATATATACACTACAAACATATGGTTAACAGATCAGAGGGGAACAGGGATCAATCACATCTTTACAAGTCTGCACTACGGGCAGTGCTGAGCCATGCACATGTGCCACTTAACTGATGTTGATGGCGGTGATGGGATGCAGTCGAGCAAGTAGCAGAGAACAGAGCAGCGGCGCCAAAGCCTCCCCTTCCCTGGCCTCTGTACCACTCCTGAGAGCACCCTGCTGCTCCTGGATCATCCTTTTGTCCTGTGCCCCACTAGGGTGTTGTGCCCAACATACCTTTTCTAAAAGCTCCTGGTTTCTCTTAATGAAAAGTTGTTTATCTTCTACCCAGTGTGAATCCTGTTTGACAAAGAATATCGCGCAGTCAGCATTTCAGAGTGCCACAGAAAGACCATGTGTCCTCAAACCACTTGGCCACAGCCAAGTATTCTTTCCACCCGGTTTGGTTTGTTTGCCTGCACACGGTAAATGCTTCTGTTAAGTGACACCCACCCTTGTCAGCTCTTTTCCCAAAGATCCTGGGATCAAAGTTGCAGGGGCAAATTGTACCCCTTTTCACATCATCGCATACTATTTTTTTCTTGAATAACCTGAATAATCCAGGACCAGCCTTCTGGGGACTCAGAAGTGACCACACAGGCAAAAAGTGAAACGGGTCAGAATGCACACAGGTTCGATACATATGGATGGACAACATTACAATGCATAACCATAAATGTAGCATAGAGGCAGAGTGCAGCCAGGGGGCAGGGTGAGCAGTCTGGGGCAGTTCTAAGCTATGAGTACTGTACTGTGTGCTCTGCTTCTTCTCCTCTCTCTCTCTCTCTCCTTCATTCACTGCTGCTGATTGCATTCTGTTCAGAATAACAGGAGGGGCTGCAATATTCTAGTTCTGACAAAGCTTGAGAGAGGACACTGTGGAGAGCCAAGGCAGTGGGTACCCTGAGTCCACTCATGCAGTGACCCAACAGGAAGGACGGAGCGAAACAGCTGCCTCTTTGGAAAAATTAACAACCAAACACCTACCTGCCCCTTCTGAGCCAGCGTCGCTTCAAGATCTTCTATTTTGGCTTTATACCTTAGCACTTCTGCTTGGAGCTGTTCTTGAGCCTGGTGAGATCAAAATTCCAGCATTCAACAAGTAAAATGATCATGTTTTTCTTGCTCTTATATTTCTTTACTCAAGAAAAAGAGAGGAGGTAAAATTTTTGTAGCATGAAAATATCTTTTAAAAATGCCTTCACAATCTAACATGATCTGAATTCTTGCATGGAAAGCCTTGGATTTCTTTCATCATCAAGTTACTATGCAAGTCCTTTAGCTGGCTACTAAAATGCTGCCATATTTCCAACCTTATTCTCATGAACTGGGGGCCACCTGACCTGCTGTGGCCTTGTTTCCTAAATCCCTACCTGTAATCTGCTGCGATTTCTGTATTGGAAAGAGTTCCTCTTCTGGAAAACTTGGGCTTTGCCCTTTCAAAATCTGTCCACCCTTTTAGAGCCCACTTTGTGCTCTGTATTCAAGCCTAAATCAAAATCCAATTATTTTAGCTTCTCATTCCAAGGACAGTAAAAATGGTTATTAAAATGCTGTCAATGAAAACCACAAATATCACAGTAATGAGATAAATACATGAGCATTCAAAAACATCCCTTCCAAATGGTGGTTTTCTATCTTTTCCAAATCCATTACATTTTTAAACATGAGTATTCATTTGTGTGTGTGTATGGACAAAGATATTCTACTACTTAAAAACATCAAGCTTCAGCAAGTGCTGTCATGTGCCATCAAAGTCAACCCAAGTGAAACCTAGTGGGGCACTAATGAAATAATTAAATAAGTAAATTAATAAATATGTAATAGGAAGGAAACTGGCAGGGAAGAGGAAGGGAAGATGAAATAGAGGATTAAGAAGTGAGAATAACATAAATTTACTGTCTTCATGTATAAAGTAAAAAAACAGAAGTATGGAGCCAAGGGCATTGCAGGAGCAGCAAAACTGAAAAAAAAATCAACAAACCATAATTCAGAACATCAGAGACTCTATATCAACCACCTGGAACCAGGCCAGCCTACTCTCTTCCCATCCTGAAGCTCAGGGAAATTTGCGGAAGAGGGGGCGGTAAGAGTGTAAGAGCACACAAGGATGGGAGGAGCAATGATATGCAAGATACACCACACAAGTTAGGGCCGAAGCAATCATAATAGGATTTTGCATGACCTGCGCAATGACCAACACACTATTGACCCCTCAAAGTCTAGCATGGACTAAAGGCACTAGGATCCTTAGAAGCTAGGGATTTACAGCCACAATAGTGCTCCTATACTTAAGAGGAACACAAGAAAGAGTTCTAGGAAATGCCACTGAGTCCTTACACCTCATCAGAGAGGAGGGCTCAGAGGAAAGTTTGACATATGCATTAAAGGATGTTCCAGGGATGGGGGGAGGATGTACTGGGAGATAGAGAGGGAGGGGGGAAAGGGAGGAAAAAAAGGGGGAGGTAGCAAGAGGATCCAGGGAGGGGTGGAGGGAGGGAGGGGACTCGTGTAACTGTTAAGTTTGTATGAGCGTAAATAAATAAAAAATAAATTATTAAAAAAACAGAAGCAGTAAAAAAAGCAAATATATATATATATATATATATATATATATATATATATATATATATATATATACTTGTGGTATCTATCTGTTTCTTCTACACAACCAATAGTATTTGCTAAGATACTTCCAAGTCATAGTGGTTCTGTTAGAAAGTGGATAATGTTCTCTCTTGCTTCTTATAAATATCAATATGGTCATGATTGTGACCTTGAAATTAGGATGCCAAGTTCATGACTTAGCTAAATAATTTAACTTCACTAAGCACGTCTATCTTAAACTATAATTTCTTCTCCTATAAATAGGAGAAAATCCATAGTATCTAATCTACAGGATTGTTCAGTATTCTCAGCATAACACCTGCAGCATGGCTAGCCCTGAATGAATGGATGCCTTCCTTCCTTCTTTTCTTCACTTATTCATTCCCTCACCCCTTTCCTATCTCCTCTCCTCCATCTTTACTTCTTCCTTCCCCTTCTCCCTGTCGTCTTCCTTCCTGTCTTCCTTTCTTCCTTTTCTCTTTCTTCCCTCCATCTCTATTTCCTTCTCCTCCTCCTTCTTTCTCTTCTCTCTTCCCTTTCCTTCTTCCTCTTTTTCTCCCTATCATTTTACCTTCTTCCTTTCTTCTTGCCATCTTTCCCTCCCCTTCCCTTTTCCTTTCCTCCTTTCCTCTTTCTTTTTCCCTGTCTCTAACTTCTTTCTTCCTTCTCTCTTCTTTTCTTCCCATCACTTTACCCCCTTCCTTCCTTCCTTCCTTCCTTCCTTCCTTCCTTCCTTCCTTTCTTCCTTCCTTCCTTTCTTCTTTCCTTCCTTCTTTCCATTTCTCCCTTCTTCCTTCCCTCCCTCTGTCCCTCCTTCCCTCCATTCACTCTTCCTTCTCTTCCTTAACCTAAGATTTGAATTGAAATTCCAGATTTGTCATGACATTTTATAAGCGATGTTACCTTGGGAATATCAATCGATTTCTCTGATTCTTGCTAATTAAGAAAAAATAATAAAAATTACCTAGAGTATTAAATTATTCTTTTATAAAATGTCTGCCTTTGGGCACTGTTATAAGAATCCACTGAGACACTGACTGGAAAGTAGACACAATGATGTACACATATTATTAAGAAAATGGGCTTGGGGTTACAGGAGCCAGAATTGGACTTTGCCTGACAGGCAAAATGACTGACATGTCAACAATCCCCCAAAGTCTAGCATGGATCACAGGGGAGAGAAGACTCCAGGCAATAGGATCCTTAGAGGCAAGGGATTAAACAGTCATAATAGAGCTCCCATACTAACAAGGAACCCAAGAAGGGGCTCTAGGCTAGGCCACTGAGTTCTGAACCCTCACTAGGGTGGAGGACTGAGAGGGAGGTTTGGGTTTCACACAAAAGGATGCTCCAGGGGATGGGGGAGGCACTGGGAGAAGAGGAGGGAGGGAGGGCAGTGAGAGGAAGGGAGAAAGGGGGGAGAGTGAAAGGGGGACAACTGGGAAGGGGAGGAGGGAGGGAGAGGACCTATTGAGCTTGTATGATTAGGAAAAAATAAAATGTGGGAGAAAAAAAAAAGAAATGGGCTTGGCATTAAGATCAATGCACCGAGTTGTCTTTAAAGGAACAAAAGCATCATTCTGTGTTGATTCTAGAGTGTTCACAACCAAAGTCTGTAACATCACACAGGTCAAAAGCTTCAGGGGGGAGAGGCACAGAGAGAGTCAAGGGGCTGATCCACTCACGTCCAAGGCATCTTTATGGTGCAACCTTTGCAAGTTGCTTCCTGCCTTCATAAGCTCATTCGCTTCTGCATGCTAATTCCTTCCCTCAGCAAACTGATTCCTGCCTTCTGGCAGGGACACGCTTACCTTGGCTTCTCTCTCAGCGTCAATGATACCTCCAGTCTGCTCCTGCAGGAGGGCGTATGCTCTTTGCAAAGCCTGATATTCTTTTGTTAACTGTCGGAATCGAAGTTCAGATTCTTCAGCTGCTAGACTCTTGAAGTTAAAAAAAGAGCAAAAAGTAATTATGATGTGTTCAGGTCCTGTGTTTAGTGGGAATAATATTTGCTTACTTTGATAAAGAAATTACACTTTATATTTTTATTTTTCATTCTAAATTATCAGCAAGTTTATAAATACAGGTAGACATTGTAGAAATCTAGCTATTTCAAAAAAAGAAAGTTATTTATACATTTCTGCCACCTAAGTTTAGATCCAAATGAGAAGTCATATTCAGATTTTGGGTCTATGTTTGAGACGAGAATTCTTTGAACTTTATTCTAATTTGTTTACACACACACACGAATAAATTAAAAAACAAGTATTCTTTTTCTACTTTAGACTTAAACTGTAGACTCTAAAGTATAAAGAAAACTATCATATAGGAATTTTGTCAGATATGTGAACTGAAGGCCTGGACATGTGGCCCGATTGGTAGAGTGATGACTAAGCATGTAAAAAGCTCTACATTCAAGCTCCAGCTTGAATAAACACTTTGAATAAACACTTGCGATATTACACACTTGCAATCCCATAATTTATGAGGAAGAGTCAGGAAGATTAAGAGTTCAAGATTTCTCAAAGAAAAAAAATAAATGTGAAGGTCAAATGTAGGTTGGGGAATTTCATTTCTCCAGTCCTGAGGTGGAGGTTGTGCTTACTGTAACTGACTGTCTCCAATCCTTCTGATGAAGGCGGAGCAAGCTTTGCAAAGACTGCATGAGACTACAGCCAGAAGTCTCCTTTCAATCAACAACTTCCCAAGATGAAGAATTTCGGATGGTCAGTTTCATGTCAAGAGAAGTAATCAAGTTACAGAGCTGAGTTGCAGAGATGTGTGTAGGTGACAGAGGTGATGCCATTTTTACCATTTTTTCAAGAAGTGTCATTCAAAGTCAAGTGTGGCTTCAGGCTTGGTGACTTATTTAAATTACTAGGAGAGATCTGGCGACATCACAGGAGACTAGAAGAAAGGAAATTCTTACTTCATCCAAGTCATCATCAGGAGTAGCAGGTGTCCGGTCTGTTCTAAATGAGGCCATAGACGATGTCTCTGAATCCATGGAGTCCTCATCATACCCAATGAATGGGTCTAAAACAGGCCTCTAAATGGGGGAAAACATACATTTATTAATACAAATAATTGTAGGGAAATATGACCAATCAAAAGTTCCTGACATGCATACAGATGCCCATAGAGACCTGAGTTCTTTATTGATCCTTTCAATAAATAAAAATATTAGGCACGAACATAATAATAGCTATGCATATGCTATTCATGTCTGACACCTTCAAATTCACTATTGGCTGTTTCCCTAAAACCATTATATTCTATGTGATGATGAACTAATACAGTTTAGTCTTTATAGCATTTAAAATATGCCAATACAGACATTCACGTGGAGGACATAATATCTGAACTCGTCTCAGTCAATTCTACAACCAAATCTAGGTACATACTTGGTAAAGACAAATACAAAAATCAAATAAACAGATAAACTTAAAGAGATTTACTTGGACTATAAGAGGCTATAAAGGTACTGATGGACTGACAGGTCACTAGCAATAGTAGTGTTCAACTGAATAATACAAACATATTAATCAATCATAGGGCAGGTATTAGAAAGTAGTATTATTCAAAAGAAAACATCATTGTGTGTATCTCTTGCATGTTCTTGAGTGTAAGTTGCCAACTTGTCAGATAAACCTTTCAACATTAAACCTAGTGGCTTCTGTATTCAGAGAAGGCATATGGAACAAAGCTCCTCAGGTTAAATTGTACAACACAATCAGAACGTGCGAAGTATCAAGAGATGCTTCTCTAGCAACAAAACTCACAGTCTGATTCAGTTTAGGACCATCTCATTTATCAAATTTTTTTCAACAAGTTTCCTTAGCCAGCCTCCTCTCTCTGGTTATGTATTTCACGTGCTGGCTAACTGAGTTTTCTCAATACCTTGATTGGTTTGGAACTTCTTCTATGTCTTCTCCTCCGGATGAGTTTTTCTCGATCCTGGAAAACAGATAAGGACTTTCTAGATCTAGAATCTATACACATAGTCTCCTATAACTTTGTTTTATCAAAAAGAGACTATTCCTTCCCCTTTCCCCTCAAGCACTGAATATTTTTTATATAAAGTATGTTTTTGTTTTATACCTTTGGGCAATTTTTGATATGATATATGAATACTTAGAGAGTATAAATATTATCATTTTTTTCTTGCAATAAAATTTTTTATAATCAAATATTGTGTGTTTCTTTGTTTTTGTATGTGAGAACCCAGTAGCACTGAAAATAGTTATTTAGATTTTGATAAATACCAGTTCTGCTTGTGAAGATCCAAAATTACTCTTAACAAAATGAAACAACATATAAGCTTATTCATTACACACATCATTTGTAAGCATAGACAGGTACCTCTTGACTATTGTTAGAGCTTTATTTAGATCCCTAGGTTGTGAGGAGGAGACACTGTTTTTACACATTAGGTACTCCCTGTTTTACTGACCAAATTTGAACTTGATAGAATACTGCCTTGATCACCAAGAAATTCACAGCTTAATCTCTAGTTGTTAAAAGCCAGGTGTATTTCCACACTAATGACTATGTGAGGTTTATGGGTTTTCATCATTCTGGAAGTGAAGCTGGTGATCCAGGCATCACATTATACTTGAAGAAAAATCGCCTCGCCTTTATAACACTGGCATTTAGGGTTTGTGATTTTCCTATTGTACTTTACATAAGGATATTTTGATCACTAAACCTCAATAAAGCTGAGACATCTACAATTTACACATTATATGTTGAGATTATATTCTTCATCTAGTGAGTATGTATTATAACATACTCAATACTAAGAAATCTTTAAAAAACAAACAGTCAACTATAATGACTCATTTTACTCAACTCTTCTGGAGAATACTGTCTAATAGTCTTCCTGCCCTTCCATTATTAGTTCATGTCTTCAGACCTTGCATTGATACTGAAATGAGAGGGAGCAAATATGTCCATCTCAGAATAAAAACAAAATTAAAGAAGAAATCCCAAAGACATCTAGAAGTATGGGTCTATGATGCATGCTTCTGACAAGGGCTTTAGCCAGAGAGTCCTAAAAAGCTAGTCAGCAAGTACTAAGTATCTATCAGTCAGAACATGTAGCCTTTAATCTCAGCTTTGTTGTATAACTTTGACAGTCTTTGCTCATGAAGACTTAGTCAAATTGTATTATGTGCTAGACACTGAATAGGTGCTGGAGACAAGAAATACATGGTCCTGTTATTTTGTGTAAATATTTAATCTGTGTTTCAGAATCTTAATGTTGGAAAGCAATTATCAGAACTGTCTACCTACCCTGTGATGTTAATGAGCAGAACATCTAAAAGTTTCAGTGATATGCTTTGTTGTTACACTTCTATTTTCAGACCAGTGAACAAATGGTTATAATTGGAAGATATAAAGCAGTTTAATAATATTAAATATTCTGGAATAGAATTTCTTCCACAGTTACATATTGAGCATATAAAACTTTGTGGGTAAGTCAAAATTATTAAAAAGCTTTCATTATCAGTTGATTTGTTGACTACCTGCCTTCCGGAGTAGTTTAGAGTTTGTCATTTATTAGACCTACCCTTGTGAGCTCATCAATAATGTTCTGTTGCTCAATGACCTGAAGCTTCAGAAATTCCGTTTCTTGTTCTTCGTTAGCTTGGTCGAGGTCATTCAGAGATTTTAATTTCTTCAAGGGTGGGTGAGATGTGATTTTTTCTCTCTGGTTTGGAAAAGAAGACCGTACAAGGGAAAGAATTTGTTTAAAAAAAATTCAAACCGTAGTCACTAATATAAAGAATTTCTAAATAAAAGGGAGTAGCTAAATTTGAATGTTGTCCTAGTAGATTCATTATTTTTACATACACTACCAAAAACTCTCAAAGTGCACTCTATCTTCTAGAATGTGTTGAAATGTTTGGGGCTTTTCTGAAGAAATCTACAGCTATTTGAGAATCCTTGGAAGGAGTGTAATAACATACCATTGCACATACATCATACAAGTGATGATATTGATTTCCCAACTGTGACACAAGTTCTTAAAAAGCAGGCTTGACCTCTCTACACAGTTCTGCAAAAGGCATGCTCATGAAGTCTTGGAAAGAAGTTTTTGTGGCTAAGCAGTAGGCTGAGGCTTTGCTTCTCTACCTCTAAGCATTTGAAGAGCGTTCAGATTCAGGGAACCATTCCTTTAGTTCTGCATATTTAGAAACCTCACAGAATTCAGAGGTAGCAACCTTCCACTGTTTTTTTAATCTTTTTAAAAAACATCTCCTAGCTTACATAAGGGAAAAGCTAAAGAGCAGAGCATCTTGAAAACCCTCAGTCAGGTTAGTGGAGGAAGGCGGAGGAGGAAGCTGCAGCTGTGCAGAGCTGGCGATACGCACCATTTCTGAATTCTCCTTGGTGACGGCTTTCAGCTTCTCTTCCATACGTTGCAAAGACACCATCAGCTCGTCATTTCTCTTGGCGAGGCACTTATTCCTTTCCAGGAGAGGTTTACATTGTTTCTCAGTTTCCCGTACACGTTTTAACTGGGCAAAAACAAGGTAGAATTTACTTCTTTTATTGTGGGAGGCAGGAGGTTTCAGTGGGTGACAGAGAGAAAATACATCTGGAATCATCCTGTGTACCTTGTTGGTTGATCAATGACACTTCCCTCCTCCAGTTAATTACTTTCTTTCCTGTTTCCTCTTTGAGATAGGCGCCTGTGATGTAGCCCTGGCTGCTTCAAACTCACTATACAGATCATGCCGGCTTGAAGCTTGTGGGAATCTTCCTACCTCTCTCTTCTAGAGCTGCAGTTAAAGATGTCACATGTCCAGCTCTAGAAGCTTTTCACTGTAGAGGCAGCCTTCTGGTAACCTGATATTTTCACTAGGGTGCTACAGAGATGCTGCTTACTGAACTACCAGGAGGAGCCCTGGCTGTCTTTGTTTTTTTTTGCTTCCCATTGGGCAGTCACTATATCATGCTGAACCTAGGAATAGCATCTCATTGGTTCAGAGAGACAGTAGCATATCTGAACTGCAGTCATTGAAGGGCAGGTCAGGAACTGAATCCAAGCATCACTCTCTACAAAACCCATTTCACATCTCATGGGTCTTGTTGAAGTCTCCTGACTCTGAGGGAGGGGTGTTAGTGGTTTTCTTGTACATTTTAAGATATATAACTGCCCATCCTCCATTCTCTGCCTAATTAAATGGCAGTAATGCTCTACCAGTCATGATTGCTAAAAATGTTTCCATGCATTGCCTAAATACCTTCTAGTTTAGAGCCCAAATTTACAAATATTTTGAGATAATTATTAATAGACTTCCCATTCCATTTTAAAAACTTTCTTGTGCAGATGGTGACCAGCCTATCTATACAGAATGGATTTCCCTATTAAAATTCTCATTAGATTTTTCTATATCTATTTATAGGGATGACTCTAAATGTGAGTATATATTATAGAGGTGCTAAGAACACAGGCAGGTGGGACAGACATACCAAATATATTGAATAAAGATTTTTTTTAAAAAACATTCATTCCTATTATTGGAAGTTTATCATTCTTGGAGACACTGAGGGAGAAGAAAGTTACTCATCAATGTTTGAAAAGTTATCTCAGTTTCAATTTGAACCCATTTTACACCATTGGCCAAAGTTGGGTTTATATTTTAGAAATAATCTGGTAAAATTCTCAGTTCTTGAATTTCAGTACTGAATCATCAATACTAAATATCTAAATATAAATCATCAATACTAAATATGGAGTACATATGAGGGCAAATAAATATTACCTTAGGCTTTGTACTTCTACCATTATCTCTTCTGGAGGTCAATGACGTGTTGTTTTAAACATTTAAGTTCACTACCTATGTTCACTATCTACTACAATGAGAAGGAACTATGTATGATACAAGTGTCATGGGCATCAGCCATAACAGTTCCACAGCATCCAACAACATGCTCTGGTTGAAAAATATACCTTAATATATAATAGAGAGATTAAAATTACATATATATCTATATCTGCATACATATATGCACATAAATACTAAAACAACTAATAACTGATAGATTTTAGGTGAAAAAAATCTCATAATGATAAAAAAGTTAATGCTGAAAATAAGAAACCTTTATCTATACACATCTAGCAACATAATTTCAAATATCTAGGAGAAAAATTTGAGTGAACTAAGAAGAGATACAGGCAAAACTGTTGAGAGAGCATCTAGACAAAACTATCAGAAACATATAGAAAATTTTAAATAAATCTTAGCAAATGAGTAAAGATAAACTAATAATTATTGAACACATAATCTTTTCGTGATATGAGATATTTTTAGGACATGAGACATTTCTAAAACTGACCCTGTGCTGAAGCTACAAAAGAGTCTCAAAAAATTAAAAGCAATGAAATACTAATAAGCATGACAACATTGTAAGAGAAACTGATTATAAAAGAAAACTTGAAAATCCAGAAACATTTGAAAATTAAGTCATATGCTCCTGGATCAAGAAGAAAGCGCATGCTATTAGAAGAAAATAGAATAAAATAATAATATATTAACGTATTAAAATTTATGAAATTTGACTAAATCAATTTCTTGACAGTTATTATGTTCAGAAATGAATGTATTTCTTAATAGAAAGGCTAAAATATTCTTTTACATAAGCAACTCTATTAAAAATGTAAATATATAAGCCAGGGACAAAGGTATTAAATATATTATTTCATAAATGATTTTAAAGTATCCCACTATTAATAAGAAAAGTAAAGCACAACAAAAGGCTCAGGGCAAATTCTAAGAGAAATGTCACCAGCCTCATCAGAAATGATGAATTAAAATTTAATTATAAAATATAATTGAAAATAAAATATATCTCATGGCCACTAAAATGGTTACACCTGAACAGTTATCTATGCATATTGGTCAAGAAAAGTAGCAACTGCCAACCTCATACATTGGTGCTTAGACTATAAATTGTTATAGCAATTTAAGGAAACAGTCAGTCATATTGTATAAACTCATATTCTTCTTCCAACAGAAATGAGCACTTTTCTTCACCAAAGACAGAGAGTTGCACCATTATTAAGAGATTAAATGTGCTCAGAAGCATCATAAATATCTGTTAACAGAATGGATGCATACCATGAAATATGTTAATTGAGTGCTATAGTGGAATAGAAATGAACCAGCTCTTCATGCAACATAATGAATGACTCTATAGAACAGTCAGACATGAAGGTGCAACCATAATGTGATTCTTCTTTAAAAACATTTAAAAGGTGACAGACCTCAAAGGTGATAAAATCTAAATAGCGCAGTCTTTGGTTGGGTAATGAATGGGTGAGGGTCCCAAGACAGAGGTAGTGTTGTGAGATTTCCACTTCGAGAATATTTATGCACTTTCTTTTTTGGTTATTCTTTTGTTGTTTCATGCATAAATACAGTGAATTTATGATGGTTTTGCACCTTAATCCCCTCTCCCATCTTCCTTCCCTTTCTCACTAAACTCTTCTCCTTTCCTGCCAGTCTCTATCCTATTACCTTGGTTTTTGCACATTTTCATGATACAATTCGGTAATATAATACATATTTTTAAACAAATAGCAAAAATATAGTAAAGAGATTGGAACATAACTCACCAACTCATTTCTCTCATCTCCAAGCAAGGTGTTTCTGTCTTCTAATTTTCTTATAGTGGCATTCAATTCAGCTATTCTTTTCTGATTTCTTCGCAAATCCTACATGTGAAAATTAAAATGGGTGTCTCTTCAGTCATGCTTTTCAAAGTTTTGGGATGTCTTTCACGCATGTAATAAGCTCTGTTCTCTATCTGTGTCTCAGGAAGTGAATAGATATTCTTTTATTTAGAGAGGAATAAATAGTTAACCCTTTTCTAAATTCCAGTCCTCAATATCTGAGTTGAATTTCAACCTTGATTGAAATTTCAAATGAATTCTATGTGTCAGATAGTCCCTGGAGCCCAGCCTTGGGGCAGGGGAGTGTCAGAAGGTTGGATAAGCACATCTAAATCCTGTACTGTGAGACCAAGGTCTTGCTGTGACTGGATGAGGTTGAAGGTGCAATCTTGTCACAAATGCACATTGCTTCCTGCAGTGTAGATAGCTGTCTTACTATTATACTCAGACACAGAGGGGGCAGATCAGGAGGCAGACAGGGGGCTTTTAGAATTCTTGCATACTCCTGGAAGAAAAGGTCCTTAAGGCAAGGGAAATTACTTTCAGTTGCAAAAGGCACTTTCAAAAGTTGTCTAAGATAAACTATTCTGCATAGTGCAACTGGCTTCCCTACTGGCAGAATTGTCATGAGTCACCTTAGGCATACCATTAACACCTTAATTCTATACTGCTGTAGGACTGTTATCATCATGATCACATGCTGGTAATTCCAATATCAATTTTCATTTCATAGTAATGTACTGCTCATTGAACAGTTTCATGCATATCATCAAATCAAGAGGGTCACAGTGTCCTAGAAAATTCAGCAAAGCAGAAATAATGCAGTTCCTGACTTAGTTCAATTCTTGTTAACATCAGTAGATCAATGCTAGAATTCTGTGTGCCAGATACTGTACCAATACTCTACGTATCATATCTTCTAATACAGACCAACACTACAGGGAATATCATGAACTACACTTTACACATAAGAAGAGTTACTAGCGAAATTGTTGTCTAAGGCCACTTAGGTAAGGAAAGATCCAGAATGATCTAAGTCTAAAGTCTATTTTCTTAATAATAATGTAACATATTGTGCTTAGATATTATTCCAGTTTCTCTTCATCTTGTTGATAACTGCATGATAAAACAACTTATGGGAACAATGGGGTTTTATGCTTACTGATGATTTTGGCTACAGTTCATAGTCTGGCTTGACAGGAGCCTAGGGAACTGACTTTAATATATTCACAGGAATTGTTGAGAGAAGGGCAAACTTTTTCACTTGCCAGAGGTCTCCATTCCAATATGCCAAAGGATGTCCAAGTATGCCAAAGTACTGAACTATCTGTTTCTATTTTATCTGCCTGCTCAGGGAATAATCCCATCCACTATGAGCTGGATTTTCTTATATCAGTTAGGTAAATTCCCAAAGGCTTCTGCAAGGCTTGACTTAACTATTAATTCTTCAAAGATGTGTCTGAAACTCATAATGCCAAGTTGACACCTACTATAACTGGCACAAGTATTAACAAGAGAAATAGACTTCCATGTCTTACATGCTAGATTGATACACTCTTCACCAACTACTGAGAACATTCACGAATGATTCATTACTTGGTCTAGGAGTACTTTGGAATTCATTTTCATTCCTAAATATATTTTCATCTGTCTTAACAGCTAAGTGATTTGAAAAACCATAAGTGGTAGCCAGTGATATGCAAGCTGATTTCTCTTGTTGTACATCTGAAGATGATTTGTCACATATGATGATGAAAATCCAGTGAAATCCATGGTGAGTGCAGTCTGACTAGATTGTCTCATACTGAGGCAGTAAGTGACTCAGTCTTCCATTCAGGTGTCTCTTTCTGTCTTTGTGATGATAACTGTCTCTGCAAAATTCTAAGTCAATTGTTTCGCACACAGGAAAATTACCTTGGCAAAAGGCAAAGTATTTTCATTCAACTTACAATTCTTAGAATAGATCCAAGTTTGGATAGGCAGCACTTAAGCTAGAAAATTTCTAGGAAGGATTCCTAGGCTGCCAATTCTCACGTGATCTGCTAATGCAACACGGACCACTTTGTTGTCTGTTGAGTTTAGAAAACCCTGATCCCAAGATACTAGATGCTTTTATAGTAGGAGGTAGAATTGATTTCTTTGTGTTTATAAACAGGAAAAAGAGCTTAAGTGAAAAGTAAACCTTGGGAGCTAAATAAAAGTTGACCCCAGAGCTGTTAACCTCAACTCAAATGGACTTACTGGGCTGCTGCAGTGTTCAGAGCCGTCTCCCGCCCTTCCTGGAATCTCCCTCTTAGGGCTGCTCATGTTACACTCAGCCTCCTTGACCAGGAAGAGTTGCTCATCCAAGGCCTCCTTCTGCAGCTGGAGCTTCTGTACATAGCCTGTCTGGGTCTCCAGCTCCTTTTCCAGGGAGAAGATGATCCTGTCCTTGGCTTTGATTTCATCCATCTGAATTCAAGGAGACCCAGGACAATTAAATGAATCGCGCTATAAAGAAATCCATTTTTATTGGTGATATATATTTCCCAGATTTCTTCTGATTGATAAGGAAAAGAAATGATCGTTAATTTGACAAATGTATGGACTCACAAATGAAATGGGTTGACATTGTGGAAGAAAGACTGTCAAGTTTAAGTAAACAGTAGGGAAAGTATGCTTTTTTCCTCTGTAGTGTGTGTATGTATGCATTTTGAATGTGTACAGGTACACATGTGTAGAGGTTCACATGCATGTATCTGTATCTGTATCTGCATATGCATGTGGAGCCCCAAATTTGATGTTAGTTGTCTGCCTTGATTGCTCTCTAGTTCATTTATGGAGGCTGTATCTCAATTGGGCCCAGCTCATCAGCTGTTAGGCTAACTAACCTGCCTGCTGTAGGAATCCCTTGTCTTTGCTTCTCAAATGCTAGAATTATAGGTGATCTAGCTTTCACGTGGATTCTGAATTCAGTTCACATGCTTATGGGAACTACAGACTTCCAGAGGTCACCTGATAATTTCATAAGACTGAGACTTGGGAATGCCAGTGGTGGGTGGTCCTTCCACTGGTGTCTGTGGTATGTGTCTTTCCTTTTCCACCCACAATTCAGAATGATCAATTCTTAATAAACATTCTTTAATTATTGTCAGTAGCTCATTGACTGGAGAATTTTAGCCACTGTTTCTCTTCCAATATCTGTAGACTATAGTTACTGACCTCAACACTCATTTATGTCAAGCTTGGGAATGGACTCAAATGTATTTCAAAACATAAGGCACAGACATCAATGCTAATGAACCAGAGTTTTGTTAGACTGAGGTCCTCTTTGTTCTCTGTGGATAGGACATAGCAAATGAGTGAAATGAATATCTCTAAATGACTTCTAAAGAGAGTATGGCCATTGAGTGAGACTTTTCCTCCAATCTCAGTATCTTTTATATGAGTATTTAAAATGGAGAGAAGGAAATATAATGATCCGTTTGCATCAGTGTTTGAACAGTTCTTCAAATGGCTTAGGTTCACAATGCTATTACAGATTTCACTTCAACCTCAGCAGCGTGCTTGGAAAGAAGCTATGGAATTCCTACACAATGCTATGAAGTCACCTCCAGTTTTAAGTTTTTCTTTAAAGTAACAAAGCTTTAAAATGCAAGAAATTATGGAAAAACTTATGATTAACTTGTAGGTTTCACATCAAAAGGCAAACCAACATATTTAATTCAAAGCTTCCTTTTCGTTTACCTACCTGCATGTCCATGGTTCAAAGTCTTGATTCTTCCTTCAACAACCATGGTCCTTTCAGACCCAACGGCATGGCACAGACCAATATTTCTGCCCTAGATTTGATCTTTATTGTCCAACAGTACAGCATACATAATGAATTGCAGGTAAAAAAATCATAAATGAAAACAGCAGCATTTTATAGTTATATACCGTATTACAATACTAAGAAGATGACACATGCTTAGCTTTGCAAAATGTTCCATAGGAACCACTTTCAACTTAAAAGTGAAATCCTAGAGATACCATCTAAAGAACAAAAATGAAATTCTTAGAAAGTAATTCTCAGGACTGAAAGGCACAAGAGGGAAAAGATGGTTTTACATGAAGTACATTCTAATAAGGTGGTGGTTAATTTAATAAGATATAATCAAGATCTAGACAATTCTAAACTTTTAAATGTAGATGGGAGTTAATGAGCAAGGTGAACTTAGGATATAAATACTTTTAAAAAACGGTTACTTTTGCTTTATTTGCAGCATCGTGAGAAACTTATGTGGTTTTTGGCTATACATGTTTAAAAAAAACATTCTATGTAGGTTCAAAATAGGTCAGGAAAACTGTAAACAGTCAACAAGCTATTTGTGAATGATACCAATTAAAAAAATTATGGGCTGGAGAGATGGCTCAGGGGTTAAGTCTCTTCCTTGAAAGCAAAAGGACCTGAGTTCAGAAACCCTACGTTAAAAGGTACATACAAAAGAATGTGGTGATGAGCAGTATTTTCAGCCCTGGAAGGCAGATTCTGGGAAACTCAAGAGCAAAGTAAAAATGAGGTAGAGAAATCCAGGATGATTCCTGAAATCATCCTTGGGCCTCTACACACACACACACACACACACACACACACACACACACTCACACACAAACACAAACACACATACACAAAATTGTGATGGCTGTTGAAATAAATGTTTCCTGTTACTTTGAAAAACAAAGACTTATTTTAAAAATGCCTACTTATTTTAAAATTGTGTTCTTTGCTCGGACCAGATTTTTAAAGAAAAACACTGATGAATCACTTGGGATGTTTTCAGTAGCTGTCATTTTCAAAAAAATCATAGCAAACATCCCTTCATGTCCAATAAAATACCCCGTGGAATTTTATAAATGGAAAGCCCATGGAACACGCTGACTTCGGACGGTTTATAACTCGGCATGTTTTCCTAGGTTATCCAAGAGCACGACGTCTAATAATGTTCGCTTGTTCTCTATCTACCTGTGGGCCTGGGACCATCCTGTTACAAGGGTGATTCCAAAATTTGACATTTTTCAATTCCAGTTTCTATTAAACTACCTGTCATTCTGTCTTATATTTTGGATATAACCCCAGGCAAAAACATTGGCCTTGCTTTTCACAAATGACGAAGAAACTGCTGACAAGCAAATCCACACGGCGCTCTGAGAAACACCTTGTGTTGTGCCCTGGCGTGCTACGATTACTAACCAGCCTTCGAATATCCCGCTCCGACTCCCACTTGATCTTCGAGATGGCTTCCTGGTGGGACTGATGCTCGCTCCTAAGGTCCCCAGCCTTGATTTTATCCGCCTGGATCATATTGCTCAGAGCCTCATCCACCTGCTTCTTGGCCGTTTTCAGGTCCGTAATTTCCTGCAAGAGCTTCAGCCGCTCTGCATCGAACAGCTTCCGGGCCTCCTCCCGGGCCTCGATGGTGAGCGCTGTCCTTACTTTGTCACTGCTGCCATCACGCAGCGCGCACAGCGCGGACTTGAGCCTCTGGATTTCCCCGTCCCGCACCTTCACGGTCCTCGACATCTCTTGCTCGTGCTGCTTGATGAGCGTCTCGCGCACCGCCTGCAGCTCCTTCATCTTCTCCTCGTGGAGCTTGGCTTTCAGCTCTGTCACCAGCACCGTGTGTTTGCGCTGCTCCAGCTCACGAATCCTCTTCGCTTCTTGAGTCTTCTCTCTTTCAAGCTTTGAAACCTAAAGGCGGGGAGGCAAAAGGATGAAAAGAATGAGCCTCAAAGAACATGTGCACGGCAGGACAGGAAACTGCAGCTCCTGCGGCTGTGATACCCTCGATTCTCTCAACCCTTTTGCAAAAAATATCCAGGCCACTCCATTGGGGGCTGAGAGGAAAGGGAGCCGCAGGCCTTAAAGACAGGGGTTTGGTATGTGAAAAAAAAAAAAAGAAATACCTAAGAGGTTCACATTAGTAGGGTCAGACAAATGCTTGATGTTCTGGGGCCCTTCTAAAAAAGGAGTTGTCCAACACTGCTAAAAATGCAGAATCCAGACCTCCGAATCATAATATACACAGAGTGAATCAGGGAAGCATTACTACGGGTCTCCCCCGAGTGAAGAAGAGCCCAGCATAGTGTGTGCACACTGTACAAATCCAGCCCAACCTGGAACAGCAGATACAGACAGCTCTGGAAGGATCAGAGTTTGACACAATTATCAGGCAAACAAACAAGGGCCCAAAAGAATTCTATAAAATATCATTCTTTTGGTTTTCTGGGGGTGGGAGTCTATGCCCTCTCCCTCCTTCCCTCTCCTTTCCCACTCTCTGCACCCTTCCCCAATCCCTCCCTGTTCCTCCTCCCCTGATGACTCTCTGCTTGTGTGGGCCACAGGCTCCATTAGGGTTGTCTGTGTTATTAGAGGATCAGGCCTCTATGGCAGTATAAGTGGTCCTTCAGTGGGTAGACCCACAGGTGGTGAAGTTCCCCTTCACCTGCCTATATCTCTTGTCCCCATGATTCCCACTGCATGTAGCTATTCTCTTCAGATGCCATCCAATGTGTAGCTCTGCTGGGAATAGATCTCACTCTTGGATGCAGCAGCCTTTTCATGACTGGAGTGACCTGGCCCATAGTGAACCTCCCTACCTTTAGGCTCTTACAATCTTACCACTCCCTCTTCTGCAAGGTTCCCTGAGCCTTAGAATGGGGAGCCAGTTGGATGAACTGATCAGGGCTGAGCATTTTAGGGTCACTGATACTCTGCACTCTGTTGTTTATCGTTTTCTACTTCACTAATCTTTCATTGTAATAGGCTACATCTTAGTTGAGTGTTGAGATCTTTTATCTAATGGAATGGGAGGTGTTTAAATGATGGTTTACTATTGGTTATTTATGGTTAATATTAAGACAGCTGATACTGTTTAGTGCCTATATTCTCCTCTTCCACTATTATCTGGATAGGTTGACAGTACCAGGTGTGTGCTTCCTGGCATTAAGAGGGGTTAGAAGCTAGTTAGCAAGTAATTGGTTACTGGATGGCAAACCCTGGTTCTTACTGTGTCCTATTCCTATCCCCCACCAATTAGAACTTTTCTTTTGTAGATTTCCTGTTTATCTGTTTTCCTGGTTTCTTTTGTCTCAGCTCTCTTGGGCTCTTTCTCCACCTCTTTGACTTATATTTCTTTGCTGTTTGTGGGTGTTATATAAAAGTTTCTATTTGATTACATCATATGGAATATTTAATGCTAGGATCTACTTATAAGGCAGAACGTGTGGCATCTGTCTTTCTATATCTGGGATGTATCTGGGATACTAAGTATAATTTCTTGTAGCTTCATCCATTTACTAGCAAATTTTAGTTCATTTTTCTTGACAGCTGAATAGTATCTTATTGAGTATATGTACCACATTTACATTATCCATTTGATCACTAATAGATGTTAGGTTAATTCCATTTCTTTGCTATTGTGAATCGAGCTGTAATGAACATAGACATACATATATAAGCCTCTATAGTGAATTGTAGCTTTCTTTGGGAATATTCGCAGGAGTGGTAGAGCTGGCTTGTATGGTATTTAAATTTTAACTCTTTTAGGAACCTCCATACTTATATCTCCATAGTGGTTATATAAGTTTTCATTCCTGCCAACAATGAATGAGGGTTCCCTTCTCCTGAATCCTCACAAACATTTGTTACTGTTTGTGTTTTGGATCGTAGACATTCTGACTGAGATATGATATCTCAGGGTGGTTTTAATTTGAATTTCCCTAATGGCAAGGAAAGTGGAACATTTTTAAGACACTTACTAGATATTTGAATTTTGTCTTATGACAAAAGTTTTTAATTGAGTTATTTACTTCCTTGGTACTTGTTTTTTTAATTTTTTGTGAATATTAGTCCTCTATCAGCTATGTGATTAGCAAAGATTTTCTCCCATTCTGTGGGTTGCCTTTTTGCTTAATTGACAATATCTTTTTCCAAGCAGAAGCTTTTTATTTCATGAAATGCCACTTGTGAGAGTGTAGGTTTTATTTCCTGTGCATTTGAGGTCCTATCAAGAAAATGCTGACCTAGGACAATCAGTTCAAGTGTACTCCCTATTCTTCTTCTAAGAGTTTTACAGTCTCTGTCCTAAATAACATTGAAGTCTTTGACCCATTTGGAGTTAATTTTTGCACAGGGTGGACAAATAAGTGTTCAGTTTCATTCTTTCCTTAAGTACAACAGTATTTCTAAGTCAACAAGCATTTTATAAATATGCTATTTAAAAAGGCATAGTGATTATGCTGAAGATGTTTAATTTGTAAAGGTTCAGAATCCAGAAGGATTTAGTTAAAGCAACAGCCAGACATGAAGTCCCTGAAGCCCTACCTGGAAACCCTCTCTGAGGCCTTCCCTCAGAACTTCTCACATGCTATATATTGTAGTCTCCAGCATGATTAAAATTCTGCCTCTCAAGCAGAAGGTTCTAAATTCACATCCCAGGTCCCACGAAAAAATGCCAGGCAGACAGAGGCACTTCCAGCCTCATGGTTGGAGTCTGGGAAATCTCAGAGCTAAACAAAAAGGAGGTAGCAGCAATCCAAGATGATTTCCTAAGTTACTCTTAGTCTTCCACGGGGACGTACAGTGCCTTCTGCCACGCACACATACCACACACACACACACACACACACACACGCACACACACACAATGAAACAATAAATAAGGATATTTGATTAAAAATTATAACCCTCAAAGAATTAAACACCATATATGTGGCATTTGTGGTTCACTCTTTTCTTGTGGCCATTGCTGTTCTAGTGTTCTCTGAGACTCATTTAGAGAACATACCCACACTGCTGTGATGATCTCTGACAACAGCTAATACACTACGTGCCTGCTCACAAGTTGCCCAGGCTTCTTCAAGCTGTAAGAATACCCCACCTCAGTCTGCCCACTGGGGCTGTTACACAGGTGGCTGAACTTCTTTCTTCCTCTACTCAGCCTCCACTGCTCCAGGCACAGGGGAGTTTGCTGCTTTCTGCACATGCTGCACATTGTACCAATGTGCCTACAGTTTTCTCTCCTTGATAGTCCTTGTCTAGGTTCCTCGTGGGATCCTTATATTCCTCCCGACCAGCTAGCTCCATGCCACCCTCCCCTGTCAAGTATCTCTGACTACTCAGGACAAGTTCGTATCTTCTGTTTTTGTCTTCTTAGTGCCCTTTACTGGCTTGTAATAGGGATTTCTTTGTGTTGGTTTTTGCCTGCTTGCCTGTTCTCACCATCTGTTACAGTTACTCTACATGCCACCGATTAATCACACCAACACCAGGGGCTAAGGAAGCTGGCTACATCGTATCCATACATCCTCAGGACTGCTGAGAGAGGGACAATCCCTACTTGCCAGATCAGCATGTCTGGTCAAGTACACCAAAGGACATCAACTTTCTCAACCAGTTTCCTCCATCTTATTTACCTGCCTATTGTGGGCTGTGTCATATGGACATAGACATAGACATAGACATAGACATCTTCAGTTGACAAGTTGACACCATATCTAACTATGATACCACTACTCTCTTATCCCTAAACCACATTGGGAATTCCTAGAAGACTACTGGTCTATACCCTTTGATTCCTAACCCTGCACAAAAAGAAGCCAGGACACATACGCATAATAAAGAACATATGCCAAATGTTTTTCTAGGTAACCACTAACCACAGGCAAGAATAGCTTATTTTGTCATATTGTCCAGAGAACACAAGCTTTTTAAGTCATGAAAGCAGCATCTTGATACTCATTCCTTATAAAATACTACAACAAAAGAAAAAATAAATAAAACATAAGACCATCCACTGCTGTGCTTCATGTTTCTCTCAGGACAGTAGTAATGACAACCTAGATCATAATGTTGTCTTTCCAGAGTAAATGGAAAAAGGATATCTTTCATATCTGAGCTAAGGAAACCAGAGCCCAGTTCTGAACCCTCACTAGAGTAGATGTCTCAGAAGGAACTTCAGGGTCTATATAAGAGAGAAGGACAGGAGGGTGGGAGAGAGCCAGTGGGAAACATCAAGAGAGAGGAGGGAGGAGAAAGGAAATGAGGAGAGAGGGAGGGATGGGGGATAGAGGACAGGATAGAGGAATAGAAGGGAGAAAGGGAGACAGAAGGGGAAGGTTGAGGGAGGTGGGTGAGGATACCTACTCATTGAGCTTTTGTAACTATGTAAAAAATAAAATAATAATAAAAAGAACAGTCAAATAAAAAGAAAAAAACAACAGAGTCCAAAGACCACATCTATCCTTAGCTGATTAAACTGAAGATTTACAGGAATACTGCCATACCCACTCACTTACACACAGATTAAAGCTCTGTTTATGATATAATGATAATATATTCATAGGGACTATCTGGCCTACAACGCCTAAAATATTTACTTTTTCCCTTTATAAATAAGTTTCTTGATTCCTATTCTAGATTATATATTCATTTTAAAAGAAAGGATTTTTAAAAAAAATTTAGAAAACTCAATTCATCTTCATATAAGAGATTGCAAATGTAACTTTCACTCAAGGATAATTCACATTTAATTTCAGAAGAATGTGATTATATTAGGCATGTGTCATGGTTATCTTACCCTTACTAGGGAAATTTTAACAATTCCTGAACAGTGAGAAACTATGGGAGAAATGGATAAAAGTTAAGGTATTCTGGGTTTGTATTTATGGTTCTGGGAAACATGCATAAAATATCTGTAATAATTATGTCTAGGGTAAAATTTATAAGTTCATGGAAAATAAGTTGAGGTAAAGAGTGTCAAGACATGCAAGGTAATATTATTACTGGATATAATGGGAAGTACATCACCTTAAATTATTTATGTCAATTTTGTGCAGGCATACAACACTGTATCTTCCTGTGATTCCACAGTTTCTCAAATTATAAGCATTAATCTTTTTGTGTTTAGATAAGAAGGGAGATTTTAAAAAAGAAAAAAGAACCATGAACATATAGACACAAATATATTCAAACCTGAAGACAACACTTAATATAAACAAATGCCAACTGTCTTGTCAATCACTTAAAAGAATTCACAAGAGGAAAGAAACTTCAAGGGAATCGGGTCACTTTTGACAATTTCAGATCCACTTGCTGTAGTTGTCATAGAAAGATCTGTAACATGCAGAATTTCTTGGCAAGACTTTTTTCGTGTCTTGGGGAAAATGCTTCACTTTGAAGGGGATCCAAAGGGCAGCATAAATATTTGGGGGAATTGGAATGCTGTGACAATTGAGTAGTGAAATTGTCTTTTGAAAAATTATCTACAACACAACTTGTACCATGAAAGCAGCAAGATATTTAAACAGATTTCCCCCATTTCATGTGCATGTGTGTGATTCATGAATTTGTGACTGCATGGTTTCCACATGTGAATAGGTGCACATGTGAGAGTACATGAGTGTGTGTGTATGTGAACCATTAAGGGTGGTATCAAGAATCATCCAGGATTCCTCTGCCATCGTATTTATTTTGAGGTTGGCTCTCTAAATCCAGAGCTCACCAGTAGGTCTAGTCCGGCTAACCACCTTATTCTATGGATTCCTAGGATCTTCCTTCCAGGGATTGAATTACAGATTGCTGCCACATTCATCCAGCATTTTTTTCATGTGGTATCTTGGGATAAGAACTTGTTACTTGTGCTGCAAATGCTTTAATTACTGAGTCCTTTCCCCATTCCCTTAACCATCTCAATATGCAAAAAGATAAATATTTGACTATCCAAAGAGTTGAAGTACTGCTGAGTAGAAATTAAATATGAAGATGATATTATTTTGAAGTGGAGGAAACTATTTAGTGAAAGAAAATATAATTTTCATTAGTAGAGGTGTTTTATGGAGAAGAATTTCAGCTCCATCATATTTGTCTGTGGTGTTAGTTGGCACCTTTCTAACAGGATTTCCACTCACAAGTTCACTTAACTGCCAGGACAGTTCTGTGAATTCCGTAGATTCATTGGATTTCAGGTAAGAAAATGAGGAATAATCTCTTTAGAAGTGCAGTAGAGAGTGAAGTGTGACCAGGAGCCATGTCTTGGGCAAAGTCCAGGTTTTCCTGTTCATTCTCAAATGTGTGTCAGTCTCATTTTTCTCACTGGTTTATTAGGGTTGGATACATCATTCTCATTTGGTTGCAGTATGGATGATTAACAGTATCAAAATCCATTTGGAAAAACTAGAGTACAGGGGAAGTTAGTAACTATTAAGAAATGGTAAGCAATATAACACCAACTTTAAAATATTGCCATATATGGTAATACATTAAACAAAGTTGCGTCTAATCACCACCAACATGAACATAAGTACACATAGATCATGGGTAGATTAATATTATTGTATCACATTAAAACCATAAGAACTATGTTATAAACAGAAAGAAATGCCCCCAAATAAGCCTGGGTTTCCTTGGGATGTGTTCAGTTTTGTGGTATTGGTATACAAGACCTTGATATGGAAGATATTTACAGTATGTGTAGGCATAAGGAGTGGGGGTGGTTTGAGAAGAGGAGGAGGGAACATGGAGCAAGGCTTTGAAGGATGAGCTCTCAAATCCCACCTGAGAGGTTTTGTCAGGGAGGTATTATCATGAAGAAAATTTAATCCTGCTAGTAAAGGTCATAACATGACCAAGGAAGGGAATTTCTGACTGCCTCACACAGACCTCCCACCGTGGTTTTCTCTTCTGTTGAAATTCTAGTCTCGTCTTTAGAAATGCCAGTGTGAATTCTGCCCAGATAAAGACTGTGATGATTGGAGCTTTAATGTGATTTTACAAGTGTAGGATTAAAAACTGAAGCAGAGGAAAAGGTAGGAAGGGGCTGAGAGGTTATCAAAGCAAGTCAAGCTAACAGACGCTCTGGCCTGGATTCTGGCTTTGGATGTTCCTGAAGAGGAAATTCATGATTAGCTGGAGCAGATGTCCTGGAGTGCCAAGAACCTTTAAACAGGAGAAATTGGGGATGAACAGCTGATGTGAAAAGGGTTGCTTGTAAAAGAGGCCTTACTCAACCCTCTGTAGCACAAGATATTCCTCCCCTTCCTCTTCCTCCCCTTTTTGCTCCCCTTCCCCCCTCCTTGATTTCCTCTCGGTGTCCCCTTCCTCCTCCCCTTCCTTTCTTTCCTTTCGCCTTCCTTTCTCCTTCCCTTTTTATTTCCTTGTTTTCAGGCACTAATGCTGAAAACAAATGCGATGGTGCAGAAAGCGAGAAGTGCCACATTCCACGTTTCAGCATTGGACCTGAGTCTCTAGGCACTCAAGGATAGAGAGGTATGGCTGATCGTTCTAAGGGAGAGGTGACGATCTGGTGGGTCAGGTGTTCAAGCGCACTGCTGTTTTAAAGGAAAACACAATTGCCTTTTGTCTCTTGTGCTTGCAGACTCTGGGACCAAATGCATTAACAAATCGAATCTTATCTTCTTCCTCAGTGAAATCAGAACCCAATGGGTAAGTCTCTCATTTAACAGCACTGCCACACACTCTGAGCAAGAGATTATGGCCTGCTGGTGTCCACCGAGACAAACAACGGGAAAATATTATAGTTTAATGGCTCAGAGTGCTATCAGACACTTGGAATCCTTTTCTTACCTAAGTTTGAGCTTTCCTACTTAAATAACTATCATTACATTAGTGATGTCACAAAAGTGTCAAAGGGCAGTTAAGAAAAACAATATGAGTTCATTCTGAAATCAGTTTTCAGTACCTCCTATGTACCAGAGAGTTTCCTCATCTGCAAAGCAAAAAAGCATCAATGCCCACCTGAAAGGGAGGTACCCAGGTCACCTGAGGTCATGGCGCAGCACATCCAACATGTGGCTCTCCTCAAGGCACTATCCTGTCACATGTCTTGGCAAGTCCATGGAAGTGAGGAAAGTCAGAGAACTGAAGATTTATCTTGTGTGTGTGTGTGTGTGTTTTACATGTGAATGGATACACATGTGTGTGTATGGGCATATATACTAGAGAGCATAGAGTATCTGTATCTGTGGAGGCACAAGGGTGATATTAGGAATCATCTTGGACTGCTCTACCTCTTTATTGCTTAGCAGATGGCCACTATATCTGTCTGGAATTTTTACATGGGATCTAGGGATTTGAACTCAGGTCCTTTTGCTTATGCAGCAAAAGATTTAATTACTGAGCCACCTCCTCAGCCCCAAGTAGATTTATTATTAAGTTTATTTCACAACTTAGTGTGAATTTCTTGCTCAAAAATTCATCTATACCATGTATACTCTCAAGCAAAGTAGACACCTCTGCTATTCCATTCCACAGATGAGGGAAGAAAAACACAGCTGTCAGGGTCCCATTCAGGAGCTGAGCCTGAGAGGTGGGATACTGACAGGATGAAGTATGTCTGTTAGTGTGTGATGGAGAGTGAGCACTCATTTGAGTTGCACCTAGTTATTTCTATTATGAGGCAAAGCACTTATGACCGAGCTTGTTCTCTGCACAGACCGTTCTGCAAATGCCAACGGGACTCTTTGTCTTGCTGGGAAAATGAGTAATGCCCCATCACCCAGAAGCTTTCCACTTTTTAGTCTGTTCCCCATGTGGACTTGTCATTTTTATCATTACAGTCTTGGAGCTAAGCCGAGAGTGTAAATTCACCTCTTGCCTTTAATCACTCTCTCTCCTAAAGCGCCTGGCCGAGCGAAAGCATAACCGTATTTATCTATAATGAACCTGCGCTATGATTCCTTTGCCCTCCGTGTTCCCCTTTGTCGCTAACAGGCAGAGAGACTTCAACTGTGGCTCCTTCGCTGGGGTTGTAATTAATTGCAAGGGACAGTGAGGAAGGCAGGGCAGCCTGCAGAGGGGCTGAGAAGGCTGTGCTTTTATGCATGTTGCCTGCTGCCAGTGTCTGGTCTGAGGAAGGGGTAATCACTCCTCCCTGCTGGTTCAGACATCATGTCAGGCCCCTGAGAAGTGGAGAGGCTCATTCAGGACCAGGAATCGTCTGTTTTCAAAGGCTCGAATGTGTGAAATCCTGGCAGACACAGGGTCCTCAAGGCCTTTGTTTCTTCGGAGTCTCCTGTGTGTTCTTTCACCAGCATCCCCACCAATGCCATCTATCATTCTGTCTTTGCTACAATGAAAAGAGCTATCTCCCTTCAAATGAACAAACCAGATGTTGGTAGGGATCTTACAGATTGCCAACCTCAAGGATGGGGGTGGAGGCAGAGGGGGGGTTGGGGAGGATGGGAGCTCTACCATCTGTACTGCTGCACAGAAATCCAAGTCCTAATCCTCACCTCACTGACATCATCAGAATCCCTGACCTAAGAGCTGGGGAATCTCAACTTGGACTGAGATACTCTCTTTCTAGGTCATTTTCTTGCACAGTGATGCACGAATGAGCAGAAATGGGTTCAATCATTTGAATTACAGATAGAGACATTCATATCATTCCAAGAAGAGGGCAAACTAAATATTGAGGGACTTCTGATTCACAAAAAAAATTTGCTTAGGCTTGAGATCATGTTTCCTTTTATTTCGTGGAAACTAAAGAAATTCTCTTCATAACTTTATATTTGTTTTTTTTTTCTATTCAAATTCAACAGGAGATAAAAGAAGGTGATAATCCAAGGTTAATATTATTGTTGAGATGAGGAGAAAGAGATTTGGGGACACAATTTTAATTTTTAGAAGTTATGGAAGAAATGGAAAACTAGATGACATAAAACACTTGTTGGTTTGTGAGTAAGTGCTTTCTGAGCAAGAATGTTTTTGTGGTCTGGGGAGATGACTCAGTGGCTAAAGGGCTTGCTGCATAAACAAAGGAAATGACTGGATTCTGGAAACCCAGGTTCTATGTAGAATGCACAAGAGCTGTGGAAATCCACCTGTAATTCCATCACCAGAAGGCAGAGATTAAGAAGCCCCAGAGTAAGTTGGCTAGGCAGCCTAACCCCTTAATTGTAATCTGGGTTTAATTGAAGCTTCAAAGGAAAAAGGTGGAAGGGATGATTTCAGTATCAACCTGTGATCCCCATGTGCATTTACACACATACACACATGCGCATGCATCCTCACATATATGTCCAAATCTCTCCTAGCACTCATATGCACGTGTTGCTCCTATACACATGAAGATAAAGGATATTTTCTTCCTATGCTAAAGTTATTTAAAAATGCAATTTTATATTGCTATGGCTGTCCCTGGGTTACAGGGAGCAAAAATGTTTTGTGCATACTGCATATTTCAAAAACTTTCCTAGCCATGACTTCTGCTGATACACATTGTCCTGTGACATGTGTCTGGGCATATCTATTCAACTGATAAGACTCAGAGAAGTAAAGACTTCCTTTTAAGTTCAGCTCACAACTGACTGAAGACCAGAGAATATTATAAAGAATATTAATTTTAACGAGGAAATAATAACTTATTTTTTGGGAGTTCTTTGTAAACCAGATGATTCACAGAACACTTGGATTTAACCTTTCTGCTTAATCTTCTTATACACTTTATGATTCGCCTAGTTTACCCTCATCACAGCTCCATAATGTAGCAGTAATATTTTACTGAAGCATAAAGGATAACCACCTTTCATTAATTTCTCTACTCAGTCAACAAAAACAAAGACACAGACACACAGACACATACACTTTGAGAATTATTTTATAGACATTATACTTCAGGAATATTATGAAAATTAAGTTTGTTTTTATAGATATTACACTTGGTTAGGGGAAGAAGTAAGCACTAAGCAAGTCGATAAATATATTGTTACGGACCAAATAAGATGGTCAAGAAAATAGACTATGAGTGTAAGAGAGGGCTGGAGGAGAGCCTTGCAGTGGAGGGGAAATATGCTTCCACTAAAAAGGAGATAGGAAGCAGATGGAGCAGAGACAGGATGTGACATATTCTTGATTTGCAAGAATGTTGTAGGGAGAAAAATCTACAGAGACCAAGAGTGGCGCTATTTCAAGGTTTTGCAGCTTTTAAGTGCTAAGAGGCAGTGGTGGCCAGGGTCACTTCAATTTTCCCGTCGGACATTCTACACCAGCCATCTTGAGAAGCAGATAGCCTGCCAGTGGGCATGTTCGCTGGGTGCATGCAGCGCTTTGCTCCTTCCTGCCACCTGCAAGAGAACCTCATGGACATGGCTGCTGTTACTTTCTGGCGAAGGACAGGAATCCTCTGGGATGGATCAGCAGGCAGAGCTTAGCTTGCTGGAAGAGGAAACAGGCAGGGCTGCTCTCAAGGCCACGCCCATAGGTAACAACCACTCACCTTGGATTTCTCCTGATGCAGTTCTATCTGAATGTCCGTGAGCTTGGTCCTCAGGTCTTCATTGGCAGCTTGAAGGGCGACAACGAGGGCCTCGGGCTTCTCGCCCTTATTTCGCCCTTTCTTGGACATTGTTTCTTTCTAAGTGGAGTCTTTTGATTGTTTAATCCTTTCAAACAGGAACTGCCATGTTACTGTTTCGTAGCCTAGAGAGCGATGTTTTAGCATCTACTGTGTGGTGCTCCTTGGTAAGGTCTCCTCAACTGCTGCCCCGGAAGCCCTGAGAAGAGGCAGAGACATCAGTGACTGTTTAGCAATGACCTGGGCACATGTCAAGCTGTGTACTCTCAACCTGAGTGGCCCGTAGAACCTGAGTGTTCTAGGGCTTTCCTATCCCAAGGACCTCCTTGACACTGTGTGTTGGTGGATTCACAATGGTTCTTTCAGAGCCCAAATCAGTTACAAGGATACATTGGTAGAAACCTTTCATGGGTCTTTCACAGAGCACAGTGCCCATTTTAGTCATTGAGTTTCAGGTCTCAAGGAACATGGTTGCTAAAAGCTGTCACTCATATGGAGACTTCCTAATGCCCAGACCTCTGACCTTAAGAAAATGCAAAATAATGTATAGACAGAATATTATCCCATGGTCAAGAAGTAAGCAGTGAGGAATAGCTATAACAGATTATTGGATTGAGTCACTTAATTACAGTTCCCTTCAAATGCTTTGTTAGTAACAGTATGCTGAAACAGAAAAAAATGTCAGAATTGCATGGCAGGAAAAATCTATTATCTATTTATCTGCCTAACTATGTGTATCTAAAATCTATTATTAAACTATACCTACCATCTATGAATGTATCATTTATCTACCATTTATCTATTTTCAAACTCCTATTTATCTATTATCTACCAGTCATCTTCTTACCTATATCTCCGATGTCATCACTGCTTTATGCCTGATCTTTCTCGTAAGTGTTTTTAACACAACACTAATTGCTTCAGAAGTATAGAAAGGGTCTTTTCTTTGGAATGGATAAGGGAACCTTATCAAAGAGGGCACTGTTGGCCTGGTACATGAGGAGATAGTAAGATAATGACAGAAGGTGGCACAGCTAAAGTACCTTAGGCCCAGAAAAATGAAAGGTACTATTAAAAAAAGGATAAGTCACAGAGATTGTTAATGTTGTACAGGGGGTAATACGGTATAACCAATTACAGCCCCACATTTGTTTGATGTACACTAGTACTGTAAATATGGTAAGAACTAATTCGATTTTGTAAAATACAAAGATAAGGCAAAAAGAACACATCAAATAAAGACAAAGCAACATGAAAAAAACTATCTAATTCCCGGCTCAGAGTTTTGGACTCATTTTCTAATAAGCAAGGAGGTCACTGTTGAGGTTCCTAGCAGGGAAATGCTCAGGTAGTGTCATTTGGTAGCCTACAGGGGGGAGAACGGAGGCCCAGAGACCATGCAGGAGGCTGTTGAGTATCTGGATGGAGGAGGATGAAGACTCAGGACCCGCAGGACAGCATGCAGGAAAGGAAGGTGTGCCTTAATTAGCAAATCCTTAAATATTTTATAGGAACAAATAGAAAAGGAAAGAAAGCTCTGACTACTAAACTATTAACATTCCTGGGGGAAATCTCACAGGATTATACTAAAGCTTCCCACTTGGCTTGAGAAAGTTAGGTGGCGTGTGCATGGAAATGCTTCAGATTAGAACCAAGTGAACTCCTGCTGACCAGCCATATGCTCTGGCAGCTGCTGTTCTCTGTAGACCCAGATATTGTGCTTCAGGGACTGGACTCGTGGGCTGAGTGCCACCCTTCACAAACACTGCAACTGTGCCCTTTGGAGTGCCCTGGAGCCTGGCAATAGGAAGAGGTTGGGGGTAGCTAACCTGTCTACAGCAGTCAGAACAGTCTACCAAGTTCTGTTGCGTCAGATGATGGGCCGGGAGGCATCTTTCTTTGCTTTAAGTATTCAAATGAAGCCAGCAAGCATTGTTAAACATTGCATAACAAACACAAATGGATATAAAAATAAGTAAGACTTAACCTGAAGTAGGTAGCAGGTTGGGGAGTTCACACTTCCCAAGCCCTCATTCTCCTCAGGGTGTATTGCATCATTTAATGACACCATCCTGTGTTCTTTTCTTTCAGATAATTCAAAACATCATCTTCTCCTATTTTTATACCTTCTTTCTGCTTGTTCTCTGGGAGCCCTTCAGTGGTTTTCCTGGAGAATGATGTTCTTCTTCAGTCGGTTTCTCTCAGTTTCCTGATAGAACACAGAGAGAAGTTGGGGACAAGCTTTGTATTAATTGCTTTACTTTTGCCCATGGCCACTGGGTGGAGCATTTCTCTACCAACAGGAAGACCTTGTCAAAGATGATCCCAGAAATAGCAGGTGATCTGAGGAAGAGAAAAACCTTGGTCCTGTAACGTGTAATTCCGCAGGAGTTTTATAACATAACACCAGAACAAAAAGAAAGTTAAAGGGCTTTAGGCAAGTCCTACGTTTTATTCTTCAAGCTGCGTAATGAGGCATGGTAGGCTCTGATGATGTGAGTTACTATATTATTTTACTCTGCCTTTCTGATGTGAATCCATCCTTAATGAAGTCTATAGAAGCTGAACTTCTCTGTTACCACAATTTCTGATGAGATGAAATTAAAAAGCTGGACTTGGTGATACAGATGTGTAACGTCAGCTAATAAAGGCTGAGGCAGGAGGATTGCAAGTTGAGGCTAGTCTGGGGTATAGAACAAGTTCAAGGCAAGGATGGGACCCTCAGCCAGGGCCTATCTGAATACAGAAATGAAAAGGACTATGGGTAAAGCTCAGACATAGAATGCATGCCTAGTATGTATGTGGCTATGCATCAATCCAATGACTGAATTTAAAAAAAAACCTCAGGAATTTCTTCCTGCTTAAAATAACAATCATTGTTCAAGACCAAGTTAATTGCTATAAGTTATTAGTGGAAGGTAACAGATGCCATTCCTCCCTTGTTTAGATTTTTTTAAAAAATTATTATTTATTCAACTGTGTTCATGTGCGTATATATGTGCGCGTGCGCGTGTGTGTGTGTAGAACCACGGACGAATTCGGGAACCGCCATGGACGCCTCCACCTCCTCCTTGTTTACTCTGCCCGGGGATTCACAGGCTCCGCCCTACCAGGACCAGAAGCGCAGGCCACCCCCGCTTCCTCCTGGCATCTATAAGTGGGATCTGGGATCCAAACTCAGGACCTTCTGCCTGTAAGGTGGAGGCTTAACCCCTGAGCCACCTCTCCAGCCCCCATTCCTCTCTTAAGAGACATCAATATTCCCCACACCCCGGAGCCCCCCCCCCCCCTGCCTGGCGAGCACCCAGGCCGGCTCTGGCTTGGCTCTGGGCCCTGCCCGGACGACCCCAGACCCCTCTGCGCCGCCCAGCCCTGCAAGCTCCCCAGATCCCAGGTGAAGAATTCTGCCATCAACATCAGACCCTCTGCCTCTCCGGCCCACCGGGGACCTACGCACGTGGTCCATGGAAGACACACTGCTACTCAGAATTCAATAGAGTTCAAAGGAAACTCAAGCAAAACACTAAGGAACAAAGGGAACACAGGCCATACATCTGGACTCCACTACAATCATTATATCATTATAATCATTATATTCACATCCAGCCCAAAGATAAGTAAACTTTTTCTTTTTCCTTTCATCTTACTGATCCTTTCTAGTATCAATTGCTGTAGATAAACATTCTCATACAGCCACCCCAAAAAACATACAACTCCAGGGAGTACACCACTCACCCTCACATATCACTAAGTTACTAAATCATAAAAGTGCACTACCATACTAATATTCACCCCCTGGTTACCTAACCTGACTTAACTGATGTACTAACAGCCTAATAGCATCATCTAGGATATAACAATACACAAACATACTCAACCCAAGGCAAGCACTAGTAATAACTGGCAAGTGTAATAATACCAACTACATCAGTTCAGTGAAAAACACACAGAAACTGAATGGTCCTACAAAACAAAACAACAATGCCCAAGTCAAAGTGCAGATCCAAGAAACAAAAACCCAAGAAGACGAAGCTCCCACCGAAAGAATTAATCCCATAATGATGGATTCCAACCAGAACAAATTCAAGAAAATAGCCATGAAAGCCAGACACACATAACGACTTGCAGAATATGATGATTACCATGATTAATACTATGAAAAAGGAAATCCGAGAAGAGTTAAACAACGTATCAACCACTTAGAACAGGAACACAACAGGCACTTGGAGGAGTTAGAAAAAACATTTTCAAGAAACAAACATAGGCTAGAGCAGTTAAAACAGTCTCAGGCAGAGTTAAAATTGACCTAAAAGACAAGTTATCTTCAACCCAAAAAACTCAACAGAGAGTCTTATCAGCAGAACAAACGAGGCAGAAAAACGAATTTCAGATCTAAGACAATTAACCAGCTCATGAAGGATTGCTAAAGATACTGGAAGGAACATTCAGAGTGGGAAGCGAACATGGCTCATGAAACCAGACAATCCAATACCCGACTGAGAATTGTTCAATTATCCCAATGAAAACTTCCCACAACTAAAGAATGAGAGGCCTATCGAAATACAAGAGGCATTTCACACTCCAAACAGATATGACCAAAATAGAAAATCGCCACGGCAAATAATAGTTAAAACACTCCACATTCAAGACAAAGAAAAGGTGCTGAGAGCTTCAAGAGAAAAAAAGCAAGTCACCCTTAAAGGTAAACCTATTAGAATAACAAATGACTTCTCAGTCGAAACAGTAAAAGCAAGAAGAGCTTGGAGAGACATACTTCAAGTATTGAATGAGCAAAAATGCCAACCCAGACTGATATACCCAGCAAAACTATCTGTCATGATTGAGGGAGAAAGAAAAGTTTTCCAGCACAAAGAAAACTTGAAGGGATACATGTCTACCAAACCAGGCCTTCAAAAATGCTAGAAATGATACTCAAGCTTGAAGATAAGAACAAGCATATCCAGGAGGACAGAAGGGAAGTATAATACCACCAAAGCATAAATATTAAACGATATACTTACAAAATGTACTAAACAAAAATGTCCAGAATTAAAAATAATTTCTCCATTATAACATTAAATGTCAATGGTATTAACTCACCGATTAAGAGACACAGATTACAAATTTGGATTAAAAATCACAATCCAACAATCTGCTGCCTTCAGGAAACTCACCTCACCACAAAAAATAAGCACGCCCTAAGAATGAAAGGCTGGTCCAAAATCCTGCAAGCTAATGGAACCAGGAAACAGGTTAACAGACAAAGTGGACTTCAAACCAAAGAAAATCATAAGAGACACAGATGGATACTACATTTTAGTCACAGGTACAATTCACAAGGAAGATTTCACAATACTGAACATATATGCACCCAATACGGGCCCCTCCACATGTAGAAAACCCTACAATATGTAAAGCAAGAAATGAACCCCCAAATGATAATTCTTGGGGACTTCAACACCGCCCTCTCAACATGGGATAGATCAACAGGTCAAAAGCTTAACAGAGACACTTTGGAACTTAATCAAACCCTGAAAGAAATGGACCTTACAGATCTCTATCGAACTTTTCACCCATGCACCAAAGAATACACATTTTTCTCAGCAGCACACGGAACATTCTCCAGAATAGATCATATATTGAGCCACAAAATGAATCTACACATATACAAAAAAGTTGAAATTCTAACCTGTGCCTTATCAGATTACCACGGCCTAAAGCTGGACATCCACAACACAACAAACAAGAGAAAATACACTAACTCCTGGAAACTTAACAATATGATGCTGAATGAGAACTGGATTCAGGAAGAAATTAAAAAGGAAATTCAAGATTTCCTGAAAGTAAACGATAATGAAAATACAACTTACCAAAATCTCTGGGACACAATGAAAGCTGTTCTAAGAGGTAAGTTCATAGCTCTTAATGCCTACATCAAAAAAGTGGAAACATCAGAAATAAACAACTTAACAATTCAGCTTAAAGCTTTAGAGAAACTAGAGCAATCTGATCCCAAAAGCAGTAGAAGAGAGGAGACTAGCAAAATAAGGGGAGAAATATCTGAAATCTAGATTAAGAAAGTGATAGAAAAAATCAACCAGTCAAAAAGCTGGTTCTTTGAAAAAATCAATAAGATTGATACACCCCTAGCTAAATTAACTAATTAAATTAATTAGTAAGAGAGAGAAAACCCAAATTAACAAAATTAGAAATGAACATGGAGTTATCACTACTGATACCCAAGAAATCCAGAGAATTATAACATCATATTTCAAAAACTTATACTCTGTGAAGTTTGACAACACAAAAGAGATGGATGAATTTCTAAGTAAACACAACTTACCTAAATTGAATCAGGAAGTGGTGAATTATTTAAATAGTCCTATAACATATAAGGAAATTGAAGAAGTAATCTTGAATCTTCCCACCAAAAAATGTCCTGGACCAGATGGATTCAGCACAGAGTTCTACCAGACATTTAAGGAGTTAATAACACCAATACTCCTTAAACTGTTCCATCAAATAGCAAAGGAAGGAACACTACCAAATTCCTTCTATGAAGCTAATATCATTTTAATCCCAAAACCTAATAAAGATTCACTTAAAAAAGAAAACTATAGGTCGATCTCTCTGATGAACACAGACGCAAAGATTCTCAATAAAGTCTTAGCAAATCGGATTCAAAAACATATCAAAAAGATCATTCACGGGAACCAAGTAGTCTTTATCCCCAGCACACAAGGTTGGTTCAACATACGCAAATCAATAAATGAATTCATCATGTAAACCAGTCCAAAGTCCAAGGCCACATGATACTCTCGATAGATGCAGAAAAAGCTTTTGACAAGATCCAACAGCCTTTTATGATCAAAACGCTAGAGACAGTAGGAATGGAAGGAACCTTTATCAATATAATAAAAGCTGTATACAACAAGCCCACAGCAAGGATTATGCTCAATGGGGAGCAATTGGAAGCATTCCCACTTTGATCAGGAAGTAGACAAGGCTGTCCACTCTCACCACTTCTATTCAATATTGTACTTGAAGTCTTAGCCGAAGCCATAAGACAAGAAAGAGACATTAGAGGGATTCAAATCGACAAGGAAGAAGTCAAGCTATCCCTATTTGCAGATGACATGATCTTATACCTGAGTGATCCCAAAAACTCCACCAGGAAGCTCCTGGAACTAATTGAGAAGTTCAGCAGGGTGGCAGTGTACAAAATAAATGTGCAAAAATCAGAGGCCTTCCTATATGCCCAGAATGAAAGAAGTGAAAAAGTCTTGAGAGAAACAATCCCATTTACTATAGCCCCTAAAAAAATGAAATACCTAGGTATAAACCTAACCAAGGAGGTAAAAGACCTTTACAATGAAAACTTTAAAACCCTAAAGAAAGAAATTGCAGAAGACACCAGAAGATGGAAAGACCTCCCATGTTCCTGGATTGGCAGAATCAACATTGTAAAAATGACCATCCTACCAAAGGCAATATACAGATTCAATGCTATACCAATTAAAATCCCAAAGCAATTCTTTAAAGAAGTTGACCAAACAATCTCAAAATTCATATGGAGGCACAAAAGACCCAGGATAGCAAAAACAATCCTGAGTAACAAAAACACTGCTGGAGGTATTACCATACCAAACCTAAGTCTATACTACAAATCCATAGTTATAAAAACAGCCTGGTACTGGCTCCAAAATAGACACACAGATCAATGGATAAGGATTGAAGACCCAGATATAAGCCCACAAAGTTACAGCCATTTGATCTTTGACAAAGGGGCCCAAAGAATCCAATGGAAAAAGAACAGCATCTTCAACAAATGGTGCTGGCAAACTGGATCTCCACATGCAGAAGGTTAAAGCTGGACCTGTACTTGTCACCATGTACAAGACTTAATTCCAAATGGATCAAGCACCTTGATATAAGGCCAGAGACTATAAAAACCATAGTTGAAAGGATAGGGAACTCCCTGGAGCTAATTGGGTTAGGCCAACATTTCCTAAACAGACATCCAATGACACAGTCACTGCTACCAACTCTCAACAGTTGGAATCTTGTGAAATTAAAGCGCTTCTGTTCAGATAAAGAGATTGTAATACGAGCGCAAAGGCAACCCACAGAATGGGAGAAAATCTTTAATAACCACATATCTGATAGAGCTCTACTATCCAGAATGCACAAAGAATGTAGAAAACTAAACACCAAGGAAACCAATGGCCCAATTAAAAAATGGGCCCTGGAACTTAAAAGAAACTTTACCAGGGATGAAATTAAAATGTCTAACAAATATCTTAAAAAATGTTCCACTTCTTTAGCCATCAGGGAAATGCAGATCAAAACTTCCCTGAGATATCATCTCACCCTGGTCAGGATGGCAAAAATCCACAATACAAACAACAAATGCTGGAGAGGATGTGGAGAGCGGGGAACTCTCCTACATTGCTGGTGGGAATGCAGGCTCATACAGCCACTCTGGCGAGCCGTCTGGAGACTCTTAAAGAAATTAAAGATTGAAATGCCATATGATCCTACTATTCCACTTTTGGGAATAACCCCCCATGCAGCAGCACAAGCACGACCATGTTCATAGCAGCACTGTTTACAATAGCAAAGTCATGGAATCAACCCAAATGTCCAACAGTTGACGAGTGGATAAGGAAACAGTGGTACATCTATACAATGGAGTACTACTCAGCCATCAAAAATGATGAATTACTGGAATTTGCCGGGAAATGGATGTCATTAGAAACAATTATATTAAGTGAAGTATCCCAAACCCAGAAAATTAAGCACTGTATGTACTCCCTAATAGGTGGCTCCTAGTATCAAACCCACCCAACCCACCTTGAGACACTTAAAGGTAAATCTATGTAATACCTATAGTAATTGCAAGGATTATGAACAGGAGGGATGGGGTTGGAGGGCCACATCAGACACAAGGAGAGAGGGGTCCATGTTACAGTGGAGAAAATAGGCCACCATCAAGGACTGCAAGTAAGTAATGTGACACCTGGTTAAGTTCACAGACGTTCGTTCTTGATCATTTTCAACTGAGGGGGTATGATCTCACCAGAAGGGGAGGGCATACAGTCTGGCAGATAAAAAGTAACCATTTTGCAGATGGGTGATTGACCTCTCCCTTACTGAGGTTTCCTACTTTTATTACATCTACCCTTGAATTTGTTCTTTTAACAAGACTCCAGTTTAACAGCTTTTTGTCTCTGGCCAGGGGGTGACATACATTGTCCAGTAGGATGAAGCGAAGGGCATTGCAGGAGCAGCAGAACTTCAGAGACTCTATATCAACCACCTAGAACTGGGCCAGACTAATCTCTTCCCATCCCATCAGGGACATTTGCGGGAGAGAGGGCGAGTAAGATTGTAAGAGCCAAATGGATGGGAGGAGCAATGATTTGCAAGATACTCCACACAAGTTAGGGCCGAAGCAATCATAATTGGACTTTGCATGCCCGGCGCAATGTCCCACACACTAGTGACCTCACAAAGTCTAGCATCTGCTAAAGGCACCAAGATCCTTGGAGGCAAGGAATTGACAGCCACAGTAGTGTTCCTATGCTTAAGGGGAACACGGGAAAGGGTTCAGGGAAATGCCACTGGGTCCTTGTATGTCATCGGAGAGGAGGGCCCCAGAGCAGAGTCAGGCATGCACAATAAAGGATTCTCTGGGAATTGGGGCGGGAGGCAATGGGGCATGGGGAAGGAGGGGTGAGGGGAGGGGGAGCAGGGGTTTTGGGGGGAGGAGGAGGGAGGGAGGGAACTGGTGTACCTATTAAGTTTGTATGAGCGGAAATAATAATAAAAATGTATTAATAAAAAAAAGAGACATCAATAAAGGAAGATGCTGACTAAAGTCTTTCAGATCGGAGTTTCCCAAATCTTTGGAATTGTTGCATGAGAGATTAGTAACCAGGAAATTCCCTCTGAAGGTTTCAATGCAGCAGTTCCCAGATAGTTATGACTCACAGACATTGTTGTTGATTTCCAGTTAAGAACATGGGTTATCAAACTGCTCTATAAATAGCTGTTATTATACCCATAGATTTGAAGAACACTAAATGCTCAGCCAGAAATCTTCCATGACAGATGTAGAGGATTCAGCCTAGGGCAATTGAAAAACAGTGAAAATGGACAGCAATGGCTAGCCATAATGCAGTGTACTGATAACCTAGCAAGGTTCACCCAGAATCAGGCCAACCTAATCTCTCCCCATTCTAAGGCTTTGAGAACCTCACAAAAAGGAGGTGGTGAGACTGTAAGAACCTAAAGATGGAAAGGTTCACCACTGGACAAGACATTCTATTCAAGGCAGGGCTGCTATATCTAAGAATTCACTGCAGTGAGACTTATTCTTATCAGATCTGCACAATGACTGACATACCAACATGCCCTCATCGACTACCTAGGAACTCAAAGAAGATAAGAAGATACAGTAGAAATCTTGGGGACAAAAGTTGGACAGGTGAAGGGAAATGTTCCTATTAGTGGAGTGTCCTGATGAGAGACACCTGTGAATGCCCCAAGAGACTTGAACTCCCACAAGAGTAGACAAACCAGAGGGAACCCTGGGATCCATAGAAGCAGATAGGAAAGAAGGTGAGGAGGGAGTGGGATGGATTTATGAAGGGAAGGGAGAAGGATGGGATGGAGGGAGATGAAGGGAAGCAGGAATGAATTTTCAATATGCTTGTAAAACTAGAAAAATAAAATAAAATGATGAAAAAAGAAGATGGGTTATGTGTAAGACAAATCTGAGTGTGTGCATGGGGGAATTATCTGTTTTCCTTTTCTTCCTGTGGTGGGGCTACAACCCAAAACCTTGAACATGCTAGGCAAGCATTCTACTACTGAACTCTATCTCCCTTCACCAGACCTGACTTTAAACTCAGCTTCTGAACTTAGTGACTCTGCAATCTGGATAAATCATTTTATTCTTTAGTCCTTGGTAAAGAGTTCTCCTCTACATAAAATGGACTGAATGGCACAGATATATATATAGGATTGTATTGTAGTTACCCGGTATGGCTGCTGACAAATTCATGACAAAACAGCTTAAGGGAATAAAGGGTTTTACTTTCTCTTATAATCTCTTACAATCTTAATCCCGCTTGGTAGGGGAATCTATGCCAACACCATGGACCTAGGATACTGGTCACACCATATCTATGTATCAACAGAATTGCAAAGAGAGGGTCAATCCTTACTTGCAAGACCAATGTGTCTGGCAAAGTATATCAAAGGATATAAACTTCCTAATCCGTTCCCTCTACCTATCACACTTGTCCAAGGAATGTTATCCCACACCATGAGCTGAACCTCCCAGTCAATCAGATGCAAGACTTCTCAGGGCTAAATTCAATACCAATTTCTTATAAATATTCCCAGGGCTCAAACCCTCAGCTGTCAATTTCTTACCTGAATCTAATTATGACCGATGGTATAGCACTCAAAAGTAATGCTGCTACCTGGCCCACAGCACTGGGAAGCAACCACTTATGGAGTACTTTCCATATCTGCTATTATTCAAGGTAAAGAAAATGGAACAGCTCACAGACACTATCCTAAAGATGCTTAAACTACATATTAATATTAGGAGGTGTGTAAAAGCAATGATAACTTAAATTCTAACACTTATGGAAGTCTTCATATATTTAAAAAATCTCTTCATCTATTCTTAGTTCTCCATAAATTTACTTATGCATGGCAAATAAGCAAAAATCCTTGAGTGAGAAAATACAGTAAAAAAGGGACTAGACATCCACATGAGCAACAAGATCTTCTCTGCCCTGCAAAACTGACTGCTCCCTGAAAGAGACTTGTGGAGAACAAAAGCCAATCTTTGATATCATCTTGAGGTCACCTACCCCAGACATGTTTTGTTATCTTCTGATATTTAAGGAAACTCAGAGTTTGCTCTTTAAGATAAAATCTTCAGGTTTAAAACTTCCCATTCAGCATTCTTTCCTAATTAACGAAATTATACACACACACACACACACACACACACATACACACACAGTGTACCAAACATTGTTTTGAAATTTGTATACATTATAGGATGGCTGAATCAAGCTAATTAAAACATTCACAGCTTCAATACTTTGCTGTGCTGAAAACACTTAAAATCCACCCTGGCCATTTTTAAAGTATAGAATACATGGCTATTAACTATAATTACCATGTTATATGATATATCTGCAGATTTTTATACTTCTGGGGTAATCAAAATGTTATTTTGGTTATTTTTTATCACTCCCCTTTACCTTTGTTGTCTCCTCAGCTAACCACCATTTCACCTTTTAATTCTGTAAGTTCAAATTTTTATTGCTATATAAGTGAGATCATGAAGTATTTGTCTCTATTGGATATTTAATTTAATACATTGTCTTTACTGCATTGTTACAAATTACAAGGATTTTATTTCAAAAGACTCAATAGTGTTTAATTTTGTGAGCACACTACTCTTTTTTAGTAAGTTATCCGTTGGTAGATTGACTCTATATGTTGGATATTGTGAATTAAAGCGTTATTCTTTTTAATGACACATACTGTAGAGCAAAATCATGATATCTGAAACATATATTTAATCAACTTGAAAATATTTACATATGATGAATGCACTGCAATTGGTCTTACGCTTCAATTCTGGATGTACAGTCTGTCCAGAAAATAAAAATATCTCAGAAACACTAGTGTTTTTGTTTCCAACTACATATTTTAAAATTAAGAAATGCTTCATAAATTTGCATACCACCCTGCATGGGGTCATGCTAATCTTCGGTACATCATTCCACTTCCAGCATATGAGTTGCCTCCACACCAGAAAATGAGTACCAGCTACATTTATACTGGCTCTTATACTCTAAAACACCACATAATATTTTGTCAGATGTGTCTACACATTTAGTCAGGAAACTACAGTCTCCACTTACTGAGCTTAGCTTTTTATAGAGATTTAAAAGCATCCGTATCATTTCTACCCATTAGTGTCTTTTGGTGTGCAATAGAAGACATGTATCACCAAACAGGAAGCACATTCTAGAAGCAATGGATGGTCAGAGCTTGGATAAGTGCCAAGCAGATTGCGAAGGCATGAACACTTCATAAAAAAAGAACCTTTCATAGAAATGACCCTGAAAAATACTAACACTTAAGGAAGGGTCTTGTCTGTGCTAAGCATTTAATTCACAGAGCTAGTCCAACCAAATCTTTTTGCTATGCATTTGTTATGTTTTAGATTGAGGATCAAAGAGGTTAGTGAATCCTGCAGCTATGAAATGGAAGAAGCTCATAAGCACACTTGTCAGTCTTGTAAGCAGATTCAGACTTAGCTACTAGTAGGATGCAGACAGCGTCTAAGGCATATTTTATTTGTGTAATGAAACAGAATGGTAGAAATGAGTGATTTGGAGCCTGGGATACGGAATGAAAAAAAACTGGCTATGAATAAAATTTTTTAGTTGCATATTCTTGAGAAATTGCTTAAATTCTCTAAGCTTCTATTCTCTTACTGTGAAAAGGGGAAAGGAGGTGTATTTATCTTATTGAGTTCTTTCAAGGAATAGTTTAAAGTGTATGATGAAATGATTAACAAATATTGGCATCAATATCAAGCTAACAGTTTCTCAAGGACTGAATTATCCACTGAACAACAGCTAATATGTAAAGGGAAGAAAAAAGAAATTCATCTTCCACATGTATTGAAAAGAGGGGTTAAAGAAGCATAGACAGATGGGAGAAGAGACTGAAGAAATGCTGATGTTTCTGGAGAAGGGGGGCTGCACTGACAAGATTCCTACTCCCAGGGGTGTTGGCTTTGTGGCTGTTTCTGCCTCAAGCTATAAAATGAATAAAGTCATTATTAATCTTGGGCTTTCCAATAAGGCTATTGTCACTGACTTATGATTTGAAAGCACTGTTACATAAAATAGCTAGAATTCATGCATATGAAGCCCCATGCCTCAGCAGTCTTTCATAATTAATATGTGCAAGCATCTACTCTCACAGAGCCTTCATAATATGCCTCAGCCCCTCTTCTTCTCAAAGGTGATAGCTTTGAGTGAGATATTGTTAGTGTGTAAAATGTATAAAATTACACTTTGTTTCTGCTAATCTGCAGAGACTGGTTCTCACTCAAACCTTTTCCTATGCAGTGAGATAATGTTTCACCCCATGTTCATAAATTTGACACAGAAATGTGACATAAAGTGGGCAAAACTGTTGTTTAAGCCAAAGTAACTGTGGCGATCTAGTGTCCCCACATAGAAATAATGCAGTGCTTAGGGCAGCGCTTTTCTGCATTTTACCTGTTGGGTGTTGACAGCTGACAGCGTGGTAAGGATTGTGCATCTTTAAGGCTCTAAGCTGTCAGGCAGCTATGCCTTTTTATTTTTGTTTCTGTTGCTCCTATTCTTCTACAAAGTGCCCCATTTATCACATAATAAAATAGCAAATTTAAGAATTATTTAATATTTAATGACATCAAACAAGGTTAGAATTCCTGATGGATTTTTTTTTTTGAGACGATGGCTTTTATTGCATTGGACTAAATCTAGATTTAAAGGTATAGCACATGGGTTTTGGGAGAAACAAAGAACTTCATCCTGATGGATTTTTTTTAAAGATATCCTGTTAGCAAGTTCATATTGGAAGTGTAATTTATACAGTGCAGGATTGGAGAGAACTTCTCACACACACATATAAGATGCATCTAACCTCTTCAAGGCTATTGAAGGCTTGGAGGATAGATGTCTGCTAAGGAGGAGGAATCTGAAACAGGTGACATTCATCCACCACAAGCCCTTGAATCTGTTCATTTAGTAGTTCTTTCTTTTATTTAATTGTCTTTCCTCAACTCTCTGGTGAAATCCCATTCAAGTTATTTTGCTAAACTCATATGAAATGCCACTTCTTGTCACTTCCCTTTCTAAATCTTCACTCTACTCTGGGTGGAATAAATTATTCCTTAGTCTGGATTTCCATTTCACCCTGAAGACAACTTTACAGCATTTATCACTCAGTCATTAATTTATTCACTCATTTCACAAGTAGTTATGAACTCCTGGTATAGGACATATTTATGATAAGCAGAAAAGATAGGATCCTAGTCCTTTCCAGAGGAGGGATCAGTAATTTAATATAATGAGATAATTGCTCAGATGATGGGAATCAATGGCATATTGCTTGTTCAGGAAAGATTTCTTAGGAAAAGGGATACAAAATAAAGATATATGAGGTGAGAAGGAACCAGCCATCAAATGTTAGAATGGGGAAGACTGGACTAGGCAGAACTCCTGAATATAGCGTTCTAGAGGTTAAAAAAAGGATGATGAAAAATAGTCCAGGTTGAAACCCTGGTAACAGTTTCATGAGTGAATAGGAAAACAACAAGAGATGAGCTTGGAGAAGCAGTAGGTAGTCAGAGGACAGAGGAAGGCAGACTGCCTCTTACCAAAGGGCTTCATGTCAGAAGAGATCTGATGAGTTTGGAGTTTAATAATATTGAGCTACAAGGGTAAATGTACATAAGGAATGAAGGGGCAGGAACATGTGGCCATGATCCATTTTTAATGCAGTCTTTTTATATAGCAGCAGAAATCTGAATCTGACTTAACAGTAAAACTGAGTCTTATTCCTCAAGAACAAATATCTAATATAATCTAATTTAATTACCATTGATCCTGAAAATACCAAGCCTGAAGAATATCTGGCACAATTTCTACAAAGATCATTCTAATAATGTTTATTCTGGGAAATTTCTTTTGTTTTGTAGGAGCCTTGGAATATCTATTTTTTTTAATTTTTTTATTATTATTTATTCAACTGTGTGCATGTGCGTGTGTATGTGCGCCCGCGCGCGCGCGCGCGTGTATGTGTGTGTGTGTGTGTGTGTGTGTGTGTGTGTGTGTGTGTGTATGTGTAGAACCACGGACGAATTCGCGAACCACCATGGACGCCTCCACCTCCTTCTGCCCCGGGATTCACAGGCTCCGCCCTACCAGGACCAGAAGCGCAGGCCGCCCCCGCTTCTGCCCGGGGTCTATACATGGGATCTGGGATCCGAACTCAGGACCTTCCGCCTGCAAGGCAGAGGCTTAACCCCTGAGCCATCTCTCCAGCCCAAGAATATCTATTTTGATTCCAGGCCAAAATTAAAGTCTGATGCAGTAATTAAATAATAAATAAGTGGAATTTATTTAAACTATATATTGTTTTTACTTGCTTTACTTTGCTCTTTTAAACAAGGTTTCATTTAGTAGCCCAAACGGTTTTCAATGCTCTGTCCTCTAGCTAGCAAATGTTGGGAACACAGGAATGTGACATCCATTGTGTGCAACCAAAGACTGCAAGGCTTCTTAGTCCTGGCTACTAGGCATCTTTGTCCCAAGCTTAATTTCACTTCTTGACATTGGATTTATCTGTCATGCTCTTTTGTTTGAATTCAGAAATCTTTCATAGAAAAGAGTTTAGTCTCATGAAAAAGATTTATCTATCTGATAAATATTGTTGTCTCTGGATTCAAAGCAGTTTATGTTGTTGTGAACTGACAAATACTAACTATTAGACAAGCTGGAGGAATCTCAAATCAGTATGACATAACTGTGTTTCAAGGTCACTCAGAGTAAGGGATAGGCATCATCAGAGTCTCTGCTTAAAGGAGTCACTTGTCGTATATGCACTGTTATTAGAAGCAAACTTGTGTGAATAGAAAAACACCCATGGAAGAAGTCTGCATAGAATTATATTTATAACTGACATCAAGCTCTTCTATTTTAGGTATAATTGAAATATATATATAACCTATCCTGTTGTTTCCTTGGCAACAGTTTTCAAAGACCTTTAGTTTGATTTAAAAAGACTATCATAAAGGCACCTTTGTGAAGTACTAAATGAGAGCAGTAATTTCTATATATAGGAGATGAACAATGTAGGTCTGCTAGTATTTAGAAATAATAATCTCAATACAAAGGATTATACTTATTAATATTCCTTAGGCAAAAAATATTGAATAAAATAGCTCTACATGTAAACAGGTAGTGTTATATCATTTTATTTTCAAGAATTGCATATGATTTTATGTCCTTTATGTAAGCCAGCTACAGTTACAAAAATATTGATCCTGTTTTTATAATATTAATATATAGCAATAAACTTCAGAAAAATATCAATGATTTAAAAATATAATGTTTTGTTTTTTCAACCAAAAGCCAATCTATCTGTCTATCTATCTATCTATCTATCTATCTATCTATCTATCTATCTATCTATCTACCTACCTACCTATCTATCTATGATCCAATGGGTGGAATCTTGATAGCAAAATTGTAATGGTATTGACCAAGAGGAGGAGTTAATCTAATTACATAAGCTATACTCTATGGAAAAAAATCAATCACCATTTTTTACATATAATTACATGCAGGACATTCTATTATAGTTGGACATGATACAATGTATACTTTCCAAATCAATCTTCATATTTTGATACACACAGAACAAGAGAGATTATATCACGAGGCCAACATTCTGTCCACTTTATGCCTGTCTCCTTGTTGAATCTTAGAATCAAAACACAGGACTGAAGTAAATTGTGAATAAGTATTTCTGAATAAATATATGACTTTACTTAAAATAGAAACTTTCTATGAAGCTGGAACTTGAGGGATGAACACGAAGGATGAGGAAAGTCAGGAAAGAGGGATGTACACAGAATGTTAGTGAACAGAATGTATTATGGATTTGGAGGGGAGCTGTAAAATAATCGATTTCTATATGTGTAAGAAAATGAAAACCACATGCAATGGCACATGCCAATAATTCTTGCACTCTGGAGGTTAAGACAGCAGAGTAGCTATGAGTTTGAGGGCTCTTATGCTGCATAGTGAGATACTGTTTCAATAAATAAGAAACAAAAACAAAATGAAACAAGAAAAAATGGAGGGAGCAGTAAAATGGCTAAGAGGTAAAGGAATTTGTGTTAAGTTTGATCTACAGAGCTCCCCACATGGTAGGAGAGAGTTGATTTTTTTGAGTTTTCCTTTGGTCTCCACATGTGCATTATGACATGAATGTACCTGTCTTCTCTCTCTCTCTCTCTCTCTCTCTCTCTCTCTCTCTCTCTCTCTCACACACACACACACACACACACACAAGATATCTAAAAAAGAAAAAGAAAAGTGATTGTGACAGATAAGGATATTGTGATTGTGTAGAGAATTAACTACTGAATTTACATTTTTATCTCCCAATCATTGGGTATTCGATAAATATTTTTAAGAGAAGAAGCTTAAATTTGCTTTTAAGGAAGATTATTCTTGAAGTTCTGTGTAGTGAAAAATGGAACAGAGGGAAACTATAGCAGAGCATCCAGAGATGGATCTATTGCCAATATTCAGTTGAAAGAGTGAACCGGGGGCTAAGATAGAGGGGTGGATGGGATTTTCGTTCTGAGATTGAAAGGAATCAAATCTACCACTCCATCATCACTTTGTGATCCAGCATCATCTCTTATGAACTTAAGGGCTAAACATTGAGCAATCACAAAGTTTATGTACATCCTCTGGTTCTAGATTTAACCATGGCTGTATAGCTCTAGATATATATGGTTATCACACTTCATTATACAGGGGAAGATAAGATTATAGGAAGTAATTCTCTCATGAACAAGATCAGTGGCATCTTCTAGATGTGTCTGGCCTGAAGTGTCCTGTGCTTTCTCTGACCTGTGATGTAGGAAAAGCCCATGGAGTGTGCCGGTTCTGGACAGCAGTGAGCTAGTGAAATGAAAGAGGACACACAGCTCCAGAACACAAGCCTCAAAGCAGAATGTTTCCAGAGATTTAGAAGTGGAAAGCAATATTATTTGTGCACTAGAAATGTTATCAACAAACTCTTTTAGGGATCTTAACATGCACTAGGAGCTTACTAAGTGGTGAATATTCACAATCTTGGCTAATGCATGTTATAAATATTACAGCTAAGGGGAACAAAAACAAGAATGAAGCATAGATTGTAAATAATTACATAGATGTAAATACAAAGTCAGTATATAAGAGTTTATCAACACAATTGTTAAAAAACACTGTATCAAACAATCTGCATTGGTTTGGAAAAAATACATTTATGGAATAGCAGTACTTGCATTTCATGATTACTGATTTATTTATTTGCTATCTATCTGTCTATCTATCTATCTGTCTGTCTGTCTGTCATCTAGCTATTGTTTATTCATGAGTGGATACAAAAACAGTAACAGGTGAGCTTGGAAAAATCAAATCTATTCTAGATTTTACTTGAAATCATTATCCAAACACTTCATAGAAATAAACCATAACATAGTATAATCTACGATATTTAAAAAGAAGCCATGAGTATGTTTACATATTTAAAGAGAGATGTTCAAATGAGTGGTGAGGGAAAAGACAATTTAAGCTAACTTAGGCTCTGTTCCTTTTCTCAAAGATGCTCATAATAATTACTGTCTTGATTCTGTAGTGAAGATTAAATAATGCTTCGGTGGGCAGCGGGGGGGGGGTGGGGAGCAACTAAAACTCAGACGAATTCAGTGAGAAAAATTAAGAGAAACTAAAGATAGACAGCCAATTGAAGGTGGGGCTAAAGCCAGGGCACAATGGGACTGACACCACATCAAGAAAACGTGGAACTAGTGCAAGCAGCGATCTTGCTGCCAAATCAGACATCGGCTGGACACGACGGCTGCCTCTCTAGTCCTCTGAAGCTTGATCCAGCCTCTAGTCACAGCTGGTCACACTGTCTCTCTGCAGATGGGACTTACTTGGATCTGATTGGGTAGAACCCCGTCTCATGAAAGCGATCACTGAGTCAACTGGAATGGAGTGTGAACTGGCACCATTTGTTTGTTTTGAAATTGCAAAAGGCTCTATTTTTTTTTTTTAAATCAACGCTTCCTTTCTCAAGGAAGCCTTCCTGCCTGCCAGTCTCCTCCCATGGAAACAGGTTGCATTTCCTATGGTATTAATCTTCTTGCCTTCAGTAACTATTTCTTCAGACTCTGAAGGGGCAGGGATTTCCTTGTGCCTGTCCGCAGCTTCCGAATCCAGCAGAAGGTCTGCTGAAGAAATGCATGGGTGGAGCCAAAAGGAAGGTGACAGTGCTAGAAAAGTGAGCTCTGTCCATTCCAAAATCTTACTGCTGTTCCTCCTGAACTTGGGCTATCTATGAAGGCAATTATTTACCATTTTCCTGATTAAAATCTTGGTTGCACAGGAATACTTGGAAAAATGAAGTAATAAATATTTTTCTAGTGTTAAGAGTTTATAATAATTTGTCTCGATATTTTCTGATTCAGTATACCCTGACACAGAAATCAGAAATATGTTTTTCTTGTTTGGGATTTTAACCAATTTCTGTAGACAGCTGTTTCATAGGCTTGCTTTCCTGTACATGCCAAACTCTCAGAAGGCTCAAGAATTTCCTCTTTGCATAGTTAAAAATTTTCTGTGTTCCACACAACATTGGGATTCTGGACCATTATGCTTTGGTAAAGCATATATAGTCCACCTGCTGTTTTGCTTCGTCCTGTGGCAGATGAATGCCAACACAGCTGACTGTCGCTATCACCTCTGCCTTGAGCCATTTGCTACTGCTAATGCCTGTGCTAAGATACTGACCTGCAGTATCTGCTCAGGGATCTGAGGGGTATGATGAGTCCAACAATCAGTTCTGGGAATATGATTTATGCATCCTTTTAAAACTTTTCCCTGAAGGGAGACCCAGCATTTAAATAATGAACTGTAGATGTAACATGAGCCATGAAGGATCTTCTCACAGTTCATGTGTGCCCCAAGGAGGAGTTGATCCACACCCTGGGAAGGATGTGTGCTTCTTGCAGAGAGGATGGTTAAGGTGAATCCAGGAAGGTGGTAGAGACTCTGCTGTGTGGTCTGGAGATTTGGAAAGACCCGAGTAAAAGTTATATGAGATAATTCAGGAAGAATCAGGAATTAATAAAGTTTATTGACAACTTGGATGTGGGAAGATGATGGAAGAGAAGGGAGGAAATTTGAAAGATCTTACTCTACTGTATAAATGACAACAAGCTCATTTGTATCCTTATACCTCAGGTAAGACATTTAATATGGAAGTTGAGGGTTTGATTTCTTTTTTGGTCTGTACAGTGCAAAAAACGCTTAATAAAAATTCTATTTAGGGATTGAGGATATAATTCAGTATTAGATCACATGCTTAGTAAGCATGAAGCCTTGTATTTGATCCCCAGCAGCACAGAATTCCTTAATAATTTTGTTGCAATGTACATATTTCTTCCATTCTGTTTATTTTATCTTAATCTTGTTGAGACAGGGTCTTACTCTGTCGCACATGATGGCCTAGAACTCACTATTTAATCTGAGTTACATGGTAATCCTCCTCCCAAATGCTGGGATTATGGACACCAGACCTGACTATGATGCATATTTCCTTGAGAATGTCACTAGCATGTACACATATCTGTATATCATTCACTCTAGTGAAAGTGTTACACAGTTCATATGTCTCTGAGCCACTTAATCAATTCAACTCACGTTTCCTAATGGTATGAGTACGATAGATTTAACTCATATCTATACATCGGTCAGCTAGCCAAGCTCAGAGGCCTTCTGGGCTTGATTGTTTAGGGTATTCCAGTTAAGAATCCAGCTTTTCTTGGCCCTTGCACGCCATTTTCTGTACTTTGTTTCACATATAAAAAACTAATACCTGCCAAGTTACAAGGACATTACCTTTGTAAAGAGAATGTAGAAAACAGCTATTATTCCACCTGAAATGACCACATGAAAGAGATAATTAAACAGGACGGAGTTTGATGTCTAAATTTAAGACTGTGGTTAAAAGCCTTCTTAAGATATTAGAATGGTTGCTTCACACTGATTCTGACAAAACACAACACATTACAGTGTTACAATGATCACGAATATTCCCTTTGTCTATTCACACAGGGTACTAAGAGCTGTCACAGAGATAAATTAGATTGATCTTCTGTCCAGAGAAATGGAGCAGAATTTAATCCAAATTAAATTGACTGTCTAATTCATTTTCTTTATCATTGCAGAATTTTCCTCACAGATGAGAATTACAAGTTACACAGAACAATGCAGGAACTCTGTGTTAAAATTAGTAGATACTAAACACTTCAGTTGCTGAATTCTATTCTTAGCATAGGAGTGACAGAAGGAAACAAAAATCGACCAACCCATAAAACAAACATATGTCACTGGATCATGGAACTAATGTATTAGTTCAGAGACCATGCAATAAGGCAGTACACATACATACATGCTATATTAGAATACGATATAATGCTATGAGAAAAATTAAACTAGTAGAGGAAAAAAGAGGGACTATTTGAGAAGAAAGAGAACAGAATAAGATGTGAGACAAGAAAAGGTGTAATGTGAAGTGAATATGGTTAAGTACATTCTCTGAATGTATGAAAATGTTATACTAAAACCAATTATTTTGTATAATGAGAAAAAGAAGCCTATATAGGACAGAGGGTGAATTATGCAGGCAAGACTGTGAATTCAGACCAATGGTGATAATTTTGCAATATATTTGTAGGTTGGAATGGAATGAGTGAGTCATGAAGTTGCTCAAGATAAGTATTCAAGAGAAGGTGGGATCTAGTGTAGGATCTCTACAGTAAGTAGAGGTATCCATGTGCAGGAAAGGCAGGAAGCCAGGAAGGCTGAGAAGAGGGAGAGAGCCAGGATAGCATTTAATCTGAGGGCAAACAGGCATGGGAGAGCAGTTTGTGGACCATGCTGAGTTTTTAGATACTTCGACATGGGCACAGTCTTCTACTCACGGAGGGTGAAGAGTCACTAGAATGTTCAAAGACTGTGTCCTAAGCTAATGGAGTCTTTAGCATCTCCCTCTCACTGTTCTAGAGAGACAAAAGGGAAAGCATGTCTCTGGAGAGACATGAAACAAATTAGCATGAGGTTGTGTACTAGCTACTTGTTGTGAGATACCACTCAGGCGCAAACAATTTAAGGGGAGAAAAGGTAGATTTATTCAGCTTATGACTCCAGAGGGGAGATACAGTCCTTCATGACTGACTGGCAGAGCTAGAAGTGGCCTAAGTCTGATCTGTCACAGAGTTGCTGAGAACTGCAAAAATATCAATTGCAAGATCATCAAAGTAGTCTACTCCTTGTGACTGCCTTCCTCCAGCAAAGCTCCAACTCTTAAAGGTGCTACGACTTTCCCAAGCAACAAAAGATTGAAACACATGAACATGTGGGGGGCAACTCACATTTCAAACCATGACAGAGTAGAAGTAAGAGTTTGGTTTGGAGGACTTGGGAAAAATCTAGCAATGAATTGGTACCACAGTGGCTTAGAACACAGATGTAAATTGATTACTGCACTGCAGTTTCAGAGCTGAGTTGAAGAGTAATGTGTACCTGACTATGGTATTGAACAATATGTTACAAAAACATACAAAAATTTCTGGTCACATGGAATTTATATTCTAGTAGAATGAAGCAGTAATTCATAAGGGAGATACAGAAATTTTACAGTATAATAAATAATAAGAGGTAACAATGAGACATATCATGATGATCAAATCATACCTTTGTAGAACTGTAGAGGTAAAAATTAAAAAGCACTCAATATCCACATAAGAGACATAGCTTTATCCATTACTATACATAATCTAGAAACATGTAGGTCAGTTTACATGACCCAACAAGCTATTCAGCCAAAAAAGGAAAGCATTGAGTGAAAATCATAATGTCATTCCTGAAAAAAGTCATATGTGTATATATTCATATATATTAATAAACATTCATTTTTATATGTCTTGTATAAGCCCAAAATTTATATGTTAAGAAATGTATAAAGAGTTCTTGATTCAGAAATCAAAAGTCTTCAACTTTTATGCCATCTGTACATATTTCTTTATACCTTTATAGATTTAGGGTCTGGGCATCAAGATTGCACAGCAGGTAAAAGGACTTATAACTCTGAAATCTACATGGCAAAATACAAGAACTAACTTCCAATATGCTGTAGCATATTCATACTCTCTGTCTCTCTCCTCTCAAAAAATAATAAATATAATATTTAAATGTTTAAATAATAAAATAAAATTTAGTACCCATAAAGGAGAAGAAACAGGAAATATATGAATATCTATGATTCTGAGACTGACTTATTACAATAGGTGTACTCTACTTACACCCATTTTCCTGTGAACAGCATAACTTTGTCTTTTCTTTATGTCTGAAAAGCAGCTCATTGTGTATACATGCCATTTTTTTTTGCCCATTCCTCTCTTGACAGATAGTTACATTGGTTCCATAACTGAGCTATTATGAAACGGGCTTAGATAAACACTGATGTGCCACTCTGACATGTGCTGACATAGATTAAAGTTTTTTTTTTGTTAAATACCCAGAAATAGAATAGCTGGGAAGGAACAGGGGGGAAATTATGGAAGAGGGGAAGGACAGAGAGGAACAGATATAAAGAATGACTGCTATACAGTCAAAGCACATTATATACTGATATGAAAATGGCCTTATACGACCCAACTTGATAAAAAAATGTTTAAAGATGTCTCCCTCATACTCAGCTGAAGCTCTTGAAGGATGCTCAACATGCATGGATTGGTCCTGAGTAAGAACAAGACCTCCCCAGTTTCTCTCTTCCAGGTCTTTTCTGGGTTGGATGTGTGAAGTTCCTCTCCAGCCTCCTTTCTTGTCCTTGTTGTCGCCCACTCCTTCTAGCTTTTCCAAGAGCAGTTAATGTGACAAACCATTCTTTCCAATGTGCTTGCCTATAATAAGGTTTGTGTTTAAAAACTCTGTCCTCCCCCAGTTACATGAGTTCTATTTTTAACAGCAGTTTAGAAGACACAAGTGCTGCATGAGGCTATGAGAAATCACTGTTGTCCACAAACCTGCATACATATGGTCAGTTGTTAAAATGGTTCCTGAAAACTTCCCCATATTCTTTGCTGTGCACAGATTAAATACTCTGTTATATTAATCTTCTCACCTCCTCCATGGTATAGAGATAGGGAAAGTTATTAGCAGTTCTTTCTCTCCCAGCTCTTATTTTTACCATGAAAGCACTTTTGGATGAACTGAGCTGGGCTTAAAAAGCTGTCAGTGTTTTGATCCTTGTAAACATCTTTCCTCCTTAATAATATTTTAAAAGTGTTAGAAAATGGGGAGCAGGAAGCTGACAATGAGATAGATGAAGAGGAAGAAGGTGGGGAGGAAGAGAAGGAGAAAGAAGGTGATGGAAAGGAGGAAGATGGAGATGAAGACAAGGAGGTGGGCAGCTGAAAGATGACGAGGATGATGATGTCGACACTAAGAAGCAGAAGACCGAGGATGACTAGACAGCATAAAAGGAAAAGTTATAAGTAAGCCACCGTGACCTATTCACCCTCTGCTTCCGTCTCCGATCTAAACATGGTCACCTTCCAGCAGATTGGCAGTCCCACCCATAGTGGGCAGTGCCACTTGCAAATGACGTGAGCTCTGTACCACTCCACCAAAACCACAATGTGAATTTGTAACAGGAGAGGAAAAATGAACCAAAACTTCCAAAGTCTTGCTTTTTTCTGAAAAGTACTTCAAGAGGAAAATTTGTTTGGGTGTTTTATTTACATCTTGTTAAGCAGCAGCCATTTTTAATGATAACAGGTGACCAAACCAGCCGTTGGAGTTTTCTCTGTCCTACTTCTGAATTTATTTGTCACCATGTTCATTATAATCTCAAAGAAAAAAAAAACCTTGTAAAAACAACGACAAATCTAATTCCGAGTATTCCAGTAACTTTTTTTGTCTATGTAACTAGCTGTACCATAAGTAGTTGGTTTATATGAGTTAGTTAAAAAGGCCAAAGAGAAAAGGTTGTTTTTTTTTTTTCTTTATTGGTCTATGAAGTTGTTTTTTATTTTTTTGGGGGGGGGTGTCTGATGTATGTGTGAAACAATCTCCAATAATAAACCAGAATTTTATTTTGTTGAGTTGTTCTAAGAAAAGTATTATAGTGTGTTTTGCCTCATTCAGTTCTTGTAATGACACTGTAAGACAGACCTGAATCTTTTCATTTTTTAAATGAGAAACTAGGGCTTAGAATTTTGTGGTTACTTACTCAAGTTAACCTAAGCTCTATTTTTCTAGACCCGATGTTCACACAATCATAACCCGAGTTTAGACTCTGAAGAAGGCTTTACCTCAGGAACTTACGCTCCTGCAGTGCAGCCATTATGTGCACAGTTCTCCCTTTCCACACATGGGTCTGTGAAGGTTCCAGTCAGTCAGTGGACGGTGGAGCTGGGTAAAGGTAAACTGGTTTGTGGTGTCTCCCAGGAGGAGAGCATGTGCTCGCCCTCTGTCCCCTGCCTAGTGCAGTCTCATGATCCTTTACGTGTTCCTGCAGGGTGTCCTGCCCTGTCCTGGGCCTTTAGAGTCTCATTGGCTTTGCTGAGAACTCTTCTTTGGGAATTTGGTATGTCAGTTCTAATGGAATTGAGTTAAATTTTTGTAGATGGAGTTATAGCCCTCGAAATGATATGTTCAAGACCGACAGCTCCAAAAATGCTATGCTATTTGAAAATGGTAAATTTACATTTGTAATAAAACTATGATGAAGTCATACTAGATTATAGTGTTGGCCCTAATCCAATGAAGAAGGACACACACAGCAGCACCACACAAAGAAGAGATAAGATTGGGATGATTTGCTTAAAAATTAAGGGACAGATTTTGTTCAAAAGAAACTAATGACTCTGATAATTGATTTCAAACTACTGGCTTCCAGAGTTGTGACATAATATATTCTGTTGCCTTAAGGTAAATAGTTAGTGGCAATTTCTTATGGGAGCTATAAGACACTAATAGACTTAGCTAGACAGATAACTTAGCCATTTAGGCACGAGCTATGCAATCAAAGGAATCAGAATACAGATTCTCAGATCAAAGGCAAATGGTCAGTAGTTGTGGTGTCTCACCTGTAATTATACTCCCTGAATGAGGAAATTGGGAATCTCCGGAGTAAGTTGACTAGCCAGGCTAGCCTTATAGATGAGCTCAGAGTTTAATTAGAGACCTAGACGCAAAAGAATAAGATGTGATAACAATTGATTATGATTCCTCATATCAGCCTCACACCTTCACTCATAAAAACACAGATACAAGCACACACACACACACACACACACACACACACACACACACACACATTCATGACAATGGAAAACTGAAAGAAGGGAGAAAGGAGAGAAGGAGGGAGGGAGGGATGAAGGAAGAAAGGAAAGAATGAAGAGAGAGAGAGAGAGAGAGAGAGAGAGAGAGGAAGAAAAAAAGACAAGAAAACTAAGACGTCTTCCTGCATCAAGGCATACCCTTCAGGACAAGTTTCCACTGCACTGCAGTTTTCACAGCTTTTCTGGTTTTATGATCAGCCTTTGCTTCCCTCATTTAAACCCAATCCAGTAAAATCAGGGAATGTATTGGTGCAGAAAGGAGTGTAGTAGGTAATAAATATTTTTTAAACAACAACAAAAAAGTTGAGTGCAAGAGTGAATTGTTGAAGATGAGAAGAGAGGACACTTATCATTTTGTTCTGAGAGAATAAGGATGGACCTACCTAAAAGCAAAACAAAGATTTCTCACTAAGTACATAAACTTCTGCTCAGTTTGTTCCAGAATATTTGTCCTTTTAGAAGTCTATGTGTGATGATAACACTGACAAAAGCATTCATGGTGTCAGGGAAACTGCCCACATTGATACTGGTGGCAGACACTGAAAAACTGAAATATGAAAGCAAATTCCTCCTGTAAATTAAATGAATTGCGTGTGTGTGTGTGTGTGTGTGCGTGTGTGTGTGTGTGTGTGTGTTTATACTAAAGGACATCAAGTGTGAGGCCCAAGGATGACATTGTCAATCATTCTATATTGCTCTACCTCCTTATTGCTTTGCAAAGCTGGAATTACAGGTCACTGTCATATTTGCCTGGAATTTTTACATGAAATATGAGGATCTGAATTTTTGTCCTTTTACTTACAAGGCGAAGGCTTTAACTGCTGAGCCATCACAGCAGCCTGAAATGAGTACTCCTTGTCAATGTACCTTGTTAGAAAACATCACAGGAATTTCCACGCAAGGTAAGGATTAGCCAGACGATATGCCCTCCCCTTCTGGTGAGATCATACCCCCTCAGTTGTAAATGATCAGGAACGAAAGTCTGTGAACTTAACCAGAGTCTCATTACTCACTTGCAGTCCTTGATGGTGGCCTATTTTCTCTGCTGTAACATGGTCCCCTCTCTCCTTGTTTCTGGTGTACAACTGATGGGGTATGATCTTACCAGAAGGGGAGGGCATATAGTCTGGCACATAAGGAGTAACCATTTTGCAAATGGGTGATTGACCCCTCCCTCACTGCAATTTCCTACTTTTACAACTACCTTTGAATATACTCTTATAACAAGACTCTAGTTTAACAGCTTTTCATCTCTGGCCAGGGGGTGACATACAATACCCATCAGGGTGGAGCGAAGGACGTTGCAGGAGCAGCAAAACTGCAAAAGAAAAATCAACAAACCACAATCCAGAACTTCAGAGACTCTATATCAACCACCTAGAAGTAGGCCAGACTAATCTCTCCCCATCCTGAAGCTCAGGGAAATTTGCGGAAGAGGGGCCAGTAAGAGTGTAAGAGCAAAAGGATGGGAGGAGCAATGATTTGCAAGATACTCCACACAAGTTAGGGCCGAAGCAATCATAATTGGACTTTGCATGCCCTGCGCAATGTCCAACACACTATTGACCCCACAAAGTCTAGCATTTGCTAAAGGCACCAAGATCCTTGGAGGCAAGGGATTGACAGCCACAGTAGTGTTCCTATGCTTAAGGGAAACACAGGAAAGGGTTCAGGGAAATGCCACTTGGTCCTTGTATGTCATCGGAGAGGAGGGCCCAGAGGAGAGTCTGGCATGCACATTAAAGGATTCTCTGGGGATTGGGGAGGGAGGCACTGGGGGATGGGGAGAGAGGTGTGAGGGGAGGGGGAGCAGGGAGTTCAGGGGGAGGAGGAGGGAGGGAGGGAACTGGTGTACCTATTAAGTTTGTATGAGCGGAAATAATAATAAATATGTTAAAAAATAAATTCCTTGTTTCCTTAAGCTGTTCGATGATCATTTATTAGCAAACATGAAGGCAAACTGCAACAATATGTATGTATAAATAAAAATCTTCTCTTCAAGCAAAAAAAAAGATTAGGATTAGAAGCCACTTTTGTGTGATCTGGTAAGAAGGCAGTTAGGGTAAGCAGCAGCAGCAAAAACAAAAATTCTGTTTCTATCAGGGAAAAAGGTAGGAAAAAGGAAATAAGCCAGGGTGGAATTTTCTCCACAGTATAGCCAAGCAGTCTCCCACCTGCACCACATGGCTTGTAAACAGCCTAGAGTGAGCAGTGACTGCTAGAAAGGGGCTCTTCTTAATCCATCCTGGACCTCCTAGAAAGTCCTGGCTGTGGAGATAGAATCAAGGACTAGGTGTAGCCTGCATAGAGAGACTGTCTGAGCAAAGCAGAGAGAGAATTGTGGTGCAGAAGACTGAAGCTGAGATTCTCCATAGTCACTGACTGCCTGGATCAGCTACATGGGAATGTGCACTGCTCAGCTTGGTATAGCACAGTGAAAACTGATTGGCCTGACAGGAAAAAAAAAAAAAGATTTCAAAGTGACAAAGGTACACACAGGTAGGCAGGCCTTCCACACTCCTTCAGAGCCTCAGTCACAGAAAGCTCTGTGCAAGGAAAGGATATCCTCAATTCCCAGAGGCAATGGTGCAATTGAAAGGTGAGGGAGGGGGTTCAGACCAGGGAATTCTGGGAGAAAGTAGACTTCCTACACAGAAAGCCCTCTCACTGGGTAGGATGCTTTCTGAATGACTGAGAATATCAGAAGCCTGCCCTACCATCTGTGGAGATTGACTAAAAAGTTAATAGAGGGGGATAAATTTTACCTTCTTATTTTCACTTTGTATTGTTCTTGACTTAGTTCCTTCATTTTTTTAGTGATGGGAGCCAAATCTCAGGTCTCACAAGGAAGTCTACTATTAAGCTATCATTTTTCTTTCATACATTTAACTTTAACTGTTCAATTGTGGTTTAGCTGCATCTTGTTTAAGCAATTTTTAGGATTGTTATTTCTTCCTCTAAATCTACTCTATGATACGTTCTTTTCTATTTCTCATGACTCTTTCCCATGCACTTTCCTTCTCATTCATACTTTATTCCATCTTTTCACCTTGGCCCATTTGCTCCTTATCTTACTCAGATCTAAAAGTCTATAAGCTATATCTCTTCCTCCAATCAATACCTTACTACCACTGTCTTTAAACATGTTAGAGACACAGTAGAATGCGCAAGTGTTGTGTATTACAAGCTAACATGGGGATTGAAAGCAAATCATTGTATCTGTTACTATAGTGAGTTTTACCCTTCAATAGTAGCGGGAATCACATACCCAAATAAAGACAACTCACCAGTAAAAGTTACATAGCATTTTACCATGGAAAAGGAAAGATTTTATTAAATACTTATATCTCTCTGAGAGAATATTTAAGGATTAATGTCAGACAGGTGAAAGGGAGCTTCTATACTCAAGGATCTACACATACACACACACACACACACACACACACACACACACACAAAGAAAATGATAAAAGTGCTCATTATCACACTTAAACAATCTCACAACTTCTCTATAACAGAAACCAAAAACCCCAAGAGAGCTGAAATGTCAGACAAAGATTTTAGAGTTTTGCTTTTAGAATGACCATATTTGGTGAACTCAGAGTAGCATATGAATAAAGGAGCCTTGAGATAATCTTTAAGTAGTAAATGAGTAAAGGATGAAGAGTAGAAAGAGAAAAGCTAAAGTATAAGTAATAAGGATAAAGGGCACTTATTCACTGCTGGTAGGAGTGTAAACTGGTACAGTCTCTTTGGAGATCAGTGTGGAGGTTCCTCAGAAAGTTGAAAATGAAACTGTCATATGATCCAGCTATACCATTTGTTGCAGTCAACCCGAAACATTGCTGATAAATGACCATCAAATGGCTTAAGGGAACAAGGGATTTATTTCCTTACGATAGTCCAGTTACAGTTCTCAGTCCAGCTTGACAGGAGAGCATGCACCAATATCAGGGCTGAAGGAACTGGCCACACCATCACTGCATAATGGCTGAGAGATGGACAATCCTTACTTGCCAGGCCAGCATGTCTGGCCAAGTGTACAGAAGGATGCCAACTCTCTCAACCAGCTCTCTGTGATTTATCCAGGGCCTAGTCCTACCCACCATAGGCTGGGTCTTCCCCATCAGTTAGACAATGTCCTTCAGGTTCATTCTGGGCTTAACTCAACCATCAACTCTCTACAACTATGCCCAGAGCTCAAACCCTCAACAGTCAAGTTGACACCTGTGCTTAACTATGACACCACTCCTAGGAATAATCCCAAACAGTCACTATATCTTATTACAAATACACTTGTTCATCTTTGTTCATTGCAACTCTATTCACAATAGCAAGAAAATGGAATCAGCCAACGTGTCCATCAACAGAGGAATGGATAATGAAAATGTCATACATAAACAATTATGAAATATTACTCAGACATCAGAAAGGAATATTACTCAGCCACAATAATTTTCTGGTGAGTGGATGGAACTGGAAAATTTAATACTGAGCAAAGTATCTCAGACAAAGAAAGTTAAGCATCACATGTGAAAGTTAAGCACTTACATGTGAATATTAGCACTGATACCCTTGTCAATGTATTTAGATTGAAATCATTGTAAGAACCAGAAAATTCAAAAGAAAACAATGAGTGGGAAACTGGGAAGGGATGGTTAGGGTGAAACCTTTTAATTGGGAGATTTAGAAGTCATGGAATCAACCTAAATGTCCAAGAGTTGACGAGTGGATAAGGAAAATGTGATACATCGATTACAATGAAGTACTACTCAGCCATCAAAAATGATGAATTAATGGAATTTGCCAGGAAATGGATGGGATTAGAAACAATTATATTGAGTGAAGTATCCCAGACACAGAGAATTAAGCACTGCATGTACTCCCTAATAGGTGGATCCTAGTACCAAACCCACTTAGAGACACTCAAAGATAAATCTCTGTAATAACTACAGTAATTTGCTAAGATTATGAACGGTAGGGATGGAGAAGGAAGGCCACACCAGTAACGAGAGAGAGGACCATGTTACAGCAGAGAAAATAGGCCACCATCAAGGACTGCAAGTAAACAATGAGACATCTGGTTAAGTTCACAGACTTTCCTTCCTGATTATTTACAACTGATGGGGTATGATCTTACCAGAAGGGGAGGGCGTATAGTCTGGCAGATAGAAGGTAACCATTTCGCAGATGGGTGACTGACCCTCACCGCAGTTTCCTACTTTTATTACATCTACCTTTGAATATACTCTTATAACGAGACTCTAATTTAACAGGTTTTTATCTCTGGCCAGGGGGTGACATCCAATACCCATCAGGGTGGAGCCAAGGGCGTTGCAGGAGCAGCAAAATGGAAAAAAAAATCAACAAACCATAATCCAGAACATCAGAGACTTTATATCAACCATCTGGAACTAGGCCAGCCTAATCTCTCCCCATCCTGAAGTTCAGGGAAATTTGCGGAAGAGGGGCAAGATTGTAAGAGCACAAGGATGGGAGGAGCAATGATATGCAAGATACTCCACACAAGTTAGGGCCGAAGCAATCATATTTGGACTTTACATGCCCTGCGCAATGTCCAACATACTATTGACCCCACAAAGTCTAGCATTTGCTAAAGGCACTAGGATCCTGGGAGGCAAGGGATTGACAGCCACAATAGTGTTCCTATGCTTAATAGGAACACAGGAAAGGGTTCTGGGAAATGCCTCTGGGTCCTTGCACCTCATCGGAGAGGAGGACCCAGAGGAGAGTTTGGCATGCACATTAAAGGATGCTCTGAGTATTGGGGGGGGGAAGGCACTGGGGGATAGGGAGGGAGGGGGGAGAGAGAGGGGTGCAAGGTGGCCAGGAGGGAGGTGGAGGGAGGGAGGGGACCAGTGTACCTGTTAAGTTTGTATGAGCAGAAATAAAAAAATAGTAAAATGGGTCAATAAAAAAAAGATTGAAAGAGCCTAAGGATGGGGAGGTCTACTGCTGGCCAGGACATTCCACTTAAGCTGGGACTGCTGCTTTGAGGAACTTACTGCAATGGAACTTATCCTCGCCAGACCTACACTATGGTTGACATTATCAACATCCCCTCATAGACCAATGAGGAACTCAGGAGAAATAATTACATGCAGGAGGAACCTTAGGGGCTAGACAGGTGTTCCTATCATTGGGTCAATGAAGGGCCACTTAATCTGCCACAGAGGTCTGAGCCCATACTAATGAAGACAATCCAAAGTGAACCTGGGATCCATACAAGCAGACAGGCGAAAGGATAGAAGGGAAAAGGAGGAATTGATGAAGGAAGGGGAGAATGGGAGAGGAAGGGGAAGAGAAGGAGGGGACAATGAGGGGGGAAGGGACAACCAATTATTATATTTGTAAAAATGGAAAAGAAAAATAATTTAAAAAAGAAATATGCCATAGAGATAGTTATTTAATTTTTGGTCAGGCTCATACAACATATAATGGAAAATAAAGATAACCTAGCCATTAAATTTTGCTGAGAAAACTGGGTATTCACATGTAGAAGAATAAAAGTAGATCAATGTCTTTTACTCTGCACAAAAATTAATTAAAAATAGATCAAAGATAACAATCAGGATGCAGCCAAAGGCAGTGCAGGAAAAGCAAAACTGAAAACAACAACAAATCATAATTCAGAACACCAAAGACCTTACATTATTTACTTGGAATCAGACCAGCCAAATATCTCCCCATCCTAAAGCTCAGAGAACCTTGTGGAAAAAGGGGTGGCAAGATTGTAAGAGACTAAAGATGGAGATGACCAATGATATGCAAGATACTCCACGCAATTTAGGGTTGCAGCAGCCAGAATTGAACTTTGCCTGATCTGCACAATGGCTGACATGTCAACGACTCCCCAAAGTCTAGCATGGATTACAGGGGGGTGGGAAGCTCCAGGCAGCAGGATTTTTAGAGGCAAGGGATTAGCAGTCATAATAGAGTTTCCATACTAACAGGGAGCCCAAGAAAGGGGCTATTCCACTGAGTCCTTACCCCCTCACTAGCGTAGAGGTCTCAGAGGGAGGTTTGGCATTCACACAAAAGGATGCTCCAGGAATGGGAAGGAGGAAGGGGGAGGCACTGGGAGAAGGAGAGGGAAGGAGGGAGGGAAAGAGGGAAGGGGAGAGAGTGCATGGGGGAACTGGGGAGAGGAGGAGGGAGGGAGAGGATGGTGGTACCTATTGAGCTTGTATGATTAGGAAAAATAGTAAAATTTGGTAGAAAAAAATAGATCAAAGACCTCAATATAAAATCAGAAATACCGAAACTACTAGAGGAAAACACTTCAAGACATAGGCATATGCAAGTACTTTCTGCAGTGGACTCCAGTTCACTGGTCCATTTATAGAATGGAAGATTGTTTGGGTGTTTAATTTTTACAGATCATTAATTCATTAATGCATTTGATATTAATTCTTTGTCTGAACTACAGTTGGTAAAAAACAATTCTCTCTTGCTTTGTGGGCTCTTGACACACATAGTTATTTGCTTTGCTGTGCAGAAGTTTTTAAATTTCAGGTCCTCTTGCTCTTCAATCCTCAGTTATATCATATGAAACTGGAGTCCACTGAGGAACCACAATAAGCTAACAGACATTTTTAAAGTTTTCCACATCCTTAGTCTTCAGTGATATGCAAATTTAAACCACTTCAAAATTACATTTCACTCTAGTCAGAATGACTCTCACCAAGGCACAAATGCTGGTACGGATGAATTGAAGCAGAAAGCTTGGTCCTTGCTGGTAAGAGTGTTAACTGGTGTAGTAATTATAGAAATTAGGATGAAGAGTTCTCAATAAATAAAACAGACTAATAAAACTAAAAATAGAACTAATATATGACTTAACTACACCATTCCTGGAGACTTGACCCAAGACTATAAAGTATATAATAAAGATAGCCTAGCCAATAACTTTGCTGAGAAAACTGGATATCCACATGTCATACAATAGAGATTCTTTTCAGTCCATGTTTTTTTTTTATTAAGGTGCACCATTCATAATAGCTTGGGAAGAAAAACAGCATACACAGTGTACACATGTGTTGCAGTGGCAGGCACAGCAGCAGCGTGATCAACCAGACATGACAGGGGCAAGGATGACACCACTAAGAGACAGAGAGACAGACGCCAGAGACACCATGCAGGGGAAAGGTAGTGCCCACTTTATTGTGCAGGAACAAAGACTTATATGGGGGAGCTAGCCAATCCAGCCACTGGCACATACACAAAGGCCTTTTTCGGGGGCCGACCAGATCACAAGTTCTGACTGCCTAGAGGTAGGGAGACTGTAAAGGCCCTGGGAGTCCAGCTGGGACAGTGGGACAAGCCACCAGTAAGTGTGCTTAACTGGCTTGTGAGCAGGGTGGCTTTTGCTCATTCAGTAGCTTCAGCCGCAGCAGTCACCTAGGGCTGGACCCCATGCTCGCCTACACACATGTACACATGAATGGATAAAGAAAATATACTATGAATTATACAATGTAATTTTACTCAGCTGTAAAGAAAAGTGAAACCATGACATTTGTAAGAAAGTTATGAGAACTGGAAATTATTATGCTAAGCAATATAAGCCAGACTTAGAAAAATACCACCTTTGTCTGACATGTGGGTTTTACATCTTATTTTTTGTGTATTTATGGGGGGTGCAAGTCATGAAACTAGAAAGAAGAGGGAGAGAAGAAAGCTTAAGATGTTAAGAGTACATGAGTAGAGTATATGTGATGTGAAGGAAGATGAATCACGACTAGAAGGAAGGGTAGGAACAAACAGGTTTGGGGGCATGGAAGAAGAGACTGAATTAAGAAAGGAGGACAAACAGGAGCAAAGCATATTTGAAAGTGCCCTTATGATATCCATTACTTTGCATGCTTATTTTAAAAGCTCAATAATCATTTTTGTGCCATTGATTTGTGTATAAAGTATGCACACATTTTCATTAGATAAAAATAACAAAAATCACATACTTTTTCTATGCTTAGAGTTAAGCAATAATTTGTAATTAACAAATATATTAAGAAATAGTAGATTCAGAATGCAGATTTCAGTCCTCTTTTAAACAATGAGTAACTGAGATCTTGGACAGTTACCTGCCTTCTGCCTGGCTTCTCGTTTTCTGTTTGTGAAGCTGTCTGATGTAGTAGGCTAATACATGAAAACATGCAGAGGTAATGGACACATGGCAGGATTCAATCTACTTTGGCCATTATTATCACCCTTAGATGTCTGACATGATAACATCATGGTGAGTACCACTGAGATAATCTTACCTGCCTGTGTCATTCTTTCTCATATTAAAGAATCAAAAAGCAATGAAAAAAATAACTGGGTGAAATATAAAAGTGGGGGTGGACAAGACATTTCACAGACATTTTCTGCTCAATTATTGGCAACAAAGTAAGAATGTGAAAAATGATGTCAAAACCCCCAAAAGAGCAAATAAAATCTGCTTGACTCTCTCTAGTTTCATTTTTTTGGTATAATTTGATAATTTCAAGTTTTGTACTTTACTCTCAGACATGTCAAATCAACATTTTTAATTACCCTGTTAAGATTCCAGATCAACTGAAGGTTTTCAACATTCACAAGTCTTTGAGGATATTTGTATTTGTAGCATCAAATCCGTTAAGTATATCCTTGGTATTTGCTCCTCAAATAAATGCCTGCATTTAAAAACATTCTAAGCGCTTATTTGTTAAGGAATTTTATGGTCCGTCAACATATTTAAATCAATGAGCGTGATAACCAAACTAGAGCTGGACTTTCCTCCTCCTCTCCAGTTACAATCAATACCATACAATCTCAAGTTCAGTGGGCAGTTTTATACTGGAACTCACTCTTGCACCTTGATTGGAGAAGTATCAGCGTTTCAAACACTCACTTAATGTTCTATTTCAGCTGGAAAGTATAAAGTTCATTTCCATGGAGGTACTTATTCCCATTTAAATGCTTACTATCTAGTCTGTGTAGATTATCATAGGCTGACATTCATATCCTGAGCAGCGGAAATAAAACCAATCTCATTGGCCCCTCTACACTACCAGCCATCATTATGCCAGGTCAGGAATCCCAGAGTCAAAGAGTCTCTGCAGTAAGACGATCCATGCCAGCAAGATTCCTCCCAGTCTCACTATCATCTACAGTAATTGATAGGGTATGCTCCTCAAAGCTACTGTTTGCAATTCTTTCTTCCTGCCTGTCTCTTTCTCTCCATGTGGCTGGCAGTTTCCATCTGCAGTCTTTGCAGTTTGACATGTAATTTGGTTTCATAATTATGCTTCCCTGAAAGTCCCTTTATGTTGCCCTCTTTCTGAAACTGAATCTTTTTCAAACTTTCATTTTTTGGTATGGTTGAGCCATTCTTCCACACTGCTAGAAGAGCGGAGTTCAACTTGAGAAATACACAGAAAAAAGAAATGCAATAAGAACCAAATGGAGACAATGAAACATAGGGAACTAAATCATTTTCTCGGGCACAGAAATTAAATTTTATTTCTGTGGTCCTTCTGGCCAGAACATGCACAAACTGTGACACATTTGTTGTATTTGAGGTTCTACACTTTAGGATGGGTGACTCAATATGCAGAATAATAAAAGCACAAACAAGCAAGTCAATTTGTTTCATATGTGGCCATTTTAGAAGTAGAATTCAAAAGATGGTCTCTTCTCAATCCCAAAATTCAAATGATCACGCTTGACATGGAGAGTATTAATGATTACTTGTTCATAGAATGATTCTTGTAGAAAATTGGCAGTTTACAGACAGCTGCCAGTGATACAACTAATTTAAGTGTCTGGCTTACTTCCATGAGAACGCTACAAGATAGAAGATGCTTACGGATGTAAGCTTTCTTTTGTTGGACTAAAGATAGATGTACTTTACTGGCAGGTGTTGAATTAATGGCTTCTCTTCGTCTGCAGCTTGGCTATGCTGGTTCCCATACTTCCTGTCTAGAGTACCAGATGAATCAGTTTCTGACTTTGGGCTGTATTTTATGGGTGTGGCACTGCTCCATCTGCAACATTCTTTGACCGGGCTCTGGGCCCAAAGTTTATGAGCCTTCCCAGCTTTTGCCAGCAAAGCAAGCTTTGCATTTTTAAAAATCTTTTCTTTCCCTTTTGTTATGCAAAAGGTCTCTGTTATCTCTCTTTCTCTCTCTCTCTCTCTCTCTCTCTCTCTCTCTCTCCCTAAGTGTGTGTGTTGTGTGTGTGTGTGTGTGTTTTGTGTGTGGGGGGAGTGGGGGGAGGAAATACAAGCCAAGGAACTTTGCTATATGCCGATTTACAGAAGTAGAGGTCTAAATGTCAGCATACCTCTTTGATTTGTACACAGACATAAGTCAATATAAAAATTGAAGCTTTGGGCTGGAGAGGTGGCTCAGGGGTTAAGCCTCCGCCTTGCAGGCGGAAGGTCCTGAGTTCGGATCCCAGATCCCACGTATAGACGCCAGGCGGAAGCGGGGGCGGCCTGCGCTTCTGGTCCTGGTAGGGCGGAGCCTGTGAATCTCGGGGCAGAAGGAGGTGGAGGCGTCCATGGTGGTTCACGAATTCGTCCGTGGTTCTACACATACACACACACACACACACACACACACACACACACACACAGAGACGCGCGCGCACACACGCATATGCACACAGTTGAATAAATAATAAAAAAAAATTTTAAAAAATTGAAGCTTTGTTACTGGCAAGATTATGCGGAATGTACTAAGTTCTGTGCGTTGCATTATGCAATTTAAAGATGTAACAGATCCAGTGACAAAAATGTGAATATAATATTGTGACATTTGCCTCCCCTTTGAAGGAAAGGAAAAAACCTGACAAAATTCAATGTGCATCTTCCCAGCATATAGATTGCCGAAGCTATAAATGTAATATATAAAAGAAACTATAAGTGCAATATAAAAAGAGTTGAACAAAACCCAAGTGAGCGTATACTGAGTGACAACCATGTTTATTATAGTTGATAAAGTATGAGTATGACAGAGACTGCCATGATGTGCAACTTCAAGGGACTGCCATACATATGTGCTCTCAAAGTTGTACCAAAGCATTAGTAAAAACAAAGATAAGTAATTCCAATATGTGCTTTCACTGGTATCCCACAGCCCGCAGAACACTGGAATTTCTTCACAAACTGGTTTGAACATCATTTATATCAGTCTGAATTGTACAGATTTCATGCTGTAGGATCCATTCATTCTTTTTTTCCTGTGTCATTCTGTGATTTAAATCCAATGAAGCACATAGGCCACACACCAACTAATATCATATTGTGAAGTAAAGGCACTAGCACACATCAAGATTGGGCTGTAGGGTAGGAATAATTAAGCTAGAAAGACGGTATAGGCCAACTGGAAGGGCTTGCTTAGTGAGCCACAGGGTTCTGAGGCCTGTGACTTGTACAGATGGTATGCTTGCAAGTCAAGCTGCGCTGCAGTCAGAAAAACCTCTGCAACTGTTAAGCAAGATAGAGTCAGGCTCTAGCCTGAGGTCGAAAAGGGGAAGATAAATGCAGAGAAATTTCCACAGTATGGGAAGGTAATTGAAAGACACATACTTAGAAATTATTATCTTAGTGAGAAATTATTATCTTAGTGGAGAAAAAATAAGGGAGTTTTTTTCCTCCCACATTTTATTTTTTTCCTAATCATACAAGTTCAATAGGTATCCTTATTCTCTCCATCCTCCTTCCCCTCCCCCATTTATCCCTCATTACACTGTCCCCCCTTCCTCCTTTTCTTTCACCTCCCTCCCTCCCCCTCTCCTGGTGCCTCCTCCTTCCTCCCTCCCATCTGAACCTCAAGAGGGAGTTTTATGTTAAGGCAGAACCATGGACAGAAGGTTAGGAAAGAAACAACTAAGGTCCCAGAAGAATGAAGTACCTTCAGAAATTGGGAAGTATTAAGAGCTATTTTCTTTTTTAAATATTCTATTTATTTATTTATTTATTTATTTAGTTTGTTTATTTATTTATTTGTGTGTGTGGGGGGATCAGAGGACACTGTGTGTCCCTGTGAAGGACCAAGGGTGATTTTGGGAATCATCCTGAATTGCTTCTACCTCCTTGCTTGGCTCTGGGATTTCCCAGGCTCTGCCCACCAAGGCTGGAAGTGCAGGCCGCCCCCACTTCTTCCTGACCCTTGGGATCTGAATTCAGAATCTTCTGCTGGTGAGACATTCTTAACCCCTGAGCCATTTCTTCAGCCCAAGAACTATTTTCTTGAATGCCTAATCCACTTAAAAAGTGGAATCACTGAAGAACAGTAACAAAAGTCCATAATAAAATAAGAATAAGATTCCAGAAATAAAAGTAAACTCCACACAAGATGACTTATTTACTTCTCTTGCTACTGTCAGAAGTGACTTACTTACAACAGTAAGTCATGATTTTAATGTTATTTTATGTTGTGCAGCAAAATACTTGTACTAAGCAACTTCAGAGGAGAAAGGATTTAATGGTTCACAATTCCATGTTACAGTTTATCATGGCAATGAGGTTAGGTATTTTCTATGAACTTTTATTTCATAAAGAAAATTCTAAGACCTATTTACCCCTGAAGGTTTTATTTTTTTTTATCAAAACCACCTAAGCAGAAGGACCATCCAACATTTTTAACTAGCAATGCATTCTTTCTTAGTTTCTTGGTCTTCATGTTTTTTCTTTTTTAACTGCAAAATAAAATGTTAGTCTGAGCTTCAAACCTTTGGGTGTTAAAGAATAGATATTCCACACCCCTTTCATTAACATTAAGTATAAATGGTCAAATGGATTGCCTATTCAGTGTGTCTGCTAGCCCCACCTATGCACCCTTCTGCAGAACTAAAATTTGTCTGTTGACATAGCCTAGCCTTTTGAATGTCTATTTTTGACACAGGAAATCTTCATTTCCAGCATCAGTGGTAGGATGTGGAAACATGTTTGTAGCAAGAACCAAGAGCGATCCAGCAAAGCCTGCTTGCCTGCTGTCATGGTTTGAAATGTGAGTTTGTCTCTCACAGGGACATTCATGTGTTTGAATCTTCAGTTGTTTGAGAAAATCATGGCACCTTCAGGAGACCGAGTCTTCTGGAGGAAGGCAGTCACGGGGGGGGGGCAGGCCTTGAGCTGATTAGCTCTGCCCAGCTTCAATAAGCTAGTTGCTCTTGAGTTTATAGTTTTTGTAGCTCTCAACTCCCTTGATGCCCGTGACTTAAGCCACCTCCAGCTTCTGCTATCAGCCGTGCCTTTTCCTGCATAATGGACTGTATTTCCCTTCTGGAACTATAAGTTGGATAAATTTCCCCTTCTCCTTTAAGTTGTTTGAATTTGGGTGATGTCTCACAGCACAGAAAAGAGTAACTGCTACACCTGGTCAGCTAGCTTCTTTTTACCTTTATATAGTTTCAGTACACCGAACTATGATTGGACAGATCTTCCTACTTCAATTATGCATTCAAGATAATCCTCCACAGGCGTGCCCAGAGTCCAACCTTAATCTAGAGAACACCGTTTAGGTGGATGGGACACCAGTATCAGGTTGGTAATTAGTGCTGGGTGTTAGGTTGACTATTAGTACTAACTATCAGTGTTGTGTCTTCAGGTAGGAAGCAGAGACAAAGATGAATGCTGATGCTCAACTCACTTTCTCCTTTTAGTTAGTCAGTGACCCCAGTGAATGGGCTGTGTTGCCCACATTTAAGTTATTTTTTGATTGGTTTTCCTTAGTCAGTTAAGGCAAGGGTATCCAACATTTTATTTTATTTGGGTTACAATGGACAAAGAATTATCTTGGTTAATACAATAACCTTTTTGGAAGCTCCCTGTCATGGTTTGAAATGTGTCCCCCACAGTCTTATGTGTCTGGGAAGGTTTTGGTACCTTTGAGAGGTGGAGCCTTGCTGGAGGAAGGCTGTCATAGGGGGTGAGCCTTGAGTTGGACTAACCTCCCCCTAACTCCAGGAGGAGTCTGCCTTTGCAGCAAGCAGTTTTGCAGCTCTCAGCTTCATGGGTGGGAGTAACTTAGTCTGACCCCAGTTTCTGCTGCCAGCCATGCTTCTTCTGCCATGAAAGACTATTTCTCCCCTCTGGAACTGAAAGCTGGATAAATCTCCCTTTTTCCCTTAAGTTGATTGACTTTGGTTGCTCTCTCACAGCAATAGTCAAGAGTAACCGTTACATTCCCTACAGACAAAGCCAGAGGGTTATTCACACAATGATTCTATATCAAATCAGTTGATATGCAGACTTAAAAGTAATACACATCTTTGTCTTAGATGTCAGCTTAAATCCATGCTATGATAAAGAAAAGAAAAAGCCCCAATTTTTCTTTCAAAGGAGAACTTACCTTTAATGTTGCCACAGGAAAATGGGTTGCCACAGGAAAATTAAAACCACTTTGCTCTCTAAAAGGTGAATTATCTAACTTCAAGTTTTCTAATGTGTAAGGATGGAGGAAACTGATGTGGAACTATAAGTCATCCTTCATGATGGTGTGTGGCCTGAGTAGAAACAGCCTATAGTAATCAAATATATTCGGTTGAAAAAGTATTATTTCCAGTAAAAAAGGAGAAAACTCAAAATATTCCTTTCATGCATATATAAAATTTTTCTGTACATAAACTTCAAAGGTAGACAGTTCTGTGAGGAGAAAAGAGTTGACAAAATTATAGTGACAGAGAAATCTTTTTGATATCCAGTTATGTTTCAGTGATACTGAAAGTGATACTAATATGGCATGATTCTTAATATGCTCTTCTTCATACTCAAACACTGAACCTCACTATGATATAATTAACAGGTGCAGACTGATTAGTCCATACATACTCCATCCTCACAAATGCCACTAGCGATTCAAGAATCTCCAGCCATGTGATGATACAGGAAGAAAGAGCCAGTTTTTAAAAAAGAGGTTCTCACCGTACCAAATGTGATCATCCCTTGATCTTGGATTTTCCAGTCTCCAGAGCTGAGAACAATAGATCCTAGGTTTATAAATTATCCTGTCCAAGGTATTTACATATAGAAGTCTTAGTAGAATAAGAAACAGCTGGCCATCCTCTTGTATTATCTATCATCTTTTTATTCTTCTGATAATAGAACTCCTTTAGAAAGTCAATGCTCCTGCATGCCAGTTTCCATGATTTCTGTGGAGGCAACTGTCTTCTTCCTTCTATCTCTCTTTTACTTGAGTTGGAGCAAGGTTAGTATATAATAATCTGAAAAAAGTTGTTCTGGGATGGATGCTTTCTTTTCCATAGTGGAATTCAATACCTGGAGTTTCATGGAATATTTTGCTGTTATTGATGGGACCTTGCTCTGGATTGGCTAATGCCAGCCTTCCCAACCATGGGAGCTAATATAGACAGGACAGCAGAAATCCCAATGGAAGGATACTAGGAGCAAACAAGACACAAACTATTGAAAAAAAAACATGCTTGAATGCTACTCTGTCTCTCAAGAGATATCTCAGAAGAAAACCAAGATTTGTATTCACTTGAGAGTAAAATACCTTCCCTGCTTACTTAAGAATTTTGTTCCAAAAGAAAGACTTTTGACAAGCCTCCCTTAGAAACTTTGAAATGAATGGAAAATGTTTGCAACAGTAATATCATGAGATTAAAAAACCAGCCAACTAATAAATAAACCCCAAACAGTCCTAGAACTGAATTCAAATTAAGAACCTCAGAAATATATACCTAGGGAAGTGTATGGATGTGCATCCAGTTTCAAACTATTTTTCTTCTTCAAGAAGAAATGACACTACACTTGCTATTTCTCTCTTAGTCTTTCACTACTAGGACCTTTATTGTTAGGGAAACAAGCAGAATTTCCAACATTGGCAGTAAGCAAGGTATGAGGAGTCAATCACCAGTATATAATTCACTCTCCCAAAAGACTTCATTATGCATTGATAATCAATCTACTCCATCATTATACAATAGTGATTCAAAACCTCCTTGACTTCTGCATATTTCTGGCTGTCAGTAATCATTTGTACTTGATACTACTGCTTATTGCAACTTTGAATAATGTCTGTGGAGGTGGATTTGAAAAGCTTCTCCAAGAAGCAGTACTTCACATGGCTGGTCATAAAAGTAGTCAGAGGCCTGCAGGAATTGAGTCTATTAATTCTTAGGAAAGATACTACATTTATTTGACAGAACTAGGTAGAGAAAACAGGATACACTCTGTGTGTCATTCACAGAATGTGAATGACAAGTTGCAGGCAAAGGTAACCGGGTAGGGCAATTTTATCTCATTATCTGCCATGCCCAGGATATATGAGCAAAATCTCTTTGGAATATACTCATTAGTATTGCAAGATGGAATATTTACTCTTAATGATAATTGTCCTCTGATTTCTTGGTTGTTTGTAATGTCTTTTGCACCACATAACTCCATTTTGATGCGAGAGAAAACTATTATTGATCCAGCCAAGGTTGAATTGATTATCTTCTTCACTTATAGTGAATTTCTGGAGCTGGAAAGGTATTCAGAGAGAACTTAATATAGCCAGAGAAAATGAACCTGCTAAGTTAAGAATGTATTAGAGATACTGTATGACCTTTGGCAGAGCCCTGCATACTTTTGCTTTACCTTTGAGATCTGCAAAGTGAGGAAATTAGCTTAAATAAGATTTATGGTCAATTCCAGGGCACAAGAGTTGTAACCTGTTGTCCTAAGGATAAAATGCAGGACTGGGAAAACTGTTCATTCAGTCTGATAGAGTACTGAAAGAGTAAAGGCTATTGTTTACATTCAGTTAAGGACTTACAAGATCCTAAACAAGACATCTAAGCCAGTCATGTACCCCAAGACTCAGGGTACAATAAGATTGTAAGAGCCTGAAGGGCAGAAGAAGTGTGGCTAGATACCATCTTCTGGACAAAACAGGGCTGTTGCATCCATGAATTCACTGAAGCTTTACATATTTCCATAAGATACGCATGGGATGTGTCCTATCAACATTTTGCCATAAAAGCTAAAAAAGCTCAAGGGGGCCCCATCCCTTCCTGATGGAGTAATAAGGGTTAATCCTAATAGCTGTGGTGAGAAATGTTTTCCTCCATGCTTTACTTACTGATGTATGATTCATGCTACAGCAAGTGCTAAGAAGGCACATGACATCAAAGGCGACCCAGATAAAACTCAGTAGGTCCTACATCTAAAAAGACAGGAAAACAGAGGGAGACTTCATGAAAAAAAAGAAGGAATAATGGGAAAAGGAGAGAGGATGGAACTGAGGATTAAAGTGTGAAGATATCGTACTTTCACTATAATCATGTATAAAGCAATAAGAAATAAAAAAGAGAAGAAAACCATTTTGACATTTCTCTAAGAGATTGGAGACAACTGGAATCTTTGCTGTGTTTATTACCTAAAGGTTTTAGCCAATCCCATGGCTCAGGTAACCTTGCTGAAGAGGAGGTAAGAATGTAAGAGTCTGAGGTGCGGACCAGTAGCCTCTGTTCATACCAGAGCTACCACACTGAGGAGCTCAATGCACAATGTCTGTTTCTATTAAGCTTTCACCATAGCTGACCTATCACCTCTCTGCCGCAGAAGAGGGAGGGTCTCAAAAGACACAGTGCCACCTTCAGAGACTGCTTGTGATAGTGCAAGTCAAGAAAGGAAGAGTTTCTTTTTCCTTTTTAAGTACATTTATTAAATTAACATTTGTATATATGCGCTTCTTGCCTCCCTTGTTCTTCCTTCCCTTCCCTCCCACTCCAATCGTATCTCATCCTTCCTTCCATCCCTGCATGGGCCCAGTCTACTCCCTTCTATTCTCCTGTCCTTGACCTGAGGATCTGCCCACTGGTGGCTGTTCATGCTGCAGCAGGTATCCAGATATAATGATGGATTCAGGGGGATGTGGGAGTGGGAGGGAGACTGGCTGGAAGGGAGAATGACTTGGGTGGGATGAGAGGGTAGTAAGGGATGAAAACACATAAAATCATTACACTCTATGGAAAGCTTCAAATAATAAAATTGAAAAAAAAGTAAAAATAAAAACTTAGGCTGGGGAGATGGCCCAGGGAGTAAAACGCTTGCCTTCAGGCATGAGGACCTGTGTTAGATCTCAAATATCTACATAAAAAGCCAAACACGATGACATTTGCTTGTCATTCCAGGCTGAGTAGGTGAATCCCTGCGGGTTGTTTACCAGCTAGCCTAATTGATGAGCTCCAACCTCCATGAGCCCCCTGCGGACATGTACGCTTACCTTCTCCCACATGAACCTGCACATAATAGAAATAGAATTAATGAAACAAGGGCTTGCAGTTAAAAGCTATAATCATATATATTTCCATAGTAAAAAAGAAAATTCTTGTGTTGTGAGTACACAAATCTGTTTTGGAACAGATTTGAAGAAATACTCCTACATGGTGGTAAGAGTGTAAACTTGCATTGATTTTATACTGAGAAATCTGTGAATATATTTCATAATTGAAAATATATATGCCCTTTGGTTTAGACATGCTGCTTCTAGGAATTTATACTGTAGGTGTACCTGCACATATGCTGAATTACTTTTTATAAGGGTCATCCAATTATTAAAGTAATTTTTAGCAGCAAAACACTGAGGACACTCTAACAATCAGTATCCAAAGTGGAGTATTTTATATCAAGAATCTGTGGCAAGAATTTAGGTTACATGGGAGCATCTTAAACATGTCAATATAAAAGGTTTTTCAAGGAAGTAAATTATTTAGGCTCACTGATAAAAATGGAAGTCAAAAAGGATGCTGTTCCTTTTTTTTTATACCTTTCCCAAAACTTCAGCATCAGGAATGGGTACGAAGCAGAGGAACATAGGGAGCCAGGCTGAGATAATATTTTCTTCTTCTGTCTTACACCATTCCTACAATTTTTCCCTTCCATCTGGAACCTGTGTTCTTCATGACCCTTTTGATGGTCACCTGGTCTAGTACATCTCTTTAAGACAGCAGGCAACATACTACTGAAGTGCTGCATTCTTTTACATGTCAAATAATACCATTAGAATTTCATGTAGACCCTGTCATTTATTCAAGTAATTATGACCTATCTAAATGTCATTTCCATTTGTTAGGTATTAAAATTCAGAAAGGCTAAATGGTTTTTGTAGACAAGGCAAGTCAACAGGAGGTTAAGATTTGTGCTTGGTTCTTTCTATCAGAGTTCAAGTGTTTATGCGTGTGTTGTCTAGGCCCTTTTTGAGAATGTTTGAATCATATTTTTTATGTGTGTGTGTGTGTGTGTGTGTGTGTGTGTGTGTGTGTGTGTGTACGGACCTGAGAGCACTTGAGCCTCGAGTATGTGAGAGCACTTGAGCCTCGAGTATGTGTGACTGTGGAGGCCAAAAGGTGACTTTGGAATCATCCTGGATTGTTCTACCTCCTTAGTGCTTTACTCTGGAGTATACCAGGCTCCACCTTTTAGGGCCAGAATAGCAGGCCCTGCATTTTAATGTGGAACTTTGAACTTAGGTCCTTATACATGCAAGAAAAGACTTTAACTCCTGAGGCACCTTTCCAGTACCATACCTTGAATCGTGTTTCTCTATACAGATAATTTAACTGGTGCTGTGATATAACAGATATTATTTAATCCATCAATCCTGCATCTAAGACACTATATGAAGTCATTGTCATATGAACCTAAGCTGTCATATCCCAAAAAGGAAGCAAAACTAGCAGGAACACTTAAGGATTTCAGGGCAGGTGTCCAACAAAGGTTAATAAAGGCAGTCTTCCTAAAATGTAGATACTTTGTGCTTTTCTCACATGTTTAATGATGCACATATGACAATTTAAAACATTTTGTTAGTTTTTCTTTAGGTCAATCACATGTTTCCTTAAAGGTAAACTATTTTAGTGGCAAACATTGCAGCTACATCTATGAAACCAAATATTACAGCATGGTAGCAATATTTTTTCTAGTGCATATTATTTTCACCATTTCAGAAAAGCTGCATCATGGCTGACAGTCCCAGAAGGAAAGAACCTTCCCGACAGGTCCTGAGACAAGTTTAATAATGACATGGCTCACAGAAATTCAATGTGGAGCTGCCAGAGGTTTCTGAGCAAGTGCACAAATCCCTCTACTCTTGGATGACTTGTATTACTCTAAACATGATGAACATTTTCTATGCACTGCCATTCCAAAATATTTGATTGTCTGTGATGCCCAACAGAGTTTTCTTAATAAAACTGTGATGAATTAATGATTGATATACAAAGCAGATCAGAAATAACAAACAAAAAGTACTTGTAACAAAAAATGAGCTGATTCAGGAAGTCAGAAATAACCATGATTTGATCCAGTGTTTCCTCAAGACGTACTTGGGCTGTTTAAATGTTGACTGCATCAACCGGATGCCAGAATTTGAGTAAAAGAAAAATAGCTTCAGGTTGGAAATGGTTTCTCAGCATTTGTTCCTCAGATCACAAGTCAGAAAGGAAGGATCGTTTAAAATCTGTACTACCAAATATTTGCCTCCTTTGTAAAGTACGTAATTATTGAGTATGAAAATATTTACCACCTATACATAGATATAAAAGGTGAAACTCCAAACACCTAGGGCTCAAGAGATAACAAGGTCTTGAAAACAAAGCAAATTAAAAGATTAAAATCAAATTGAAAATTAAATAGAAGTGTGAACCAAAGAAACATGTGTTTTCCTCAACACTCATATATTAATATGTCATATATTAATGTTCAGACTTTGAGGAAAATCACTGTGACCTAAAGAAACTCCACCTATATGGATTATTCTCAGAAACTCTCAAGTAACACCTTGGTAATTCTGAGAAACCTTGCATTTCAAAGCACTGACTTTTTAACCTTGAGTCATGAATTATAAACACAAGCACTTCTATTTAAATCAAATTTGTATTAGTTTAATAATCAAGATACAGAAAAAACTTTTGGCACTGTTATGTTTCGTGGTTTCAACTTCTGTTCGTTCTGTTCTAACTTGAACTTCTGTCGCCATTTTTCAGTGTTTCTTTTTCAATGTTACAAAATCTGTCCAACCCTAACTTACATGAGAAATACATTTCTGAATCATTTCAACAGTCTAGGATAATGGGCTGGAAAGCAAAAGGAACTGAATTCTGATCCCCACATTCCATGTTAAAAAAAAAAAACTTTATGTGGATAGTGGGCCATAAAAGTGAAAAGACTTGAAAGTAAGAGGAGGTCTGGCAGGGGATGATGAAAGGCTGTAAAGGAAGGAAAGGGGATGGGATTGAGATTAAGAGGTGAGAATAAATATAAAGAAGAGGGGTCTGGCTGAGTTTGTAATGCCCTTATCCTGTGCTGTATTAGTATCCTCCCTCCAAACAGAAGCATTTCACCCTGGAGAGAAGCTATTAAAGAAATAAGCAAAATTTATAGTGCTTAGGAAGTAAACAACTTACAAATCTCAGGCTTTGTCACGTACTACTAGCAGGTGACCTTAACCAAAGTCTGTTTCATAGGCTTCATTTTCTAGTCTGTTAAGGAAAGATGATAGTACTTGTGTTATCTCCTTCTCAGGGTCCTTGTGAGGCCATTTAGATAATATATGGGGAAGCAATTTACAGAGTGCTGAACAAATGAAATTTGCAGCTTTATTCTTCCATGCTAACTTTTTGTGGTATTCTGCTATATATTACATTGACAATGTGAATTTAGAATTCACCAAGGCTCCACTCAAATGAAGCATAAAACAGAATGATAGATGTGATAGAAAACAGAATTAGATTATGCAAATGTATGCTATATATATGTATGCTATGTATGCTATATAATGTATATACATATACATTATGTTATATTACTATTTTATATCCTGAAGCAGATTTTTGACGCAGTTATAAGGACACATTCTAAGAAGTAAAGAGTCAAGAAAACAAATGTTGATATTGAACTCGAGTTGGAAGAGGCGAGTCCGGTCTCAAAATGGAGGGCCATGATCCAAAGGAACCAGAGCAGTTGAGGAAGCTGTTCATTGGTGGTCTGAGTTTGAAACTATAGATGATAGCTTAAGAGAACATTTCGAGAAATGGGGCACACTTACAGATTGTGTGGTGCTGAGAGACCCCCAAACAAAACGTTCCAGGGGCTTTGGTTTTGTGACTTATTCTTGTGTTGAAGAGGTGGATGCAGCAATGTGTGCCTGGCCACACTAGGCTGATGGACGTGTAGTGGAACCAAAGAGAGCAGTTTCTATAGAGGATTCTGTAAAACCTGGTGCCCATTTAACAGTGAAGAAAATTTTTGTGGGTGGTATTGAAGAAGATACAGAAGATATAATTTGAGAGACTACTTTGAAAAGTATGGCAAAATTGAAACCATAGAAGTTATGGCAGACAGGCAGAGTGGAAAAAAGAGAGTATTTGCTTTGATGATCATGATACAGTTGATAAAACTGTTGTTCAGAAATACCATATTATTAATGGACATAACTGTGAAGTTATAAAGGCCCTTTCTAAACAAGAAATGCAGTCTGCTGGATCACAAAGAGGTCATGGAGGTGGGTCTGGCAACTTTATGGGTTGTGGAGGAAACTTTGGAGGTGGCAGAGGTAATTTTGGCTGTGGTGGAAACTTTGGTGGAAGAAGAGGCTATGGTGGTTGAGGTGGTGGCAGCAGAGGTAGTTATGGAGGAGGTGATGGTGGATATAATAGATTTGGAGGTGATGGTGAGAACTATGGTGATGGTCCTGGTTATAGTAGTAGAGGAGGCTATGGTGGTGGGGGACCTGGATATGGAAACCAAGGTGGTGGATATGGTGGTGGTGGAGGAGGATATGATGGTTACAATGAAGGAGGAAATTTTGGTGGAGGTAACTATGGTGGTGGTGGGAACTATAATGATTTTGGAAATTATAGTGGATAACAGCAGTCAAATTATGGACCCGTGAAGGGGGGCAGTTTTGGTGGAAGAAGCTCTGGCAGTCCCTATGGTGGTGGTTATGGATCTGGTGGTGGAAGTGGTGATTATGGTAGCAGAAGGTTTAAAAACAGCAGAAAAGGGCTACAGTTCTCAGCAGGAGGGAGAGCGAGGAGTTGTCAGGAAAGCTGCAGGTTACTTTGAGACAGTCGTCCCAAATGCATTAGAGGAACTGTAAAAAATCTGCCACAGGAGGAACGATGATCCATAGTCAGAAAAGTTACTGCAGCTTAAACAGGAAACCCTTCTTGTTCAGGACTGTCATAGCCACAGTTTGCAAAAAGTGCAGCTATTGATTAATGCAATGTAGTGTCAATTAGATGTACATTCCTGAGGTCTTTTATCTGTTGTAGCTTTGTCTTTTTCTTTCTTTTCATTACATCAGGTATATTGCCCTGTAAAATGTGGTAATAGTACCAGGAATAAAAAATTAAGGAATTTTTAACTTTTCAATATTTGTGTAGTTCAGTTTTTCTACATTTTAGTACAGAAACTTTAACAATGCAGTTTTGAAGGTGTTTCCTTGGGAGTTAACAAGTCAAGAAGATCATTGTTAATTACTATTTTGTATGAATTTTGCTAAAGTTAACTGTAAAGAAACACCTACTGACTTGAAGTTTAAGGGGAAATCTATTCTCCTCATTTCCAAAACCATGATATAAATGGGCGCTGACATGTGGAGAGAATAGAAACTTGTATGTTTGCAATGTGTGTTTTAGATCATTAGGATTGGGTATTTAAATTAGTATATTTGTGAACTTATTGCATTAAGATTACCTTCAAATGAAAAAAATCTCCAAGTTCCTGTTTGGGTTTTGTGCATTTTTTTTCAAAATGTAATCATGATTTTAGTGTGTTAGACATGAGTCCTATACTTGTTAAGAACATCTCCATTCTACATTTACCCTGGTCACACTTAAACTGCTGCCATAGTTTTTGGGTATGAAGCATGTCGGCTACCCTCCATTTAAGTTCCAGGAAAGGGTAGTAGTGGATGTTTGCCATTTCTCACTTAAACATCTTACCTTTCCACACAGGGCCACTAAGTCTGCTATGTCTGAGCAAACTAGTGGGTACCTGGCATGGTTCTGCTTTTCCTTTTAAAGCCCATAAGTCACTTTTCTTGGTTCAGTTTTTTTTCCCAAAGAAGTTTTCAGAAAAAATAAAAATAAAAATCACTCAATGAACCCATAACTGGCTGGCATGCTTTCCTGTTTGTACTTCTACACATTTTGCTGAATAAAAACAAAGATAGTTTAGTTAGGTATCATTGTCCAAAATAATGCAGCAGAAATGTAGTGCAGTTGCTTAGTACAAGTGTGTCATTTCCCAGAGGCCCAAATTCAAATTTGTACAGTCTTTGAGTTTTTTTTTTATATACCCAAAGAACACGGTTACTTTTGTATGTATTTCAGCCTAAAACATGTTGATGTGTGAGTTACAGTGTGTTTGGAACACTCTGGTTAAGAAGCGTTAGGTCATAATAAGGTCATATATATGAAAAGCAATGTCGACTGTTTTGCACCAGCTAGTGCTTAACATTTTCATTCGAGCCTGCCTGAGTATGTGCCCTGCTGTTACTCTTTCTTGGCAGTTGAAAGTTGAATTCAAATTTTTACTGGTTTTTAAAGTACTAAGCAAAACAAGCAATAAAAAGGGGGAATGGGGCATGCTAGTGTTTGAATATGCTCTCTTGTTGCTCTAATTCTGTGCCTCTGTGCATTATTAATATTTGAATGCATGCAATGCCAGCATGAAACTCGGTCTTCACAAATATTCAGTTTTTCCAGAAAACACTCAAACCAATAAATGTAACAGACAACATTCCACTTGTTAATGGGCATATGTGATTAAGTAGTGTAGAAAACAGGCTTATATTAGAAAATGGTTAAGTCCTTAATAACTTCAAGTGTGGTTATATAAATGGACACTGTCAGTGTTCATAACTTAAAACTGGGTACCTGGTCAAAATGCTTGGGAAACATTTTATTAAAATTGAGCTAAATTGTCAAAAAAAAAAAAAGAAAACAAATGTTGCTGGTCAAGGAAGAATAAAATCTTTAATTTCTAATTAAAGACAGATTCAAAGGTCCTCAAATTTTCCTATTTATTCCCCAACAGTGAAAAGATAAAATATTAACAAGTAGTAATAGTAGGAGTTATTAATAGTAAGAGGTAGTAATAGTAGGAGGTATTGAAAAATAATCTTTCATTAAATTTTCATGTGAGCATGGGCCCAGTCACCAAAATGAATATGATAATGAGGCCTAGAAAACTGAAAACCAATATTTGTGCTTTGTACAAGGGACTAGTCCCTACTTACAGAGCTTGTAGCTTCTTAGAGTCTCAACCAGGTGAAGACTATGTATAGTAGTGATTATAAACTGTCACATTTTTTGATGTACTCATTTATTAGCTATCGCAGCAATAATCTGTTTTCACATTGGACACTTTGAAAGTGAGGACTCAGTATTGTATAAAAATGTAAATTTCTTTTCCTGCCAGGCATTTCCACAGGCACAAAAAAATGAATGTTGAAGAACATGAGGGATGGGCTGCATGCTAGGAAAGTATACAGTTTAAAAAGATAGATGTCTATGGAATTTGAGAAAAATCTAGTTTCCTTGAGCTTCAATTTCTTTGTTTACAAAAATGAAATAGTGTGATCACTGAACTCTTGAGGTTTAGAGAAGTTCAAATGAAACAAGGCGTGAATCAGAGTGTATGATCTATAATTTTTTTAATGAATGTGGATTGTATGGCAGTTAGAGTTATCAGTTATTCAACTTTAAATCTGGTAGAGAGTTTCATCATTTTAGTATATTGTGTCAAGAACGTTGCCTTTCTTATAATGTAGAACATGAGCTTTGGCTTATTCCATGGTGCAAAGTAAACTTTGTCTTCTGATCTGATTCTTTTACATACCAACATTTGACTTGGTATCTTGTTTTAAATGCCACACCTGTGTCAGGCCCATGTACAGAATTGTCATCCTGGACTCTGAACTACCCTTCTTGGCTACACACAGTACTCATGTATAGACATCGTATTTTCTAGCTTTTTTAGGCAACAGCTGCTGGTCCTTACTGGATCAATGTTCCTCCTGGGGTTGCCTTGGCTTTGGAGCACCAACTCAGCTAATTCTATCTGTGATGAATCAGTTTATACACTCTGGTTTCATTTTCTACCTCTAGGAAATGACATAAGTTGATTAAATGCTGCTTTATTATCCATTGTCTTATCAATTTCTGTTCCTGAATTTTAAAAGGAATTTTGGTCATAAAAACAATCTTGCTTTTGCAAAGATACCCTTCTAAAATCAAAATAAATCTGTTGGAAGAACAGAAACAAGTATTGAATTCCTTCTATCCGCAATGCTTACATAGGGCTGCAGTCTATTCCCTTTGTGAAGCTTCCTCACGTTACAAAATTACTTTGCCGATACCAGTTAGTGGAGGGAGGAGGAGGCTGCACTTAAAGCCAGGAATTGGACGTTTCGCTTGGTTGCTCCTTCATCCATCTTAATTTAGACAGCATAACCGCACAGCACCTATCACCCACCCCTTCCACTCTGATGGGAAATAATGGTTATGTCTATGAATGTTAAAAGCAAAAATGGATGGATGCACATTTCCCTTCAAAGACATAGTCCATTCTCTTCAAATAAAAAACCTGAAGAGCAACCCTGTTAAGAATGGTAAGAGCTGAAATAAATTCTTTTTGTTATGCTGAGTTCGTAAATCCAAAAGACTCTACTTAGGCAGGGTTCCTTTAAGGAATTAGACTAATGATTGGAAAGTACACGTACAGGAAAGGGAGGAGTGAGAGTAGGGAATTTTCAAAACTCTCAGCTCTGAAAGCAAACATAAAACCAAGATGGCACAAATATGCATTTAATATTTTTAGAGGGAATTATGCAATGCAACTGTTCATGCATTTTTACATGAGGCATTTTACTAAACAACAACAATATTTGGAAAAACAAATGAAACTAAACTTTAATGGATAGTCTCATATTTTTTTTTACTCGTGAAGCTTTACAAACATCAACTACTTAGAACGACTCAAATCAACAGATAATGCCAATTTTTTAAAGAAATTACATGACAAAAAAATAAAAGCCATAGGTACATTAAGGACTTTACTTAATCTGAGCTTGGATGATTCAGGTCAATCCTCCCCATTAAAGACAATTTAAAATGCTAGACTCAAAATACCTGCAATTTTATAAAAGATTAAATATCAAACAAATATCAGGTTGGTATCTGAAGGGAAAAGGAGACCTCTGACAAAATCCACAGTTTTTGAGGGATTTGCTTTGTTGGTATCCTTGATTCAGGGGATCAGGCTCAGAGAAGGAACATGAGTTTTACAAAGACTAATAGAAGTGAAATGGGAAGAACATTTCCCATGCGATGTCATGGGAAGTCAAAGTACCATACCTTGAAGACAGAGACAGAAGTAAATTCAAATGAGAGTCTGAATATAAATCACCTGGGTGACATGGCAACATTTCAGACACCAAGTTTAGATGAAGGTATTTCCAGATGGCTATAACTTACAAGTCATGGAAAGATAAGAAGGAAGTGAGTGGGGATAGGGATGGTTCAGAATTATTCCTTCTGTTATAAAAAATACCATCATTAGCACACGCAGAGATTAGCAACCAGAGGATGAGACAAGACAGGAAGAGTGAGAAAAAGCACAGCCAAGACAGAATGGACTCGGGAAGACTTCAGGAGTAGGGATCAGTATAAAGGTTATCGCACACTTCCTTAATTCAGGGACATAAAAGCCAACATGGAAGACTTCAAAAGGTCACTTAAACATATGAATGATGGAGTGAAAGGTAAGGAAAAGGATGAAATGCAGATTATAAAAACAATAAAAACAGCAACCAAATTTAAGAAATGAATAGATGAGTTCATTAGAAGTTTAGAAGAGAAAGTAAAGCAAGAAATGGAATATTAGTCAAAAGTATAGAGACACCAAAAGATGGAAATTATGCAAGCCACATAAACAGCACAGCATAAGAGAGCGGAGGATAAAGGTCAGATACAGGGTCAACAAAGCCACGGAAGGAATCAAGACAGAATAGGGCCAATGAAATGTGTGATGAGATAGTCACCAAATTTATTTAAGAGTAGATGAAATGTTCCAATCTATAGAGTCAAGATGTTTAGTAAATACCAACAAAACTCAGACAAAATGGCAATGAAATCTTACATGATACTAAAGGAAGCTAGACGGCTAAGCCATAAGTACTAACAGTTGAAATGATAGTAGACCTTCTGCCAGTTTCCATATCTAGAGTGAGCTCACGGGTACAATGGTTTTATCATGTCTAAAAAATGGTGTTTCACAGTGCTCTTCCCAACCTCTGTATCTTTATAGTCTTTCTGCCTCTTCTTCCATAATGTTTCCTGATTCTTATTGATGGGGTGAGGAGAAGGAGTTGGTACAGATGTCCCATTAAGGCTAAATATACCATAGCCACTTATTTTCCATACTTTGACCAAGTCTTTGAATTAATGATCATGCAAAAAGAAGCTTTTCTGACAAAGGATTAGGGCAGCACCAATCTATGGGTTTAATTATCTAGAAGATGATTTAACACCATGATCATTTAACAAAGCAACAATAGTGTGTTCTCACCAAGGGTCTATGACCTTCCCAGACATAGACACTTGACTGGGTTTATAATATCAGATATAAGTTCTCTTCTGTGGAGTGGAGTAGTAGAGTAGGCATCATATCCAATCAGAAAGCAATACCATTATTGTATCACTAGGCAGATCTTACCACATAGGTCATTGTTGTAGCTGATGAAGTATTCATGATGATCCCCCACCCTATAGTTTGCATAGCATCTTCTGGCACTATGAAAACTACCCACCAAGGAATGAACTTCTACTTCAAATGTAGCTTATTCTCAATGTCTTGCAACCTAAGTATGTGGCATCTGCAGAAATAAGGTCTTCTGATTGAATTCTGGTGGACTATGTTGGACTTTTACATCAGATTGCTTCCCACAGTAATGTTAAGAGAAAATGAGCAGTCTTCTAACTTTTTTCTAGGGCTAGGTTTTCCTTGGAAGCATTTACCCAGAGATGACTAACATTTCAAAATAATTACAAAATACCATACTTACTTTTTTGTTAGTATAATTTCTACTTGCCATGGTATTTTACAAATAAGTTACAATACAAAAAGTGTTTGGTTTTCCAACATATTATACCCAGTGAACTAGTTTCAGCATATAGCTAAACAGTGGAACACTTGCCTAGCATGAACAGTTGTCTTGGATTCCATTACCAATACCACTATAAAAAGTTAGACCAACAGACAGATGAGAGATAGACAGACAGACAGACAGACAGATAGATAGATAGATAGATAGATAGATAGATAGATAGATAGATAGATGATAGACAGACAGGCAGGCAGACAGGCAGACAGACAGACAGGTAGGATAGTACAGGAAGTGAATTGGGTAGTTCTGAATGGCTTCTTTGTGTCTATAATATTTTGAAAATCAGGTGTTGGCTGTTTGGATTCTGTGCTGCAAGTGACTAATCTTGATGTCGTACTCTTGACATTGTAATTGTCACCTTGATATTGCAATTGTCACCTTGAGAGCTCTATAAAAACCTGAACAGCCTTTTGAGGATGCTGTTAGAATTTGCTATCACAAGTTTCAGGGTTGTTTCCTTGCTGTTTGGTTGCATCCCTCATCTCTACTTTCTTATCTCTCTCTCTGTCTCTCTCTCTCTTTCTGTCTGTCTGTCTATCTCTCTCCTTGTATTCTCCTCCTTTATATTTTTAGTTCTATTATATATATTTTAGACATGGAGAATTACTTATGTAAGAAATATTTCTTTTTAAAATTCCTCTTAATGACTTCCAAAGCATATACAACCTTGAACACTTTCACTAAAGAATACTACTGAAGAATCCATGTTTCTGGCACTCCACATCTGAAGTCCATGAGTTCCAGCCTTTTTTTTCTCTAATAAACTCTATCTTAATTCTCTTAAAAAAACAACCTGTGTTTCTTCTTGTTATTGATTTTTAAAATTTTTTCTCACAATGTATTTTTAAATTTTCTATTTGTGTGTATATGCATGTATGTACATGCTCATGTGTCATACTTGCCACGACATCCTGTGGAGGTCAGAAGACAACTTGAGGTGTCACTTCTTGTCTTCTCTCTTGTTTAAGACAGGATCTTTTATTATTTACCACTGTATATAACCAAGCTAGCAAGCCTACAAGCTTCACAGATTCTCCTGTATAGAGAGCCAACTAGTGGAAAGTCATGTATAAGATGCCACCTGCTAAAAAAGGAAATCTCATTCTTTGATTTAAAAAAAATCATTGAAAGCAGAAAGGAATTAAAAATTATGAGCTTTCCATTGAAAAACAGAAGTACAGAAGCTCACTGCTATCTAACCCACTATAACTTGAGGATCTGATCCCCTCAAAGAATAAGGTTATAGCCTGAGATTTTAGGAATTTCTGTTTATACTGGAAGTATCTCATTTATAGGCTCTCTCTCTCTCTCTCTCTCTCTCTGTCTCTCTCTCTCTCTCTGTCTCTCTCTCTCTGTCTCTCTCTGTCTCTTCCCCAGGTTGAGTATCAGGAATGTTGATTCTTCTAGCTCCCAGGCTGGCCATCCAAGCACACAGGAGAAACTAGAAATCCTTTCTTTCCCACCAGTCAGAGGTTCTATGCCCAGATTTGCATACAGATTCCTGGTCCCATGATTATCCTCTGTGTATAAATAAAATCTGACAGCTCTGGAACATGGAGCCTTTCTCACTTGTTTCTGCCCTACTTTTCTCTCTATTTTCATCTCTATATGTTCCTCTTTTCTGCATTTTATATTTCTGAGCTCCAGGACAGGTTCATGGGTCATCACGTTTGGAGATTAGAGAACTTTTAAGAAGTGATAATGGCCAGGACAGTCTCTCCGACCATCACCACCTCCACCACAAAAAAAAAAAAAAATAACCCTTCAAACCCTTGTCTTACCTCCCATCCCACAGAATTATAAATATATCTAATGTGTTCTGCTTCATGTGGATTCTGGTGATCTGAACTCAGCTCCTAAAGCTTGTCTGACAATGCTTTATGCACTAAGTCACCCCACCCGCCCCAAGAGTACAGTGTGTCTGTCCAGCGATTTGAAATGCATGGACAGAGTAATATTACAGAGAGCAGGAGGAAGTTGCTTCTGGTTATCACAGTTACTGCAGTACACTGAGCTCCAGGGATGTAGCTCCTGAGGAAGTGAGAGCTCAGTGTGCCCTGGGTGACTCTGTGCCTCAAAAAGGAGAAACAACTAGATGCAGACAAAGGAGATTTACACATAGAAAATGGAGCCCAGATACCCAATCAACTTTTCAAAGTTATCTAAGAAGCACTCACAGAGGTGGAAGACAATGTCTGCTAAAGATAAAAAGGAATCTTGAGGACAGACATGTCTCTTTATGAAAGAGAAGTGAACATCAGTATCCCTTCTCCAGGGAAAACAAAGAAACAAAGTCAACCCTCCCAATTTACCTGAGAGGCCTCCTTTGATATTTTATTTTCCTTCTTATGTTCTGAGTATTGTCCCAAAATTAAAGTAGAGCATCACAACTTAACCAGTGATGATGTTGGGAAGAAACTGGGGAGAGATGTAGAACAGTGCTGCTCATGACAAGCAGCTTATGGAAGAAAGGTTGCTGAGCTGAAGGAAAGGTGCAAAAAAGATCCTGCTGCGCACAGATGCAGCCACAAAGGGAGTTGCTGAAGGTGAAAGAGCAAGAAAAAGAAGGATGAAGAGGAAAATGAAGACAAAGGTGATGAAGATGAATAAGTTAATTTTTTCTTGTCTACAAGGCATTCAGTATATACAGCTCACTCCTTTTTAAAGAAAAGAATTGGAATGTAAGGCTGTGCAAGATTTGCTTTTAAACTGCCCAGTGTCTTTTGTTTTGAATGGTCGGCACACAACCAAATGTGTCTTTTGATAGCCCTATCCTGGTGGCATTTTCAGTGTCTACTAATCTTGCCTAGTATAGGGCAGAGGTTGTAAACTTGTCATGGAAACTCAAAGCAGGTTCTTTCTGGTGCACAGTACAATCAGTTATACATGAAGAAGATATGCTTTTTGTCATCTTCAATTGTCTCTGATGCAGCTGATATGAAACAATTATTCTGTTAACTAATTACTACTTTGTAATTGCAAAAAAATCTGCCATTGTTTTGATATTTTGACTGTTTCTAAGTAAATAAAATATTTGAATTCAAAAATAAAAGACATATAGGCAACCTGGCAACGTGTTTGCAATGAAGAGTGACATGGGAGAAAAGAGAATAAACAGTGGGAGGAGAAAGTATTTGAGCCTCATTAGAAGGGAAATGAAAAAGAAACAAACCTCTGAACTTGCAACTTTAGGGTTCTGCTACACAAACAAGATTATTTATAATTTGCTGATGCCTTGATGCCCCCATAAACGTTTACCCTAAAAATGAAAAGTAGTAAATCACTATACTTTATTTCCACTTGCTTCCTCTTTTTTTCTCTGCTATAGTGCTTTATATTGTTACTATATGAGACATTACTCACTCCCAAAACTCAGACAGCTACAGGGCATCAGCAAAGCATTGGCTTGTGCTTAATTTCCTCTTTGAAATCTCAAAAACTTACTCATGTTTCCATAACACTTTAAGCTAAAAGAAATATGAGAATCTTAGACTATAATCCACAAAATTTGCATCTCACTGGGGCCAGTTTAGACTACATCTACAGTATATCCTTGTTCATCTATTTTCCTATCTGACTATGAAGTAGAACTATCACCCTCCGGCTGTCCATGCACAGAACCCAGACAGATAAATGCACATTTGTATAAATGTGTCGATTTCATAGCCTTTACCATCTTAATATCTTTGGATATTCCTAAACAAATCTATAATACTGTGAATTTAGTCCTTACTTTCTAGCCTTATAAATCTTTAGAACAAAAGATGAATTTTAATTCTCTGATTTTTAATTTGTGGGGAAAAAAGGCTTCATCTTCGGAGAAAAAAAATAGATTTCAGCTCTGCAAATCAGCAGCCTTCCTCCCACATGTGCTAATGGGAAGCTTCCAAATTAATAAAGAGATCAGGAGAAATAGCTCCTCCAAAAATAAGTAACATTTGCATGGTGGAAAGAATAATTCAAATAAAATAGATGAAGAGTTTAACACTTTGCGTATTTGAGGTGGTCTGTTCTGTGAGCCATTAACATTTTATGAAGGTGGTCAGTTTTAAAGAACTTTTCTTTCTGTGCTACATGTCTAATTACAGGCAATTTTTTTAAAAACAGGTAATTGCTGGTTAAACATAGTGGAAAGCTTATACTTTTTAATATTCACAGGATAATTCTCTCTTACTCTTCTATGCCTTTGACAGTTATTTTTAGAAATTACCGTCTGCTTTCTGACTCATTCATTATGCAGTCTGCATAAACTACCATGCAACATTCCAGGAAGAAATACCACATAGTTTAAAAAAATATATGCTTTCTGTCTTTTCTACCAGCTATCTCTTTGTGGGATTCAGGGAAAGCAAAACCTTAACACATTGAAGAAATACAATGAATAATCTATATCCCCACAGGAAAAAAAATGGACAGAATATCTGGAAGACAGTGCAATAAAATGGTCACGTACTTTCTCATAATTCAGGGAAAGCATTTTTTTCCATCAGTGAGGCTTAAATCAAATTCAGTTCAGTATCCATAAGATGCCATCCATTACAGAGAACTATTCACTCAAGTAGACACTTTAGTAAAAATCTTTGCTGTGTCTGCCACACAGCAAGATGATAGAGCTACAAAGATAAAATGCCAATTAAATTATTCTTTTTAGTGTTGAGTTCCTTTTAGAATGGTTGATATTTGCCAAGCACTGAGCTATGCCTTGAAAAGACAAGTTACTTGACCTCACACTAATTTTTTTTGCTTTAGGTACTCACAAGGTAGTCTTATTTTACTGTGCCATGCGACACATGCTTATAAAAGATGGCTTCTGGAAGCATGCCTTCCACCCATTTCCCCATATTTGCTTGTCACACCTGCAGGTTGATATAATGAAACAAAGCAGTATATGGCAGTATCTGATTATTTCCTTGCTGTTGTTCAAAATAACAATAAAAAAGAAGATATCTAGGGTGTTGTACATTCACTGTCTTCAGTGCTAGGCTAATTGCTTTATTGCTATTTCCCCTTAAAAATCCACGAAACAAAACATTACTAGACATCACTGTTATAAGTTTAATTTAATGAGAAGTTAAGTTCAGTGTGATTTACTAAATCATTGATATCTCAGTCAATCTGCATGTTGCTAACAAATATATCACCAAAGTGCTTAGGGAAACAAGGAAGTTTTTCTGGCTCATGACTATCTGGTTACATTTCTTAGTCTAGATTGACAAGAGAGCTCATGCCAATACCAGGGGCTAAGAAAACTGGCTATACCATATCCGCTGGATCGCTCATTGGTTACAACTTTTGCCTCCAAGCAAAGGACTAAATTTGGATACCTGTGGTCAGGAATGGTGATCTGCCTATAATTTTAGCCTGGAAAGGCAGAACCTGGGAATCCCCCAAAGTGAGCTGGCTAGTTAAACTTACTAATGATGTATCTCTTTGCTTAACTGGAGATCTGGGCTCATAGCAATAGGATGGAAGGGTGATTGAGGATGATTCCTGATATTACCCTTTGATCTCCACAAGTATGTACACACAAGTATGCAAACATACACAGACACAGACAGGCACACACAAAGACACACACATACACACACACCCCACATACATACATGAAAGGAAAAAAATTAAAGATCTATATACTAAGTGATTTCATACTAATGTACTTCTGTTTTTTAATGCTTGGCATCTAGACTGGAATCTTGAATATACTATGTAACATTGTCCCACTCAGTTATATCTCCAAACTGTATTTATTTATTTGGTTTTGACTACGGGCTAAATCTGAATGATTTCAAGCCAATTTAACTCCACAAGAATTTACAGAGATCACTGCACTTTAGCAATGACAACTTTTCTTTGCTTGAGTACACTTTAGTCACCTATTGAGCCACCTTTTATATCCAACTTTGTCCTTAAAAATCTGATTTTTTTTCCCCTACGGAAGAGGGAAGGGTGAGATTGGAGGAACCTAAAGATGGGAAGGTCCACTGTTGGACAAGACATTCCATTCAGGACAAGATGCTGCATCTAGGAACTCACAGCAGTGAGACTTGTCCTTACCAGACCTGCATAATGACTGAAATACCAGTATGCCTCACAGACTATGAGGAACTGAAGAGAGATAAGAACACAAAGGGAAACTTTAAGAACCAGAGCTGGAAAAGTGAAGGGAAATGCCCCTATCAGTAAGGTGGCTTAAGGAAGGGCAACTTGAACACCCATAAGAGTGGAGAAACCAGAGGGAACCCTGGGGTCCATAGAGGCAACCAGGTTGGGGGCAATTAGGTGGGTTGGTGAGGGGACGGTAATGGGGGGTGGGGGGCAGAGATTGGTACTCAATATGCTTATAAAACTAAAAAATTAATAATAATAAAAATTAAAATAAAAATCCAGTTTTGGCAAGTCAGCTAAACAAGAAGCCCCACCCTTGATATCTTATGGTCCCATCCTCCATAAACCCCCTTATAGCCTACCTTCCCTTAAAGAATGCTATTTGATTAGTTCAGTTAGTTTTCCCCTTACCTTCAATGTTTTCTCTTACAAATTTTGATCTGACTCACTTGTAGTCCCTTAACTTTGAATTCCAGCTATCCCATACTATGCATCACACCCAGTTTCAGACATATCTATACACATCACAAAGGTATTAAAAAAAAGTCTGTCTTACTATATTTTATCAGATATCACTGGATCATGTTCTCTGAAGCAGTATAATGGGCAGATCAGAATAAAAGGAACGGACAGGAAATGAAGGTGAGCATTCCAGACTGGATGTACTGGATAATGTAATAAGGAAACAAGAACCACAGTGGTTCTGGAACTCTCCTGTCTGTGAAACAGGAAGAAGGAAGAGAAGCCAATGAGGCTACTAGTACCTCATTTGTTGTGAAAGACACTATCTTGTTCTTTTAGGATGATGAGTTATTAATGGTTCAAGGACATCCCTTATGGACTGTGAGATAAGTTAGACTTAGGAGTAAAGCAAGGATAATATCTCAGTTCTTTAAGGATATTAGTAGTGTTCTAGAAGTGAGCAAATCTGGACAATGGACTACCCATAGTGTTCAAACTTCTGAAGGGTGAGCATTTGGAGAGATTCTGTTTGAGGCTTTTGCAGAAATTGAGAAAGTAGCACTGCCTGAAATAGCATGCATTTAACTCCATGGTTATGTCTACAGGAAAAAGAGCTCTGGATTTAAAATCCCAGGGAGCACAGTCACAATGTCGACTTACTTTCATCTAGATTATTTCTCTCCAAGATAATCGCAACAATAGTTTTGAAAAAAATAGGTCACCTAGATACCAAGCTATTTCATTGCAAGCCATCTGGGGCTAAAGATGGCTTTGAAATGAGCTGTTCTTGATTCCACAGTAGAAACCTGACATCAATGTTGATCGGTTGCAGCCTTGCTCTAGGTATTTGACATTCAGAAGATGTACTGAGCATTTGAGTCTGAAAGAAACAGACAATTCAGCATTTCAGTCCAAATCAGTGTGTTTTACATATCAAATATCACTACATGATACTTGGAACATGATGGATTATTTGAGTTTTAAAAGTTAAATGTTACCAAGCAATTGGAAGTTAAATTCTGTTAATGAATGTGAAATGTTTCCTGTCCTTGAGGTTTCTTTAAGAAGGGTAGCTAATTTGGTGCATACACAAATTCCCACCACTTTAGGTTTCTAACCTATGGTTAGTGATTCCTCTGAACATTTATTCTATTCCATGTGAAGAATTATGAAATAGTACCTGAGAAAGCAGGTTACACAACTCCATGTAGTGCCATAAATACCCCATACACCTATATGAATGAAAACTTTTTGCCAACTTCATATCCTTCCTATATTACAAAGATAATGCTTACTGCTTTTCTTCCCTATGGTTTTAGGGGCTTTAGTTCTATTCCAGCTGCTAATTATCAATGTAGAAAATAGAAATGGATCCACCTTTTGTACAAAGATAAGGGACTTAGTATTTACATATCACTGTTTCTTCCCATTTGATTCCATGTTGGGAGAAAGCACAGGATCTATTGTGTCCTTTCAAACAACAATAATATTAAACTGACATTAGTATAATATAAATATATATTAGTATAATTAGTATACTGATTATGATACCATTGTGTCCTGAAGATTTGCCAGGTGCTGAGGGCTTGGCCTGCGTCATGTTATTAATTCTCACAGAATCCTAGTGAGGTAAGGGTTATAACCCTATAGGTTGGGTCTGGAGTCTAAGGCCTGGACAGATTCAGCAGTTTGCCTAGACTATATAGCCGTGTGTCTGTCCCATGAGACCCATGTTGAACAAAATTCAGACTCTGACTTGTTTCCTTCCTCAGAAAGCAGTTGTGGGTAACTGACACCACTCCACTCTCTGCTCTTGCTACTACCATATTATTACAGTTCTTCCCTCTTTTTGACCTTATCAAGGAAATGTCTAAGATTAAGATCTTTGTAATGTTTATAGAATTTTTAACTGAGAAGAAATTGACTTGTGTGAATGTACTTGCAATTAAATCATGGCTTAGGCTGTTCCTCTTTCATATCTATTGAACTATGTGGCTCTTAAGTAGAGAGAAGGCATCAATTATTTCATCTCCAAAGATGAGTTTAATAATAGATAGTTGCAACCAAGTAATGCTTATGGAGTAAATGAGGGTATATTTTAAAAACAAAAAACAAACAAACAGGGCTGGAGAGGTGGCTCAGGGGGTAAGCCTCCGCCTTGCAGGCGGAAGGTCCCGAGTTCAGGATCCCAGATCCACGTATAGACTCCAGATGGAAGCGGGGGCGGGCCTGCGCTTCTGGCCCTTGTAGGGCGGAGCTGTGATACCCGGGCAGCAGGAGGTGGAGGTGTCCATGGTGGGTTTGCGAATTCGTCCATGGTTCTACACATACACAGACACACACATACACACACACACAGACACACACGTGCGCGCACATACACACAGTTGAATAAATAATAATAATAATAAAAAAAATTAAAAAAAAAAAGAAACATGACTTTAAAAAACAAACAAACAAACAAACAAATGAACAAACAAATTTTACCCATGCTAAACTAACATTATTCACTCTCCATGTCAGTGTAGCTTGAAGATGGAAAACCCGAAATGGGTAGATTTAGGCTTTGCTGTGCTGTGTGCTAGTGTGTGTGTGTGTGGGGGAGGGACAAATAGAAAAAGTATGTGTTCTTTTTCATGCTGGGACTGCACTGCCTTAGAATTCTGTCCATAATTATTATCTTCTTAGGCAGGCATTGTTGTTTTGTTTTCTTGTTTATTCTCTTTCATTTTTGCTTTTCTTTTCTTTTTTCCTTTTCTTGAGATAGGGAATCATGTATGTACCCAGGTTGTATTCAAACTCCCTATGTATCAGAAGATGACCTTGAACTCTTGACTCCCTGCCTCCACTTCTCAAGATTAAAGGCATGTGCCACCATATCCAACTCCTCTTTGTTCTTAATAAAATTTCCACTTTTCCATTAACCAATCTGTTTCAGCAACTTCAGATATGGGTTATTGATAAAACTAACTGCATCCTAAGAAAAACAACAGGTATTGATGCTGGAGTGAGATTTACTAACTGCATCCAGATCACAACAAACTGCGAATACACTGCCTTCTGTTTCCAATGGGTGAGAACACAGTGCTAAATTTATTACCTGTGCTGAAGGAGGAAGTGGTAGGCAGGGAACCCTAGGAATCATGTGGATGTCTTTATAAGATGAAATTATTATGTGGAAGGAGACAGAACATGTATGTGGAATGTATAGCCTTGGGCATACCCCAAGAAGGGTGCGACCATGGATGGACACATTAAAGACGGGGACAGTGAAGGAGCCTCCTCTAAGATCATGACTAGACAGCTGTCTCCATTTTACTGTGCTTCTCTCCTATCAGACTTCTGTCTCAGCACTCACTCTATCCAATCATACATCTCTGGACAAATCAAATCTCTCTTAATCTCTTAATTGGCAATAGTGGTTGATATGGAACTCAAATCAGACAATTTAAAGCTATTTTCCAAATAAAAACCACATTCCACATGCTTGTGATTATTTTATTTCATTTATTTATTTATTTATTTATTTGTGTGTGTGTGTGTGTGTGTGTGTTCGCGCGCGTGTGTGTGTGTGTGTGTGTGTGTGTGTGTGTGTGTGTGTAGAAGAAGGCACTGTGTGTGCTGTGTAGGACTAAGGGTGACTTTCAGTAATCATCCTGGGTTGGTCTACTTCCATATTGCTTTTGTCTAGAGTTTCTCAAGCTCTGCCTTCCAAGGTCTAAAGTACAGGTTGCTGCCATTTCCTTCCAGCTTTTTACATGGGGCCTGGGATCCAAACTAAGATCCTTCTGCTTGCAAGGCAGAGGTTTAACTTCTGAACTCTATCTTCAGCCCCAGATTGCTATTATTTTTATTCTATTCTTTTAGAATTTGATACATGAGTATAGCAAATTTATGCTATTTTACCCTTATTACCCAAACTCACCCTTTTGCATGTTATTATTATAGGCATTGTCTTTCTAAAAATTCCACAATCATAACTTGTGATTTCTTGATAATTAGACTTAATTAATAATTGGCTATCTCAAGATTCTGCCTGTAGATATAGATCTTTATGCCTTTTAGCTATTTTATTTTGTCACAAATATTCTAATCAGTAGATTCCACCTTTTGAAAATAATAAAGTCAGCACAGTAGGCTAGAGTAATTATGGGTCCAAAAGTCATGTCTTTGATGGTTCTGCTCTTAGTCTGGAGTTCAACTTCTTACCACTCCAAGCAGAATGATGAAGACAATCCTGTAAACCAATGTACTTTCTCTGGTTCAAAAAGTAAGTGCAATACTTGTTTTTCATCTATATCTCTTAATAAGTGGATTTTTCTTGTTTATTTAAGTTCCTGATTAACGAACATTATTTTTAGTTTGGACATTGACAAATATATTCTAAAAAGATAAGTCTATTTGATATAAAGAGCATTAGCTATGACAACATTAGTTCTTAATCAAAACTTTGGATATTAACAAATATATATATATATATATATATATATATACATACATATATTTACACACACACAAACTATGCATGAGTCCTGACTTGTCAACACTGGAAACATTCAGGTAGAATTAGGGTATTTAGGATTAGTTTTCTCATACATCTACCAAGTAGTACTTTGTTCCAAATGAGTTCCTAGAGTAAGTAAAAACAAGAAAAACTTCTAGAAGACACATTGAGCCTCAGAGGGTAAGACATTATCTATCCCATCCTTATCTATTATTCATACACAAGAGATGTGATATATATGATCAAGTAAGTTCTTACACTTCTTATAGTACTGATGAGCATTTTAATGTTTTTATTTCTTCTTTAAAAATGTCAAACATGTATACAATAAGGTTAAATTATAGTCCATCCTCTTTCCCTCCCACTCACTGGAGCCTTATCCCCCAGCATATATCTATCACAATTTCATGCCCTCCCCTTTTTTTAAATAATTGAGTTCAATTAGTTTTGCCTGTATGAATATGTGTTTGTCCTTTGTTCTTTTAAGAAAGATATTTACTATCTGATGTCAGTCTAAGCAATCTTCATTAAAGAACGCAAATTTGGACTTAAATACAAAATATTTCCAGAAGTATTTTTATTAATTTTTTATTTTTCTACTTTTATAAGCATATTGAGTGCTCATCCTTGCTGCCCTCCACCCCCTCCTCCTCCCAGCTCCTCCCTTCCCTTCATAAGTCCTTCCACTCCGTCCCAACCCCAGGCCTGTATGTTTCTTTGGACTTCAGGGTTCACTCTGGGTTATTTGCTCTTGTGAGAGTTCAGGCCTCTGTGGCATATTAAGTTGCATACTTTCAGGCCATCCCACTGATAAGGGCATTTCCCTTCACTCGTCCAGTTTTAGATCCCAAGGCAGAAATATTTTTGTACTAATATTCACATTGTTTTTCTATGTTGTAGCACTGAGAATAAAACCCATGGTGTTGGGCATGCTGTACAAATGCTTAACCACTGAGCTCTATCTTCAGCCTAGTAATAAAGACCTTAAAAACCATGGGTAATTTTAATCTGTGAGACTTAAATGTTGCCTGATCTGGCAGAATGAAAATACTTCCCACTCCAATGTCAAAACACCTCCCAGTAAAATTAAGCACAGAGCTGAAGCATGTGATTATCACAAATTTTTACTTTCTGCCCTACCCAGCCTTGCTGTAACTCTGTTCTTGCAGTGTTATATACATCAGCACTATAAAAATTTTTAAAAGATGCATTTTGCATATTTTAGATCAATTTTTTCAAATATCTATTTTCTAGACAAGAAGAAATGGTAAAATTGAAATAAAAACCCTCATTAAAACATATTACTTAGATTTTACTATTCTTAGTGAAGAAGGTTGAGATATAAACCAAGTACTGAAGCCCTTGGATATTAGATATGTTACACAGAGCAGGATCATATAACAACTCTCTTATTTTTTGTAATTATAAAGGTGTAAATTCTGAACAAGAAGAAAACCAGATTTATCAGTACCCAGCTGTAATCCCAGTAACTTAGGCGGCTGAGTAGAAAGATTGCAAATTCAAGAGTTTGTACCAGTCAGTGAAAAACTGTCTCAAACTAAAATAACAAAGGGTTGGGATGCAGCTCAGTGATAGAACACATTTCTATGTGCATGGCTAGGTTTAGTCTCCAGCATCACTCACACACTCTGTAATTAAACTGATAGACCTACGAGTTAAGCTACTTAAAACAATAAAAAGATAGTTCTGGCAGCTGTGATTACTTTGCAATTTTTCTCATGAATTATGTTCTTTTCCCTATTGGAAAATACTATTTTCAGGAAAGATAGCTAATAATTTTTTCTGATTTTTGTACATTAAGTTTATAGCGACTTTATAAATCCAAATGATCAATTTACTATTACTGATTTAGGAGGTAGAAAAGACATAATTAACTGATTAGTTAAGTTAAATAGTGCTATAAGTTGGTTATCTGTTGGATATTGTTAGATTTTGTGCTGTATTCTTCAGATTCTCCTGCAGTTTGCATTTTCATTTCAAATTTAAAAGAAAAACTTTCATCACTTCTTCAGCTATTTGGAAATGCATGATGTATTAATGTTAATTAAATTCACTCTATTGGCCACAGAGCAACACAGCCTATTCATCTCATCAACACTGTTGCTTTCTTGTACAAGTTCTCCCCTCTTCCTTTCACTGTACTTCCCAGGAACTGGAAAGTATCAGCACTATTTTGCTAATACTCCTCTTGATGAAGGTTGGAGACATAAATGGCTAAAGTTGGTTATTTGTTGCATGCATTTGAATATATATTTCATTCTGTAAAATGTTATAGAAGATTTAGGCAACAATGTCTTCATAACTTCAGGATTTAAAGAAAATTCAGTGTTTAGAGATTCAATGCACATATTAGGCACACAGCCTACTTGGCACTGAACTCTTGTCTTAGACCTTTATTTATGGAATTATAACTTTCTTTATATTTGATTTATCATAGTAAGTATGCCACTATGAAGCTGATGACTAAGAACTAGGACTTTACAGTAAGAAAAGATTATGAGCAAAAAATGTGGATCTTTTTAGAACCAGTTTCATAATCCATGGGGTCACAGTTACTCTGAATGTTGTTGATAAATTAATGATGCTAAGTTTTAAGCAAGAACAAGAGATTTTATCCTGGCTTACAATTTTCCAGTTACATGTCTTAGTCCAGCTTGGAAGAAGAGCTCACACCATCAGGAACTGATAGAACTGGCTGATAGGACAGCTGAGAGAAGGTATGTAAATCAAAGAATGCCCAACTCCTTGAGTCAGTTCCCTCCATCTTATCCACCTGTCCAGGGAATAGTTCTTCTCACCACGGACTGGGTCCTCCCCATTAATCAGACAATCTCCCGAAGGGCTGCGCAAGGCCCAACTCAACTACTACCTCTTTTATAAATGTGCCCAGAGCTCAAACTTTCAGTTGTCAAGTTGACACCCACATTTATCACACATGGACACTTCATCAGGGAATCTTTTTTTTTTACAATTTCACATAAAGGGTTCAAGGGTGAAAAAGAAAAGGAGTAATGCTTGGATTATATTGAACAGATGATTTGGAGGCCCATGGGTCACATCTACTCCTTAACTCACTCCAAGAGGGTCTAGGAATGTTTTCATCTGTGTCTTGAGAGAAGCAGCTAGAAGGTGCAATGGGACTCTCAAGGAGTCTGTGTGGAGAATTCTCCTGAGCAAGGTAGAAGGGAAAGGGTTGATTTTGCTGTTTTTTTAGTGTGCCAGCTCCAGAGCCCCATAAGAGCCTCCGAAAGCTTTGTACACATGACATGTCTTTGGTATAAGTCACCTTCAAGATCATTTCTCCTTTCACTATGAAAGGTTCCAAGGCTACAGTGAAGCCTTCCATGAACCCGCTGTCCTCATTTGTTAGTGTTCCAACTTTGGAGAGAGAGCAAGAGATGGAGAGTCAGAACAAAGGAAAGGAGAAGCTCTCTTCCACATACCCCCAACACAAGTGCACACGCACGTGTACACACACACACACACACACACACACACACACACACACACACACACACACATGCATGCAGAGCAAATCAAGTCTATATCTTCAGAGACTAGATAAGCTAATGTCCAAGATGGAACTGTGAACTAAAGAGATTTTTAAGATTTGCTAGACTGTCCATTTTCCCTGCAGAATCAAAGAAACATCATATCTAGTTTGTATATTTTAATGACAAAATAAAAAAGCTTAAACTTTTTAATCCATGGATTATATTTTCTTAAATTAACCAATTATGGATCAGAAGAAATGTCTCTTTTATCAGCTGGAAACTCTTGTTTGTTGAACACCAGACCCAAATCTACATAATCCTGTGGGGCATTTGAATGCTTTCCACCTCAAACCTGCTAAGGCATTAGCCAGATGTCCCTGTAAGGAAGGTATTCTTGCTACACATTCCTCATAATGTTCTCCAAGAACAAATAAAATGTAAAGTGAGAACACAGACAGCACTAGGATCTAATGTCTAATTAAAGAATCAGACTGAGATACACCAATCACAGGTATAAAAAACAATAAGGAGATAATTGCCATTACAGACTTCCTAAAAAATGAGTTTGTTATTAGCACACTGTGAAGCAAAACAGATTATTGCTGGTGATCAGGGAGCTGCAGGTCTGGCTGCAGTCTAAGTGTCTTGCTTAAGGTAGAATTTCTTACTTATGGATAAGTCCCTGGGAATAGGGCATTCCCTGTGATCCCCAGCATATATGCATTTCTGTGTGCTTCCGGACAAACTGGTGATCGTATGAGAGTTTTCCATAGTTTTCTAGAATCCTCTGAACAATGGGAGCTATGGCTACGACAGCAAGCTGTGGCCAAAAGTTTGCAGTGTAATGGGCACTAATGAGAGTTAGGGTGAAAGTCTTGTGATCTATACTGCCACCATCCCGAAAAGTAAACCTCACATACGTATGGGGTTGTGAGAAGGAATATTTCCAAAATGAGCTACTGGTTCTCTTCTGTGAAAATCATAAAACCCTAAAACTGGAAAACCCAATGAGAATGGGTGTTGCAGCCCTTTATCATGTCTTTAAAACCACTTCCTTATCCTTGCTTAGACTTGTCTCTACAAGATAAAGTTGATCAGGGCAGGAAAATCTGTCCCTTCAGGCTTCTAAGAAGAATAATACAATTCTTCCTAATAATACAATGTCTTAAGTTGTAAAAGCTATGCTTTGCTAAAATATCCACTTGCTACATTACATGTTAGATATTGCTTCAGGAAAGAAAAGCAAAAGCTTTTTACCTCACCTGAATACTAAAACAGTGCTTCAACAAATGAAAAAAATGTAAATTTTGCAGGTTCAGAATATGATATACCAAAATATGACTTCTTAAACAGTGTAATAAAGTATAGAACATATAAATCTATTCTTTTAGACTGTATTTATTTTTCAGTTTTAGAAAAAAACTTGAGATATTTCTTTTGTAAGAAGGGAGAAGTAAAAAGTGTATACAGTTTTCTAGAAACAAATATTTTGATTGCTTCTTTGAATAAGCTGCCAAAAATATTTTATTTTTGCTCTGCATTGCCCACAGAGCTTATTAATGCATTTGTTGTTTGACCAAAGAAAATAATCATTCAGAAAGCTGACAGGGATGGCAAAAATCATTCCAGATTTTAAATGAAGAAAAACAGTTTTCTCTCAGTAGAGCATGAGTCAGTGTTTTCTTCTCAGCTCCAGAGAAATCCTGTGAGTCATAATTAAGTATTGGGTCAATGCTGCTAGTTGAGATCAATGAACAGTGAGATCAATATCTGAGCTTGAATACAGCACAGGCAGGCATGATAGACTTCAGTAAGCTGTTGGTGGGGGTGGGGAAGGAATAGACAGCTCAAGATGTACCCTTTCTGCTACTCTGGGTCTCCCTTCCTTATCAATCCAGAGGATGATGATGTGTTAGTTTTGGCTGATCTATGAAAGATCCAGCTTGAGATTTTATTTAAACACACACACACACACACACACACACACAAATACCCTCTGTTAAAAGACAATAGCTAAGCCACTGTAAAACCCACACTGCATATGTTATATGTACATTGCTATATGACATTGCATTATTTGTGACCTTTTACTTTCCTCCTACTACTGTCAGGTTATATATATATATATATATATATATATATATATATATATATATATATATATATAAATTTTTTCTTTTGTATATTTAATGAGGTTGTTATGAGATTTTGGCAGGTTTGAAACATATTCCTTATGATATCTACTCAGAAATGTCTTTAGTGGTCACATAACAAAACAAAACCCTGATGCTTAGATATTGAAGTAGGAGGCAGGAAAGCCTCCTTTTCCCCCTGGCCTCCCAGGGTCAATTAACTCTTAAATTTTTGTGAGGCAAAGAAGGGATCTCTTTTCCTTTCTCCCTTTCCCCTCCTTCCCTTCCTCCCTTCCTAAATATCCAGTAAGTATTTAGTGAACATTTGGTATGAACTAGGTCAAGGTGAACATTGGCTCTCACGCAACTTGAAATCTTGTGAGTGAAACCCAAGAGTAACATGGGTAAAGGTAGTAGGCCACATGGCAGGTGACAAGCACTAATTAAAAAGGTAAGACACAATAAGAGAACATCGAGGTGCATAATAAGCAGCTTAATTTGGTCAGGAGTTAGAATGTTGCTGCTCCAACATGCTGTTTTGCACATGTGTGAGAGCAGCACGAGGTAACCTCATATTGCTGAGTAGTTGGTTCCTCATAAACCACTTCCAAGGTGTTTCCTAGTCACTGACTTATGTTCCTATGTTATTTGAATGTCAGAAAAAAATTCTGGAAATGTGAGTATTAATGGCTTAGAAAAGGTCCCAGCATAATGCTGGGCACACAGTCATATTTTTGAAGACTTGACCTTGAAAACCTGAAATAGGAGCAAAGGTTTATTCACTAAGATTTCACATGCTTGGCAATGTTTAGTTTTCTCCCTGTGAGAAATATTTCAAACAATAGTGACAATGATCAGTTGCTCTAAACACTTGCTGTGACAGATGAGTTGTCATGTTGGTTCTGTAAGTGGCATTCCTCTGCATCCTCACAGTGACACTGAGGAAAGCATGCCTCCATGTGTGTTAGTTCACATAAGTGGAAATGCTAACAAGGTTGCCTGACTGCTCATCATCAAACAGTTTGCAGAGTCTGCAGAGTTGGAGCTAAGTGATGTGTCCTAAACCAGCCAATGATTTTCATGACTCTGAAGCACACTGGAGTGAATAAATCTTGTGTTATCCAGTCAAAAGCAAGTAACTTAGTGTAGAAGTCTACCTAACCTAAAGATGTAAAATTTGCTTTTCATACTTGAATAGCAGCACTTGAGTAGGTGGTGTGGAAAACTTCTGCATAATAAAATGCAGGTATTGATCTGTAATCTCAAAGGAAATTTATGACCCTGTTTTTTTATTTCCATACAATAACAGAACAAGATGGATATGTAAATTACTATTTACTTACTTGTCTATTCCTATTATCTCTCACTAATCTCAGAATATAATTCATGAGTAAATGCCCATTCCTTTTTCAAGGTGGTTGACTGAATGGACTGTCCAATATTGCTCTGTCTTTCATTGAGGCTGCTACTGCTTGTATATTCTTTGCTGCTTTTGTAAAGCTCAGTACCAGACCCAAGGCTTCACCTGTGCTGGCCAAGGACTCAATCAGTAAGCTATATCCCCAGCCTGACCACAGTATTTGTGTCAGAGAATGTTCCTTAGCCGCTGTGGAGATACTTCACTTGGAAAAATCCTTGCTTTGTAGATTGGAGGATCCGTGATTGATTTTTGAGAATCCACGTAAAAAATAAAATTCATGTGTAGTGGTGCACCCTTGTACTTCCAGTATTGGGGTTCACTGGCCAGCCTACCTAATCCCAGACCATCCTTCAGAAAAAAAGATAGACAGCACCTGAAGAGCAACACCCAGGGTCGTCCTCCAGCCCCCGCATGCATGGGGATACATGTGCATGCACACTCCACACATACAAACACATGCACCTACAAACACATGAACATTCATACATGAGCATAAAATAACAAAATGAAAAGAAATAAAGTAAATGGTACATCATACCTATTTTAATGACTGTAGCTGTTCTGCCTGAGCGATTTGTTGTCTTCTTATTTTATGGTCTAGGGTATTCTGTCTGAGTTGGCTCTGGTTTCACTGGCGATACCAAAGGGCCTTTAAAGCTTTTCTGTAGTATTTTAATGTCATTCCTTGCCAAAAGGCTAGGCCTCGAAAAAGATAATTGGAAATTGTGCTTCTTGATGGGTGCTGGCATTATTCCAAGTTTAATCAGACACCAGAGACCAATATCCCTTCTTTGTATTTTACTACCTTCTGTCTTCCTTTCTTCCTTCTCTCCTTACCTCCCCCCCTCTATTTTTGTCTCTCCACCCCCTCTCTGCTTTTTGAAAGTAAATGCCCATTCCTTTTTCAAGGAAAAATAAATGAACAATAAGTGAAAACAAGTGCTTTTCAAAAAGCAGCTGTAGGATGACCAGCAATTTTTCCCCATTTATGCTTGGCAAGGGAAAAAGAGTGTTCTCTGACTGGTTGTGTTATCCTTCATGATGGCAGGGACCCTGTATCCATAATAAAGAACCATCAGTTTGCAACTTGACCCTTTAAACATCATTAAGAATATGTCCAAATTTTTCAACTGGTTTACTGAACTTTGTTCTTAATAAATGCATTGTCAAAGACTCTCAAACACTAGGTTGTTTTGTGACCTCCAGTTGTATTAAACATTAATACAAAACAATTTCCCAGAAGTTGCTGCGTATTGTAAACGTTCTGAACTCATTGGTGCTAATGCAAAGCAAAAAACAGTGTGTTTCTTACCGAATTAATAACAATGATACTAAACTACTACATTCATTATATAAAATTAATGATGTTCGCTGTGGCTTACAAGGTCTTACAGTGATGATAGTACTTAAAGATGTCACATGGCTGATAGGTGGCTTCTAATCTTGTCATAATATCTCTGTGGTTGTATGCTGATTGCTACATGCACAGTGCATAGAACTTTAAATGTGAGACTTTAGAAATAAGTTCTACCTTCATTTACTTCTTTTTTTTTATTTCTGCTCATACAAACTTAACAGGTACACCGGTCCCCTCCCTCCCTCCACCCCCCCCAATTCTGCTTCCTCCCTCCCCTCCCCCATCCCTCTCCATCCCCCAGTGCCTCCCCCCCAATACCCAGAACATCCTTTAATGTGCATGCCAAACTCTCCTCTGGGTCCTCCTCTCCGATGAGGTGCAAGGACCCAGTGGCATTTCCCAGAACCCTTTCCTGTGTTCCCCTTAAGCATAGGAACATTACTGTGGCTGTCAATCCCTAGCCTTCAAGGATCCTAGTGCCTTTGGTTCATGCTAGACTTTGTGTCCAACAATAATGTGTTGGACATTGCACAGGGCATACAAACACCTATTATGATTGCTTCAGCCCTAACTTGTGTGGAGTATATCGCATATCATTGCTCCTCCCATCCTTGTACTCTTACAATCTTACTGCCCCCTCTTCTGCAAATTTCCCTGAGCTTCAGGATGGGGAGAGATTAGCCTGGCCTAATTCCAGGTGGTTGATATAGAGTCTCTGATGTTCTGAATTATGGTTTGTTAATTTTTTTTTCAGTTTTGCTGCTCCTGCAATGCCCTTGGCTCCATCCTGATGGGTACTTCTTAATGCAAGATACTATGGGAATACATAGGGCAAATAAAGATTTCTGTTAACTCCTCTGTTGAGGTGAACCCGTTGGTAAACTGTCATCCAGTACAGAAATAAAGATGATACTGACTTTAAAAGATCTACGAATTCAGGGCCTATATTTTGAATCCTCCCTGTGTGCATGTGTTGATGGAATCTTCTAGATCACCCTTTCTTTGCTTTTCTTTTAACAGAGAATGTCAAAATTGTTGTATCCATGCCATCGTGATTATAATGACTGATTACTTGACTTCCACTGCCTGCAACCAAGCTGCAGCCTCAAGATACATCTAAAGCACAAGAGCGTGCCCCTTCTGTCACTCCTGACTGCAACCAGGAGTGTGTCTGATTTTATGGCCTTTTATCCTCTCCTTTTAATTGTTAGTGATTTTATTTATCACATCTTCTGTTGACTTCACAAATAATACTCTCTTCTTTTTCTTCTTTTTAATACTCACTTTTTATTTCCTGGGAGCTTAAAGAAAAATCTTTGTTAATCATGTTGTATTTCATACCAACAGTCACAACAGCCTTGGAGTTGTATTATAATTAATAATAGGCATCAAGATTAATGCATAGCTGTGATAAATTTGTTTTTGTGCTTTTGATTATTTAGATACTTCCTGAGTCTCAGATTCTTCATTATTAAAGAAGAGTGTCAGAAATTTTGGTGAGGATTAGTATATTAACATAGTAGAGCAAAAATATGTAAAGTGGTTTATATGTATACATGTATATATATGAATAATTGCATGTGTTAATTTAAGTTTATGTTTTTAAATTGTCTCTTCTGGTTATTGTTGTTTTGAAGATAGACTGAGCTTTACAAAGCTGATATCAAATTTTGAAATGCAGAGCATATAAGATCTATGCTAGAAAAAATTTAAATGTAAATATAATGTTAGACAGAGATGTCATAGCTAGATACAGGTGACAACCTGACAATTGAAGGTTTACACTCTGGGCACATTTGTAGAGCATTAGTAGTTGAGTTAAGCCCACAGCATGCAGATTGTTCAGTTGATTGGGAAGGCCCAGCCCATAGTAGGTGGGACTAGTCACTGGGCAGTGAATAAAATAGAGAGAACTATTTAAGAAACTATTAAGAAAGTTAGCATCTTTCTGTGCACTTGGCCAGACCTACTGGTCTGGCAAGTAAGGACTGTTTCTATGATGTGGCCAGTTCCCTTGTCCCTGGTGCTGATGCGTGCTTTCCTGTCAAGCTCGACTAAGAAATGTAAGTGGACTGTGGTTAGAGAATAAACCCTTTGTTCCTTAAATTAGTCTGATTGTGAATTTTATCATCAACATGTAGAGCAACTGTAAGAGGAGATTTACTAATGCATGTGACAGAATTGTCCAGAGGAAAAAGATACACTTTCTCAGGATAGTGCAACTAAGCTACCATGGTGGAGAAGACCTTGATTAAGACACAGAAGTTTCATACAAACATTCCCTCATTTAGTCTTCTCCAAAAACAACCTCGCAAGGTCTGTGAATACATAACCAACAGTCAGAGCACAGGATTCATCAATGTTTAGTACTCATCTCTCATGTTTAATAAAGAGCTCCTTGATTGTATTTTTGGAAAATTTACCATTAATGTTATATATATAGCATTTATATTTTATACTAATGAATGAAGATATATGTTTAAAAGAGGGGAAAATAATAGTACCTATCAAAAATTTAAAGGTTACTTTTACCACTCAAATAAAGAAGTCTTTAATGCTATATTTTATATGTATACATGTATGTGTGTGTATGCATGTATGTGCCTGCGTATGTGTGTGTTATTGTTACATATCCAAGTATATATAGTTATATATCAAAGTAATATATCAAATTACAAAGCTTCATGAAGAAAAATTCAATTTCTCCCCATTCCTGAAGCAAAGCACTCCAAGGCATTGCAGAAAAGTCTGTGCAAATAGCAGTAAGCTACACTTACTTCTATTTGTCTAAAAATTGTTAGTGCTCAAAAATTTCCATAAACATTAATTGAGAGCATTCCTGCTATCCCCGTTTTTTTTTTTTGTTTTAGAAATTAGTGACATGGTGGTCTAGTAGTTCTTTGAATATTTCAACTTTTTATTTTGATGATAAAATGTGATGTCAGCAAGCAAGCCAGTATTCATCAGTATCTATCAAAGCAAGAAACCAAATTGCTCTGCACAGCTAAACCATTCTTTGCACAGAAAAGATGGTCCGCCATCCACAGCTTACTGAAAACTAGGCAGCAAGAATTCATAGGACACCATAAAAACTCAGCAAGTTTGAATGTTCCCTCCCCAGTGCACATATGCTATCATGCCTATATTTTGTGTCCAGTAGAGTCATTAGGAGCCATTTTTAACTTTGGTGTGCAGTGTTGCAACCAGAACAGCTAACCATGTAGAGCTATTTATTCAACACAGAAGGTGGGAAGTCACTAGTTTTGGGGAGTCATCCACAATTTCCATTTTGAGAGTAATCAGGCTAAAGAACACATAGCCTAAGAAGAGTCTGGCTGGAAGCATGAGGTCCTAACACCAACAACTGGGAGTTCCCAAAAACATACATTAATGGAAAGAAGCTTACAGCATTGATTGGGATCATTTATTGGATTCTGACCTGCCCTGAGCACTGCACTAAGGGTTTCATAGATTTACTTAGCAAGTAGGCAAATGTACAGCACAATTTATAAGAGTTCATAATGCCCGTGGTAGAATCCAGCTGTACTTGTCATTGGCTATATGTATGTGGAGCTTTATGTTCCCCCTTGTCCTCCCATGAATGAAGATAAAATAGCAAACACCTAACAAAGCTGACAGCTCATATATGAAGTGATAGCACAGCTAATGCCTGATAAAGTTGCTATGAGGATTATATGAACTAATACCACAGATCCCTAAAAGAGTTCTTGGTGTATTAAAATTATATCACGCATATTGATGCAATAATACCAAACAGAATGCTACAAGGTATATGCTGTTATTATTTCCTTTTATGAATCAAGCAAACAGACTCAAAAAGGATGAAAACATGTTCAAAGCTACACCCTGATTATGTAATACACAGAATGTTCATATACTACTATCATCAGTGCTAAACTTAAAGGACTTTCTTTCCTGTAATTTGCAAATGCTGGGGTCTTTGTTTTTGATCTAGTGATTTTCCTGAGAACTAAACAAAAGAGACCAGTGCAGAGCCACTCATTCAGAAATTATGGTTGCTAACATTCATTGATGCTTACTAGGAGCTGCACACAATACTCAACGCTCTCTACACAGCAGGCATAGCAAGGGCCAACCTATCATCACTTAAGAGAAGAGGAAATAAATCATGCTTTAGTGAGACCCGCTTAATCACCATAACATGTGACAGTGCTAGACCCAAAGCCATGTTCATCTTACTCAAAATCCTGCCTAGCTGAGGTTATTTACTTTTTGCTGCTTCTCTTTGGTCTCTTGGTGGCAGCTATTTCTATGTCACTTGGCATTCATTGGCTGTGGGTGTGTGCAAAAAAGTTGCCAACCTGCCAGTGATCTTAAGGGCTGAACTGTGCCCTACTCTCCATTGCCTACCTGAGTGCTTTCCAAGTAATAAATAGCTATTAAGTGTTGGGTGGAATTCAACTTCAAGCTGGGAGTCAGATCATGGTACATTAGAAAATACCTGGCATAACTGAGTCTTTACCCCTCACTAGGGCAGAAGACTCAGAGAGAGATTTGGCATTCACACAAAAGGATGCTCCAGGGAATGGGAGGGAGGCACTATGAGAAGGGAAGAGAGGGAACGGGGTGAAAGGAAGACTAGAAGAGTGTGCAAAGGGGGATGACTGTGGACAGGAGGAGGGAGGGAAAGGATGGGGTACCTATTGAGCTTGTATGATTAGAAAAAAATAAAATGTGGGAGAAAAGAAGAGATAAACTCAATCGTGCTTTGAAATAAAAAAATACCTGGCATATATATTAACACCAGGTTGAGATAATAAGCTTGAGTTCAGTTTCTCTATGTGTTGACTAATAAATTAAACAAAATTTTCACATTGAATAACGTGAATGTGGATTTGAGCAGGTATCACGCACACATCTTGCTAACTTTTCTGTATTTTTTTTGTCTTACCTGTCCATGTCTAAGCTTCCCCATCTATAAATATAAAATAAGAAAAATACCACTTTCACAGGATAGTGGATAGGAGTCAAGCACACCATTGAGAAATGTGACTCATCTATGGACAGCACTCAACAGGGTTCATCTGATAAATAAAACATTTAAGTCAAGAAACTTAAAATTCCTTACTATTGAACTTAATATTTCTTATTATTCAAATAACTGTTCTTACCTAAATCTAAAACCTCTTTAGATGGTAACATATTTGTGAATAACGGATATTGTGAAGCAAATATGGTAAAGAGGGAGGAAACAGAAAAGGACCTTGCACTACAGGAGGAATTGCAGGAAGACTGCACTGTACAGTAAACAGCTTCACTCTCAACCCTAGAGACTCAATCCCCCGTGGTTATCTTTGTGTTGTTAAGAAGTCTGAGAAACGTCCCAGTGTGTGGGCTTTTCTTTGTTTTCCAGGCTCCATGACAGGGGAATTTCAGATGTGGAACTCACTTATTTAGAATATTTCATCTCACATTTGGAAAAAGCTTTAAGAACTGGGAAAACTATAGAACCACCAAGAAGAAGAAAAAAAGAAAAAAAAATAAGAATAATCACTGAAATCCTTTGACACCTGTTCATGTTTTCAAAATACACATGCACATGTAAACACACACACACACACACACACACACACACACACACACACACACACACACACACCTAGCCCATCAATACAAAAATCCACATTATATGAAGTTGTACCATTTGGAGGTTACTTGCTGAGACAGATTGAACTAAGTTACTATGACAGATTGAACTGGGTTCCTACCAAATTCACACATGAAACTCCAGCACTCCAATGTAGATGTATTTGGAGAGGAGGTCTTCAAAAATGTAATCAAAGCCATATGGAAACCTATTGCATTTGACTTACTTAAAAAATATTCAAGAAAAGACAGAAAAGAAAGCATCTCAGGTGAAATGGGAATCTCTAGAATGGGTACTAATCTGCATCAACTGGAGTTGGAAATTTTGCCTATGTTAAAGATGACTGATTAATCAGAACTTGGTTGTGGAGAGTTGTAATGTGTCAGGTACAGTGTCAAATTATCTCGGACTAACTTTACTCTCCTTAATCATTCATGGTTCACCTCTGTATTTGACAAAGCATCTGTGTGACTCACAGGCAAATTATTTTGAAATGTACAAACACATCCCTGGTCTCCACCAAGCACAGATTAGGAATGTCATGAGATAGCAATAGGCTTATAACTGAGATCTCTCTACTTTGTATCCATAGTATGACTGTCTTTTGTTTTGTTTTTGTAATATCCTTCTGAAACTGTTACCATGTGGGGATAACCTAAATCTGGGTTCCTAGGCCAGTGTGATTCATACATACTTGGCTCCAGAATAGCCTATCCCTTATTCCTTTTGAAGAGTTGTTTTGTGTCAACATCTGAAAGGAGGATATTTGTACAAGGTAGGAAAGCTACACCAGAGATCTTTCTAATGCACAGAAGAGGCTGTATGGATCTGGAAGACAGGACACCATCTGCCCAGGACCACCCGCACCAGCACACTGATACTGCACATGCAGCCATCTCTACTGGAATAAAATGAACTTGTGCTGCTGAAGTCATTCAGTGTGTTAGAGTAAACACCCACCAAGGCAGACAAGTGCACCAAGAGTTGAAGTGAATTGTTTCCCGACCTCTGATAAAAATAGAGATTATATATTTTTTTCCAACAAAGAATCAGAGCAGCTTTTAAGAGAAGGGACTTTCATATCTCTTTTATGACAGGATGTCTGTTGAGAAGATGCCATTTGGATCCTCGTGTTTTCATATTGCAGACAAGAAGAAAAATCAGTAACCTGCTCAAAAATACCTTCTTTTTTATATAGTTTCTTTTTACTAGCAATCACTTCCTTAAGTACCTCCCTCCAGTCAACAATCTTGGACAAGAGTCTCTGGTAGGCAGACCAGTCACACTGCAAGTGTACTTAGCAGTGACACAGGCTTTTTGTTAGATGTTTTGTTGGATGGTTCTCTTTTGTTTTCTGAAAACAAAAGTTCTTTTCCAATTCCATCTTCTTGAGTGAGCCATACTTGGCAATTTTTGGTTAAAAGTGGCAGAGCCTGGCCTGATTTGATGCTTGAGGTTTTAGTGCCTTTGAGAATTGCAGGCTTGAAGGAGTACTCTGGTTCACACTGATTGAGAATGCTTTTTCATTCTTCCCTCCAAAAATAATTTTTTGATACTAGCTTTGTGCCTGGTGGCTGAGCAAGGTCCTAGGAACCAAGCAGTGAAACAGTAGGCTCTTACTTTGTCCTCAGTTTACATCAGTACGTAATCCAAGGTTGTCATGCAAAACTAATCAAATTAATAATGTGGACATTTCTAATGAGAGTAAGTACAGCAACTAACATAACACAGAGCAATGGATAACTTTAAACTGCCACTTGGAAGGAATCCAAGTTGTAGTAAGGATTCTACTTGAGAGTGACATTGGATAAGGAAGAAGTGATCGGCCATGTTAAAATGGGGAGGAGAGTTCAGCACAGCTGGTACAAAGGCCCTGAGACAGAATTACCTTGATTTGTCTAAAACTGAGGATGAAAATGAAGTGGTTGTTGGATAGGTGTAAAAAATGTGTTTTTGTTTTGTTTTGTTTTGTTTTTATGTATATATGTGTGTGTTCTTTAGGAAATCCCTGCACAATTTAAATAAATGATATGACTGTATTCTATTTGTACAAAAATTTACCATCCTCATGGCACCAGTTGCAAATATTCATAAATAAAGTTCCACTGGGACACAGTCATACCTAGTCACCTAAGGATTGTCTATATCTGCTCTGGGCTATGAAAAGACACTTCAGAGGTGTGATACAGGCAGGGGCCTGCGAAGTCCAAGGTGTTTATAATCTGTCACTTCACAGAGAAATTCTGCTGAACAGAAGTGGGGCAGCAGTCAGGAGGCTGTGCAGCTGCTAATCCAACAGAGATACAGCAGTGTCTGGGACCACTGCGGCTGATAGGCGTCATAGATGTGGGGAGGAATGTAGATCTAGGACATGTTTTGTATGAAGAGCTGGCAGAATGTGTTAATGCATAAAGTGCAGTGTGAGATAGAGGAGAAAAGGGAGAAAAAAATCAAAATATTTTTAGCTAGAATAACTGAATGGATAACAAGGCCATCTGCTGAGACAGGGAGCTCTGGGACAGAAATGGTGCCGAGGGAAGGACAAAATGGGAGACTGTGAAGAATGTTCAGTACAAATCACCTTTGCATAGGACTTGTTTTTGTTGTCTCAGCACAGAACAGGTATCCTCAATGTAACTCAAGGGCTTCTTTGCCCTCTTTTCTCATTACCTTCTGCATTGTATCTGGCTCTTGCTTGGAGGATCATCCATTGCCCCTCTAAATGCAGAAACCATTCTGTGCCTTGATGTTACATCTCCAGCACTTGGGATACAATACATCCTTAATAAATACTGACTTTGAAGCAAATAAATGGCAAACATTTATAGAGAAGTGGAAGGCATCACACTTAACAATGTGAAACATTTAAGCTATAGTATTTCATTTTTATGTAAGTTCCTTATGCTAGTTGATGTGATTATGTGAATGGAGACAGATTCAAAAATACAGTCTCAAAAGAGGAATCAAATGTTTTCTTTGCTGAGTCAATTCAGGGTATATAAATGGATGAAGGGAATCATCTACTATTTAAAAAAAAAAAAAAAACTCCCTTGGAAGCCACAGAAACTATTCATTGTGGACCTTTGGAAATGTTATTGGTGCATTTAATATATTACATTGCCTTTTGTGTTGAACCAATTTATTTAGTTTTGCATGCATGCACACACATGTATTTGTGTGTGTGTGTGTGTATGTGTGTGTGTTGTGGATACTTGAATGCGTGTGCTTGTGGCGGCCCAAGGATGATACTGGGGAGTCATTTTAGATTGCTTAACCTCCTTATTATTTTGTTCTAGGGTTTCCCAATCTCTACCTTACAGGGCCAGAAGTTCAAATTGCCACCATTTCCATCAGCAATGTGGAATTTGGCCATATCTGGGGATCCAAACTCAAATCCATTTGGTTGGGAAGCAAAGGCTTTAACCACTGAGCCATCTCCTCAGCACAGGATGTCTCTTTTAACAGATATTTTCTGAGGCTGAGACTCTGTCTGATGTCTGGAAGTATCAGATCATATTGTCTAAATGGTTCAGGCGTGTCTGCAGTCCTCCTAACACAAGCATGCCAGCAGCCTGATGTCACTATGTCACCAAGGCATATAGACTGGGAACAAAACATACACAGTGCTCCCCCAACAGACCAGGAACTAAAGATGATGAATACATCCCTTCCTGCTATCCTCCCCGCCTCTCTGCCTTTGTTTTGTTTTCTAAGACTCAATTTTTGAACCTATGTTTGCTTTGGGGAGATTGGATATCATGATGATTTCAACTTAATTTCACAAAAGGGGAGATTAGAAAACAATATCACTGTCTTATGATAACAATTTTCAGCATAATAACCTGTAAATAATGTAATGAAGAGGGAAATTGAGTGTTTAAAAGTCTTAAGAAATTCAATTTGCTGAACAGTTACCAAATACCAGATTCTTTGTGGTGTCTTGGATACGAGGTAATTGAGCCACGTCCCCACTAACACTAGCTGTCCAGTAAGACAGAAGGCCCATAAAAATAATGTATTGAGGCACATGCTACATACCAGAAGGATCACAAAATGTGCTGGGAACTAAAGTGAAAGGATGATTACTAATGACTTCATGGAGTCTGAGCTGGGGGAAGTCTAGGTCAAGGGAGTTGACTCTGGAGAGATTGTTTGAAATTTAAGGATGGCTGAAGTTGCTTCTGATTTCAGACATGAAGAAATAAGTACATTCTGGGTAATGCAAGCTAACAGCTACAAATTCAGCACAGTGACATTACTGGACATAAAACACATTCTCAAAGGACACAATGTGCAAAAGTTTTGTTTTAAATACTTATTTTTCAGATACAGAAATGTCAGAATCCCTGGTATCACTCACATCTTCCTTGCCTGTGTATTCTTTTGGCTTTGACACATGATCTCATTATGTTTTAATGTTTGCTGTGTTCACTAGGCTTGTCCTGTACTCACAGTGATGCTCCTGCCTCAACTTCCTAAGTATTGGGATTGCAAGTGTATGCCACCACACGCCACATTTTCCATGTTTTTTGTCTTCACTGCAAGTAGTCTTGTGTACAATGCCATTATCTTTAGTCTGGTTTATTCCAATCATTTGCTAATAGATTTATTTACATTTTGTGTCTGCAAAGCACTAGATAATCTAACGGGTTCATGCTTGATCTAGTTACTCTGATTTTTATGAGCATCTAGAATATCCCTGAATTCCATGGAACAAAACTCCATCTGTCCATAAAAATGTGGACAGATTTCATTGTAATCTTTATATAATTTGAGGATCGCTAATCAAAAAAAAATCCCAAATCCCCAATAGTATAAAATCCAAAATTTTCTGGGTACATAAATGCTGGTTGTCAACATGCTGCCACATGTGAAAAATCTCCTTGTGTATCCTCTCACGACGACTGCAGTTAAAACACAGCTGCACACACATAAAAGGTGCATTAAATTGCATTCAGGGTGTGTGTATACGCTGTGAGTAAAACACAAATTAATCTTAGATTTAGACTTGGGTCCTATCCTGCAAGATATTTCACTATGTATATGCAATATTACCAAATGTCAGAATATCCATGGTAATTCTATTTCTGGGCATTTCAGGCCAGGGCAATCTGCCTTTATTAGAATAAATTGATTTCCACCTGCACACTTAGTCCCCACACACCTCCATACAGGCTGTCATCTATGCATAATATTCTCGCTCCTCATCTTCAAGCCAAAACTGTTTATATCTGCATGCTATTTACCCTGGGGATAACAGAGTTTGGAATTTAGAACACAAAGCTCTAAAGTTATTCAAGCCCAGAACAGAGAATAAATTCTGCTGCAAACTAGCTGTTTACCTGTATGGCCATTTGACATAAGGGTACTGGCAATCAAGACAAAGAGAATCACAGAAATGGTGACATGTGGTGACATACTCTTGTAGTCCTAATAGCAGTGGCAGGATGATCAACTGTGGCTTTAGGCCAAACCTGGTCAACATGGGTAGCTTCTGATTAGCCAAGGCCTACACCGTGAGACTCCATCAAACTAAAATATTACACAAAGAAGGAGAGATATCATGGGTGATGCCAGGGATTTGGTCTTGAAAAATTGGGCAAGTGTTTACATTAAATTTGAAACCAAAGAGGAGGAACAGGGAGTATCCAAGTGGGTAAGTAAAGAAAATAATTGGCAATAAAGAGATGCACCATGAAAATACAGATTTAAGGACTAAAAGAAAGAAAGATACCTTATGCCCTGGGAAAGTGTGGGGAATGAGAAGCGATGAAGACATGAGATATGGCAGCAATGGCAGGAACAGTCACTCCGGCACCCTGATGGGAGTGATAATGGTTACCCTGGTGTTCGAAACTCCTTCCAATGCCTCTACTATTTATTTTTGCTGTTGATTGACACAGATTATGTTTTTGGTTTCCCAATTCATCTATTTGTAAGTATTTAACTCATTTACAAATACCATATGAAAATTGAACATACTCACTTTGAAGATTCACAATAAAACCGAGATCATGTCATTTAATCTGAGTATGTGGATGCACTGTGTGCTTACCAAAAAAGGATGCTGTATGTTCCTTGCATGTGGATGTTGATGAGCACATCCATATAAATGTACAATAAGCAAATGACCTTATCAGTTAAAGGGGAAGGATCAACATGTATATTTAAATGAGTTTTTAGTAAGAGTATAAACTGCAATTGCTATTTGATAGTGAAGTTAATGAAATTGTAGGATTATGAAAGAATTACTTTTTAAAAAAATTTTCTACTTTACAAGCATATTGGATATTCATCCCAGCTTCCCTCCCTTCCCCTTCCCCTTTATCCCTTTTCTTCCCTTCACCATTCCCTCCCACTCCCTTCCACCCTTCTGCTTGTGTTCTTTATGGACAGAATTACTTTTTAAAAGACTTTATATTCTTACAAAGAGAGTGAAGTGTCAGGGAGAAAAAAATCAATCAAAATTATTTATTCATGTTGCCATTACAGCAAAAATAATCTAAGTCAGTAAAAATGAGTTTCAAAAGATGGCTTTGAGATTCAGACCATGGCTCCTCCCCCTGATCCACATGCACATTACAGCATCCTAACCACTTAGCCTACATCCTTGCAGACTTACCTTCTGAGCTACTGAAAGAAGGCTTTGTTCAAGAAAAGTTCTCACGGTCGCAGGATGTTCAACAGAAAGGAACTGCTTGACATATGTTGTATTTATGCTGTTTTGTTTAAGAAATTGAAAGAACTTTGCAAACAAGTTCTAATAAATCTCTTTAAAGACAGTTGTTGGTGGGAACTCTCCCTAATTCAATGGGGCCTGAGATAGGTAAAGGGAGAAGAGACTGGGAGGAGAAATGGATAGGAAACAAATGCTCTTTATTGTAGAGTTTCCAAGCAAAAAGCATGGCTGAACACACTTAATCTCTGAGAGAACTCATGTATAGCCATTGTCTCTGAATTTACCATCTGTTAACACAGGTGAGCAACAGTGAACAAAACAACAGGCATGCAGACAAAGCAGATGAAGGAAGGCAAGAAAAATAGATGTAGTTCCTGTGTCCTAGAAACAACCAGCTATTGTCACATTTCATAGTAGGTGTTCAATAAATGCTTGGGATTCACCTCTTCCCATTTAGTATTACTTACAATGTTTGCTAAAAAAAAAACAAACAAACTAGAATTGTAGAGTAAGAGAATTCTTATGAATGAATGTGGCTGAATATGAAAAAAAATGGACCTGTGTGCTCAGAGGCATGGAAGGAAGGGTAGGCACAGTGCGAGGTCCAGATGTACTCACATTCCACAGAACCATCCTATTCACTGAAGGTATCACTTATTAAATACAAGAATACAGGAAAAAGAAGCACCTCCTTGGGTAAACATAGAGGAATTTCCACAGCATTTGTGTTTTGAAGTGCACAGTGGAAAGGCAGAAAGAACTCTAAATGAAACCACTGCTCCAAGTCCTTCACTTTGGGAGCTGAGTGGAGACTGCTGAGGTACTAGGGACATCTCTTCACCCACCAGGCTGATTGTTTCTGCAATAATCTAGAACAAACCTTTGAGAAGTTTTGGATTTTACTAATCAGAGGAACTGGGCAAATCAGTTAAGTCAGGGCTTGTATTCAGACTAAGATGGGTCTGGGTATAAATTCAGATCCTATTTCTTAGCCCAACATAGCTCTGAACACGGCTTCCTATATCTAGGATGAAATAATTCATAATATTTTTCTATATTTATAGTCTGCGTAAGTATAATATTGTCTCTTGGACAATCGTATTGATGAAACAAGGCAATGAAATAAGGATATCTGGATCGTAACAGGTGGGTGTTCAGTATGCATTCAGCACATTAATTTATGCTGATAGCTATTTTTTAGAATCTTGTAATGATAATGGATTTAAATCTAAGCCTTTACCATATCAAGATAATTTCTGATAAAGGCATAATGAAAATTTTCCTATATTGGTGTCATAGTTTGAAATGTGTCCCCCATAGTCTTATGTGTTTGGCAAGGTCATGTCACCTTGAGAGGTGGAGCCTTGCTGGAGGAAGGCAGTCACAAGGGTGGATTAGTCCCACCCTACCTCCAGGAGAAATCTGCCTTTGCAGCAAGTAATCTGCAGCTCTCAGCTTCCAAGATGTCTGCGGTGACTTTGCCTCCTCCATCTTTGGCCAGCCAGCCATGCCCCCTCTGCTTTGACAAACTGCCTCCCCTCTGGAACCATAAGCTGAATAAATCTACCTTTCTCCCTTAAGTTTCTTGATTTTGGATGTTCTCTCACAGCAAGAGTTAAGAGTAACCATTATGGAAATTGGTACCAGAAGTGGGTTGTTGCTGTGAGATTAAGAACAGCTGGTACTACAACGTGAAGTTGTTTGTGAAGCTGATAGAAGTTGGTACACAGCAGTATGCCAATGCTGTGATGTGGCTAGTGTGCTTTTGGAACTGTTTGTTGGGAGAAATATGGAGAACTTTGGGACTTTGTGCTGGGAAAGTCTTTGCATCTGGCTGAGGGGGCCAAATGGGACTTTCTCGTGAGAGTTCAGAGGAAAACAATGGTGTGAGAGACGCAGGCAGTGGAAGCCCAGCTTGTGATGGTCCAGTCTGCAGCTTCCAGCTTCCAAGATGTCTGCAGTGACTTAGCTTCCTCCAGCTTTGGCCAGCTAGCCATGCCGCCTCTGCTTTGAGAGACTGTCCCTTCCCTCTGGAACTGTAAGCTGAATAAACCTTCCTTTCTCCCTTAAGTTGATCGACTTTGTTCTCTCACAACAATAGTTAAGAGTAACTGTTACAGAAATTGGTACCAGGTAGTGGGTTATTTCTGTGAGATTAAGAACAGCTGGTACCACAACGTGAAGTTGTTTGTGAAGCTGAGAGAAGCTGGTACCCAGTGGTATGGCCAATGCTGTGATTTGGCTAGTTTGCTTTTGGAACTGTTTGTTGGGAGAAATATGGTGCATTTTGGGACTTTGTGCTGGGAAGGTCTTTGCATCTTGGCAAGGGGACCAAATGGGCCTTTCTCATGAGAGCTCATAGGAGAGCAATGCTGTGAGAGACACAGGCAGTGGAAGCCCAGCTTGAGATGGTCCAGAGGGGAATAGAGACTGTGTTTGCAACTGGACTAGTGATACACGGAGCCATGTGTTGGCCGAGAGCTTAGTGAAGTTTTGCCCTCGTCCTGAAAGCTTGCTTGAAGTTAAGCTGGAGTGCTTGGCAGAGGAAATTTCAAAGCAAGTAGTCTTGACAATGTGATATGGCTACTTTTCAGTTGTCTTCAGAGTTATGAAAAAGAGAAAGAATCAGGCAGGAAGAAGCAGAGAACAAAATGGCTGTTGACCAGATTAGCTCCATTTGTAAATCAAAGCCTGCTTTCAATTTGAATAACAGGAGAGGCCTTAGCTTGAGGGCAAGATCCTCAGGGAAGGCTCCTACTCATAAGAATGCAAATCCTTTCAGAAGACTGCAGCTAAAGGGTAGCGTTCCAAAGCAAGAGTTGGTTTCTCTTACCAAGCAACTGCCCAGGAGTGAAAGAGATGGTCAACATAGAGAAGCAGAATCAGCTGTGATTGAAAGGGGTCAGTCTTGGCAAAGTTGTCCACGTGGTTCTGGTTTTAGAGGCATCAGTGATGCAAGAGGGAGGAGATCGTGTAGTCCTCCTCCAGAATTTCAAAAATTGGCAGAATCCAGGCATCATGAGACAAGAAGCCTGTAGTTTAGAGGCCCAAGAAGAGCAATTTGTGCTGTGGAATTAAAGCCTGGTTTGCTATTGAGAAGTAAAGATGTTAGAAATGTCAGAAACAACATGGGACACCTGCCAAGGAGAGCTGTATACCGTGGGAAGAATAAGATCAAGAGAGCAACGTATTCTAAGGGCAGCTGCATTTGAGGGCTGGAACCAAAGCCCTTTGGAAGTGAGATGATTTCAACAAGAAGCTCACCTGTTGGACTTGGAGCTACAAGATTTGGAGTTTATTCTGCTGGTTTTTGGTCTTGTTATGGACGGATCTTTCCTGGATATGCCCCCATTCCTTCCTTTCGGAATGTGAATGTTTATTCTGTGCCATTGTATGTTGGAAGTATGTAACATGTTTTGATTTTACAGGAGGCTTTGGACTCTGGACTTTTGGACTGTGTTGGGTATAGACTTCTAAAGTTGGACTGAGTATGGCTTGCATAATGAGATGGCAATGAGCCAGTGGGGGCCAGGGGTGGAGTGTCATGGTTTGAAATGTGTCCCCCACAGTCTCATGTGTTTGGCAAGGTCATGGCACATTGAGAGGTGGAGCCTTGCTGGAGGAAGGCAGTCACAAGGGGTGGGCCTTGAGGTGTATTAGTCCCACCCTACCTCCAGGAGAAGTCTGCCTTTGCAGCAAGTAGTCTGCAGCTCTCAGCTTCCAAGATGTCTGCGGTGACTTAGCCTCCTCCATCTTTGGCCAGCCAGCCATGCCACCTCTGCTTTGAGAAACTGCCTACCCTCTAGAACCATAAGCTGAATAAATCTACCTTTCTCCCTTAAGTTTCTTGATTTTGGGTGTTGTCTCACAGCAATAGTTAAGAGTAACCATTACAATCAGGGATTTATTTCAATCTATAAGTTGGTCTTTTTTTTCCCATTTCTTTGCATATAGAAAGTACAAATACTAACTTGGTTTTAAATTCAAAATATGACATATGATTTTATTGTCCTCAAGCATAAGCTATATTGTGTGCTCATTAGCTTGAATAAAACAAATTTAATCTATTCATCATAGACTTTAGGTTAAAATCGACAGTTGTAGTAACAAAAAGTTTTACAAAGTTTCAGAAAATAAAGTCCCTGATGTTTACTGTCACTGATTAAGTTGCTGTCAGGCCAATAATAAGTGAAGAAGCGTTGGCGTAATCAGAGTGGTACCCACTAGTTTCCTAATTTTTTTTTTTTTTTACTTTATCTGAGCATTTATAGAAATGCTATAGTTCATGGTAATGGAGCAATTAAATGATTTAAGTAATCTCTATGGGTAATGGCAGGCTGAGTGAGTAATTGCTAAGATGCAAATGAATGTAAATTTAAATAGAGAATAAAAATAACCTCTTTGAATGTACAAACTTGATAGGAGATTGAGAAAGGAAAAATATTTTGGGAAAGCTTAGATAGTCTGTATATTATAGCATATCTCAAAAGTAAGTTTCAGGTTGTCTAATAATTAGGAAAAAAAACCTTCAAATCATAGGAAAACTAGCTGAATACAAACTACCAGATCTTCAAATGGACAATAGCTTTCAAGGAATTGTCTGAGGAACCAAAAGTGGTACACACAAAGACTGGGAAGGCAGGAGTTACATATGGGGGAACAGAGCAAACTGCAGTTATGTTTCATGATGGGCGGGGGTGCACCATTATGTTTAAAACTGGAAGCTATAATTAGGTTCTTCCCCTCATATCAGAAACTAAAACATCAGGTTAATTTCCCAATTGCCACTCATATGCACTAATGAAGGATAGAGTCCTCAAAAGACTTCAGCTTCAGAATATTACAGTTTGCATTGTGGTTTCAATGCCCCCTACCCCATTGCCTTTGTGGACTTCTCAAAAGGATCATGGAAAGAAATGCCCTAAATAAGAGATCTGGTCCACTGTGATTTGGAATTGAAAAGGGTCATCATAACTTCATAGATATGTTATCCATCTCATACATATTCATGAAAACTTCTTTAAAACCCACAACACAGAACCAAGGTGTTGCTACTTCTACTTCTTGGCATCCACCAACTCCCAAATCTCTCTCTCATTTTGTCTCTCTCTCTCTCTTCTTTTCTCTCTCTCTCTGTCTTTTTCTTTTTCTTTCTTTCTTTCTTTCTTTCTTTCTTTCTTTCTTTCTTTCTTTCTTTCTTTCTTTCTTTCTTTCTTTCTTTCTTTTCTTTCTCTCTCTCTCTCTCTCTCTCTCTCTCTCTCTCTCTCTCTCTCTCTCTTCCTCTCTCCCCCCCTCTCCCTTTGGTATATAAACTCCTAGTTAGGCTGTTTACCACTCAGTCATATTAATTCATTCAAGAAAACAGATCTCAGGAGAAAACCTCTATAGCAGTAGAGAAGTAAAGACAAAGGATGGAAAAGAGAGATGATGAGGAGGAAGAATTTTCTTTCTAATTGTTACATTTTTATTTTATTAACCCAAATTCTTATAATTTCCATAACATTTTTGATTCTTTGAATTTTCATACACAAATAGAATGAATCTGTGTGTCTTAGATACCACCCCACCCTCAGCCCTCCTCTCCTACTCCTTTTTCTCTCCCACCCTCACTCCAGTTCCCCATTCCAGCCATTTTCCTTATTTCTGCTTTCCCCTGCTTGTGTGGTCCATTGGGCCCTGTCCTGGATGCCTGTGCTGGCAATTGCTTAGCTACCTTATTGTGGTCTAAACAGCCCACCAGTGGGCTTATCTTGTACCAGCTTATCTTATCTTATACTAGCACCCCAACACTCTTTCTGGATGAAGTGCTTTGTCCCTTGAAATCCTCTCTTACTCATGGAGGTCTGTTCTAAGCACATGTATATAATGTTAGATAGATTATCTGTCAGTATGTATTGAAATGTGATCACTTCATTTTGGGGAAATTCTTTTATGAAAATGCTATAAATCAGAATGCAAGATTATAGGTGAGTATCCTTGTAAAAATAGTGCAATCATCAAGTTATATTTTGTGGAATGATTTAAGTAAATCTTTTGTTGTTTTAATAAACAAAGGAAGAAAGAAAATAGTGTGTCAAATGTAATGATAGTTTTGATGCCAAGTATGTTGCTTATATCTAACATATTATTTGGTTGGTGAAAGGGGAAATAAAATTAAATTTAGAAAAGAATTGAGGGTATGGCATATGTAATCGACATTGTACACACGAATTGACTTTTTGGTTTTCTTCCTTTTCTCTCTGAAATCCTGCTGTAGACATTCTCTTTCATTGAGTAGTACACAGATGCTGTGATGGTTGAGCTGGGCTATCAGCTGGTCAGAGGTGCCTAGGACTAGGAAAATACAGTTCTGTAACTGAGAGGGTTTCCGGAGAGAAGGAGCCTTCAAATGGGGAAACTGTAAAAGGGAAGTGTGAGGAAGCAGGTGCTGAAGCCCAGCATAGAAATCTGTTCTGAGTGACTATGCTGATTATTGCTGCCTCCAGCTTCTTCGTGTCCCTTCATAGACTCAAGACTACAGAGCTTCTACGCCTGTGACATTGCATTGGGATGGTTAAGGTGCCTCTCTTTCTGTTTTAGGAATATGGTTCTCTGTCTCTCCAGTGTGCAGGCATCCATGTCAAGCCCTAGTGTATAAACTAATATGCTGCATCTTTTATAATATAGAGCTTTGCCTAGTAAGATTTGTGCAGTTTGTAGCTCCATTATTAGACTGAATTCTAATTCATATGACTTTCTAGGTTTTTTTTTATTTCTAGCATAATAAAATATATCGTAAGCATTACAAATTTACTCTCACATTTCTGAACAATCAAGATGGAAGTGTTGGCAGGTTCCTTCTAGAGTCTTTCACCTAGACTGCTGGATAGCCAGCCACCTTCCTGCTAAGTACTCACAGGGCTTCTTCTACATGTGTGTATCCTTGGGGGCTCTTCTTGAAATACTGGATCAGTACTCTTGTATTCCATAAATGAACCTTAATTACTTCTTTAAAAGTCCTATTTCAAAATACAATCACATCAATATATTCTCTGTCTAGGGTCTCAATATTTGGATTGATAAGTTGTTTCCAGCCTCCAGGTAATGTAAATTGTATTGACAATATGTCATAAAGTGATTTTTTTAATCCAGCTATTTTTCTAGTTTGTACTACTAACAGGATAATACTTAGACAAAAGGCATACCACATTAAGCCTTTTGAAATGAATTATTTAGTTCCACATTCAAAGTCTTTTGCAAAGATTTTTCCCTTTGATCTGCTGCCAGTAGTGTCTGAGAACAAAAGTATAGGTATCTACAGGCATATGCGTCTGTACCCTAAGGTGCTCGCAGAAATCACTGCCTTAACAGGGAAATAATATCCAACGTGTTCCACTCACTAGCAGAAACATGACGGCACTAAAGATGGGAGGAATGTAAGGATTAACTTGAAGAGTCCAAACATTCTGTCTCCTTTTCCAAGCTAACACAGGTAAAGGACAGACTTTTGCAACTCAGCAATCTCTCTCTGAATGTATTCCTTTCTGTCATCTCTTGTGGTATTAGGTTACTCCATAGCCTAGAGGCACTGAAGGAAATTAAATATGGAATCAGGATTTCCTCTGCTACATTTGTGCTGGAATCCAGTGTCCATAACTGGATGGGTAATTTAATTCAAAACCTCAAACTGAAATAGATGGAGGAATTTTTCTTTTAAAGGATATGGGCGCTTAACATGGTACTTGGGACAGAGGAAATATATAAAAGACTGGACCCTTTGATGTTTAATATGGTTTAGATGAGTGAAAAATACCACAGGAAAAAATAACAAGGGAAGGAGGAATATTAAGCATGAACAGGGAAGGCCACTTCAAAGCAAATAATCAAGAGTTGGTAATATTTAGTATTTGATGCCTTTAAATTTTATCAGAATTATATGACACAAACCAAAAACAGAGTAAAAAAAAAATCAATGAAACTACAAGTGAGCCGCCAGATATCACAGCAGAATGGAAAACATCTAAAAACCCTGAGACAAACAAGTCAGACTGTGGGTAGTTGGGTGGCATGAGAATGCATATGGTCCTGGGTTTCAGTATCCATTCATGACTGAAGAGGATATGAATCCCAATGTTATGGTGTGTTTGCCAGGCTTGAATAAAGTAATATACAACACCTAACAGGGTGTCACACACAGGATTCACTTTTCAAATGGGTTTCCTCCCACTTCCAGACGTAGGAAGAATAACACACAAGCTTCCCATGCCTTTCCATCTGGATGTGACATCTAGATGTACAAGTGAGAACAGCAGTAGCAAAGACACTCATGTCCTGAATAGTATGGCAGTGTCACAGTGTGACAGGAGTTTACTGTGGTAGGGACTTTTCAGAAAAGGAGTCATCTAGTCACAAACACTGGACCATAGGTAAGAGAAGCTAGTCATGGAATGAAAAAATTGAAAGTGAACAAAGTGGTGGTGCCAGGATGCTTGGACAAAGACACAAAATAGTTCCGATATTGAATGATGCCAAAGAGACACGAACAGAGCTCTTCAACAGGTCTTCAATTTATGGAAAAAGCAATTCACACTCATAACAGAAGTATTAAAAATATCTAGAATGATTAAGAAGGATTACAGCATGAGTAGGCACTGAATAAATATGAGGAGGTAGCAATAGTGAATTATGAGAATTCATTTTGGAAATTTAGAAACAGATCTGTGAAGATAAACCAAGCAGTCACCTTTTCAAAAAAAAAAAAGAAATGAGTCTGTTATTAATCTTCATGATGATTCACAGAAGGAACATCAAGAAAATGCTGTTCTTTTCTACTCAGTATAATAATGTAATTTCTTTAACTTCCCTAGTTCAGCTCAATGACTTTTCCTCCACTATCAGTGCAGTTTTAGTTCAGGCAAGACAATGCAGTCTGCCCTCAATTTGGTGCCAACAGTTTTACTGCCTGTATACATAAGAATAATTATTTAAGCTCATATTAAAATAAAAAAATGCCAAGGTAGCATCAACAACAGAAGAATTAAACTTAATGTTGAAAAGATATCAGGCTCACCATCCACCACCAATATTTATTAGGAACATTCTAAAATGCTCAGTTCAATCTTTTTGGTCTGTTATTTCCTTACTAGTCAACCTCCTAAGAAACGCTTACTGGAGGAAAAACTTAGGAAACAAGTCAACAAGCCAAAAAAAAAGGCAAGAAAGATTATATTTTCACCACCTGAATACCTTTTGCATTTTCTTTTGGTGTATCCTGTTTCGCATATGTAAAAATGCATAGACAGTGTTTTCTTATCTACCTTTTCATTCAAAGTATCTAACAATGTCATTGACATTGTCAAACTGGCAGTTTTGAAATGTTCTACTATGAGCTATTGAATGATGTTCCTCCATTACATCTCCATTACATAACAGCCAGTAAAGAAAATTCTATACAGTCGTATGTTTTGTGCAAGTATATATTACAGACATAGTTAGTGTAGATGCAAGTGCATATACCTGCATATGCATGTGGAGGCCTAAAGGTGCTATTTGATGTCTTTTGAATCTCTCATCACTAGCTAGCCTAGCTGATTGGCAAGCCTCAGATTAAGTTGAGAAACTCTGTTTTAGTAATGAAAAGTGGTGAAGGATTTCCTGTCTTTGTCTCTTCAGTGTTTGGATTAGAGGTGGTTGCCATCCACCAGTATTTATGTAGGTTCTGGTGTCCAAGACTCCGGTCCTAACTACTTGTTTTTCTTCTGAGCCCTCTCCCCAACCTAGAATGTATTTTAAACCATTTATGATTCTCTTCTTCTTTCCTGGGCTCTGATCTATTCCCCATGATTGCTTTTTCTCCTTTTCCTTTCCACCTCGATTCCCTCAAGGAGAGTGTAGGCTAATGAGAGAAAAAGTCACAAACAAACAAACAAAAAAAGTCAACATCATAAGCAATTGTAGTCACTGCCACTGGTAAATAATATGGCAAATTAAAAGCCTGGATTTCAGAAAATATAGTCAATAGGCTGGCAGCTATGCCTATATATCAGAAAGGGAAATGATCAGGAGATATTCTACCATGTTTTTCTTTTTTTTAGCAATTATTTTCTCTCAAAATAAGGTTGAAATATGATGATGTTATTTTTAGAAATGAAAAAAAAGAAGAATGGGTAGGATGCTTTCTTGTGCCACCCAATTAGCTTGGCACTGAATAAAAATTAATCCCAAGATGTTGGCTTCCAGTTCTGTTCATCTGCACTGTGCCACACAGATCAACATTGGAAATAGCACAGCATGGATAAGAGAACTCCACACCTATGATGCCTGTGGGAAGAATACTTATATATTGTCAAGGGATTCTGAGAAAATGTTCTTTTAATTCTGTGTATGAAAAAAAAAAAAACACATGTCCTGAGACAGGACAGCAATAAAACAATGATTTATCTTTCCATTGGATATTTTTCTATAAGTAGAGTCATGTTCATACTTTGATTAGAATATCACCCATATGGCTCAGCCGGTTTCTAACCTGGTCTCTGAAAAGGGAAAGCTAGCCAGAGACAGAGGCTCTGAATATGCAAATGCACATATTTTACAAGGCATAAAATGTTCCCGCCTTGGCTCCATTTACCTCAGTTGCACAAGATCGAATGGAAAGAGTCCTTAAATATAATCTTCTGTCTTTTCAATGAGACTGAAATACCTCAGTGTTTCTCCCAATTGGTTTTTGGTCATTAACCTTGTGCTATGTTATCATGCTTATGATGTAGTATCTGAGGCTGGCTTTGGAAAATTAAACTCCATTCGTTGATGCACTGGAATAACTAATTATCATGGCAGTGTTCAGATCTCACCTGAAAAATAACCTGATTGCTAAACTGAATGGCATTCTCTGTTCTTTCAGTCACACACACACACACACACACACACACACACACACACACACGCAGAGAGAGAGAGAAAAATCCAAATATTTCTTATTACCTTGGGAAATGACAAAGGATAGACAGAAAAAAAAAGTGTGCTTAGCAGTCATACAGCCATAAACCTAAACCTCATAGCTGCCAAGAACTCTGCAGATAAAGTAATCTAAGATTTTCTTTTTGCTGAAGTGGAAATAAGGAGTAAAAATGTTGCAATGGTTTTATAAAATCTCTGACTCGGTGATATTTGATAAGAAAGAGAGGTGGGGTAAGGCAGAGAGAGAGAGAGAGAATATTTAACACTAAGGCTGATAATTATAACTCAAAGAAGGAAAAAAGTCACAAGACAGGCAAGCAAACAAGTCAGGATCAATACTCTTATTAAATACTCAGTGACCTTTTTCCCTCTGGGTTGACATTTTCCTCACTTTCTGTGTTACACTTTGTGTGCTTAATGAAGAAACAAATAGTAATGAAAGATTCCCCTGACTGCAACTGGAATCAATGCATCTCACATATGCACACGCTCTCATTAGATTCATATACAGGGAGAGATTCAAAGGGGGAAAAACTTTTAGAAAGTCATTAATAATTTTCCTTTCAGGATGTGACAGGCATTCGTTATTTCAGTCTGTTTATAAATATAACCAAAAGATAAGGCTTTGTGTGCACTGAAACTCAGAAACCAGTGCTGATGTTGTCAACGGCTTTGTTTCTGTGCTGGTGTTTGCTTTATTTTAAATGCCACATTCTGCATTGTTTCCTAGGTAATGGTCATTTGTGGCTTGATTCTCTCTAGCCATGGCATGCTTTTATAATTTCAAGGCAAGGCAATTTATAAACCCTGTCCCTATTCCAGGTGAATAAATCAAATCAAGTTTACTAGCTTTCTTTAATCATGGATCTTGATTTAATTTTTTATTGTAGATTTAATTTTTTATGTAGATTTCCACGTTCTCCTTAACCATTTTTCAGATGTTCCCATATCATAATAAAGGCATCAAGTCTCTAAATTTTAGTGCCTTCATGCTTTTGACTCACTGTACTTTGAGGATTGGGTCTGACTCATCTCTGAAGGCTCCCCATTCACTCCTTATTCCTCCACACACAGACCTAACTTAGAACACATCATTAGATGCTAGGATTATTTTTAAATCAGGACCACAAATCTAGAGAACACCCATTTGCATTTGCTTTTAAGAATACTTCAAATTTCTATTTTAGCTCAAAATGTTCAAATATTTAATCTAAATTCATAACTGAGCAGATTTATCAGGTATGATCATGTTATGCAAAGAAAATCTTTGGTTAGTAATTCACATGTGAATTAAGGCATTTGAGGTAATACACAGTGTAAGTGTGAAAACCTGAGTACAGATCCCTAGAACCCATGTAAATGCTGGACTTGTTAGCAAGTGGTGGATACCTGTAAGATCAACACTCTTATGGCAAAATGGAGGTGAAGACAAGAAAATTCCCCAAAGTTCAAAGACACTATCCTGGCATGTACACCAGCAACAAAAGACTATTTCAAACTATGGTGAAGGCAAGGATTAAAATCTCAGATTGTCCTCTAATCTTTTCATGTACAACATGCACATCTCTTGGTCAAACACACACACACACACACACACACACACACACACACACACACACACATCACATCACATTTAAGTTAACATTCATTGATTGGTTGGGTCAGATAATGTTTAAATCTACTATGTAATGTATAGCACTACAGTGTTAATACCTATCAACAAAAATTGGTAAAATAATTCACACTGTTTTATTTCTTACTTTAAATAAGATTGTCTTGATGGTACAAGTTAAAGTAATTAATTTTTATTTGACGTTATGACCTTTGGTTGGATGGGAAAGCCATTCTCTGGAAATGTTTAAAATGCTCTATTATTAACATGCTTTTGGTTATGTACTTGTATCCCCAGGCTTCAAACTTCTGAGAACACATTCTTGAGTTCTATCTGATAACCTACTATAAAGATGGGTACAGGGAGCCATTCAGTAAACCATTTATTAGTTGGCTGAAAAGGACTGTGTTTCTTGACATTTTTTGGTCAATAGATACAATAGAAATCACCACAAAGGTGACACCCGTAAATGATAAGCTTGTTACATGTCCAAAACATCACCTGGAACACAATGAATGCTAGTTAGTGCTGTATCTACTCTACGAAGTGCCATACACAGAGTCATCTTTAGAGACATACTATCACCTTAAAATTGTTAGCTGTCATCAGCATCAATCTCGTTATTAGGCTACAGGATAGAAAGAGCTCATTTCACCTTGCTGCAGCAATGGAGACAACTGTGACTCACAAGGATAAAAATCCTTAAGGTTTGGTAGAAATTGTATGCACTGTTGGACTGCCCTGTACTACCTTTGAGATTTTCAATAAAGAAGGCTTATGATTGAAACTCAAAAAGTGACACTGATCATTCTATGTTATGCCCAAGGATAACTACTATCAACAAGGACCAGGGCACTAATGAAAATAAAAGGATGAAGAACTCTGTAAAAATGTGAACATTCAGTTTTAAAGAAGTTGGGCGTTCTGGTAAGTAAAATATAAATCACATGAACAATATCACTGGGTTTTAAACTATTTTTTAAGGCAAGAATTTTTCCTCCAAACTTTGAGCTGTGTATTATGTGACAGCATGGATCTTGACTTCCTCTGTTCTATCTGTGTCTCATCTGGAATAATGTGGTTACCCTTGGGAACCATGCTGAAAATTAGTAAATGCAAAAAGCAAAACTGTTATCCAGAAGCCCTGCAGTGTCACTTGTAGTGGTGCATCGCTCAACAGAACCAAATGTGTGATTGATTAACTTAAGATGGGATGATTTAGAAATTTTAATGATAAAATCTTCACTCTAAAATATTTAACCACATTTTGCTTTCTTGGCATTCATACTAATATTGCACTGATGGCTGCTTCTTGCCAGGGTGGTTGTGATTGTAGCTTGAGTCTTGCATAGATTGATGAGATTGTTGTTTGCTTTTCTCTCCCAGTAGCTTGCATACTACTTTCTGGTACTATGAAGGCTGTGAAGCAAGAAGGAAGTTTCTAGACCCGTTCAAGCTAGTACTTTTTAATCTGTGTCTTCTGGTCAATGTGTGATGCATATTCAGCAATGCAGTCTTAGTGTAGATTTCTAGAGAGCAATCAAAAGCAATGGTAAAAGCCTATACTGTTTGGGGGCCTTTGAGAACTCTGAACTTTTTAGGAGGCATTATATATACATTTTTCCATTAGACAAATAAGATGCAATTTAATAAATACAGAAATAATAGAAAAGTCAAAGAAAGATTTTATACAACCTTACTACCAACAATTAATTATTGTTACTACTTTGATTTATTTTTTAAGTGTTTTATATATCCATACATACTCACACTGCATGATTCAGAATTTTCTTTTTAAAAAGAAAATTTTAAATTGACATTCAGGGCCAACTAGTAGCTCAGTGGGTAAGGCATCTACTTATAAACATAGAGACCTGAGTTCGATTTCTGAAAGTCTATGTGGTGGAAGGTGCGAACTGACTTCTGAAAGCTGTCCTCTGACCTCCACCTATACATCATGGCATAAATGCATGTGCCTTCTTTCTCTTTCTCAAATAAAATATTTTTAAATAAATAAACATTAAATATATTTTAGAGAGAAAATTATCCAGTTCCCCTTCCCACTCTTTTCAAGTAATACTCATGACACAATTTTGTACTACATTTTTGACAGTTCGCTGTGAGCATTTAATTTTCTTCTGAAGAGGTACTGAGAGTTAGTTTCACAAGAATTTCACCTGAACAAGAGCTCCTACCTGCAAAACAGAGCAAGCTGCACAAAACAGGAGAATTAGTCCTATAGACAGGAAACTCCTTTGGACTACAGGTGCTCACGCAGTTATGCAGTGCAGAGATCTTTTGTTTAAATTTGTCGTTTATGGAGGAAGGTGGGAGTCATGACAAGAATAGGTGTGGAAAAGGTGGAATCATTGATTAGTTCATTTCTGTATGTACATCTGCTTTGTGGATAAATGAATTGTGACCTGTACAAACTGACATTCAGTGAAGATCTACAAACAGTGCCATTTCTCCATGTATTAAGTGTCTCTTTGAATGTGGCCTTTTTTCCATTAAAAATGTAAGTTGTTTTAGACAAGAAATTCGGGCTGATTTTCAGAAGTCTATGTGGCCTTTCTTTTTAGAGAATCTTGAGTGAGATTTCTTGGAATATCCAATAGTCATGGCCATCAGTTCCTATTCATATTCTTTTGAACATGCAGCAAACAACTCAGGATTTGGCTTATTCTTATTGATTTATTCCCACATACCACCACCCAAAGATTTCCTGCCATCCATTACATGCAATAGGAAAGATCTGGCAAAGGCAGATCTGACAAATACAGAAATATAAATACAGAAATAATAGAAAAGTCAAAGAATCTTTCTGGCAAAAGATTCAAATTTCACATTTTAATACATGGTTTTATACCTCACCTATATTCTTGTGAAGTTTAATTAAAGGGCTTAAATAATTTGTATTAAATTATTTATACTTTATTTGGAAAACAAAGTATTAAATACTTTTTCAGAAAATAAAATCACACATTGTGAAAATCCTTTAGCCTATTATTATGGAATACATAAATAATGGATAGTAAATACAGAAATCATTTGAAATTGCAGAGTTCCTATTGAAATGTCACTGTGATTATTCACAAGCTGAAACACCAAAATTCATAAAGAACATTGATTTTAATCAATGTTTATCTGCATGGTTATTGTTTATGGTCGTGTTCAAAATGTGTACTAATAAAATCTCTGTGTTTCCCTGAAGAACAAGAGCTGCTGACAGACAGGGCACGTGTGAAATGTACTCAGTAAAGTACCATATCCTCTCAGAAGAATACCCATTCATTGTTCCACACCATCAGACACTGTCATGAGCACATGTGAGCTGACATTGCCAGGATCCTTACTTTCTAAGAAGAGACAGATACCCTGTTAATCTTTTAATATCAACTTGTATGAATCTGGACGAAAGTGCTTTTTAAAGAGCACACGCGGTTCTTCAAAAATATGTTGCCCAATTTGGCAAACTATTCACACATTTTTGAAATGGTCCAAGGCAACAAGTCCCCAAATTTTAATCATGGTGCTTTAAAATCAGGTAGTAGATCTTACGCAAATTCCCACCTCAAGACTTACTAACTGAATGACTCAAACTAAGAAAATTTAACACATCAAAACTACAGTCTTCCTCTGTCAAAAAGCATAGCAGCTTTATTTTTTATTGAACTAGGAAGAAGTTAAATTCTTCAAGCACTTCTTTTCTGCCTTCATACTGGAGCATTTTTCTTTATATTTTGGTTTTCTGAATTTTCACAGCAATCCAGCAAAGCAGGAAGCTGTCTTCCCATTTTGAAATTTATTATATCAGGATATCAGATATTCTTGTTATTAAAAGCACCATTGGTATTCCAAATTTTATGAGATATATAGTTATAGACTGAATTGTGCTACTGAAATTATACAGAATATTCTAACCTAAGAGACTCTGTTTCTTCCAAAGAGGGAAGAGGCAGGATTGAATCTGAAACAACTTTCAGAGTGGCCCAGAAAGAAGACCTCTTGCAAAAGGTCCATCTGACCCAAACACTCTCAACTGACTGTCATAAGTATCCTTTTAGTTAATCACAGAACATGGGAACACATGGAGAATATGGTTTGTGATCACACCACATGGACTGAGTGATATGAAGTGTTTTAAAAAAATAAGGCATGATGGCTGGAAATAAATGATAGAGAATACATTTGTTGTTTGCAAGGACTTATCTTTGATCCCAAGCATTAAGAAAATAAAATTTGGGCTGGAGAGATGGCTCAGGGATTAAGACTCTGCCTTACAAGAAGAAAGTCCTGAGTCCAGATCCCAGGTCCTATTTTAAAATACTAGACAGAAACGGCTGTGGCTTGCATTTCCCACCCTGGTAATCCCAGAGCAAAGCAAAAAGGAGGTAAAAGCAATCTAGGATAATTTCTGAAATCATCCTTGGGCCTCCACAAGGATACGCAATGCCATCTGATACATACACACACACACACAAACACACACACACACACACACACACACACACACACACACACACACACATGCAAAACAAATAAATGAAATTAAAAGAAAATATAATTTATAGGGACCGGGAGATGGCTCAGTTAAGGATCTGAGTTAAGGACCTCAATTAAGGACCACAAGTTAAGGACCTGAGTTAGCATCCTCAGATTCCACATTTAAAATGCCTGGCTTTGGAAGACAGAACCTGGAATACCCTAGAGCAAAGCAATAAAGTAGAAGAGCAATTCAGAGTGATTGCCAGTGTCACCCTTGAGCCTCCACAGGCACACAGACACTCAAATGCCCTCTTATCCACACAAACACACACACATGCATGCGTGCACACACACAAACAGAAAATAATTATTTATATTATATGAAATATATATTTATATTTAATATACAAATATGTAAAATATATGAATATATAAACATATAAAAATAAATATAAGTGAAATAAATGTACAAAAGTCAAAATTAAAATCAAAGCAAAATGTTTAATATAGCCAAAAATCACATATCCTCTGAAATGCAAAATCTATTTAATCTAACTAATACTAATTGCCAATTAATTACTCCTGAAAAGACAGAAACACCAATGAGGCTGCAGTAATTCCTGCCCTTTGGTTCTGAGTAGCTAGAGCTGGACAGATGATGGTGAAACTCCATGAATTCAAGAGCGCCCATTGCATAGTGAATCATGTAGGAACTTCACAAGAGGGAACCTGAAGGCTAAAATATAGATTTGAAAATTATCCAAATCCTTCTCTCTTTCCTGTCAGTGCCAATTTGCTAAGCTTGCAGGTTATGAACTCTCATGTAAATTACCAACATAGATTATTAGCAAATTCTCCAAACTGGCAAGCATTATATAAAAAAAAGTTGTTGCAGGCTCTGGGTGGATATATTAAAGAATCTAAATGGCACTGATCTAATATGTATAAAGCAATAGAGTCAATCCCTAGGACTATGCACATGCATACACACACACACACACATGCATATACACTTATGCACAGGCACACACACATGCACATAATTGCACATATGTATGTAAACATTCATGCATGCACTCACATGTGCACATACGTACTTATACATGCATGTGCCAATACACACACACACACACACACACACACACACTGCTGATCTGCCTGCTCATCAAGTACTGGCTCATTGGTAGAATGACACAGCCTAGATTTTGCAGAATCAGTCATTTAAAATGTTCTGCCTAAATTATTTCCATCAACATTCTAGCATAAAAAAAACTCCAACACTCTATGTCTTGGAAAATATGTTCAAATTAAAAACATGTGATTGCAACACTTATTTCATAGCCTTTAATATGGAATAAGGGTGACCATACAATAGAAACTCAGTTTATCATTGGAAGCTATGTCTCTCCATGAACTGCTATACAAGAAACTCAGATAATGGTGAGAAACACTTGCTTGGCTCACATTTCTGGGGTGGTAATGCTGGGAAGTACTTTCCAGGGGAATAGTTCCAGTTTGAAGCAGAAGGCAGGATGAAAATATCACCTTCTTTTTTTTTTTAAGCACATGCTCACAGGCATTTTTAGGCATCATAATCTCAGCAGATTTTCCTTCTGGAAAACAATTCCAGTGAGTTGTTTTCTGACCAGATAGTCTCAACTAAATTTAGATTTAATTTTCCCTGGATATTTGAACTTCATTTGAGACTTAGAATTCCAGGAATTACAATCAATGCCATTATCTTGATCTAGGTGCTAAACAAGGAAATCTGAGACATTCCACTGCACCTTAAGTTTCAGCACAGTGGCAGTTAGGTTCCACCAAGGACAATACTCTCTTGGAGCTACTCTTTGACTTTTCTTTTTCTTTCGTGTGTGTGTGTGTGTGTGTGTGTGTGTGTTTGTGTGTGTGCGTGTGTGTGTACCAAAAGACACTTGAGTTTGTGTGCCTGTGGAGTCCCAAAGGTGATTTTGAGAATCATTCTGTATTGTTCAACTTCCTTATTGCTTTATTTTGGAGTTTTCCAGACTTTTCCTTCCAGAACCGGAAGTGCAGGCCACCACCATATCTGTTCAGCATTTATATCTGAGATCTGAGGATTCAAACTCAGGTCTTTTTACTTGTAAGTCAAAGGCTTTAACCATGGAGCTGTCTCCCCAGCTGCTGAATCATTCTTTTTATATATTGCTTTAAAGACTATGAAATATAATGCTGCCTTCATTTATCTTTGGAGTAATACATATTTCTGTCTTTACATTTTTATATATATATATATATATATATATGTGAAACAATGATTTTTTTGTGATGAGAGATTTGATAGAGAAATTCTCTAAGCAGCAAAAGAGCTTTGAATATATAGGATTGGATGTAATTGGATGTTAATAGTTACATTTCTGTTTTTGATCAATTGCAGAAAATTCAAAGACATGGCTTTAATGAAGTCTCATTTTAACTGTAATTAATTTTTAGAATAAAAGAAGCCATAAAGAGTTGCAAGGCATGATGTCACAGCATGCAGTGAACAATCTTTTCATGATGGACTGTTGTGCCTTGAATCCTTAATAATTTGCTTTTCCCCATCAAAATCTGAACAAAGTCCAGTCAGTTAGTCCATCAACAAGGCTTTAATCAGCATACATACTATCCCAAAGAATACTTCATTAATCAATGAACAACACAGTTTTATTTTTCGGCCTCACAGAACATATAAAATGTGATGTTTAAGACCAGTAGTTCTTAAACTATAATTTTTGGTAATCTTATAAAGAAAACATACAGTGTGCAATGAATAATCCAGAAGATATCAAGGAAATATTCAATGGCTTATATTTGCAGGACAGGATCAAAGCACAGGAAGAATTTAACCATTTACATTCAGACTCAAAGCATACCAAAAATCCAAGCACTGTGTTGAAGAAAGATAAGAATCAGATGTGAAGGTTTGCACTGGGAAACCATTATAAATATGTCGAATGAACACACTGAAAACACAGAATGGTAAATATATATTTAAACATTTATCCTGGAAGCCTTGTGATAGCTAATGTATGCTATTCAAATATATTTCCATAAAACACTTGAATTAGTCACAGAAGTTAAACAGAAGTAATCAGCATTATGCTGAAACAGATTGCTTTTTAATTGCTGCTTATGGACATACCTAGAGAACCTTCTCATGATTCAGGTAGGGATTTATTTTCCCTACTGGTTTTGATACTCATTTCATTATAAGCAGTAAAGAAATGACCAATGTTTATTTAACAGTCCTAGTAAAAGGCTGTGGCAGGTATGATAATGGAGGTCATATTTCCTAAAGAAATGCCTGTCTCACAGCTTGTGCAAGTCAAATAAGAAGAACCTACAGAAGAGGTATTTTAGGCCAAAATGTAAAGACCCCCCCCCAAGTGGGAAAGAAAAACAACTTGATGAATTAAGAAAAATTTAGTAGAGACATTGACATAAAAAGATGACCACCACATATAAAGTAAAATACATACATAAGTAAATAAAAATAAATAAAACAATGCTTAGCATATGGGCGACTTATATGCCTGAATATGTGTCGTTATGAGAAACAAGGTGTAAAGTGAACTCGATAACCACTACTCTAGAAACCTCATTATGTAGGAGAAAATGTAAAGGGAAAAATTGCAAAATATTAATAGTATGATCTCTGGATGGTAAGATTAGTATTGATTTTCATTTTCCTTTTATACATTTCTATGCTACACTTTCCCTTCCACAATGGTTAAATGTGCAAAAACTCATTAAAAGACAAAATAATAATTAAAAGAGTAATACCAGGCATGGTGATGCATCTATAATCCTAGAACTTGTGGTTCTCAGGCAGGAGGATGTCAAGATCAAAGCCAGTCTAGAAAATACAATCAGTTCTACAAAAATTAGGAAAGCAAAGAAAAAAAAAAGAACACATATGCTTATGATATGTAAGATAGCTTTAAGACAAAGTATTTATGGATTGATATTTTTCAAACTTTGTGAGAATTTTGTCCCAAAGTTATCATATTATTAAATTGAGAAACATTTATTTTATAATATAATAGCCTTCCTGTTTGATTTTAAGAGCAAGTAAGTAAAGAAATGCTGAGGAGAAGACACACTTTGTACATGAAGTAAGGCCCATGGGAACCTCAATTTGGTTCTAAGTGTTAGAAAAACAATGCTCCAAAGCACGATGTCATTAAAAGAAAGACAATCTTTTAATTAAATAAACGTACATTAGTCCCACAAAGTTCTGATATTCCCCTGGACAAATGTTCTTTGCTTTTGTTAAACATCCAGAAGTTCAGATTTTCTCCTAAATTTTTTGTGATTTTTTTAAATTGAAAACCCAATAAATACAGTTAAACTATTCAGCAAATCACTGTGGTTAAAAAACAAATTAAAGTGCCTAACATATTCAAACGTTAATCTAAATAAAATGCTCCACACAATGCAGACTTAATATAGTTTGTACTTTAAATCTCAATTAATTCATTACATTTTCTTGTCCATCCTATGGACTCATAGGATGTGATATGCAACTTCCGTTAGGAACTTCACCAAGAACAAATTTGGACACATTTGCTTACATTATTTAAAAAGTATAGAAAATGATGATATGATTGCTGGGGATATAAAAGTAAAGAATAAAAAGAGACTTTGAGAAGTATAAATGATTATATAACAATATAAGTTATGTGGTCGACATTAATTATAACTATATTGCTTCATCACTAACTGTTTCAAGTGTGTGCACCATAGATCCTCAAAGGAAATTCCATGTTACTAGTATAAGCAAATTCCACTAATCATATAAATGCTCTACAAATAGTTGTTAGTAAGTTGATTAATTTATTCTGTTTGAAGACATATTTAATTGATAGAATTATAACAGCATAGGTAAACAGAGTGAATTATAACTGAACTTGCTGAGTATAAATCAGGTTTATTTATTTCACTGACAAACAATTATTGGGTTGCTTATGCTAACACTTCTAGGATAAACTTGATTTTCTTTAAGCTTTCACCTTGAGAAGAAAAAGCATTAACCTTTTTATGATGCATTGAGAACAACAGAAAGCAGTTTCTACTTTCCAAATATAAACCTGCAGGCACCACAAAGGAGACATCATGCTTATAAGATTAAAATATATTCTGAAGTCTTTAGAAGAAATAGAAAATTTCCCATCACAAAACAATAAATTGAGTACACATTTAAATTATAACAAGTTTTACCAGCACAAATATTCAACTAATATTTCAACAAGAATGGAATCCTCCAAATGTTGTTTGGGGATAAGGTAATTAGCAACTATTCCTCCATTATCTATTTAAATAGTACACTTAAACAATAATTTGCATGCGTTATTCACAAAATTTATTTTGTTCTGACATCAACTTGGTTGCTCCTGCATTGTTTTTCGTCTGTACTCCACTAAAAATTAAACATTCAATGGGAAGTAATTTAGGTATAGTTATTTGACAGAACCCTCTATAGAGCTGCTGAAAGCGCATTTCTAAATTGGCTAATCCTATATCCTAGCAAGATTACATAAATAATTCTCCAGACAGAATATTATTTTTTAAAAAAAAGTGTCGAATTCAGTATTCAGAAAACACACTACAAAATGGTGTCTACAGATACAAATGTAGAAACGACTGACATTAAATAACTAGTAAACTTTTCAAAGGATGATTCATTGTGGGAAAGCCAGGGGAGTTCAAAGGAGAAGTACTGTCTATTCCAGAAGAGTGCATATCTAGGTCAGATATTGGTTTTCAATGGCAGAAGAGTGCACTGTCTCATGTGGTTTTGAGCATATACAAAGAGCTTCTACATTTCCTGCTTCAAATCTTAATTCTTCCCATGAAGTTGAAGCCTATTAATCATATTTTAGGTTGCAAGAAGTAACAATATACAATGTCCTACTTAAAAGCAGATCTAAAACAAATGATTACCATCTCAACTCTCTTCTCTAGATTAAATAGCCGTAATGTCTTTATTTTTCCTCAGAGTCAGGGACTAACCCTCTAGTTGAATTTCAAAGCCATGACCTATGGTAATGTAGCACTGTTGAAATTGGAACACATTTGTCCATAAATCCACATTCAATGAAAATTCAGTAGTAAGAAAACAAAAGCAAAGTGTCAAGATATCTGCTTTCATTTTATGAAACAAGTTTGACTACTACATATCTTAAATTTTAAAGTTTACTTTAGATCCACCTGAAATTTTAGTTTTGGAAGTCAAATTTGTCAGTAAAGATTCAAGGCACAATGTGTCATAAAATTTTGAGATGACAAGTCAAGTGCCACCTTTCTTGTCCTATTTGGTTCAGTTCTTACAATTAGTCACATGATAGCAAGAGTTTAGAGTTTAGAGTCCATATAGTGTATGACTTTCTGTGAACATATTAAATTTACCCACTAAGAAACATTTTCCTTTATAAGCTAAAACAGGATCATTACTCTCCGAAAATTAATATATTATAACCCAATAATATAAAACTAATAAAGTATATAATAAAATATAAGACTAAGGGGCAAGTGTGAAATGAAATGTAAGACAAGAAGAGCCTATCGTTTCACATTGCAAAGAATGCGTGGGATGACACTGGTGGTAGAGAAGAGATTGGGGGATATAATTCATGTGCATGAGCCATAGACTATCCTTAATACACTTTTACCTGTGAGGATTTTCTGTCTTTCATTCAATGGAATCCATTATCCTAGGTGGTATTGGAGTTCTATATGCTAGGGTCTCAATCTTAGTCTCCTGAGCCGCCTTAAAACCTCTGTGTAATGAAAGGTCAAGCAGATCCCAGTAAACGTTTATAAACTACAATTGCCCCCATTTCAACTACAAGCTACAGATTCCCCTGCTAAGCTCTGCTTGCTTTCTTTCATTTCATTGTATGAGCAGCCTAATTCGGAAATGGCTAGCCTAAGGTTTTTGGAACACCTGGATTTTCAAAACCATATGCTTTCCTGTTGAAGAACTTACAGAAGCAAACCAATAACAGAACACTGTGGACTATAAAATGGTGGTGAATATTGAAGGAAGAATCAGGAAACATCAGCACTGTTAAATAAATGCACTTCTCCTTCCAACTCAGCTGTACTGCCTCGAACACGATAAAGCACTGAAGGCTTGAGATGGCATTCGAAAGAAACAGGGTTCGTTTCAATATTTACTTGGGAACATACCGTATGCAAAATAATACATCAAGTCACCTGCCTTTCCCAATACTATTAATTCAGGACTCTCAATATAGGCCCACAAATCCAATTTAAAATGAAGGAGTCAGGGTATGCATTTACATCATGTTCTACAGTACAGATCAAATGACAAAAAAATCTGTCTTAACTGTTCATAATAAAGCTAAACTACAATAACAAGAATAAATCTCACATTGATTCAAATGAAGCCAGTGAACATTAACAGGAAACAGAGCAGTTCCTGAAATATCCATTACCTCCAAGCATGCAAGGGCATTGGAAGCCCATTAGATGACAGTGAACCATGCGAATATACTTCATGCTTCATAAATGCAAGGTACCTGCACAGTACAGGTCTCAGCATGGTGAGTGGGAGACAAGGGCCGTATCATGGGTAACATGGGTGAAACATGGGTGTGTAGAACATGTATGTCTGTGAGATGTGAGTGGATCTGTGTGTGTGTGTGTGTGTGTGTGTGTGTGTGTGTGTGTGTGCACGCGCGCGCTCACAACCAGATGTACATGCTACAAAGGTAAATCTGGATGGAGAAAACGCTTTCTCTACAAGAGCACATCAGGGCATGAAATATGTTTCCAATTCTGGGACCATCTTAGCAATGATGAAACAGGCAAAAAAAAAAAAAAAATCCTTAGGCCAACAAGGTTGAGACACCAAATGTGGTTTTGAGGGAAGGCCCACGCCTGAATGTGAGAACAGCGAATGAAATGATTCCTTTCAATAACACCCTTTTTTGTTTTCGTTATCTCTTTTCCACCCATTTTGTTGCTGAGCTTGGGAGGCAAGGAGCCAAGTGCCTCAGTTGGCATTCTGAGCTGGTTGTGATAAAAATCAAAGCACCATTTTTTTTAAAAAAATCACAAGTAGATGCCTTGTCGCTTCTCTCTTGCCAGCAACATTCCTCTCCCTCCATCCTCTTCTGTCCCCACCCCGCCACCTCCTACCCCCTTCAACCAGAGAGACTGAAAGTCATTGTTTAAGTCTAAGCCACAGATGTATACACAAGTCACTTAATAATCAACTAAAACAAGGAGATAGTGCCCTTGTCTCCCACTCACCATGCTGAGACCTGGAGATGCTGTAGAAAGGAGGGAGGAGTGCAATCCGAATCCATTTTCCTTGTGACCCAGTCGGATGCAGCCTCCAAACCCAACATCAGTAGCGGCTGCCGGGGATTTTTTTTTTTCCTTTGCTCTCTGGTTGGCGACGGTGAGCTAGGAACCACCCTTCCAGCCCCTCTAGAGTATCAGCAGCAGAGGCCACAGCAGCAACATCACTTGGGCCTCCTCCCTCCTGGAGGATGGGGTGAGCTCAGAAACCGCCAGGAACTTGCAGCAGACACCTCCTCCAGCTCCTCCTTCCCTCCCCCACCCCGCGGCCCCACCCCTGCTGCGGTAGAGGCAGCCGGCCTGGCAGCTGCTGGTTGTCATGGCAATGGCCAATGGCAAGTGGCAAGCTAAGGGGGAGGGGAGAGGAGCGCTGCAAGCTGCAGGAGCCAGAGGGGAGTAACTCAGCCTCGGCCCTCCGAGATGCTCTTGGTCTCTCCTATCCTGGACTCAGGGTCTTTCGAGAAGGGGGCAAGGTTGAAAATGAACGGGAAAAAATAAAAATGGAATGTAAGTCCTTGATTGAAACAAGTGAGGTGGTATCGTAATAATTCGCATTTTTCATGGTTTTCAGAGGAAATACGTTAAATTTGCATTTTGGAGAAAAAAATCAAATATGGAGAAAATGATGATGTTTAATAGATTTCTATTACTCTGAACTTGTTCGTCCGTGATGGCATTTTTGACTCAATGCCATTCAAGGTTGTTCGAAGAAGACTAGGTTTTGCAGTAAACCAAGTGCCTGCTTCCACTGCACAACTTCCTACTTGTTTTGGGGTCCCTTGGTTTTACTGTTTTTACAACTTCCCCTCTGAACAGGAGCGGGCAGTACTGACACTCTCCCCAGCAAAAGGAAACTGGAATAAACAAACTAGAAAATCCTTTAAACAATCAAGGTTCTCAGCAGCACTAGATGGTGGACAGTTCCAAATCTTTTCTTTTCAGAGATCCTGGAAGGATCATCTTCAAGAAGCCATTGCAGGCGAATCTTAGGAATGCTCTCTGAGAGATCTCAGTCCAGCAGACCCGTCAGGGTAGTAGGTAGAGAGAGCAAAGTGAAGTCAGTATCGAGCTCTATGCGTGGTCTTTTTATAGCTATAAATTATAGATGGCGCAAGTATTTGTCTCATGAAGCATTTGTAAAGATTGATTGAGGTAACGCGCTAAAAGCACTCAGTATAGTAAATGTTTACTCTTTATCAGTAAAAGCAGTACAATAGAATAGCATAGGTACCGCTTAATCTAAGGTTTTTTAAAAGGAAGGATACAACAGTTTCAAATAGAAAAAAATAAGCTGAGAAAGCACTAAATATAAAATAGTTATGAAAATTAGTGAGGAGAAGGAAGATAACCAAGACTTGGGCACTGTGAAATTGAGGACACTGTAAGTCTTGTAGAAGTCAGATAAAATTCCCCAATTTACATACAAAGGCAATGTCATAATTTAAAGCAGATTCTCCCAATACTGATTCTCCCAACACCACCACTTGTTTTCAAAACCACTTTTCCACCATTCCTTCACAGAATGAAAACAATGCTTATTCTTGATTCTATACAGATCTCAGAGTCTATTGATCCAGGCTCCAATTGGGGGTGACAGTATTTACCATGGATATATACCTAAATATACACACACACACATGAATATATATATTCGAAGACAGGTTAACTAACTTCCTGAGCCCAAATTTCTTCATATATAAAATGGAAATAGTCACAAACTCATATGAGTTATTGTGGGAACTAAAAAGGATAGTTTGTGAAAAGTGTCAGTCCAATGACTAATGCAGTTAATGTCCAATAAATGTTGACGGTAATCATTGCTATTTGTTTATAAGTAATGTGAATATATATGAGGATTTTTTTTTCTGGAAGGATTGCTTTTAGTCACAGACAGTCTCAACAACATTAACTTGAAGGTGGTCAGGTAGATGGCTGAAAGAAAAGTTGGTACTCCTCCTAAATGCTTGATACTGAGTCCTTCCAAATAAAAAGCTGTATCCTGCTTCCATCATCTCCTTGTCCTTCTCTCCAGATGGCCTCAAAAGTCATGCACTGTCTACATACATTTGCAAATGTCTATCACAAAAATAAAATAAAACGAGTGGGTCACATCGATCTTGCAGTGGCTTATGACGGAGTCCTCCTCAGCACAAGAACTGACCTGACTACCCGGGTGCTCCTGGCTTCCTCACATACTGCATCAGTCACCCTTTTTGTTGCTGATAAAATCGTGACACAACAGCTTAAGGGAACAAGGGATTTTATTTTCTCATATGATAATCCAATTTACAGTTCCTTATCCAACTTGGCAAGAGAACCCACACCACCACCAGGAACCAAAGTAACTGACCGTACCATGTCCACATGATCACTGAGAGAGGGACAATTCTCACTTGCCAGACTAGCATGTCTGGTCAATCTTACAGAAGAATGTTTACTTTCTCAACCAGTTCCTTCCAATTTATTCACTTGCCTGGGGACTAGTCTCATCCACCATGTGCTGGGCCTCCCCCATCAACTAGATAATCTCCTGCAGGCTTGCCAAGGGCTCAACTCATCTAGCAATTCTCATAAATGTGTCTAGAGCTTGAATCCTCAACGGTTGACGTCTGCATCCAACTGCGATAGGTATTTTGAGTTAACCAGGTAGGGAAAAGTTTCAGTTCTCTGTTTGAAGATTCTCCAGCTTAGCAATTTCTTTTATTCTTTCAGAGTTTCATATATTAACTCTGTGAACTGATGGTATTTTCACACCTTAATTCCAAATCACATTGTCTGTTCTTTTCCATTTCTTCTTTCCTACCAATCTCCTTCCTGTTTTATTATCTTTTTGCATGTGTGGCCCACTGGTTTGCCTTGGTTGGCCTGTGCCTTTGATGACACATGCCTGTGCACTAGCTGGAGCATGAATCATTTATCAGAGGGTATACAATTAAGGAAAGCATCTTCCCTTTGTCATCAACCCTCATCAGTTTCTCAGGGGTGCCTGGGGCCTTCTGGAATCTTTCCCCTTCATGGTGAAATCCAATTTAGCAATTCAAATAATATTGTCTCATATATTTTTAACTCTATTCACAAAGAACAATCATAATTGAAGAATGGTTCATTTGAAATACTTATTTAAAATATTTTTAATTATTTATGTTTATTTCTTATTATATTCATTTTTAAATGAAATTCATTTTGGACTCCAACGAAACATGAATAAAAATTGGAAGGCTGGTCTGAGGAGATGGCATAACAATTAAAGTAAAAGGATCAGAGTTCACATCCCCAGACACCAGATAAAACACCAGGCAGTATATTAGACAAGCCTAGGAGGCAGAGCTGGCTAGCCACAGTAGTCTTAATTTCTAGGTTTAAGTAGAGACCTGGGTTCAAAACACTAAGGTGATTCTGAATATTAATCTCTGACCTCCACATACCACATACTCACTCATGTGTCTATGTACTCCACACACATTAAACATGCTTATGTATACCTTATATATGCTTATATATACCTACGCATTAAAAAAATGTAAGGTTAAAGAGAGTGGGCCCAGAGTCAATAATCCCAGCACTAAAGGCTGAGACAGGGTGATCATGGCTTTAAAACTAACTTGGGCTGTATGGAGAGATCATGAGAAGAAAGAAAGAAAGAAAGAAAGAAAGAAAGAAAGGAAGAAAGAAAGAAAGAAAGAAAGAAAGAATAGAAAGAAAGACAGAAAGAAGAAAAGAAGAAGAGAAGGAAGGAAAAGAAGGAAGGAAGGAAGGAAGGAAGGAGGGTGGAAGGAAGGAGGAAGGAAGGAAAGAAAAAAGAAAGAAAGAAGAAAGAAAGAAAGAAAGAAAGAAAAGAAAGAAAAGAAAAGAAAGAAAGAAAGAAGAAAGAAAGAAAGAAGAAAGAAAGAAAGAAAGGAAAGAAAGGAGGAGGAGGGAGGAAGGAAGGAAGGAAGGAAGGAAGGAAGGAAGGAAAGAGAGAAAGAGAGAGGGAAAGAGAGAGAGAGAAAGAGAGAGAGAGAGGAGGGAAAGAAGAAAGAAAGAAAGAAAGAAAGAAAGAAAGAAAGAAAGAAAGAGGAAGGAAGGAAGGAAGAAAAGAAGGAAGATTCTATCACCAGAAATGAAACTGTAGCTGTTCTTCAATTTGTTTTTAATGAGACACTTCGACTATATTTATAACTTTGATTAAGAAAATTTCACCCTTCATTGTTGCCATATCTTTGATTTTTAATGTTCTATGTATAACATGTTATCTTAAAATATATTGCAGTAATTGGTACAGTTTGCTATTATAGTAAAATATACTATGGTTTAAACATTGATATATTCTATGATGCAACATATAATATAAATTTTAATTTTTTTCAATTTTTAATGTGTATTCGTGGGGGTATGCATTCTTCTATATGTGTTTGCATGCTTGAGTGCAGATGTAAGTGTATATACATGTATGTGAAACCTGGAAGGATATCAGGAATTATTCTGGGTCGATCTTCTACCTTATGTTTTTAAAGTTGGGCCTCTAATTAAACCCAGAGTCTGCCTATAGCATCAGTTCAGCTTACTCTAAGACTTTCCAAGGTCCATCTTCTGGGACGGGAATTAAATGTGTGTTATCATCCCTGCCTTACTTTTCACATGAATCTGGAAGTCTGAGCTGACATTGTTTTGCTGGCACAGTAAGTGCTTTAACCACTGAGCATATCCCCAGGTCTCATTTAATTAATTCTAGTAAAGCATTTGGTTGACTCCAAATATTTTCTTATTTGTTTTTTTAGAATGCGAACTATTTTCAGACTTGATAGTATAGCCATGGAATTCCAGCCATTAGGGAGAGAATATAGAAGAAACACAAGTTGACGACATGGCTCCTTGGGCTACAGAGTGATTTCAAAAACAATTTAATAAGCTTGTATCTCAAAATCACAAAGTAAAATGAAGGTCAGGAATGAATTCCTATGGTAGAGTTCCTGCCTAGCATGTATGATGCCTTAGGTTCAAATCCTAGTACTGAAAAGAAAGTGAGTTGTAACTAGATTAAAATTTCTTATTAGTGTGTTTATTGGTGTCCAGCATTCTGACTATATGTTGTTATAATAGTTGTCCATATATAATTTGATAAGTCTCCTAATTAGGAATTAAGACAATCATAATAGTTACCATATATTAGCACAGATTCATGTTAACGTAATATATATTTTTTCACAGATTTAAAATGGAAGTGCTAAAATTACAGTGTTGCCCATCCATGGTCAAAATCACTAGCACCCTTCTGGTGGCATGCATGGTGCTCCTTGAAGCACTGAATTCTTCCATCAGTAGTAATACTGACAACAGTATTTACTGCTCCTGTATCCTTTCTAAACTTAGACTTCTTTTTTATTATTATTATTATTTCTGCTCATACAAACTTAACAGGTACACCGGTCCCCTCCTTTCCTCTACCTCCCCCCCCCCCGCTCCCTTCTCTCCTCACCCCTCCCTCCCCATCTCCCAGTGCCTTCCCCCCCCAATCCCTGGAACATCCTTACTGTGCATGCCAAACTCTCCTCTGGGTCCTCCTCTCCGATGAGGTGCAAAGACCCAGCGGCATTTCCCAGAACCCTTTCCTGTGTTCCCCTTAAGTTTAGGAACACTACTGTGACTGTCAGTCCCTAGCCTCCAAGGATTCTAGTGCCTTTAGTCCATGCTAGACTTTGTGGGGTCAATAATGTGTTGGACATTGCACAGGTCATGCAAAGTCCTATTATGATTGCTTCAGCCCTAACTTGTGTGGAGTATCTTGCATATCTTTACTCCTCCCATCCTTGTGCTCTTACAATCTTACCGCCCCCTCTTCTGCAAATCTCCCTGAGCTTCAGCATAGGGAGATTAGGCTGGCCCAGTTCCAGGTGGTTGATACAGAGTCTCTGATGTTCTGAATTATGGTTTGTTGATTTTCTTTTGCAGTTTTGCTGCTCCTGCAATGCCCTTGGCTCCATCCTGATGGGTATTGGATGTCACCCCCTGGCCAGAGATAAAAACCTGATAAATTAGAGTCTTATTATAAGAGTATATGCAAAGGTAGATGGAATAAAAGTAGGAGACCGCAGTGAGAGAGGGGTCAATCACCCTTTTGCAAAAAGGTTACTTTATATCTGCCAGACTATATGTCCTCCCCTTCTGATGAGATCATAACCCATCAGTTGCAAATGATCAGGAAGGAAAGTCTGTGAACTTAACCAGATGTCTTATTACTTACTTGCAGTACTTGATGGTGGCCTATTTTCTCTGCTGTAATATGGTCCCCTCTCTCCTTGTTTCTGGTGGGGCCCTCCTTCCCCATCCCTCCTGTTTATAATCTTTACAATTACTGTAGGTATTACAGAGATTGTCTTTGAGTGTCTCTAAGTGGGTTTGATACTAGGATCCACCTATTAGGGAGTACATACAATGCTTAATTTTCCATGTCTGGGATACTTCACTCAATATAATTGTTTCTAATTCCATCCATTTCCCAGGAAATTGCATGAATTCATCATTTTTGATGGCTGAGTAGTATTCCATTGTATAAATATACCATATTTTCCTTATCCACTCGTCAGCTGTTGGACATTTGGGCTGATTCCATGACTTTGCTGTTGTAAACAGTGCTGCTATGAATATGGCCGTGCTTGTGCTATTGGAGTGAATTTTTGCTGTATGGGGGGTTATTCCCAAAAATGGTATAGCAGGGTCGTATGGCATTTCAATCTTTAACTTCTTTAAGAATCTCCAGACAGCTCACCAGAGTGATTGTATGAGCCTACATTCCCACCAGCAATGTAGGAGAGTTCCCCTCTCTCCACATCCTCTCCAGCATTTGATGTTGTTTATATTGTGGATTTTTGCCATCCTGACAGGGGTGAAATGATATCTCAGGGAAGTTTTGATTTGCATTTCCCTGATGGCTAAGGATGTGGAGCATTTTTTAAGATATTTGTTAGACATTTTAATTTCATCCCTGGTAAATTTCTTTTAAGTTCCAAGGCCCATATTTTAATTGGCTCATTTGCTTCCTTGGTGTTTAGTTTTCTAAGTTCTTTTTATACTCTGGATAATAGAGCTCTATCAGATATTTGGTTAATGAAGATTTTCTCCCATTCTTTGGGTTGCCTTTGTGTTCCAGTTACAATCTCTTTATCTGAACAGAAGCTCTTTAATTTCACAAGATCCCATCTGTTGAGTGTTGGTTGTAGTGACTGTGCTATTGGATTTCTGTTTAGGAACTGTTGGCCTAGCCAACAGGGAGTTCCCTACCCTTTCAACTATGGTTTTTATAGTCTCTAGTTTTATATCGAGGTCTTTGATCCATTTGGCATTAATTTTTGTACATGGTGACAAGTACGGGTCCAATTTTAATCTTCTGCATGTGGAGATCCAGTTTTGCCAGCACCATTTGTTGAAGATGCTGTTTTTTTTTCCATTGGATTTTTTGGGCCTCTTTGTCAAAGATCAAATGGCTGTAGTTGTGTGGGCTTATATCTGGGTCTTCAACCCTTATCTATTGATCTGTGTGTCTCCAAATTTAGACTTCTAATTATGTGAAAAGTCTAAAAAAGTGCAACATGTAAGTGTCAACTCCAAATCAGCATTAAAATTTCAAAGATACCACATAAGTGGGAGGAAGCTGACTGCCTGGATCAAGTTTAGACTTTACTATTTGTTTTCTGAGTGACCTTGAGCAAAGTGCTTACTTTCTCTGTGCCTCAATTTCATCTGTATAGCATCATGAAAGAACCTACACCCATTGAGTTGCATTATTTTAAAGACAGAAATTTTTTGGGTCAAGTATTAGCATGAAACTTCTATGTTATAAGTGATAAGCATTATTGCTTAACATCATTATAAATTAATAATGATATTTATCTATAGTAATTTTTACTGTATGTATTCAAAAATATTCTGTGTGCTTAAGGTTTTTCTAAAATTTGTTAGAACTATAAGTTGGTAGTCAGCAGACGATAGAAAATTCTGAATGTTTCTCCAAGAGATAGGCAAATGCTATGGTTTTCCCAAAATAGGGACAAAAAGAGAGAAGCTCAGAAAACACCAGTTTTTCTTCTCTCTGTCTCATGTGAGCTTTTAAACATACTGTATACTTAAAAGAACGTATCTTTCAGATTTTTCTAAGAATGAGGAAATGATTCTGAATTCTCTGCACTTTCTTTATTGATACCACAAGTGAGCAAGTATATCAGATAAACTCTTCCACTTACAGGCAACTCTGACATCCATCTTTTGCCATGATTTGGACTACTTTCTTCCAAAGATAACTATGTGGGAAGCTTGGTGGGAGGAGCCCGAATCTTTAAGAGGTGGAGCTTGGTTAGAAAGTCATTGAGGAGGTTCAGGAACTGCATGCATTTCTCTCACCAGAGGGTTAATACAATTGGGAAACCCCAATATTTACATGAACTTCCAAAATCATGAGCTAACTTAAACCTTTTCCTGCATAAGCTAACTGCTTGAAGTATTTCTTTGCTGCAATGGGAATCTGAGGAATACACTTTGCTTTCTCTCTTTGCTCTGGAATTTTCCTCCCTGTCTTATCTCTTCAACCACTAAGATTTATCTATCAACCTTCATACTAGGATGAGCATTAACACTGGCCCAAAGTCTGGTATTGGGCTAATACTTACAATTCCAGCAGGTAGGAAGCAGAGATTTGAGGATTGCTGCAAGTTCAAGGATAGTCTGGGCTATGTAGACAGACCAAGTGTCAAAACAGAAACAACAGTAACAAAACAGCAATAACAATTGGGTGACTATGACCAAAATACATTGTATGCATGTATGAAAATGTCATAATGAAACTTATTATCACATGTAATTAATATATAAAACATAGAAACAACAAAAGAACACTGACATATACAAAGATTAACTGATGTTATCATCTAGCTATGACAGTTCCATTAATAATGGTAAATAGTAAATACTTTTCTTTATCATTCTCTCATTACTGTAAGCACTTTGAAGTCATGGATATTCATATATTTACTGATGCCTAACAAACATTTATTGCTATAGTTCTGTGCTGTATGAGGTACCAAGGATGTATCTGTGCATCAGATAATGTGAATCCTTACTTCATGAAGCTTACAGTATGGGAAAAAGGGAGATGTTTAAGTGAATTTAGAAATGATATTTACAGGTACATTAGAGGCACACAAATTCCTAGTGGCAGATAAAGGGGAGATTTTTCTAGAGGGATATGGCATAATGTGGGAGCAGTTTGCTTCAGACAAAGGAAAGAATATCTGTACAGATCCTGAGACATAAAAGAACATTGCCTAATCTTCAATTTTCATTTAATCCTTATACCTAATGTAGTATGTGGTATACATTTCATGCCATATTTGTTGAAAGATTATGTCCCTATGTCTCTCAGCACACATAAATAAACAGCTCCTTTCCTCTGTTTCTTCTGCCAATTTATTGAAAAGATAAAACATTTATCAATTTCCAAGGAACTGATAAACTGTCAAGATAAGAAGAAGTAAAGAGAGATTGAAAGACTAACTTTGTTATAATAGAAAAAATGGTGTAAGGCTCTTGGAGGGATCACTGTTTCATTGAATATTTATTAATTAAGGTTTATTTAATAATACAACTTTTGCTCTGATGCTGAAATGAGAAACACTTTTTGCCTTTTAGGTTCTTGCCAGTCGTAAATTAATCAATAGCAGAAAAGATGCATGTTGAAAGCACCAAAAAACAATTAGGGATACAAAAGACATGAGAAAAAGCTCTGTTTCAGGGGTCTTCCCTAACATTTTACATTTCCCTAATTTCACTTTGTAGATTCATAAAAATCTTCAAATTGTACACATCAATTTCAGCATATGTGCAATTTTATTTCATTTTAGGTTATCTGTGGAAAGTGTCATTCTTCTTGTTGTTATTTTGCCCAGGTACTGAGAATGTCTTCTTGCAGCACAAGGCTTAAGAATATGAGCTATGAAGTTCATTGAGCACATTTATCCCACTGTGAATAAAACAGACAGAGTTCCTGCCTGGTGGAAATATAGAGTACAGAATTGGTTGCCTCAATTGGCTGCAAAAAACAAACTTCATTGAAACAGCAGCACATTTTCTTAATTGTTACTAAGCAATTAGAAACAGAAGGTGAACACGGCCTGAGAGCAGACAATGGAAACAACTCTATGTATGGGGCTGGCATTTGAGCTGTAAAATCAAATTGATTTATATTTGTCACATAAGAGCAGGCAAAAGACTTTCAAGTGGAAAAGTGAAAAAAAAACTGGAAATGAGAAACACGTTGGAGGTCAGTGCAGGAGGGATTGAGCCATTAAGGGGAAAAAATGTCATGGCATAGTTCGAAAGCTAGAATAGTTGAGAAGATAGGAAGAGTGCACATTATTCAGCACCTCATTGCCTGCTGGGATAGATAAATTTGACTGAAGATCCCATTGAAAGGGAATCAGTAGTGTGCCAAAGTGACCCTATTAGAATGCCTCCTTTGTCTAAGCTGCAGATGAGACAGGTCAGTTAGGTCAGGATAGTGACAGGAATGAAAGGAAAATTGAAACTACTTCACAAACATTTTATAGGTGGAATTATGAGGCATTATTGTGTCAAGATACTTCTATTTTAATGCTTCATCTATGTTAAAGTATTTAACTTATTCTGACTTAATAGAATCTTAAGGTTAAGAAACTTTGAACATTCGTAAAATGTTGGAACTGAAGTTTTAATGAGGGAATATTTTAAATTTGTCTATGAAATGTATTTATATTTTTTGAAGTCTCACATTTATATTTTATTACTTTTTCACTATTTGTTATTTTTTTATTTCCGCTCATACAAATTTAATAGGTACCCCGGTCCCTTCCCTTCCTCCGCTCTTCCTGGATCTCCTTTAACATCTATGGGGACAAGAATTGAAGGTTATAGTTTAACAGTGCTATGTTTTTGTGTCAGGATGACAAGGGGTAGAATGTCAAAGTTAGGAGCATGTGTCAACTTGACAATTGAAGGTTTGAACTCTGGGCACATTTGTGGAGAATTAGTGGTTAAGTCCAGCACAAACCTGCAAGAGATTGTCCAGCTGATGGGGAAGGCACAGCCTATGGTGGATGGGATTAGGCCCTGGAATAAAATACAGAGAGCTGGTTGAGAGAGTTGGCCTCTCTGTGTACACTTGGCCAGACATGTTGGTCTGGCAAGTAAGGATTGTCCTTCTCTCAGCGGTTATGTAGAGATGGTGTGGCCAGTTCCCTTGGCCTTGGAGTTGGTGCATGCTCTCCTGTCAAGCTGGACCAAAAACTGTAACTGGGCTATCATAAAAAAAATGCCCCTTGTTCCCTTAAACTGTTGGTGATTTATCTGCAACCATGCAGGCGACCCATAACAGGGTGGTTGGGTAGCTCACATTCACCCATGACTATAGCATACAAGTGTGACTTTACTTTTGAAATCTCACCTGATTCTGAAATCCTGTGATAAAATAGTGCCCCAAACTGAGCTTCATGACCTTGATTAAACTAAACCAATGATCAACTTTTGTAGGTCATAAATACCATCTCTTCTGTCACTTCAACAGATCAGGTAATTATTTACCTATTTTCTTCTATGTGAGAGAGGATATCAACAGGATATCATGGCCACAGTGAGCTGATATGAAAGTTACAGAAATGAAATCTCATATGTTTTACCCCAACTTTCCTTGGTCTTGTCAATACATGTTAATGGCATCTATTGAATTACGGCATACCCAAATACAAACAAACATTGGGATATGTGTTTTTCCTGTGTCTTCATTTCTTATAATGTCTTCCCAATTTAAATTTATATGTATGACAAAAAGATAAAATAACTAAAAAGAAAAGTCAAAGATGAATGAAATATATTTGAAGGAAACCTAGGGTGTGGGACTCTGAGCTAGTATGCTGCTCCTTATCAGGAAATGGGAAGGTTCCTTGCTACTCCACACTTTACATATCAGGGCTCAAGGGCTCCTGCCCCTCCCCCAAAAATTGTTCTAACCACCATAAAAAACTTAATGTAGAAGAGAATGAGCTTACTTGAAAGAGCAAAAGGTAGAGAGAAGTCTGACTGAGCTAGCGCAACCTTGAGAGACAGCACTAAACATTTCTCTCTGTCAGGGATGAAGAGCATCGTGGGTGAGGTCAGCCCCTGGATGTTAGCAAGAAGCACCACAGACCTTTGTGTAATTCATCTAGAAGCAGCAGAGTCTGCTTGGTAATAGCACTGATGCGAGGGCATCCTGACATATCCAGAAGCTTCCGCTCTTGCTCCTTGTCTCCTAACAATCCCTTGCGTGACTTTCAGTAAAATACTGAAGCCAAGAGGCATTACTTGGCCTTGGTTTGGCCTCCTGCCCTTAGTTAATAAAAAAGTCAAATTAGCAATAAAAAAGAAAGGGAAAATATATTCCATATGGTCATATTGGGAAAATGAATTTTGAAATTCAAAGTCCATCTTCGAAGTTTTGATGCATTTAACTACAGGGCAAGAGCTGTGCAGTTTCCGTCAAGGTGTGGTTTGGTCCACCATAGTGTCATTATTGACACAGCTCTAGTCTTCAAAGTGGTCTAACAGGCTGTCAGAGGTGTGTGAAATCTCTTTCTGGGAGACAAATTCCTTCTCTGGCTGGTATCATCAGATCTGGGAAATTTTCAATAATCCGTGAAGTTTCCAGCATGAACTTTCTGTGGTGGAGAGAGATTCTAATTTCACAGGTCCATTGTTTTTATAATTTGATAGCCAGAATTGGGGGTGGGGAGACACAAGCAACATTTTAGAATCTCTGTGCCATCCTGTTACAGATACCACAGGTAGTCAGGGAATAGATTCAGCAGGAATGTAGTGTGTCCATGTAAGAAGGTCAGGGATCATTCTCTGATGAATCAAATCAAGATTTGGCATAATGTAATTACACAGCAAGTACGTGTTTTTAACTCCCTAAACCAACCCACCATAACTGCGTAACAGCTGGGGAGCCTAGTGCTGTGTAAAGGCTGTGTAGCACCTGCCACATCTCGATAACCTATCTGACTTTTCATGCCTCCCCATCAAAGTGAAGTGGTAGGCAATAAAGACTTCCTGCCTTATTCAATTTGTTATGCTGGATTTCTTGCTAATCCTATTATTTGTCTCCATAGATTTTTTTCTTCCTGAAAAGGAAGGATTTGTCTTTGACAATTTCCCTTGGTTGGTCTACAAGTGTCTTCAAGGCCCAGAACCTAGACCTTTGTACAGTACAGGTTCAATAGAACTGTAATCTCTAAAATCTCTAAGGAACCTTCCTTGCCAGTACCTCCTTCAGATGAAGCCCCTCCCAGGAAGCCTGAAACTGATCACTGTTCCTCACCGGGAAGTGGCTGTGCTTCTGGGCAGTGCAGAAAAGCAAGAAATTTTAAACCCCAGAGAATTCTTTAAAGGATCGTGTTAAGGATTCCAACTTCAGGAACACAGATTCTTACTTTGCAACATAGAAAACCAGCCAAGCCCTTTTCCAGAAGTTTGAGAACTTGGTCTTTTGCACAGTAGGAGAGTATCACTTGCAGAATTCAAGATTGTTCTCAGAGGGTGTCAGTTGTGGCAGTGCCACAGTGAATTTAAACTTTGCTATCATGCTTCCATATTATCCTAGAGAGGTTTTGGGGGTTATTACCTGTATAGCACATTAACACTAGAGAGAGAAAAATATCACTTCATAGAGAAAGTTCAAGTGACTGTTATCCTTTCTTAAGATTTCTCTAAGTATATCATGTCTAAGCATAGTGACCCATGAAACTTGTCCTGAGGCAGAAAAGAAAGAATTATACAGACACAGGAAATAAAGAATGAAATTGGTCTGGAACAGCTGGGAAGAGCCACATTCCTCCCAGTGAGAGACTGGTGAGAATCCACAGGACCACTTCCAAACACATTTCAGAACATGCTCAGACAGCCAGTTTGTGGATCAGAAAAATCAATATTCCGAGGTTTGTATCTGACCTCAGAATTGCTCAATGTACATGAGCATCTTCACTTTACAAGGTTCCCCCTTTGATCTCAGGCTCTTGTCTTATCACCAAAAGGGTATGTATTTATGAAGAGATCATGACTTTAACCTTCTCAGGGCTCTGTATACTTTCCTCAAATAAGAGATCTCTTCTAACCACAGATGGTATTCCATGCATCACTTTCCACCAAGTGACATTTCATATGATTACTTTTTTTTATTTTTAAAAAACTTTATTTATTGTGTTCATACTGGATTGCTTCTACCTCTGTGTTGCTTTGCTGTAAGATTTCCCAAGCTCCACCCACTAGAACCTGAAGCACAGGTCACTGCCATATTCCATTTGGCATTTCCATTTGTATGTGGGATCTGGAAACTGAACTCAGGACCTTCTGCTTGTAAGGTTAAGTCTTAACTCTTGGGCCATCTCTCCAGCCCCACATAAGTACTTTCTACACCTCTGAACAACACAGTTTTCAAGGCTTCTTTATTTTCTCTATGGTCATTGTAGAAAGGAGGAAGAGATAATGTAACGGTTACTCTTAACTATTGCTGTAAAAGAACACCCAAAGTCAAGAAACTTAAGGAGAAAGGGAGATTTATTCAGCTTACGGTTCCAAAGGGGAGGTACAGTCTCTCGAAGCAGAAGCGGCATGGCTGGCTGGCCAATGCTGGAAGAGGCTAAGTCACTGCAGACATCTTGGAAGCTGAGAGCAGCAGACTGCTTGCGGCAAAAGCAGACTTCTCCTAGAAGGTAGGGTGGGACTAATCCACTTCAAGGCCCACCCCTTGTGACTGCCTTCCTCCAGCAAGGGTCCACCTCTCAAGGTGACATGACTTGCCAAACACATGAGACTGTGGGGGACACATTTCAAACCATGACAGGTCACATGACTTCACATCTATTTCACTCCAGTTCCTAGACTGCTGTCAACTGCCTTCGAAACAGGGAACAATGTTTAAATCTAAGAGAAAAGTAACATTAAATCTTTGTGCAAATTTATCTATAATTGTTGAAGCTTACAAAAATTTTTATTCCTATTTTTGATACATTGGAATGACAAATGATTATAAAATTTGGCTATTGAAATTTGAGTTTCTAATATATTTTTCTATTTCTATTTATTTATTTTCCCTTTTATTGTCTGCTTTTTCTTTTGAGGAAAAGTCTCACTATTTACCTTACAGCTCAAACAATCCTTGAATCTATATATAAGTTTCTTCCCTGTACCTTCCAGGTGTTGGGATCACAGAGGTATACTATCACATCTGGCACTCTCCATTTTTAGAATTATTTCCCCAATGGCATAATAGCAGGATGAGGTTAAGGGAGAAAGATACTTTGTGTTCCATAATGATCCAACTACCCAAAATTTTATGGAAAGTGTCGTAACTGTAACTTATTTAATGATTTACATAAGAGGAGAGATTTTTTTTTTCATCTAATTTCTTTGAAGAAGTCGTTTTCATGTTCCAGAACCATGCCTGGAATACCAGGATTAGGAAAAAAATATTCTTTGCCCAATTATAGTCCCAGAAATCTAAACTATGCTACCTCAAAATGCTGGACTTTTAAGTAAATTACATAGTGATAATTTTTGAATGTCTTGAAACAAAAATAATGGAATGGATATTAATTTTGATTTTTGAATTTTATTCCATCAGATTGACCAGAGTAGGGACCTATAAATAAGATTTTAGGAACAAATAGTACAAAATGAAGAGAGAGAGAGAGAATAAGAAGTTTGATGCTCAGACTTCTCACTTTCTGTTTTTCCTCCCTCTCTCCATTCCTTACTGAAGACTAAACCTAGGACCTCAAATATGATGGGTAAATTTTCTAACATCAAGCTAAATCCTTAACCCTCTTCTTCCTTCCTGAGGCTGGGTTTCATCAAGTTGTCCAAACCAGTTTCTCACTTGGGATCATGTAGCTCAGCTGGAATTATAAGCTAAGTTACCAGGACTTACTTCTGACATTTCTTGAAGACTTAGTTTGCATATCAGAAAATAATCATTTCTATACTTTATTGTTCTTAGCCTTCATACATTCTTCCAGATGATACCCATATGCTTAAGCCAGAAAAATCCATATACAAAATGTAGGGCAACAATAGAATGTGATAAGACTAATAATTAAAGTATTTGATACGTTCTTATTAAGATAATTCATGATAATGCCTAGTCTGGAGAATAAATAGAGATAAATCTACCACCTGACTGAAACCTGGAGGGGGGATGAAGTTTGTTGTAGTTGCTAAACTTCTCTGCTGTCTCTCAAATCACTTTATCCTGGCTCAAGCCATTGCACAATTACGAACCCAAGCAGAATATAGGGGAAATATCTTTTCTAAAATTTCCTGATGTTCAGATTCATGGCAGAGGACCCATGGAAACTAGAGAATGCCACAGGATGGTGGCAGTTACTTTCCTGTTGCTTGGAGAAAATACTCTGGCATAAGAAACTACTGTTTGACCTATGGCTCCAGAGGACTTAATATCTGTTTGGAGAGCACATAATGGAAGGCATGGTGGTAGAAGCAAGAGGCTGGCTCACATTACAACAGCCATCAGAGAGCACAGAAAGCAAGAGAGAGAAGGAAGTTCAGCCAGACTTGAGGTCCACCCTAGTAACTGCTTCTTCCAGCAACCTCCACCTCCTGGTTCCATCAGCTGCCCAAACAGAGCCTTTAGCTGTAGACATGAATGTGTGGTAGAAAATCTACATTTAAATCAAACACATGGCTTTATGAGACCTTTCCTTGTTCTATAGAGCTGGCTCAGAAGGATCTTGGTGATTCAGTAAAAGAAATGATCCAGAGATCTTCATCTTCTTTTTACATCTTCAAGCATGTGAACGGTTTGCTCTATTTTCCCTTCTAAGTGCTTCATTCAATTGGCAGTTCCCATGAATCAAAGCCTATAATGGGCAGCAAATCAACTAGAGAAGAATGTGAGTGAGGATGTGTATGTTTGCCTTGGCATTAGGCTCAGCATAAATAGAATGGTAGAGGTAGCACAGAAAGCTAGATTTTGTTTTATAACTTTTCTTCTGCCATTTCTCTCTTTCTCTCTGTCTCTGTTCTCCCTCTCTCTGACACAGACCTGACATAGATGGGGTCAAGCAAAGAAGAAGTAGTATTTCAAAAAAGCCTCTGCTTCAAAGCACAGTATGTTGTCTTTGGAGCTCAAAACACAGCAAAGAAACAAGGCTTTTCAGAGGACTTGAGTTCCTACAAAGAATAAATCTTATAGATAGTTCATTAATTCAAGAAGAGCCTACACATGTCAGACAATTGAGATCTAAGACAAAACTCACACCACATATACCTAGAACCAAGCTGGGTCTGTATAATTTGTGGCCATCTATTTGATATCTCCCTAGCTCCCAGTCTTCACAAGTGAACTACTGGAACATCATCTACAGTTAAGACTATGGTAACAAGTCTCCTGAACAACTGGTTTTTAAGTCCTCTGATGTATAGCAATCATTCCTTTCCATATAGATGCCCTAAATAGACATCATGTATCACAGAGAAAGAGAATCCCTGAAGGCAATTTTGGAAATATATTTGAGCTTTATTTACTTTTGTTGTACCTCTTTCGAAATTTGAAGAACCTATTTATTATTGATGTACTTTATCATATTATGGTTGCATTGTACTTCCCACTCTTGTTCCTTGAAATCTGAAAAATGCTATAAGCCTTATTTCATTTGCAATTCCCATTGAAGTTTTTCAATTTGTCCCTGTGATCCAAGTTAAGCTCTGTTTTTCTAAGAATTTCTATGTAACCTGTTGCTGTAAGCCTGCATTATTTCCAATAATTCATACCAAATGGTTTAAGGAAACAAGGAGTTTTATTTTAGCTTACATTTTTGGGTTACAGTTCTTGGTCCAGCTTGTCAGGAAAGCTCATATCAATATTGCAACCTGAGGGAACTGGTCACACCATGTCCATATGACCACAGAGAGAGGCACAATCCTTACTGGCCAGAGCACCAGGTGAAGGATGCCAACTTCCATAACCAGATTCCTCCATCTTATTCACCTGCCCACCACAGAGTGTATCTTCCTTATCAATCAGATAGTCTCCTGCAGTCTTGTTTAGGACTTAACTACTACTTCCTTACAACTGTGCATAGAACTCAAGAGTCTTCAGTTGCCAGGTTGACACCAATATCTGATTGTGACACACCCTATACTAAAAGAGACAACATTTTGAAATAACAATTACCCTGCAGTACCTATTTTTTCTCCTTTGTTTACACATTGGATTAATTTCATAAATGCTTCTAAGGTACTAAATATGAGTATTTATCTTGACTTTTGGCATGCTAAGGAATTACCCTCCTTCTCTGCCTCTTAGTCAACATAAAAGAAAAATGTCCCCTTAAATAAGGAAGCACTCCCTATAGTTAGCTGTTTCAGAAGGCAATTCCCAGAGAATGTAATGTGGAAGTTGTACTAAGCAGATGTGGTGGGAACAAAGTAAAACAAAGAACAAATGTGTCACAAGATCCTAATTATAGAATGTTACACAGAAAAAAAGTTACGCAAATCTTTAAGATGAAAAAGTTTAATGGGAATCTCCAACCATCTCATAGGCCTGATAACTACTATTTATAATAAAAAGTAACTTTCCATGTGCATATATATTATCCCCAGTTTAAGTATAAAAGTTAATAGTCTTGTACTTGTACTTTTTAAAGTGGAAGACTAAATTTATTTGTATTAATAATATTATACATGAAATCACCTAAATAATCTCTTATTGTTCTAATTAAGCATTTCATTTCCCCCATTATGTATATACTTAAGAGATGCAATAGCACAAAATGCAAACTCTTTTGCCTCAAGTATGATTAAATGAAAACTTTGACCCATCAATTGTTCTCTCCTAGTGACTCTGAGTAAACAAATGCAACTCTTAGAAGTAGCTTGAGTCCAATTTTTTTACAACATTAATTATATCTTAAAAAATAAAAAACAACTCTGTGTGTGGGCCAGAGAGATAGATCAGGGCTTAAACCTCTATATCTCAAGCACAAGGTCCTGATCCCTGATCCCAGGTTGGATCCCAGATCCCACATAAAAATTCCAGGTGGAAATGGTAGCAGCTTGTATTTCTAGTCTTGGAAGGTGTAACCTGGGAAATTTCAGAGCAAAGCAAATATGAGGTAGAAGCAATTCAGGGTGATTTCTGAAGTCACCCTTGTACTTTCACAGGAACTGTGTACAGTGTCCTCCGAGATATGTATATGCATATGTATGTATGTATTTGTATATGTATATGCATATGTATGTATATGTATATATATACACACACAGACTTACACGCAAAAATAGAAACAAAACAAAACCCTCAGTGTAGTCTGAAAAACATGCCTTTTGAAATTAAGTTGATATGAATAGATAAATACAAATAATTATAACTGACTCATGCCACATGACCAAGACATATATCCACCCAGAAATGTAGATAAAATAGAATACATAGGTAAAAATGAAATTTGGATATTGAGTCAGATGAATCCTTAGGTCGATGCAGAACTTAGACTTTTATTTGAGCTGAGAACTTCTAATAGTTTAATTCTTTTTGCTCTTTTTCATGTATATGCTAGGTGGTCCTCAGTGCCTTACTTGTCTTTTCCTTTCTTTCATTATGAGTTATGTGAGGTCTTTCCCAGAGTGGGGAGTAATTGATCATAGCAAACTTTGTCCACTTAAAGTATGTGCAAACAGTTGTTTGGAACCATGCTTAACTGACTTCTATTTTGTGAAAGCATCATAGAAGATGAGTTTAAGTACATGTCTCAGTATTCTTTATTTTTGAGGCAGAATTTTTTTAAAAAAATTAAGGGTTTGGTGATTTTCCATCAGTAGAAATCAGAAGTTGAGAGGAAGTTCTTCAGTATGATGACAACTCTCTCTTTTTTCAGGAGGGAAAACAAAGTGATCTACAAAATTCCTTTCACCTGAAAGGAAGAATGGATAATTGCATAATGATTTGATTGACTGGTGTCTATGTCATTGTGGAAATCATTAAAAACTGCCAGGGTTTCCCCACTAGGTATTTTGAGTTCCTTGAGGACATCATTTGAGATAATACAGGACTATGAAAGTTATACAGTCATACAGTACAGGGCAGTTACATAATTTTTCTATGTAAGTGTATAGTATGCAGTTTTTCTATGTGAGTTCAAACCTTTTAGGTATGTTTATAGTTATCTGTCATAGTTTGGGTAAAAAATAGCCCCCATGTGTTGAAGGGATGGTCCTAAATGTAATATTTAGAGTTGGGGATTCTATTTCCATCCTAAGAAGTTTGTGAATAGATGTTTCTCACAGAGTGCCTTCTCACCAAGTCTTAAATTATGGTTTTTTCCACATCTCTGATGAGCTAGTAAAAAATTACAGTCATTAATCATGCAATAATATGTTAATAACTTGAATTTACTCTTTTAAAAAAGTTCACAAAACAAATACAAGCTCTACTTTCTTCAGTATACAGCAAAAACTATCAGTTGGAAATAATGAACCCCAGATGAGACCATAAGTATATACTTTAAAGAGGAATATCCACGAACCAGGAGTGGATCCTTTGGATTTCCTCAGATCCTGCGTTATTTATGTCATGTTCTCTTGGGAAAGTTACATACATTTATTCACCTCAGATAAGCCATCAATGATGGACTAAACAAGTGATCTTATGTAAGTCTAGCTTGGTAAAATAATGTACTTAGTTAGGGCTCTTATGGAAGGATAGGTAATGAGTTATTTATCAGAGCATGAGCAACTTATAAACGGTTATACCACTAGAGAAAACATCTTTATTTTCCAGCAGATTTGCCTATTTACATACCCTAAGGGAGCTGCTTATAAGTCCCCATTCTCAGTAACCAGCAACTGTCTTGGCGAAACATGGATCTTCGAAATCCTCTCACTCTTTCTATGATTAAACCTTAATGGATCTAATCTTGTCAGATTTGCTGTAGGTAATCAAATCTGCTAAGTGTGCAAGAGGTTATAAGCAATTCATGTATGGAGGACAACATTCTAACAACACTTCATATTTTTCTATTGCTCTTATATTCTTTCTACCCCCTCTTTCTTGATGTTTTCTGGGACTCTGAGGTCAACACTTTGAGAAATTATGAGTCTGCCTACATAGCCTATTGCAAAAAGAAGCTTTCCCAACTAAAGACAAAAGCAGCAATAGTCTATGGACATAAACATATACATTGAAAGACAATATTATGAATACATTATTTCCACCTAACAAAGCGGCAATGACAGTTTCCCATTTAGCCTATGACCACTGCAGGGATGGGCTTTGAACAGGTTTGCTACCTTACATGAATTGCTTTTGTGGAGCAGAATCTACACCCAACAATAAGGCAATTGTCTGCACCTATAACACCCATTCCACTATTTTGCCTGGTATGTTGACAGTGTAACATGGGATCTGTAGCTGAGTAGAACTGTTTTTGGCAATTCTTCATCAGGATGGACAGCATCTTCTGGAACATGAAAACAAACTAGCACAGGGGAATCTTTCAACTCAGGCTCTGTGATTTCTTTGTCTTCTGCAACCAAAGTACACTGTTCTCAGTAATAGGGTCAACCAGTTCTGTTGTGCTGCTGCATCAGTGACAAAAGACTGCATTGTTTTGAAGAGCTGGGGGCTTGGCCATCAACCTGTAGGGTGGTACCCATTCTTGGTACTGGGATTTTCACCTAATAACCTTGATTTCTAAGATGAATTTTAAAATATATTCAGGGTACTGTCAATTTCTAGCCACTTTTGAACATTTACAGGTGCATACACTTAAAAGATTTTTCTTGTTTACCTTGTGTGTTTTCTGTGTCTTACTCAACTCTAAGGTGTCCAAGAATTTCACAGCTGTGTCTCACCTGTGTGCTACGTGTGAACAGATTTCCCCATCCTTGCTCCTTTAGTGTGCTGAAATACAATTCAGTTACCTTTTTAAATCTGTAAAATACTCAGAGGTTTGCGTTCCATCATCTATAGAATGAAACCTTTACACAAAGCATGGGCAACATTGTCATGTGCACACCACCCAACACTCCAACTAATGCCATCTGGCCCTGGTATCCAGCAGTTGAGGGGGTGTTAAAGAAAAATGTCAGAAAGATCCAGTACAGATGAAAATATCTCATCACTTCTATTGTTCATTCATAAGATCAGTGTTGGATATGGCAGCATGGACAGGAGGTACTTAACCTTGGTTAGTCTTCCACTACCTACAGTCATTTTCTATAAGCCATCCCTACTTATTATCCTGGGACCCTGCTTATAAGCTTGGCAAAGCTGGCTGAAGCTGCTTAGATTTGCCCATGCCAGGCCAGAGTAGGACTGTGATTCTGCCTGCTGCTTGAGCAGCTTCCTGGATCTGAGAGATACGGGCTGATCATTTGGGCTGCGGCCATCACCTTCCTATCAGCTATATTTGGTTGCTGAGAAGGAATTGGGCTAGGTAAACAACATCTATTCTAATATACCTTCCCTATAGAGAAATGTGAGACAACTTCCCAATCACAGCATGAAGTATTTCACTCACTGCTTTGTCAGTTATACCTCCCTCATACAAAGCTAGTCAAGATGAAGGTGAAAAATAAGTTCTACCTCTTGTTATAAGAGTATATTCAAAGGTAGATGTAATAAAAGTAGGAAACCGCAGTGAGGGAGGGGTCAATCACCCATTTGTAAAATAGTTACTTTTTATGTGCCAGACTATATGCCCTCCCCTTCTGGTGAGATTATACCCCATCAGTTGTACACCAGAAACAAGGAGAGAGGGGACCATGTTACGGCAGAGAAAATAGGCCTCCATCAAGGACCGCAAGTGAGTAATGAGACATCTGGTTAAGCTCACAGACTTTTGTTCCTTTTTAACTGATCTCATTGAACTCTCCTGTAGTCTAGTCTTTGTGCAACCCATGATAACATTTAATTGCAAATTTCATATCAATTTCCTTCTAAAAATTCCCAATAACTTTTTTGTTTTATCTAAAATGAAAAATTTGTTGGAATAGTTTTATCTTATTCTAGTCTCGTCTTCTTTGCTCTTCTGTCTCACACTCACCATTTATATATTATATATTATAATATACTCCAGCCATAATTTTCATGTTTCCGATTCTGTGATACATCTCGTGCTTTTTATTCCTTCTTATGTCCTTCACACTCATGTTTGCCTGGAAGCTCTTTCCATGAATCACTACACAGCTAGCTTGTGGTTATTATTTAGGTATCTGCCCAAACATTACTTCCTTGAAGATACACACGTTTCTGCCTAAGACATTTAAAGCTGCAACACCTTACCTTCAATTTCAGACATCTATTGCCATGTAACAAATCACCACGGCATTGTTTATTTGCTCATTATTCAGTGATGACACGATCAGGATCTTTAGGGATAGCTTGTCTTCAATTCATCCTGCTAGATATATATGTTGCTGTATGGAAAGTCACTGTGGAAATATTATTTAATAAACTCACTCTCTAGCATGTAAGTTGTGTATGTGTTGGAGGACCTCAGTTTTTGCCCACAGGGCTATTCTGGCAGGCTAACTAATACTTCAAGAGGGTAAGCACAGAAACTAAAAGGCCCCTGGAGGTATTCCTTGAAGTTGAATAATGTCTGTCACCTGGAACACATTCTTTTGGTCAATGAATGTCACAAAGCTAGTCAAGATGAAGGTGAAAAATAAGTTCTAACTCTTAATGCAAGTCACAGCAAATAATTTGTATTAGCTGAAGCTAGAAAAGTTCCCTTACATATTTCCCCTGAAACAGGTCATTAGAGGGAGTTCCTGTGCTTTCAGAAATACAACATCCTTATCTTGTGAAAACACGATGACCCAGAAAAGATGGAATAAATCCTTGCTGAGTTCATCCTCTTGTGTTCCCATTAAATTAAAATGCCTTTGTGAAATCATGATTCTTAACTATCCATATTTTCCTCATATTTAGTAATCATATTATGAAAGTTGAGCTATTTCTTTGGTTCTTTGTTTCCTTATGAAAACTTTCATGATACATAAAACTCAGTGGATTTACATGTTTGTTACATATGTTCTCATTATAAGAAAAGATGTTTTATGGTTATTTCCTAAGATCCTACAATAGACACTATTGCTTGTTTCAGGTTAATTTTTAATTAGAAATTTTAATTTTACTATAAAATGGTTTTACTACTGTATTTTCCATACATGCTGTTCCAGATACTCATCTGTGTTACTCTAACCCAGACAGCTTAAAGGAGAAAGTGTTATTTATTTGGCTCAGAGTCCCAGAGGTCAATGAATCGATTATGTCAGGAAATGCATCGCAGATGCCATGATACCAGAGGACAATAGGCCAGATCCAGAGCAACAATTTTCATGTACTTTCTCTTCTGGATGGAGTCTAGAGAAAGGAAAAAAGATGATTAAAGTAGAAGTACTCATTATAAAAGAAAGAAAATCAGATAGAAGAAGAGATGAGACAATAATTATCAAAGTTCATGTGACTCCACAGTTCTTCACATATCTGTGTGTGCTTTGAATGTGAACAATCTGCTACAGGTCTGTGTGTATTAATACTTGTTCTCCTGCTAGTGGGGCTGTGTGGAAAGATTGTGTAACCTGTAAAAAGCTGAACATTGCTACAGGAAGCATAATACCTGAGTGAGCTTTGAGGTTTGATGCCTTCCTCTCATGTTCTTTGATAATTTTTAATTTTATTTTTTATTTCTTCCATTCATACAAAGTTGATAAGTACCCTATTCCCCTCCCTCCCTCCACACCTTCCTGGATCCCCTGGCTCCCTCCCCACCTTTTCCCTTTCCTTTCCCCTCTCCCTCCCTTTCTCCCAGTGCCCCTTCTCACCCATTCCTGCAGCATCCTATAGTGTGCATGTCAAACTCCCCTCTGGGTCCTCCTCTCTGATGAGGTGTAAGGACTCAGTGGCATTGCCTAGAGCTCTTTTTTTTTGTGTTCCCCTTTAGTATAGGAACACTATTGTGGCTATTAATCCCTTGCCTCTAAGGATCGTAGTGCTTGTGATCCATGCTAGACTTTGGGGGTTCAATGATATGTTGGTCATTGTGCAGGTCATGACATGATTATTCTTTTTTACTTTTATTATTTATTATTTATTCAATTGTGCATGTCCGCGTGTGTGTGTATGTGCGCGCGCGCGCGTGTATATGTGTGTGTAGAACCATGGGCGAATTTGGGAACCACCATGGACCGTCTCCACCTCCTCCTTGTTCACTCTGAGGCTCCGCCCTACCAGGACCAGAAACGCAGGTCGCCCCTGCTTCCTCCTGGCGTCTATAGGTGGGGTCTAGTATCCGAACTCAGGACCTTCCTTCTGCAAGGCAGAGACTTAACCCCTGAGCTACCTCTCCGGCCCCATGACATGATTATTCTTTATAGCTTACTCCGTTTTGTATTTATCTGTACATGTGTTGCTAGGCACCTCTTCTGAGGCTTGTATTTTGTGAATAATGCTGTGATATTCATAGATATTCAGGCATCTGTTGTGTATTGACTTTAATGCTGTCAAATATGCAACTAGGAGTGTTACAGCTGGATCAGATGATAGTGTTAATTTCTTGAGGAACCTTCATGATTCCATTGTGCCTTCACTAATTTGTACTGCTTTCAAGTGAATACATCATTATTCTATGTTTAATCAGGAGCATTTATAAGACTGAAAAAGCATATTGAAAAAGTTTATTGATTAAATATTGTATGGGTATTGCCTTGGTTGATTTTAAGTTAAAACACATATTCAGATATATTTCTTGGACTAAGAGATTATTAACTTAATTATATTGATATTATGGAAATAGAGCTTGGATTCACATGTTGTTGCCATAGGAAGTATAATACATGTAGTTGTTAATTTAGAAGTGTGCTTTGATCTTTTCTTTTTTTTTCTTTTTTTTTGTTCCTACATTTTCTTTGTTATTTTCTGTCCACCCATCTTTCTCAATCTAACACTCCCCCTTCCTCTTTCTTATTTTTTCTCTTTAGTTCTTCTTTCCTTATATGAAAGATATTCTGCTCTCTTTATCTAAGTGTGCTATTGCATGTTCAAATCACTGCTTTTTTAACTTTTAATTATCAAATATTATATTTTGTTCTTTTGTTCTTTCAACTTAAATGATCATATAGTTAAACAATGTTTATAAAACAAAATGCGATATGGAAAAATGGCTCACAAATACTACAATTTGATATACAGAGGGGAGACATTAAAATGGATATTTAAATACAAGATGTTAAATAAAAATATAAAGAAGAAACAGGAAAACCATATAAGAAAAAACAGAAAATTAAACTTACTATTTTTTTGCTATCAAGAAAAAATCAACATTAGCAAAATAAAAATCAAATTACATGCTGGGAGAAAAAATAAGAAGTCTCAAAAATCTAATAATTAAGACAAAAATCAAACTGGTAAACATGGGAAAAGATTTTAGTACAAGAAATATGCAGACAGAATAAGTGCAAAGCAAAATCTCATGATCACCAGTCACTAGTTCCCATCTCCTTCTCTTCTCCTCATCAATACATTCCACTGCTCCCCACCCTCATGTCTGACAGATTCTATCGACCCCAGGTTTCCCTCTGACTTGTCTACTCTTTTGTGGGTTCGCCTTCTGTGGCATACCAAGTTGTCCCTCCTTGGGCCACCCTACCGATAGGGACATTTCTGTTCATTCATCAAGCTTTAGTCCCTAAAGTTTCCATTGTGTGTTCTTATCTCTTTTGAGTCCCTGGATAGTCTATGGGGACATGTTGGTATTTCAGTCATTATGCAGGTCTGTTAAGGACAAGTTTCACTGCCGTGAGTTCTTGAATGCAGCATTCTTACCTTGAATGGAATGTCTTGTCCAGCAGTGGACCTTCACATATTTATGTTCTTACAACCTTACTGCCCCTAAGCCTTAGGATGGGGAGAGATTAGGATGGCTTGAGTTTGGGTGATGATTGCTGCGTGGCCAGCAATCTGCATTATAGCTGGCTGTTGTCCCCTTCACTGCTTTTCTACTGGTTAGGCTCAGTCCTGTCAAGATGTTGAGATTCTCTACCTCTCTTGTGATACATCTCGTGAGTAGCCATTTATAGAACAGTTTAGTATATTATATTCTTACCCATAGATTCATTGGCTGTTTTTTCCCCATTGTTCTGTTTCCTTCCCCTTTTTAGACTCTTGTTCTAGTTACCAGTAACAGAAATGTGTTTCATTCTGACAGGCAGGTCTTGAGTTCAACCAGAAAGCTGTTGGTTGTCTCTTTGATACTCACGCCACTATTACACTGGTGTTCCCCTCTTGTCATGATGATTTTTTTTTATTAAAAATTTAATTATACATTTTAAAATTTTTTACCAGTTCCCTTCCTCCCCCCTCCTCCCCCTGCCCTTCTCCCAGTGCCTCCCCCCCAATTCCCAGAGAGTCCTTTATTGTGTACGCCTAACTCTCCACTGGGTCCTCCTCTCCGATGACATATAAGGACCCAGTGGCATTTCCATAAGCCCTTTCTCTTGTTCCCCTTAAGCATAAGATCACTACTATGGCTGTCAATCCCTTGCCTCCAGGGGTCTCGGTGCCCTTAACAGATGCTAGACTTTATGAGGGCAACAGTGCACTGGACATTGCGCAGGGCATGCAAAGTCCCATTATGATTGCTTTGGCCCCAACTATTGTTGAGAATCTTGCAAATCGTTGCTCCTCCCATCCTTTTGCTCTTACAATCTTACCGCCCCCTCTTCCGCAAATGTCCCTGAGCTCCAGGATGGGGAGAGATTAGGCTGGCCTAGTTCTATGTGATTGATATAGAGTCTCTGAAGTTCTGGATTGTGGTTGGTTGATTTTCTTTTGCAGTTTTGCTGCTCCTGCAATTCCCTTCACTCCATTCTGCTGGGCACTGTATGTCACCCCCTGGCCAGAGACAAAAAGCTGTTAAACTGGAGTCTTGTTGTAATAGCACATTCAAGGGTAGATGTAATAAGAGTAGGAAACCTCACTGAGGGAGGGGTCCATCACCCATTTGCAAAATGATTACTTTTTATCTGCTAGACTATATGCCCTCCCCTTCTGGTGAGATCAGGAAAGAACGTCTGTGAACTTAACCAGGTTTCTCATTACTTACTTGCAGACCTTGATGGAGGCCTATTTTCCCTGCTGTAACATGGTCTCCTCTCTCCTTGTTTCTGGTGTGGCCCTCCTAACCCATCTCTCTTGTTCATAATCCTTGCAAGTACTGTGTTACATAGGTTTACTTTTGAGTGTCTCAATGTGGGCTGGGTGAGTTTGGTACTAGGAGCCACCTATTAGGGAGTACATATGGCGCTTAATTTTCTGGGTTTGGGATACTTCACTTAATATAATTCTTTCTAATGACATCCATTTCCCAGCAAATTCCAGTAATTCATCATTTTTGATGGCTGAGTAGTACTCCATTGTATAGATGTACCACAGTTTCCTTATCCACTCGTCAACTGTTGGACATTTAGGTTGATTCCATGACTTTGCTATTGTAAACAGTGCTGCTATGAACATGGTCGAGCTTGTGCTATCGAGGCGTACCTCTGCTGCATGGGGGGTTATTCCCAAAAGTGGGATAGCAGGGTCATACGGCATTTCAATCTTTAATTTCTTTAAGAATCTCCAGACGGCTCGCCAGAGTGGCTGTGTGAGCCTGCATTCCCACCAACAATGTAGGAGAGTTCCCCTCTCTCCACATCCTCTCCAGCATTTGTCGTTGTTTGTATTGTGGATTTTTGCCATCCTGACCGGGGTGAGATGATATCTCAGGGAAGTTTTGATTTGCATTTCCCTGATGGCAAAGGAAGTGGAGCATTTTTTAAGATAATTGTTAGACATTTTAATTTCATCCCTGGTAAAGTTTCTTTGAAGTTCCAGGGCCCATTTTTTAATTGGGCCAGTGTTTTCCTTGGAGTTTAATTTTCTAAGTTCTTTGTGCACTCTGGACAGTAGAGCTCTGTCAGATATGTGGTTAGTGAAGATTTTCTCCCATTCTGTGGGTTGCCTTTGAGCTCGTGTGACAATCTCTTTATCTGAACAGAAGCTCTTTAATTTCACAAGATCCCAAATGTTGAGAGTTGGTAGCAGTGATTGTGCCATTGGATGTCTGTTTAGGAAGTGTTGGCCTAGCCCAATCAGCTCGAGGGAGTTCCCTATCCTTTCAACTATGGTTTTTAAAGTCTCTGGCCTGATATCAAGGTCCTTGATCCATTTGGAATTAAGTCTTGTACATGGTGACAAGTACGGGTCCAGCTTTAATCTTCTGCATGTGGAGATCCAGTTTGCCAGCACCATTTGTTGAAGATGCTATTCTTTTTCCATTGGATTCTTTGGGCCCCTTTGTCAAAGACCAAATGGCTGTAACTTTGTGGGCTTATATCTGGGTCTTCAATCCTTATCCATTGATCTGTGTGTCTATTTTGGAGCCAGTACCAGGCTGTCTTTATAACTATGGATTTGTAGTATAGACTTAGGTTTGGTATGGTAATACCTCCAGCTGTGTTTTTGTTACTCAGGATTGTTTTTGCTATCCTGGGTCTTTTGTGCCTCCATATGAACTTTGAGATTATTTGGTCAACTTCTTTGAAGAATTGCTTTGGGATTTTGATTGGTATAGCATTGAATCTGTATATTGCCTTTGGTAGGATGGTCATTTTTACAATGTTGATTCTGCCAATCCAGGAACAAGGGAGGTCTTTCCACCTTCTGGTGTCTTCTGCAATTTCTTTCTTTAGGGTTTTAAAGTTTTCATTGTAAAAGTCTTTTACCTCCTTAGTTAGGTTTATACCAAGTTATTTCATTTTTTTAGGGGTTATAGTAAATGGTATGGTTTCTCTCAAGGCTTTTTCACTCCTTTCATTCTGGGCATATAGGAAGGCCTCTGATTTTTGCACATTTATTTTGTATCTTGCCACCCTGCTGAACTTCTCAATTAGTTCCAGGAGCTTCCTGGTGGAGTTTTTGGGATCCCTCAGGTATAAGATCATGTCATCTGCAAATAGGGATAGCTTGATTTCTTCCTTGCCGATTTGAATCCCTCTTATGTCCCTTTCTTGTCTTATGGCTTCAGCTAAGACTTCAAGTACAATATTGAATAGAAGTGGTGAGAGTGGACAGCCTTGTCTAGTTCCTGATCGAAGTGGGAATGCTTCCAGTTTTTCCCCATTGAGCATAATCCTTGCAGTGGGCTTGTTGTATACAGCTTTTATTATGTTGATAAAGTTTCCTTTCATTCCCACTGTCTCTAGCGTTTTGGTCATAAAAGGCTGTTGGATCTGTCAAGAGTTTTTTCTGGATCTATCAAGAGTATCATGTGGTCTTGGTCAATTACATTTATTGATTTGCGTATGTTGAACCAATCTTGTGTGCCAGGGATGAAGCCTACTTGTTCCTCATGAATGATCTTTTTGATATGTTTTTGAATCCGACTTGCTAAGACTTTCTTGACAATCTTTGCATCTGTGTTCATCAGGGAGATCGGCCTATAGTTTTCTTTTTTAAGTGAATCTTTATTAGGTTTTGGGATTAAAACGATATTAGCTTCATAGAAGGAATTTGGTAGTGTTCCTTCCTTTGCTATTTGATGGAACAGTTTAAGGAGTATTGGTGTTATTAACTCCTTAAATGTCTGGTAGAACTCTGTGCTGAATCCATCTGGTCCAGGACATTTTTGGTGGGAAGATTCGAGATTACTTCCTCAATTTCCTTATATGTTATAGGACTATTTAAATAATTCACAACTTCCTGATTCAATTTAGGTAAGTTGTGTTTACTTAGAAATTCATCCATCTCTTTTGTGTTGTCAAACTTCACAGAGTATAAGTTTTTGAAATATGATGTTATAATTCTCTGGATTTCTTGGGTATCAGTAGTGATAACTCCATGTTCATTTCTAATTTTGTTAATTTGGGTTTTCTCTCTCTTGCTTTTGGTTAGTTTAGCTAGGGGTGTATCAATCTTGTTGATTTTTTCAAAGAACCAGCTTTTTGATTGGTTGATTTTTTCTATCATTTTCTTAGTCTCGATTTCAGATATTTCTCCCCTTATTTTGCTAATCTCTTCTCTTCTACTGCTTTTGGGATCAGATTGCTCTAGTTTCTCTAAAGCTTTAAGCTGCATTGTTAAGTTGTTTATTTCTGATGTTTCCATTTTTTTTGATGTGGGCATTAAGAGCTAGAACTTACCTCTTAGAATAGCTTTCATTGTGTCCCAGAGATTTTGGTAAGTTGTATTTTCGTTATCATTCACTTTCAGGAAATCTTGAATTTCCTTTTTAATTTCTTCCTGAATCCAGTTCTCATTCAGCATCATAGTGTTAAGTTTCCAGGAGTTAGTGTATTTTCTCTTGTTTTGATGTGTTGTGGATGTCCAGCTTTAGGCCGTGGTGGTCTGATAGGGCACAGGTTAGAATTTCAACTTTCTTGTATATGTGTAGATTCATTTTGTGGCCCAATATGTGATCTATTTTGGAGAAAGTTCCGTGTGCTGCTGAGAAAAATGTGTATTCTGTGGTGCGTGGGTGAAAAGTTCGATAGAGATCTGTGAGGTCCATTTCTTTCAGGGTTTGATTAAGTTCCAAAGTGTCTCTGTTAAGCTTTTGACCTGTTGATCTATCCCATGTAGAGAGGGCGGTGTTGAAGTCCCCAAGAATTATCGTTTGGGGGTTGATTTCTTGCTTTAGACGCTGTAGGGTTTTCTTAATGAATGTGGAGGGGCCCGTATTGGGTGCATATATGTTCAGTATTGTGAAATCTTCCTGGTGAATTGTACCTGTGACTAAAATGTAGTATCCATCCGTGTCTCTTATAATTTTTTTTGGTTTGAAATCCACTTTGTCTGATAGCATAATGGCTACCCCTGCCTGTTTTCTGCTTCCATTTGCTTGTAGAATTGTTGACCAGCCTTTTATTTTTAGAGCATGCCTATCTTTTGTGGTGAGATGGGTTTCCTGCAGGCAACAGATTGATGGATTGTGATTTTTAATCCAAGTTTGTAATCTGTGTCTCTTGATCGGTGAATTAAGTCCATTAACATTTAGTGTTATAATGGAGAAACTATTGTTAATTCCAGACATTTATTATGTTTAGTAGCTTTTATAAGTATATTGCTTCACTTTTAATGGTGTTATATTTGCCTTCTGTTCTCCTGGATATGCCTGTTTTTTTCTTCACGCTTGAGTATCATTTCTAGCAGTTTTTGAAGGCCTGGTTTGGTGGACATGTATCCCTTCAAGTTGTCTTTGTGCTGGAAAATTTTTCTTTCTCCCTCGATCATGACTGATAGTTTTGCAGGGTAAATCAGCCTGGGTTGACATTTTTGCTCATTCAATACTTGAAGTATGTCTCTCCAAGCTCTTCTTGCTTTTACTGTTTCGACTGAGAAGTCATTTGTTATTTTAATAGGTTTGCCTTTAAAAGTGACTTGTTTTTTCTCCCTTGAAGCTCTCAGCACCAGTTCTTTATCTTGAATGCGGAGTGTTTTAACTATTATTTGCCGCGGTGTGCTTCTATTTTGGTCGTATCTGTTTGGGGTGCGGAATGCCTCTTGTATATGAATGGGCCTCTCTTTTTTAGATGAGGAAAGTTTTCCTTGATGATCGTTTGAAAAATTTCCTCAGGGGTGGTATTTTGAGATTCTTGCTCCGGTATTCCATGAATACGCATGTTAGGCTTCTTCAGGGTGTCCCATATCTCTTGGATATTTCTCTCAAGTATCTTTTTGGCTTTAACAACCTCTTCCATTGAGCTGATTAGTACTCCCACTTTATCTTCAAGGTCTGAAATTCTGTTTTCTGCTTCATTAGTTCTGTTGATAAGACTCTCTGTGGCGTTCTGGGTTGAAGATAACTTGTCTTTTAGCTCAGTTTTAAACTCTGCTTGAGTTTGTTTTAACTGCTCTATGCCAGTTTTTGTTTCTTGCACTGTTTTTCTCAACTCCTCCAGATGTCTGTTGTGTTCCTCTTCAAAGCGATTGATTCGATTATGTAATTCCTCCCGGATTTCCTCTTTCATAGTATTGAACATGGTAATGATCATATTTTGAAAGTCGTTATCCTGGGTCAGGCTTTCTTGGCCTTTTTCCGCGGGTTTGTTCTTGTTGGAGTCTAACATTATGGGATTAATTCCTTCAGTGGGAAATTTGTTTACTTGAGTGTTGCTTCTCATGGATTTGCACTTTGACTTTGGCATTGTCATTTTAACTCTTAAGATCTCTCAATTTCACTAAACTGAATTATTTGGCCTGGGGTACTGGTGGGCAGGGCCCGAACGGGGACTTACCTAGGGCGTGGGGTGAGGCCCGGGTGGACCGCGCGCCTGTCCCGACCAGCGGAGCGGGGTGGGGTGAAAAGGGAGGATGGGCACATCGGCGTGGAGCTATTTAACCCGATGGCAGCTGGGGCGGGGCCCTGGCGCAGGGGGAGGTCCTCCTCGTCCCTCGGCCCCCGCGCGGCTCCGGCTGGATGGCGGGAGTCGGAGCCGGGTCCCTGTGGACTGACCTGGGGTCCTAGAGCGTGCGGTGAGGCCCGGCTGGATCTCGCGTACGCATCCCGACCGGCGGAGCGGGGTGGGGTGAAAAAAAGGGACCTGATGATTTTTATTGCAGCTTTCAAATCCCATGTGTTGATGAGACCTGTGATTATTTCTCTCCCCCAGTAGCTTCTATAGTACTCCTTGATGCTGTGTAAGCTATCCAGCAAGGTGGAAGTTCTGAGACCAGCTCCAGTTGATGTATTTTGCCTATGTTCTGTGATTCATTTGTATTGCATCTTAAATGATAGGTTATTAGCTATGGTTTATTTGGAGAGCAACTAACAACAATGGCAAAAGCCTACATTGTTTGGGGACCTTAGAAACTTCTCTGAGGAACATTTTAAGAGGAACATTTTATGAGGAACATTTATCAGGAAGACTTCTCTGAGGAACATTTTATCAGGAAGTAACACTCCTGTTACTTCTAGTACATCTGTATTTTCATTGGGTACTAAGTGGATCAGCTCTGGATTTTCTGTTTGTTTGTTTATTTGTTTTTCCCTGTTTTCCTCACTCTGCTCCTCTGCATAGAAACTGACCATTATTGTTTCTCCCTTTAAAAGACATTTTTTGACATATTATTAACACATAAGGTTACTGTGGAGTTACCTCCCACAATCTTAGGATTTTTCTATAAGTCCTTCTGTCCCTCCTCTATCCTATCCCTAAGTACTTTTTTCCCAATAATTCCCTCTCTTAATCTGCTTTCTGTGGTATCCCAAATCTCCCCTTTTAAAAGGTTTTACCTTCCCTTTCATTGGTCCCTTTCAAATTTTCTGGCTCATACAATAATCCTAAACTAAACACATTGACAAGGATATCAGTACTAGCATCTTTTAATGAACATTATTTCTTATATATTGTTTTTTACAATTTTTAAATTTATTCATTTATGAGAGAGAGAGAGAGAGAGAGAGAGAGAGAGAGTTTATGAACCCTATGGGCTTCTGAGACTTGAAATATGATCTCCTACCTACTGAGCTGTATCACCAACCTTACTGGTGTTTTTTTTCTTAGTTGAAAAGATAATTGTGTTTCCATAAAGAATGAAAAATTTCATAAAATTCTAATACCAAGGTTCTCAATAAATTCAAGTTGTTTTCATTCCATGTTATGTCCACTATATCCTAAGAAATAAATAGCACTTCTTTGTAAAACAAATGCTCATTTTGGGTTAGAGTTTTGATTTTCAGACATAGATTTCAGCAGGTGACATATGATGTGAAGAATGGCACTTGTAGATATGCAGTGTGTCTGTACTGGGCTCTAAAGTATTGCTTCAGCATACTCATTCTCTTTTGTGATATTCTTACTATCAATAGCTCATAATTAAAACCCTTCCAGAGAGAATATAGCAGTTTTTTCTGTACTTTTTGTTTTTGACAGCCTTTAAAAAAGAACTTCTGCTGCATGATATTTGGGACACTGGAGTGTATTATTTAATGGAAGCAAGAAAAAGCTCATTAATTATAGTAGCACTGTACAACAGTATTTACAAAAGCAAAAATTATGTTGGTTATGAATGGCAGACTTTGAGAAAATCCAACTTGTCTTTTAAGACCACAAAAATGCAGATAGATGTACACTATGGAAAGTTAATCATTTAATTTTCGACATCTTATGCTGGTAGAAGTGCATTTGTATTCCTTTTCAGATTTCTACTACTTAAAGTTCAAACAGTTCATTCAATCAATGCATTGATTACATTCTTCACACATTTGGTGTGATAGATCTTGAAAGAAGAATTTTCAATGTATTTTCTCAAATATATTGGTGAGCAAAACAAAACAAAAAGAATATTTATGGCAGTCAATATACTGACAATGTGCTGTGATTGTGTTAATGGACAGTACAAAGACAATTATTTGGAACACTAGAGAGAAAATGCAGGAACAAACATATATATAGATGAAATGCATGATCTCATTGAGTCCTGTCCATAATATTTATTCCTTCAATAATTATTTTTTGAACAATGCTACATACCAAAGCATGTTCTAGGATATGGGAGTGACTGAACAAAAAGGTTCTTCCTCTCACACTGTTGGTAGTAGATAGTGTTAGAAGTGCTGCACTTACTTCTGTGCTGGATGCTGTATTAGGCACTGAGCATACTGTAGTCCACATTTTCATTTTTTAAACATTTTATTTATTTGTTTGGAGAGAGAGAGAGAGAAAAGAAAAAACAGAGAACAGAGAGAGAGAGAGTAACAGAGAGAGAGAGAGAGAGAGAGAGAGAGAGAGAAATGGGGAGAGACAAAAAGAGAGAGGAAGAGATATGCACATACCTGCCTTGGCACATGAGTGGAGGTCAGAAATCAAAGGACGACTTTTAGAAGTCAGGTCACTTCTTCTACCAGTGGATTCCAAGTGATCAAACTCAAGTCACATGGTTTACAGATTTCAAGGTTTGAGAGCAAACGCCTTACCCACTATACTAACTTTTCAGCCCTGGTTCCACACTCTTTTATACCTTAGGTTGACACCCTAACTAGAACTAACCAATGGACACTGGCGAGAACTTAAAAAAGCGATTCCTCTGAGGAAGACAGACCAACTCATAGGGGAAAAAATAAGAGATAAGATTAATCATTGCACTGCATCTGAAATGGATTGATCCAGAGCATCGCGATTGTGAGGCCTAACCACAGTTTGCAAAGCATCTGCAAGTAACTCCAGGAATTCATTGCATTTTAAAACACTGTGTTAGTTTTTGTCCTTTAGAAGTCTTTCTATTTATTGAGGTGACTTTCCTAAATTTTTCTTACAGTACTTTTTAAATTTAAAAAAACATTTACATTCTAGAAATCTTTAAAATCTTCAAAGGAATCACTAAATGCAAAGAAACTTTAAAACCTATGAGATAAAAGATGGTAAGGATCCTCAGAGCTTCCCTGTGTGTGTCCAATCCTATATTAAGCACCTACATATTTCCATATATTTGTCCTATTGACTCTCTCAGAATGGTGGAGGAAAAGAATGGATTGATTCTATGACAATATATGAGTTCTATATAGAGATATTAATACAAGAGAAAGACTTAAGAAACGTAAATTTTAATAAAGTGGAGGAGTTTAACTTTAAGATAGGAGAGCATTAGAGCAAAAGATAAAGCTTAAAGTTGGAGAGAATAGGAAGAGAAGAAAAGAGCCATCATCTATAGCATGGTGGGAGCTCATCCGAAGACCCTTCAAAAGGGGGAAAAATTTACAGAGTCCCTGACAGAAGGGGGTATCTTTTATAATCTTCAGACACTGCTAAGGCGTTGAGCGGAAGTTGGGCAGTGGAGGTGAGGAGTAAGGACATATCTCCCTCAAAAATCTGAAGAGCTCCAGTAACAGTATTTCTATTGACAATACAACCTGATGAAAAGGGACCTGGAATATAAATATCGTCATGTCTCAAGGGATGCTTGGGAAGGAGGGTGTCCATCATTTTATTCTCTCATCATCTGCTTAGCATTCCTAATACAACTTTGTATTTTGCTTAGGTTACTCACTTATTGGCTTCAGAGTGACCTTTTTTACTTGTTTAAAACAAAATAGCAGTACTATGCATTTTGTTGAGCTCCGTTTATACATAGTCCATATATTGTGACTACATGTTAGCTATCCCTTAAACAATGAAGAAAAACAGGGAAATTGCTGGCAAAGCTAAGGATTTAAAAAGTAGACTTTTTCCTATTTTTAGGTAATTACTTTCTGCATTATGCAAGTAGCATGTATTCTCATATAGGTTAAATAAACTAAGGTTTTTAGATGATAAGTTGTGTAGGAGAAATGAAAGTAAATGATTTAATTTATGATCCTTTACTTAGTAGGCTCAGTATTTTTTCAAATTAATTTACAGCAAGCTTATTTCTCTATTGAGATAGTGTGTGTGTGTGTGTGTGTGTGTGTGTGTGTGTGTGTGTGTGTGTGTGTTTATGTGTGTGCTCAAGCGTGGACATGTTTTTGTGGGTTCAGGTTTACAAGTATATGTGTGCATGTTCCTTGGAGGTCAGAGGTCTACCTCACCTTGAAACATCAGGTAACATCCACATTGTTCTTTGAGAATATATCTCTAATGGCTCCGGAACTTCCCAACTGGACTAAGCTGGCCATCAAGTTTCAGGGATCTTTGTCTCTGCCTCTTTAGCTCTTTTGGAAACTGTCTTCTAGTTTGTTTCATAACAATAAAAATGGGACACTATCTCTTGGTATTGATGCTCTTAACCTTTGGTTGTTTGAAAAGACACATATGATTATGAAGGTTTTTCTTTTGGTAATTTTTCCTTCTTTGAATTAGTTGCCATAGGGCAAGTTCTCATAAATTGTCATAAATGTCGATAGCCTATTTCTTCTAAGCACATTCTGGTTTGTGAATCGTCTCTTTTGAAACTTAACTTCCACACATGAACACAGAAGTCACATGCTGTCTGATGTGCTATCAAAGAGCAGATCCATAAAAGGCTAATAATTTGGATTATGTCTTGCTTCTTTTTTGTAATTTAAAAATACTTTCTATTGGAGTTGGTAGAATGGTCCAACGAGACACTTTATAGAAGTCAATAATTAAATTGTTTTCAACCATCACAGTGCTCTTTTTAATATTTGGAGTGTCCTTCGGGTGTCCTCTCACATCAGCAGGATGCTAGAGGCCATCTTGCATCCACAATTTGGTAGAGTAAGGTATTTTTAGAGAACACTATCAGGCTCTGCTTTGGCTGATTGCTTGGCAGACTAGAGCATCATCTAGTGGTCAAAGCAAGTATACTGGGAAAATTATAAGAAATAAGTGCCAATGAGTTTCAAGTGTAGAATACTATTTTATTGGCTGCTTCTGGTTCAGTGCCTGATGTGTTTCTCACTGTGCTATGATTTGTTAGAACTCTGCCTCTGTTTGTCCTCACTAGCTCCTCATTTTAGATTTCAGAATCATATATCAGAAACTTAGGTTTTAAAGGTGATTTCCCTGTCTGTCTGTCTATTGTCTATCTAGAGTAGTTATAAGCATTTTCAATTTTTTGTGTATGGTGTGTGTGTGTGTGGTGTGCGTACACGCCCACAATGGCATATGTGCAGAAGTCAGAGAACAACTTTGAGTGTTGTTCTTAGCTTGCACTTTAAACAGCAATTCTTTGTCTCTGTGAACACAAGGCTGTTTGGGCTGTGAGCTTCAGGGATTATCCTCTCTCCACGTACCATTTTTGCCATAGGAGCATTGGTTCCAGGCAAGCTATCATACCAACTTTATGTGGATTCTAAGGGCTCTAGTTCAGATCCTCATGTTTGCACGTAGACAGTTATCTTCTGAGCTTTCTCCAGGCCTAGACATTTTTTCTGCCTATTTGGAGACACTTCCACATTTCTATCTTATTGCTCTCTTGAATAGAAACACATAGGATCTTGTGATAGGAGGATGTTGTTCTACAGCTCCATTGAAAAAAATAGTCAAAGAATAATTCACAAGGTGATCTGGGTTTCAAGGAGAGAAGAAGCATTGACCAGCATTGACCTGAAGACATCCCTGAATTATTAATAACGGCACAGTTCTGCTGCCTTGTTTGCTGGTGAACTAAGTCACCAAATTTACTTAAAAATAAGAAAATCCCACGTCGTTTCAGTGGCTTACATAAAGCTAGTCAATCTACAAAAAATCTTTCCAACAGTTCCTCTGGTATACAGTCCCCTTTTGTCTGATCATCTCTTGGGGAATGGCATGATATCAGAAGAATCCATGTCTCAAGTTGTTTCAGGATTATTTACAGTTGGCTTTAAATTTTGGGATATCAGGCAGTTGCCTCAAGGGCAAACCTTTGAGACTTCTGTCTTTCTAAGAAATATATTCACATGAAACCACTGTGGCCCAGAGTACTTGGAAAAGGAAGTGACAATTAGATTGTATTTCAGACATAACTGTAATGAAATTTTTGACCATGCCACTTGCATGTGTGTACTAGGAGGGAAACAAACATCACTCCTTAGAACATTGATTTCCTCTGCAGAAATACGAACTTCACATTCCTTTGATTTCTATGAATATGTCCAGAAATTGTTAATAGCTACCAGGTTCTGAATTAACAAAGTAACTTATCTTATGACAGTATCAATCCAAAATCCTGATGGACTATCTATCTCACCCTTCCCCCATTTGATGTCTTGAGCTTTAATTAAGCCTCTTGTAAAAATAGGCATATTTACCCTTATGAAAATTGAAAATAAAGATCTTGGTCTGTAGAGATGGTTCAGGGGTTAAACCTCTGTCTTGCAAGCATAAGACCTGGGTTTGGATCTCAGATTCCATGTAAAAATTCCAAAGCAGATGTTGGCAGCTTGAACTTCTGTCCCTGGGAAGTGGAGCTTGGAAAACCCCAGAGAAAAAGCAAAAAGGAAATTGAGCCAATCCAGGATGAGACCTGAAGTCACCCTTAAGCCTTCACAGGCACACAAGTGTTTTCTACTGCATAGACACACAGATGTAAACACATGAAAGAAATTAAAATATACATCTTTCTTCTTTGTCCTCAATTAAGGCTAAATATACTCAGAGAGTTGAAAAATCCAAGGCTGAACTAATTAACAAAATCTCAGAGTTTCACTTTTGTGCAATTCACTTTACTAAATATTTGGTATTTGTTTCTGCTGGAGAAAGATTATGACTAAATCCAGAGACGTATCAGTGTAGTTTGTGTGCTTCCTCACTGACTTAAAGTTTTTTGAAAGGGTCATTTCTGGTCTATAATCTACATTTTGAACTATGTTGAAAATTCCAAAGACTTTGCATTAACATATATGTGACTCCATTTCCATGTCTACAGTAAACATGGTCTAGGTACAGCTGTCATTCAGGCAATCTCAAAAAACTTGGAAGGAATCCTTCAGTGAAGTGCGACAGAGATCAAGTTTCTACTCTGAGAGTTATCCAAGTACTCTTCAGAATGAAAGTCCAATCTTGTGTGGGATTGATCTCATACTTGATTGTGTTTTCTCATACATTATCTAAAAACATGCTGCCTAACTGCAATGGCAGATGTACCAAATTAGTAAAACGTGATCTATTCTGAGCTTTGCAAAAGTCCTCTGTCCTCTATATAATCACAATGTCTTAGCAGAAAGAGTTTGGAAAAACAGGTGTTTTCAAATGCATTTATTTAGCCATCGGGGAAACTAAGCAACATGGTATCCTTAAGAGATTTCAGAACTTTGACTCTCAACAAGGCCCGTCTTTTCTAACGAGGATAGGAGACTTGAGTTGCCTGTAGAAGAGATTGAAGAAAATTATAAATCAGTTTGAACTTTTTAATATAAATAAATGTAAATATAAAAAATATAAATAAAATAAGTAAATATAAAAGAAATAAATGAAGTCATTAACTTTATTTAATAGAGATGTTTATGATTTATTGCTATTTCTGTAATTCATTCATTCACTCATTCATTATACATTGAATATTTGTCAGTATTCTATTCACAAGGAACACAAAAGAGAGGAAAAATATCTGTTATTGCCCTGTCTACAGATCTAACAGGTTGCTTCAGTGTGTCCAGGAGATTAATCTCGAGTGTATTTATTGCTTCTTTTGCTCCTGATAATACTGACTTTGAAGTCAGGAGTATCATAGCTAGTACCAGGGTACTGTTGGACTTTCTAGTCGTTTAACGCTTAGTCTTACAAGATAGGAGAGTAAGAGATCTGTGAGGGCATCTCTATTCATGGCATGGCAGCCAGGATGAAGCACCTTCCCCTTTAGATAAAACTCTCTTCCTTCCCTTTCCCAAACAGTTTTCTTTTCCCCATGGTAAGTATCCTATAACTCCATAATTGTCCCTTACAAGAGGACTTATCTTTCTGGTTATCCTTTCCTTGAATATTTCAGCACACAAAGCTGTTTTTCTGCTCTGGGTTAAGAATAGTCTCATATTTTTGCATATAAACATTCTGAATCTCTTGCTCATTTATGATAAGAGATTTTTTTTCTTTTTTTAATTTTAATTTTTCTACTTTTACAAGCATATTGAGTATTCATTCCAGCTTCTCTCCCTCCCCCTTCCTTTCATCCCTTCCTTTCCCTTCATCATTCTCTCCTATTCCCTCCCACCCTTCCACCTGTGTGCTTTTATGGAACCCAGGGTTCACTCTGACCTATGTACTTCTGCCAGTGCTCAGGCCTCCATGGTGTATCAAGTTACTTCTTTTCAGACCACCCCACTGATATGTGCATTTTCCTTCACTAATTCAGCTTTAGATCCAAAGGTTTCCACTGTGAGTGCCCATTTGATGGGTATAATAACAGCTACCAACAGAGCACTTGGATGTACTGTCTTCCTACCTATAGGTTAATCATCTATCTCCTTATTGATTTTTTTGCTTCTCTTTTTTTCCCACTCATAAAACTTAATAGGTACCCCGGTCAGTCCCCTCCCTCCCTCCACCCTTCCTCGGTCCCCCTTGTTCCCTCCCCCCTTTTCCCCTTCCTTTCTCCCTCCTTCCTCCCTTTCTCCCAGTGTTCCCCTTCTCCCCCCAATCCCTGGAGCATCTTTAGTGTGAATTCAAACGTCCCTCTGTGCCCTCCACTCTAATGAGGTGTAAGGACGCAGTAGCATTGCCTAGAGCCCTTTCTTGTACTCCCCTTTAGTATGGGAACACTATTGTGACTATTAATCCCTTGCCTTTAAGAATCCTAGTGCCTGTAATCCATGCTAGACTTTGGGGGGGTCATTGATATGTCAGTCATTGTGCAGGTCATGGTAAGTCCTATTATGGTTACTTCGGCCCTAACTTGTGTGGAGTGTCTTGTCGATTGTTGCTCCTCTCCATCTTATGCTCTTACAATCTTACCGCCCCCTCTTCCAAAATTTTCCTGAGCTTTAGGATGGGGAAAGATTTGGTTTCTTATCCCCTCAGCTTTAACTTCAGTAAAGGCTGATTTGAAGTGCTATTGCATTTTTCTGGTGCCCAGTTTTTTCTCTTATGTTTACACATATTTAAAAGACTAGAAAGAGCAAACAGGACTTAGTAGATTTTGAAGGCCAAAGGCACAGAGTGTTCCAACCTTTGCCTCATAACTTTCCTAGTGTTTAAATAGCAGGCCTTTCCATGTTATGCTTGGAAATCTCTCAAGTCCTGGGTATTCTATTGCTTTCATCATTCCCAAACATGGAAATAATGATGTTTGACTGTAATGTCAACAAAACAGGTCATGAGAAAATTAACAAGTGGTTTCAGATAGTTCACGTTCATTCCTTTTACAATTTTTTTTAAATAAGGCAAGTCCTCAATAGTCAAGTGCCTGGCAACTGGTGATTTTTGCAAGTCTTTATGGTAGAAACAGATTCATCACATGGAATACCTGATGTTTGGGGGTCTGAGTATAGGATGTTAGATTTCTTATCTTGAACACCTGTTTTGACAATTCTGACTGAATTATGAGATGGTTCTAAGATAATTTAAAACAGTCCCAGTGTAGGGCTTATGTTACAGGAAGGTAATTTTTACAGGGGAATGGTGAAAATTTAGTTATTTAAAATTTAGTAAAAATTGTTGTCATTAAGTTGATCATGGAATGAGAACTGTTTTCTGGAGTCATTTATAGAATCTTTTTTGTTTTGATTATTTCTCACTTTTATTTAACCTAGATCTCTCTCTTTCTATGTTGCATAGCATATGAACAATGATCTAATGAGAGAAAATCTGTGGTACATCCATTCTTCTGGGTATCCTGAGACTGATTCCCTTGATTTACAATGGGCACTTGAGAAAACTAAACTTCATTGTGATTTGCTCTCATACTCATGGAAAAAGTTTTGCAGAATATTATTTTTTGTGTATATGTTCATGTGGTATGTGTGTGTGTATTTTGGGGAGGATGTGTGTGAGCAAATGTGTACGCAGGTATATGTGCGTGTGTGTGTGGATATGTGTGTGCATGGTGTGTGTGTGTGTTTGTATACAGTTCAAAGTTTGGCACTTGTCACAATAGTGTTCCTATACTTAAGGGGAACACAAGAAAGAGTTCTAGGAAATGCCACTGAATCCTTACACCTCAACACAGAGGAGGACCCAGAGGAAAGTTTGACATACACATTAAAGGATGCTCCAGGGATGAGGGGGAAGAAGCACTGGGAGATAGGGAGGAAGGGGGGAAAGGAGTGGAAAAGGGGGGAGGGAGCAAAGGGGGCCAGGAAGGGGTGGAGGGAGGGAGGGGACCGGTGTACCTATTAAGTTTGTATGAGCAGAAATAAAAAAAAAGTTTGGCACTTGTGTCTTCTTAATTTTCTCTTGATCTTATTTACTGGGACAAGGTGACTCACTGAACTCAGAGCTCATTAATTGAGCTAATGTATTTAGCCAGTTTTTCCTGAGTATCCCTTGTTACCTCTTGAATACTGGAATTGTGGGAAGTCCATAGTGCTCTCCCATCTTTTTTTAAGTGGGCACTAGTGATCTAAACTCAAGTCCTCGTGCTTATAGTAGTCTGACCCTTCTCTCCAGCCCTGCAGAATACATTTTTGTTCACCTAAATCTAAATAATCCATATTCACATAACACAATTGCTGCAATCCCCAAATATTTACTTTTCAGATTTAAAGCATTATGTATGTACAAACATTTTAAAAAGTCCAGACTACCTCTTAATTATTGCTGAGAAAATATGGGCATTTATCACAAGTAAGTTCAAGTATTATAATCCTGTCAAATTTATAAAGGGGAGAAAATATTGGCTGCACTGATTTTCTGGTAAAGGCTTAAAATATATGTAAAAGATTTTCATCAAATAACTTAAAAATAAAGATAAATTAATCAAAGTTTTGATTCACCTATTTTCATGGCACAATATGCATTCATTAGCATAAGTTTTTCCATCAGTTCCACACACAGGGTCATAATGCTTGGGACATCCCTTAGATTCATAAATGCAATCAGCCTACAAATAGAATCAAATGTTACTTTTCCATCATTTCAAAACGAGTTCACAGCAAAATATTAAGATGGTTTGACTTTCCATGCAATGCAGAAAATAATGTTGAGTGTTCTGAGAGAGAAAGAAACAGTCTAAACTGGACTGGGAAATCTGGTTTTAAGTTATGTTGCTGTTATTTACAAGTTATGTGTTTGGGCTCCTCTAGAACTTTAGTGACTTCATCTGTAAACTGGGAATATCATCATGTCCCCACCTATGCCATAGTGCAGCTCTGAAGTATGCATAAGAGTGCACCATGTTCTAGTTCCCCAGTATTCTGTGTGCTGGGTTCTCTCAGATCAGCTGTGATGGGACGTGTTCTTTCTTGCACACTGAAGTGAACTCAGTATGTTGAGGCACCTGATATCTTCCATGCTCAGATATTTTGAGCTCTGATTCCTCTATTCTTGTAAAATTTTGTCATCATCAGATGACTGTTACAAGCCAGATGTTCCACTAAGTGTTTTAAAAAGGTATTATTTTATCTAAAAAGAATCTAAAAAAAGGGACATTCCGAAGACTTACTACTTAATCAAAATTGTCAGTTATTTATGCATTAATTTCTCTCACAACTGTCTTGTGAAATTATTATTATAATCTCCCTCAGAGAGAGAATAGCAAATGAAATGATTGAAGGACAAGTATGGAACAATTTCTGGTTCCAAAATTCACACTCAGTTATCCCGGGTACAGATGTGGCTCCTCAGCAGGCCCCTCTACACCATCTCCCCACATCTCCACACCCATTCTGTTTTCCAACTCTAATTTCTTCTTGTGGCTCACAGAATTTTTCACTTAGTTGAAGAATCTTTCTTTCTATCTTTAATGAACTTGAGGTCCAAATGTGCCAGATTGTCTCCATAATAATTACCATGAGTGTAATAATTCATTCAGTAATGAATTTTAGGTTGTTAGTGGCTTCCCCCCAGACATAAATGTAAAAGGCTGAGAGGCCCTGATTCCTTTTGTCTCCAAAAGTAATGAAATTATCTTCTGAGAAAGCAAAACGTGGAAAAAACATGCACTTAAGCTATCTTTCAACAAAAAATAAAGTTTATAATAAATTAGAACTGCATCTTGAGGGTTAGAGATTTATGCCAACATGTTCAAACTGACTGTAAGGAATAAGGTTAGTTGGAGTGAACTTACGAAAACTGCCACTCTACTATTTGCCTCTAAAGGCCAGCAGAAACATATGTCACAGCACAAAACAAAGTTACTTCTGCTCAGCAAGAATGAGATGTCTGCATAAAGGTTATTCAAGCACTAGTGTGTCTGTCTTTTAATTATGAATCTTTTATTACTGTCTGCATTTAATAGTCAGACATACTGCAGGATGATATCTTCTATACCAATCTTTTTTTCTATTCTCCTCTTGTGTTTATCTGTTTTGAAACAGGGCCTTGCTATGTAGTCCAACTCAGTCTGAACCTTGCCATGTAACCCAGGCTAGTCTTGAGCTAAAAATCTCCCTGCCTTAACCTCCAGGGTGTTAAGATTGCAGATATGAAGCACCCTCGCATATTTAAACTGTTCTTATGTTAAATCAAAGTCTCAGTCTGAGAAATAAGAATAAAATTATCCTTACCTGTCTTGCTTGGCCTTCAGATGCAGCATTACCTAGAAACATAAATCACACATTCTAAGTTGGAGTTTAAGTGAGGAAGCCAAATCTATTTTTATTCATCAGAGGATAGAGTATGTTCAAAACAGCATGTTTGCTGCTACTGCCCTGCACTTCTTTTAATCCCCTTTCAAGAAAACCAGCTCATTAACATGCTTTAAAATTAAGTAAAATGTTGATGGTGACCTGCATTCAGTTTTGCATTTCAGGAAAGCTTGATGTTTTTCCTTGAAAGCAGAAATTCCAGCCATACATAATGAGGTTGGATAAAATAATACAATGAGATGACATTGTGTTAGATCCTTTGCCAGTGAAACTAGATAAGATAAATTTGACAATCTAGCAGAAATTATATTTCAAAATAATGCTTCACTAATATAAAAAATATTAAAGATCACTAGCAAACTTAAATGAATAAAAGGAAAAAGCAAAAATTACAAAGCTGCTGTTTGAAATGTATCTGGCACTGGGGCTGGAGAGGTGGCTCAGGGGTTAAGTCTCTGCCTTGCAGGCGAAAGGTCCTGAGTTCCGATCCTAGACCCCACGTATAGAAGCCAGGCGGAAGCAGGAGCAGCCTACATTTCTGGTCCTGGTAGGGCGGGGCGTGTGGAATCCTGGGGCAGAGTAAACAAAGAGGAGGTAGAGGCGTCCATGGTAGTTCCCGAATTCGCTCGTGGTTCTACACGCGCACACACACATAATTGAATAAATAATAAATTTTTTTAAAAAAAATTTATTATTTATTTTTTATCCAATTGTGCGTGTATGCGTGTGTGTGCTGTGTGTGTGTGTGTAGAACCACGGACGAATTCAGTCTCCGCCCTACCAGGACCAGAAACGCAGGCCACCCCCGCTTCCGCCCGGCGTCTATACATGGGGTCTAGGATCCGAACTCAGGACCTTCTGCCTGCAAGGCAAAGGCTTAACCCCTAAGCCACCTCTCTAGCCCCTGAATAAATAATAAATTTAAAAAATTAAAAAAAGAAATGTTTCTGGCACTATTCAATAACTCCTAAATGTTCACCAACATTCCTAGTACAGTCATTCGGGCTTTCATCTTATCATTGGTAGATTATAAATATCTCTACCTTAGAGTACAGGTGGAGAAATGAATCAGTTGTAATAATAGCTATGAAATAACCAACATGAGCAGCAACCAGGTGTTTTGATAGAACTGCTTTTAAGTTCCCTTCTGTAAATAATTTTGAAAACTATGTTCTTCTGCCACTGGACTATCAGTTACCAAAAAGTCTTCCCACAGAAGCATTATACTAGTTGACTCCCTATTAAACTTGTATTTCTTGATTTGCATTATCCTGAGCATTTTTCATAAAAGAGCAGATGTTCTTGATATGGGCATGGTAATCATAAATATAGTTGAATTTGTTAAGAGAAAGAAAGTAACCAGAGTGCGTCCAAAGGAGAAAATGTTGGCAAGATTTAATTTTACTATCAGCTATCTCTGATAGAAATTAAGATCTCTGGGAATCAAGTCCAAATGGTGTTGCTAGGGTCTTGGTAGATTTCAGAATCTAAATGAATCTAAGCTGTGGCTCACTAAGGACTCCTGCTTGTATTAATTCATACATGTGAGATGGGGAAAAGAGCCTCCATTCCCACAAATATTGATCTGAAACTACTGACAATATTCTGCTACTTGTTAGCAAAGCACAGACCCCCCTGCCTGACTCAAGATGATGCTGAACATGTCAGTTATTTCTAGTGATTGAAAGGAAGCTGGTCTTCAGGTTCAGAACTATCTGCCAACAGTTTTGTTATGATAAGTGTGGGAATTTCATTTGCTCAAACAGAACATTTACTCTCTGAACATTCTATAGATGAAAAACACAATCGCTTAAGTCTTTATGAAAAATAATCAGCAGACATTGCTATCAATTTTATGCAAGTTCTTGAGAATTTAACTTTTGTAAAGTGGCCTTAAGCATTACAGAATTAGAAGGATATTTAAGATTGGCATTTCTTTTGTTTACCATAGCCCTGATAAAGATTCAGTCTCATCTCTAAAGAAATTCATATCTCTCTCTGGGCGCATTTTATTAGAATTAATTTTCTAATTTTACATTATAAATTATTTCTATCATTTTTCAACTATCGGTCTTACACTACCACATTGAATTGATGAACTAACACCAGACTATGTCAAATTTGTAGAAGGGTTATGTATTCAACAAAACTAATATGTCAAGAAAATTTACTCAGATTTGGAAGAATGTATAAACACCTACCAGATAAACTCAGCAGTGCCAAGGCACTGAGAAGAAAGATACTTGCCACCTTCATACTGCAGCTCCCTGTCCAGAAGTTAGTTGAAACCTGTACTGCGCTTCTCTTCAGAAACCAGGACCTTCAGCTCATATAGGCTGATAGCCACCCATGCTCTACCAATTGAGTAACAGGTGTTCTTGATTATTGATTAACTGTGTCACAGCCTGACCTTCAAGCTGGGCGAAATGCCACCTGTGTGAGTTAATATGAAGTAAATATAAAGAGGATTCAGGTCCTTGAAGTCCCTGCCCTGGAACTAAAAGGGCCTGCAAAGTTGGTTAACTTTAGCATTGCCTAGCTTTATGATCTGCAAATTGACTCAATGAGAATACCTAATTCTCAATCAATGTTCCATTAAAAGATATGAACTGAGTGTCTACTATGTGTGTTTAGGAAATTATTTTTCATTGCCTTTCATATTTCTGTATGTCTTCTATATAGAGTTATTAATCACTTTTGTTTTAAACTGCCTTTTTTTATCATGTTTGCATAACAAACCTTGCAAAATGATGTCATGTTTCTCTTTGGTACAGAGTGTGTCCTTATTCATTGTCTAGAATAATAAACAGAGCTGGACCTTTTAAAAACATTTATAATTTTGTCCACATGTAGCACCTTTTTCTCACAACACTTTATACTTTGTGTGCAGGTATCACTGTCCCTTCATATATCGTTCTGTATAAGTTGGGGTTCAAGAATCTAGGACAATGGGGCTGGAGAGGTGGCTCAGGGGTTAAGCCTCCGCCTTGCAGGCAGAAGGTCCCGAGTTCGAATCCTAGACCCCATGTATAGACACCGGGCGGAAGCAGGGGCGGCCTGCGTTTCTGGTCCTGGTAGGGCGGAGCCTGTGAATCCTGGGGCAGAGTAAATGAGGAGGTGGAGGCGTCCATGGTGGTTCCCGAATTCGTCCGTGGTTCTGCACACACACATACATGTACAATTGAATAAATAAAAAAAATTAAAAAAAAGAATCTAGGACAAATGCTGATATTGTAATCATTATCACATAATTATTAAATTACAAGCATGGGCAGTGAGTCATGGATTAAAACTTTTCTTTCCAAGAAAGAACATCTGAGTTCAGATCTCCAGATCCCATGTACAAAAACGCTGGGTGGAAATGACAGAGACCTGCATTTTCATTAATGGAGGGTAGAGCTCAGGAAACCCTGGAACAAAGCAATATGGAAATAATGCAATCCAAGATGATTACCAAAGACATCTTTAGGCCTCCAGGCACACACACTGGACTTCTCTTTTGGAGAGAGAAAGAGAGGGGGGGAAGAGAGAGAGAAAGAGAAAGAGATTATTAAGTCACTTGTATGACTTAAGAGTCTCTCTTCAGTTAGCTTCCAGAATCATGGCAAGCTCATAGCTGGGGGAGATAGACAATGAAAGATAATAAAAGATTATATGATATGTCAGATGTCATAAATATTATGGAGAAAGACTGAAGGATATCAAGGAAGACTTAGGAGACATTTAGAGAAAGTACTGAGAGAAGAGTTTAGTGACTAGGAGGCACTCAGCATAACAATTGCAGAGGGGAACGTGCTAAGCATGTCCACTCCAGGCAGAGTGAGAAACACTGAGCACTTCAGTACATTGCAGCAAAACAATAGCGAGAAGTCAAGCAAGAGGTAAAGGCATCAGTGAAGGACTGAACCTTAAAGGACTGAGCAAGGCACAAGAAACGTATGTTTTCCACTACTGAAAAAAAAACTGTGGACTGGTCATTATTCTATTTTCATTTGCATACCCTATCATATCTCAGATCAATGTGCCTCACACTGCTGCTTGATCATTTACCAGTCAGCCATTTTTTCTTCATTTTCCCAGTTGTTTCTTCTGGCTCTAACCAAATAAGTCAAAACCTAAGTGTCCACCTGGATGTCCATCCACTGCTGCACTTTAGACAACACTGTCACTGCCTCCTGGCTTTCCACCATTTTACCTGTTAGGTAACACCATTTCTTCAGGGACAAAAATTCATATCAAAATATTTTGCTTGGTGTGAGAATAAATCTATAAGATATACATAGATAATTACAAACATATTTCTCTGGAATTATAATGACTGGCTAGTAATAACATCACTCTCCTTCCATGGGTTGGAACAATAGATAATATATTTAGGTGTCTTATGACCAGTGTCCTGAACAGAATAGCTGTGGTTGGTTGTGGAGGATGTGCTGAACATTAATCACAGCAATCTGCTACTCCCATGCTCAAGTCTGAGTTATATTTAGGATGCTTATATTGCCTAGCCTTGTGGACATCTCTCTCCTTCCTTTACTTCTCTGTGTACATATTTATGCATACTTATCAGTGGGAACTCAAGCAAACATATGACCTATTTCCCTCTGTTTCAAGGACCAGTGATTTGCCTTACTGAAGCATGAAGACAACCCTGAAAGAACTGCTTTCATGAATGCTGATGAAACTTGCTGGAATGGGAGTGTTGGTCAGGCACCTGCTAGTTTTCACATCCTATATTCAAGATTAACCTTGCAATGAAGAGACATGGCAAGACATGTGAGGACTGCTTTGGCAGAGCTGTAACTTTTGTTTTTAGTTGAGACAGGGTCTCCTGTAGACACAGTTGGCCAGTTGGCTCTGGCTCCGCTGTGATGACAGGAATGAGCCTTCACATCATGACCACCATAATGGTATCTTAATGTCTATCCCAAGATTTTCAAAACAAATGATTTAAATGTTTTATTTTTTAAACTTTTTAAAACTCCACTGCTTACTCTTGAACCCAATGATTTTGATTGCACAGATCCTCTAAAGCCTCTAAAGCTTGGTTAGCATAGCCAAATAGTTGATTCAGTAATGATTTCTCAACTGTTTTGCATCTCAAGGTAGTTTTTAAGGTTTTTTTTACAGTAATTATAAAATTTCATTATTATCATTATTATGTTACTGCTGAATAACATATATATGTTATTGTGTGTGTCACTGTGTATCAGTCACTGCATGTTCTTTTTCATGTTGCTGAGGCAAAATACCCAATAAAAACAATGAAAGGAAAAAAGGCTTTAATCTCACTTACAGTTTGAGGGTATGGGCCATCATGGTGGCAGGAACATGAGGTGGCTGGTCATCTTGCATTTATAGTGAGGAAGCAGAAAACAGTACATGCTGGTGCCCAGCTCTCACCAATATATACAGCCTAGGACATCCAGCTCATGGAGTGGTGTTTCCCACAGTTAAGGTGGATCTTCCCACCTTAACTATCAATTAACTTCAATTAACCTCATAATCTCTCTCAAACATGCCCAGAGGTTGGTTGCCATGGAGAATTTCAGTTGCATCAAGTTGAAAATCAAGATGAGCGAACAGGTGGTACTTCATTTCCTTCATTCTAGCCCCCACAGCTTATTTGCATTGCAAAAATAAGGAAACTGAGTTGGGTTTTCTCTTTGATGGTCCCAGAGTCCAAATGAAACTTCTATAAAATTCAGCTTGATAACGTGGTTAGAACACTGGTTTAGACTTCAGTAAACCAATATTCTTAATTCAATATTGTCACCAATTAGCTGCCCGATGCTTTTAAAATTCTTATTCTGACACCTTCAGTTCCCCTAGATAAATGTATCACAAGCATCATCTGCTAAGTTTATGATACTTCCCAATGAAAACTCTTTATAAAATTAGTCAAACGTAGCAAACTTTCCCTTTAATTTGACTGCTTTGATGGTCTTTCTACTGAAAATTTTCCCGTTCCCATGATCATTTTTATAATTCTAGGAGAGTTTTAGGCTATTATAATTATTTATGGTAGATAGATGATCTGAAGAGAGGTTAAGATTGAATTAGTTTTCAACATAGATTTGTGAATAGTCAATTCATTTTCAATGTCTGAAAAAGCAATTTTGCATGCTACTCTTGGTGGAATCTATTTGGATGTATAATAACATCAGTGCTTCTGAGCAGTATTCCCTTGGCTACCTTCGGGAAAATACTGATGGCAGATGCTGATCAGAAAGGTAGGGAATGAAATGTTTCTCTGCAGCCATCCGCTTCCCTGGCATCTTTGAGACTATGTATATATGTAGAGCAGCGTCTTCTGAGACAAACAGCATGATCCAAAGTCAGTAATATCCTGGTTGACATGGAATTAATGGATTTAAAAAGAAAATGGATTTCAACAGTGTAATGGAAAACTGCTAAGCTAAATGTAACCCTTTAGCAAGTATTGTCCTTCCATTGTTAGATTAGAAAAAAATTGCATGGTGTTTCATGATGAACAGTCACTAGTCTGCTTGTGATTATTTAGTAGGCTAAAGATGAACCAGTTAATAAGAGATTTAAAGTGAACCAAAGCTAACCAAACCAATAGGTAAATTGACACCAATAGATGCTGTTAGTCATTTCTTTCCTGATTCAAAGCTAACAAAACTGGAAGGTAACCTGACAATAATAAATGCTGCTACTTATTATTGTTCTCTTTTGTAGGTCATCCAGAACAACTCTCAGGGATAAGGCTAAACCAAAGAAAATCAGGATTAAATATTTCCTCCAGGGTTGTCCCACACTGGAGAGAGTGCTTTCCCACCCAAAGATGAAGTCATCCTAGGAGGAGGACAATCTGTCACCCTTTCAATAAAAACTACAGAGAACAAAGGCCGTGGGCATTCAACTTTCTGGTTATTTACCTTGTCCTGGAAAGTATATTTTAATTTAACAGAAAGGAGTGTCTTATTTTCCTTTTCTCTTTTACCTCTTTCTGTTTGTTCCACCTTATACTCCCCAAATTCCCAACCCTGTTTGTCCTTTCATACTAAGCATAGTGATTCTTTCTCTGAATGTATCTGCTGTCCTGCTGCAGCCTCTCATGGGTTTCTATTGCTGAACCTGTTTGTAACTCAGAAAGCATATTTTTCTCTCTTTCTCCATTTTCCCTTTCCCTCCTCCTGACAGCTGCTGAGAACTATAGTTTGTCTGCCCTGTTGTCTTTCTCAGACTTCAATAAATTTATCTTGGAGTTTCTGGGAGTGTTTTTCTTATTGTTTTTCTTTCCTCATCCTATCCCTCCTCCTTTACTTTCTTCTCCTCTTCCTTTTCTTCTCCTCCTTATCTTTCTCATGCTCTTCCTCCTTTTTCTTCATCCAAAACAATAAGAATTGGCTATATTGAACCTAGTTTAGGGTGTTCTCTCCTTATGCAATACCTTCTTACTTCCATCACTTTTGCTCCCCTCACAAGTGCCTCATTAGGTTAATAATCATGAATATTAGATGGTGGTTGTCTCTTCCATAATGTTTTCCTATGGTCTGATTTTTCCTGACTTTATAAAAGTTCTGAGAGTGTATGAGAAATACACTCTGACATATCTGTCAGTCGGTTGAAATGTTCTTATCCTCAGACTTGTGTTTTGATATGTGAGAGGAAAGGAGAGCATCATTGTAGTGAGAGGAAAGGAGAGCATCATTGCACGGGCACCATACAGATCTCACTCTTTATTCCAACCAACTGGCCACTTTAACACCATCATTCCCATCATAAAAGGGAGTTAGTAAATGCTGGAGGTGTGGTGGATACAGTTCCCTAAAGACCGAGAGCTCAGAGCATCTTAAACTGGTCTTTTTTCTTCTTCTTCTTCAACCCTAGGACTTGTGTATTATAAGCACTTCAAAGACTTTGAGAAAGAAAATAGCAATGTCAAATGCAGGCTTTTTATTATTATACATTTTATTTTTGCCTAGCGATACAAGCTCAATAAGTACTCCCCTCCTCTCTCTCTCCTTTCCCCATCATCCCCCATTGCTCTCTCCCTCTTTCCCCCCACCTCTCACTCCCCTCCCTTCCTCCTCCTCTCCTAGTGCCTATCACTTTCCCCCTCCCATCTCCCAGAGCATGCATTTATATGGGCATTTAACTTCCCTGTGAGTCCTCTACCCTAGTAAGGGTTAGGACTCCATGGCATAACTTGGGGCCCCTTCTTTGGTTGCCTGCTAATATGGGAACTCTATTATGACTGTTTTACTCCTTGCCTTTAAGGATCCTACTGCCTGAAGCTTTCTCTCCTGTCATTTGTGCTAGACTTTGGGGGTCATTGACATGTCAGCTATTGTGCAGGTCAGGAAAAGTCCAATCACATTGTGGCTATACCTTGGCTGCTGCAGCCCTAACTTTTGTGGATGAATTCAGCACAGAATTTTACCAGATATTTAAAGAAAAACTAATACCACTATTCCTCAAACTATTTCATAGAATAGCAAAGGAAGGAACACTTCCAAATTCTTTCTATGAAGCGAATATCATACTAATCCCCAAACCTAATACACACTTAAAAAAGAAAACTATAGGCTAATCTCTTTGATGAACACAGATGCAAAGATTCTCAACAAACTTAGCAAATCAAATTCAAAAACATATCAAAAAGATCATCATAGGATCAAGTAGGTTTTATCATAGTCACAAAAGGTTAATTCAACATATGAAAATCAATAAATGTAATCCTTCATATAAACCAATCCAAAGTCCAAAACCACATAATACTTCCAATAGATTCAGAGAAAGCTTTTGACAAGATCCAACATTCTTTTATGATCAAAGCCCTAGAGACAGTTGGAATAGAAGGAATTTATATCAATATAATAAAAGCTGTATAAAACAATTCAAATGCAGCTAAAGGTTTTGAAGAACCTTTTAGCTCAGTTCCTCCCTCATACAGATACTCAGATTTTCTGCATATGTCTGTGATAGAACGTTAACTTGAAAGTCTCACTGTTCATTTTTCTTGTCTTGTATGCTAAACTAAACTGGCTTGATGATCTTTCCTTTAATCTCCACAGTCAAGTTCACTGTTCAGTCTAGTATGATATGACAAAAATGGGAAAAAGATCCATTCACTCTAATTGCTTTTAGACCTAGCATATTTAATAAGTTTCCAAAAGAATGATGGAGGAGATGGTATAATAGACAGACAACAAAATACTTGATTTTTAAAAAAAGATTTTTATTGCTGCTTTGACCTGAGAATCTTCCTTGACTATTTCGTCCAAGAAGAAGTCAAACTCATGAATCTTTAGTTACTCCTTTCTTCTGCCGCCCGCCCAGAAACAAAAGCAGCCAGTTTTCTTTCTTGTCTAGAGCTGCATCTTGGATCTAGTGATGCCGTATTCTGGAGGTCCCTTTTAGAGCACTTTTCCAGTAATATCAGTTCTTTTTCTAAGAGAAATTCTGGCACTACCTATAAAGATAATAGCACTTTCAGCATATTGCACAACAGCTGATAACACTTCTGGAAAGGGCAGACAACAAATGAATCTTTATTTCTGACTTGGAGTTGAACTTCACATATAGGTTAAACAATTTTCACATTTTTGACCCAAACTCTTATAGAAAAACGGGTTTTAGAATTCATACATGCACACAAAATGTACACAGATGCACACACACAATTAAAAAATTACTTTGTGCACTACAGAAAGTCTAGGAATAGGAAAATTAACCCATCAGTAATCGAACAAAACAGTAGCATTCATCCAAACATGAGCTATATAGATGGTTCTAAAACTATCAAAACATGGCTACATTTTGATAAGCTGAAAGTCTCCTGAGTATAAATGCATTCAATATATATAACCTTTAGCCCTTTCTATCTGAATCTATCTTGCCTTCGTTCATAATATGCCTAGTACATGCATATTAGCCCAAGTTTGGCAAAGCCACCTTGCATAAAGCCAATTTATAATAAAGCGCTGCATATGTTATATAGTTTATTGAACTATTTACTTTCACATATTGAAACTAGAAAATAGAATAGTGCTGCTATGAACATGGTATAGAATTGCTTTGGGATTTTAATTGGTATAGCATTGAATTTGTATATTGCCTTTGGTAGGATGGTCATTTTTACGATGTTGATTCTGCCAATCCAAGAACATGGGAGGTCTTTCCACCTTCTGGTATCTTCTGCTATGTGGAGATCCAGTTTTGCCAGCACCATTTGTTGAAGATGCTATTCTTTTTCAATTGGATTCTTTGGGCCCCTTTGTCAAAGACCAAATGGCTGTAATTTTGTGGGCTTATATCTGGTCTTCAATCCTTATCCATTGATCTGTGTGTCTATTTTGGAGCCAGTACCAGGCTGTTTTTACAACTATGGATTTGTAGTATAGACTAAGGTTTGGTATGGTGATACCTCCAGCAGTGTTTTTGTTACTCAAGATTGTCTTTGCTCTCCTGGGTCTTTTGTGCCTCCATATGAATTTTGAGATTATTTGGTCAACTTCTTTGAAGAATTGCTTTGGGATTTTAATTGGTATAGCATTGAATTTGTATATTGCCTTTGGTAGGATGGTCATTTTTACGATGTTGATTCTGCCAATCCAAGAACATGGGAGGTCTTTCCACCTTCTGGTGTCTTCTGCTATTTCTTTCTTTAGGGTTTTAAAGTTTTCATTGTAAAGGTCTTTTACCTCCTTGGTTAGGTTTATACCAAGGTATTTCATTTTTTTAGGGGCTATAGTAAATGGGATTGTTTCTCTCAAGGCTTTTTCACTTCTTTCATTCTGAGCATATAGGAAGGCCTCTGATTTTTGCACATTTATTTTGTATCTTGCCACCCTGCTGAACTTCTCAATTAGTTCCAGGAGCTTCCTGGTGGAGTTTTTGGGATCACTCAGGTATAAGATCATGTCATCTGCAAATAGGGATAGCTTGACTTCTTCCTTGCCGATTTGAATTCCTCTTATGTCCCTTTCTTGTCTTATGGCTTCGGCTAAGACTTCAAGTACAATATTGAATAGAAGTGGTGAGAGTAGACAGCCTTGCCTAGTTTCTGATCGAAGTGGGAATGCTTTCAATTGTTCTCCATTGAGCATAATCCTTGCTGTGGGCTTGTTGTATACAGATTTTATTATATTGATAAAGGTTCCTTCCATTCCTACAGTCTCTAGCGTTTTGATCATAAAAGGCTGTTGGACCTTGTCAAAAGCTTTTTCTGCATCTATCCAGAGTATCATGTGGTCTTGGACTTTGGACTGGTTTACATGATGAATTACATTTATTGATTTGCATATATTGAACCAAGCTTGTGTGCCGGGGATAAAGCCTACTTGGTTTCCGTGAATGATCTTTTCAATATATTTTTGAATCCGATTTGCTAAAACTTTATTGAGAATCTTTGCGTCTGTGTTCATCAGAGAGATCGGCCTATAGTTTTCTTTTTTAAGTGAATCTTTATTAGGTTTTGGAATTAAAACGATATTAGCTTCATAGAAGGAATTTGGTAGTGTTCCTTCCTTTGCTATTTGATGGAACAGTTTAAGGAGTATTGGTGCTATTAACTCCTTAAATGTTTGGTAGAACTCTGTGCTGAATCCATCTGGTCCAGGACATTTTTTGGTGGGAAGATTCGAGATTACTTCCTCAATTTCCTTATATGTTACAGGACTATTCAAATAATTCACAACTTCCTGATTCAATTCAGGTAAGTTGTGTTTACTTATAAATTCATCCATCTCTTTTGTGTTGTCAAACTTCACAGAGTATAAGTTTTTGAAATATGATGGTATAATTCTCTGGATTTCTTGGGTATCAGTAGTGATTACTCTGTGTTCATTTCTAATTTTGTTAATTTGGATTTTCACTCTCTTGTTTTTGGTTAATTTAGCTAGGGGTGTATCCATCTTATTGATTTTTTCAAAGAACCAGCTTTTTTTTTTTCTATCTTGATTTTTTCTATCATTTTCTTAATCTCGATTTCAGATATTTCTCCCCTTATTTTGCTAATCTCCTCTCTTATACTACTTTTGGGATCAGATTGCTCTAGTTTCTCTAAAGTTTTAAGCGGCATTGTTAAGTTGTTTATTTCTGATGTTTCCATTTTTTTGATGTAGGCATTAAGAGCTATGAACTTACCTCTTAGAACAGCTTTCATTGTGTCCCAGAGATTTTGGTAAGTTGTATTTTCATTATCATTCATTTTCAGGAAATCTTGAATTTCCTTTTTAACCTCTTCCTGAATCCAGTTCTCATTCAGCATCATATTGTTAAGTTTCCAGGAGTTAGTGTATTTTCTCTTGTTTGTTGTGTTGTGGATGTCCAGCTTTAGGCTGTGGTGGTCTGATAGGGCACAGGTTAGAATTTCAACTTTTTTGTATATGTGTAGATTTATTTTGTGGCCCAATATGTGATCTAAAAGTTCTGCGTGTTGCTGAGAAAAATTTGTATTCTTTGGTGCATGAGTGAAAAGTTCGATAGAGATCTGTAAGGTCCATTTCTTTCAGGGTTTGATTAAGGTCCAAAGTGTCTCTGTTAAGCTTTTGACCTGTTGATCTATCCCAAGTTGATAGGGCGGTGTTGAAGTCCCCAAGAATTATCGTTTGGGGGTTGATTTCTTGCTTTAGACGCTGTAGGGTTTTCTTAATGAATGTGGAGGGGCCCATATTGGGTGCATATATGTTCAGTATTGTGAAGTCTTCCTGGTGAATTGTACCTGTGACTAAAATGTAGTATCCATCCGTGTCTCTTATAATTTTCTTTGGTTTGAAGTCCACTTTGTCTGATATCATAATGGCTACCCCTGCCTGTTTTCTGCTTCCATTAGCTTGTAGAATTGTTGACCAGCCTTTTATTTTTAGGGCATGCCTATCTTTTGTGGTGAGATGGGTTTCCTGCAGGCAACAGATTGATGGATTGTGATTTTTTAATCCAAGTTTGTAATCTGTGTCTCCTGATCGGTGAGTTAATTCCATTAACATTTAGTGGTATAATGGAGAAACTATTTTTAATTCCAGACATTTATTATGTTAGTAGCTTTTATAAGTATATTGCTTCGCTTTTAATGGTGTTATACTTGCCTTCTGTTCTCCTGGATATGCCTATTTTTTTCTTCAAGCTTGAGTATCATTTCTAGCATTTTTTGAAGGCCTGGTTTGGTGGACATGTATCCCTTCAAGTTGTCTTTGTGCTGGAAGATTTTTTCTTTCTCCCTTGATCATGACACATAGTTTTGCAGGGTAAATCAGCCTCTTTTGACATTTTTGCTCATTCAATACTTAAAGTATGTCTCTCCAAGCTCTTCTTGCTTTTACTGTTTCGACTGAGAAGTCATTTGTTATTTTAATAGGTTTACCTTTAAAAGTGACTTGTTTTTTCTCCCTTGAAGCTCTCAGCACCAGTTCTTTATCTTGAATGTGGAGTGTTTTAACTATTATTTGCCGTGGGGAGCTTCTGTTTTGGTCATTCCTGTTTGGGGTGCGGAATGCCTCGAATATATGTATGGGCCTCTCTTTTTTTAGATGAGGAAAGTTTTCCTTGATGATCCTTTGAAAAATTTCCTCAGGGGTGGTATTTTGAGATTCTTGCTCTGGTATTCCATGAATACACATGTTAGGCTTCTTCAGGGTGTCCCATATCTTCTGGATATTTGTCTCAAGTATCTTTTTGGCTTTAACAATCTCTTCCATTGAGCTGGTTAATACTCCCACTTTATCTTCAAGGTCTGATGTTCTGTTTTCTGCTTCCTTATTTCTGCTGATAAGACTCTGTGGAGTTCTGGGTTGAAGATAACTTGTCTTTTAGCTCAGGTTTAAACTCTGCTTGAGTCTGTTTTAACTGCTCTATGCCACTTTTTGTTTCTTGCACTGTTTTTCTCAACTCCTCCAAGTGTCTGTTGTGTTCCTCTTCAAAACTATTGATTCGATTATTTAATTCCTCCCGGATTTCCTCTTTCATAGTATTGAACATGGAAATGATCATATTTTGAAAGTCGTTATCCTGGGTCAGGCTTTCATGGCCATTTTCCGTGGGTTTGTTCTGGTTGGAGTCTAACATTATGGGATTAATTCCTTCAGTGCGAGGTTTGTTTACTTGAGTGTTGTTTCTCATGGATTTGCACTTTGACTTAGGCATTGTCGTTTTAACTCTTAACATCTTCTTTCAATTTCTGTGCGTTTTTCACTAAACTGAATTATTTGATCTGGGGTTCTGGGGGTGGGCAGGGACGGAGCTTACCTAGGTCGCGGTGATGCCCTGCCCGGCTTCGGCTGGATGGCGGGAGGAGCTGGGTCCCTTGGGCTGCCTGGGGTTCTGGGGGTGGGCGGGGGGGGGGGGGGGAGCGCTGGAGCTCACCTAGGTGGCGGTGAGGCCCGGCTGGACCACGCGCGCGTCCTGGGCGGAGGAGTGGAGGAAGGGAGGTGGTCAAACCATTTGTAAGTTGGGCATGTCTGTAAAGAAAACAGGTAAAATAAATAATTTCTTGGCTTATTTTATTTAATGAATTGTAATAAAAATGCAAAGCTTAGTTTTTCAGAGTTACATGGAGCTTGGAATTATGAACTAGATACTATGAGAATGCACCAATCTCATGAGCTATTATAAGAAATAAGGAGATGATGCATATAAATCTCATAGATTATGGCAGACACCCTAAGCACAATTAGTGATTACTGAGACCACTAGGACCAAAGTTTTGTCTTTTTTTCTTCCTTTTGGTACAATATATCTGTACTGAACTTTAATTGATAGAAATCTGAAATTGCTCATATCTTAACTGTCATTAAAGGGGAAAGCATTGGAAACCACTTGTGCGAGACACAGAACCATTGCAAGCACCTTTGTTTGCATTTTCTGTTGACAGGCATTGATTCTCATCTCCTTTTCCAAAAGGTTCCTTCTTTTCCAAGGCAGACACAAACCACCTCCAACAATGATTAACTAAATTATCAGGAAGAATAGAAGAATGCATTCCAGTTGTGAAATAAAAATGTTTATGGGAAAAAAAGGAATTTTTATGATAGATGGATGAAAAAAGTTGTATAGGGACAAGGTCAAACAATTTGTTACTAAATTCAGTTTAGGAAATACAGCATTGACAGAGAGTAAGGGCTTCTGCTCTTGCCTCTCCTAACCAAACCTCTCACATGTTACTAATGAGTTCATTCTTGTTAATTCATTTGATCTAGAATTGGTTTTTCTCACATATATAACCTATTCTTTAATGTATGACATGTGTTCTGGACTTAATCTGGCCTCATCCCACTATGGAGTATTTAGACCAGATACCTGTTTTCATTTTAAGTACACTAGCCACAGCAAATCTGTTTAAATTTCTTGTCAATTTACCTTTTCCAGTTTTCTTGAAAGCATTATTATTACTTCAAGTTCTGGACTTAGAGTCACCTGTGCCAACTGTCTTTCTGGGAATTTCATGGAACCACTTATCAGTTTTCTGAATTCATGTTTTATCTACATCTTTCCTACTCCCCTTATATCTGTACCAGAATTGTCTCCTAAACTTCTGGATGTCTTTGGATAATCTCTCTAATATGTGATATGCTTAGGTTATGATGGTCCAGAGATGCAGAGTCCCTTTCTGCTAATCATCCACGATGGGATCTCTCTCCCATCTTTTCCTTCAAAGTTTTTGCTTGTCTACTAACAAAGCTATTAAACTATGTTGAACTTAGTTCCAAACTCTTGAGTGTCTATTTTTTTATTGACATTTCCCTAGTTCATACCCTATCAATATTTCTAAGTCTTTCCATGAATAAAATAGATTTGATTTTAGGATAGCTTTTTAAAGAAAAAAATTTAGAAATCCAGTTATTGTATGTTTCAAACTCAATTTTTGGTAGTAGTTTGCATTAATTATCTAAGTATGTTTGTAAGAGTTAAAAAAAACTTTCTTCATTGGTCTGTTGCTATTAACGAAGCTGGAGTCTTAATTTGATGTTGCTACTTTTCCCACTAGTGTTCTCTTCCTAATCAAGAATCCCACTGAGAGTACTAAAAGACAATTAATTTTCATGCTTTCTTAGTCTCTTTCTGATCTATTAGAGTTTCTCAGCTATCCATTTTTTAAAAAATGATTTGGGGAAATTTTGTGGAGCAGGTTAGAGTGGAGCAGGTTAGCATTTTAGAGTGTTCCTTAATTTACTATCATGTTTTCCTTTTTCTCCTTGTCAAGTTAGAGATAAGAATTAGCATGACATCATCTGGTCTAGGTAGGTTTTTTCAACTATAAAGTAATTTTGTAATCTCCTTTTCACAATCTGTTATTCTGAAGTCAGCCAATACAGCCTATGTGGGGAGAGGAGATTTGATTTCCTTAAAATAGAAGATGTGAGTATATTGTATAGATTTTTTTCTGCAGCTATGGTATCATGAGAAAAGAAGAAACTTCAAGGGCAATGCATATATGTATATATGTGTATGTGTGTGTGTGTGTGTGTGTGTATGTGTGTGCACATGAATGGAAGTGCATGTGAAAGTTAGATGTTGACCTCGTGGTATCATTCCTTATAAATTGGAAGACATTCTTCTATCTATCTATCTATCTATCTATCTATTTACAAACAGAATATTGCATTGAGACCCATAGTTTATGAGTTAGGCTAGATTCATTTGCCCCTAAAATCTGCCTGTGTACAGGCTTATTCACCAAAAGGTTTCCTTTTTTATCAAGGTACTGGAATGACAGAATGCTTATTAAATACTGTGTGTGTGGGGGGCACTTTACTGTATGTATCTGTGGGGAAGACCAAGGATAACACAGAATCATCCTTAATGCTTTCCTCTATGGTTTCCCAGGTTCCCCCTTCCAGGGTCAGAAGTACAGGTCTCTGCCATATCCATCTGACATGTCTATGTGATCTGAAACTCAAGTCCCTTGTTTTCGAGATGAAAGTAGCACGGGCCTGGCACTAAAGAAGGCAATCACATACCTATTGCATGCAGCTCATGGTTTTGTTTGGTAGACAAAATGTAGTGCAATCTCTTATCTGGCCACAAGAAGGCAGTTGTGTACTATTTTGAAAGTGTTCCCCTTTAGAATCAAAAAATCATAAATGCTCATGGAAGGACAGAGACAAATGCTCTGTGTTATCATTCATATGTGGAATATTGTATATACACTCATAAGCAGAACATTTCATATGTTGAATATCATTACATACATATAATATACTGTGTATCTTTGGAGGATAGTTTTGACTTCTGGTTTTACTTTTAATATGTTTGGTTGTAGGTCAGGTGCAATCAGCTTCCATTGAGCTTCTATACAGTGCCAGTGTTTTGGTCTCCCAGTCGTCTGAGTACCCTTGTCAGCATCAATTTCTAAAGCATGTAAAGTGTCATTTTAAAGAACCATTAGAAACATTATACAGTCTCAAATCACTAGTATTTTCAGCTAGAGTGTTTCACAATTTGTCATAGCCACTTAAGAGCCCCAGATTACTACCACCATGGTGTTGGCTTCTGATACAAATACAGGCTGTTGGCAATGATTTCTCCTATTTTGATTCTGCACTGTGCAGTTTCAGCACATATTTAGAATTTTGCCTTTATTTTTTTTAAAATTTTTATTATTATTATTTATTCAACTGTACGCATGTGCGTGTGTATGTGTGCGTCTGTGCGTGTGTCTGTGTATGTGTAGAACCACGGACTAATTCGCGAACCACCATGGACGCCTCCACCTCCTTCTGCCCCGGGATTCATAGGCTCCGCCCTACCAGGACCAGAAGCGCTGGCCGCCCCCGCTTCTGCCTGGCGTCTATACGTGGGATCTGGGATCCGAACTCAGGACCTTCCGCCTGCAAGGCGGAGGCTTAACCCCTGAGCCACCTCTCCAGCCCCAAAATTTTGCCTTTATAACTTTGGTATGTGAAATATTTTTGAGACTGGAATTGCCATTTTTCATATTGACTCCAGCAGAAAAGATAACTGGATACTGGGTCTGTGATTTGTGTTTCAGGTTCCCAGTCCCGGCAGCCAAGGAACAAATCCTGAATTTTTCAAGACTTGATGGAATGAGCATGAGGTTTGTGTTAGTATGATACGCGACTGCAAACCAAGGATGTGCACAGACATTATTTCAGTTAGTCCACACTATCCCATGTGCTACACATGAAGGATCCCCTGGAGCACACACTGAGAGGCTTGTGTATACCAGCCTGCTGGTCTAGAATCCAATGGCTCTGAAAAATATTCACTATGCTGCTCTCAGATCTTTCCTGTAAGTTTGCAACTTTCAAATGAAAAACATTGCATTAAAGATATTTCCACAATGTGCTTATTGACCGTAGTGATTATCCACCCCTTTTCTCTCTTAAGGGTATAAGTCAAAGAAATAGAGAATTCTCTTCTCTCTCTCTCTCTCTCTCTCTCTCTCTCTCTCTCTGTGTGTGTGTGTGTGTGTGTGTGTGTGTACAAGAGGGCATTTGACCATGTGTCCCTGTGGAGGTCCGAAGGCAGCAGCGGGAATCATTCTGGATTGCTATACTTCCCAATTGCTTTCCTCTGGGATTTTGAGGCTCTGCCTTCCAGGGTTGTAATTACAGGCCATAGCATTTCTGCCTGCATTTTTACTTGGAATATGGGGTCCAAACTCAAGTCCTTTTGCTTGTAAGGCAAAGGCAAGGTCATTTCTCTGGCAAGTAAATACAGAATTCTTTAATAAAAATTATGACTCTGTAGGTGCTGCCCAGGTCCAATGCTGTGACTAATGAGCTTCATTGTATTAATTTATCCATTTAGAATCATTCGCTGCCCAAACTGTCCTAATATTGTCCTAGATGCTTTTTTAAAAATAAATAAATTTTTTGAAGGGATTGCAAAATGTGGCTCAGAAGTTAAAGTCTTTCCCTCTCAAGACTTGACATTGTGGTTGCATGTAAAAACACCTTGGGGGAAATGGTGACAAGTCTGCACTTCTGGCTCTGGATGGCAAAACCTGGAAAACCACAGAGGAAAACAATAAGGAAACAGAGCAATCCAGAGTGATTCTCAAAGTTCCCCTTGCGCCTCCATAGGCACACATACTCGAGCTCCCTTTTCTGCACATATAAAATAAATTAATAAATTAGAGAGAGAGAAAGAGAGAGAGAGAGAAAGGGCCCGCTCACCACACTTCACATGCGCAAGTCAGAAGCATCTGTGAGATGTTCTCTCTTTCCACAATGTCTGCTTCAGGTTGCCTAAACTGTGTACAGGCTGCTTTACCACTAAGTGGCCCCTTTAATGAGAAGTTATGAACAAAACTACCCTGAGCGCACCTAACATTAAGTAATGGAGGAGCAGTACACACGAGCTTCGTTATGTTGGTGTCCACTGTAGCTGAGATTCTGAATAGGAAACTGGACATATGAAAGCAGAGCTGCGATGGTGGTGCTGAGGTCTCCGTGTTGGCTGCTCATCCTCAAGCATGAATCTCATGTTTTACATGCTAACGTTACTCACAACAGCTCCATACACAAGCATGTTTTGTTAGTCCAACTTTAAAATAGTGTATGGAAATGAGACCTAAAGACCTGATGAAAGATCTTACACAGTGGAGGAGCTGGGCTGTGAATTCAGGCAGGTCAACATGGAGTCCAATGTTCTTAAATCAGTGATCCAAGAACTGGGTACTTGAGGAGCAAAAGAGCTTCAGCTCTCAGAATCTCACAGAAGCAGAGCAACGTTGAACAAATATCACTTTCCTCGGGAGCTCCTGTGACTTTCCAGTTCTGAGCTTTCATCATCATAGGAACCAATGAATGTAAACACTTAAGAAGAGGGAAATGATTTGCTGGCAAAGCACTTATTGGGGCCCTGGAATTTGGCAAAGTATACAATGAACTTCTATTGTTCTTTGAGTAGAATTGCCCCTAGATGCTGAACGTGCAGTTTGACACCTGTGAGGAACGAGTTCCAACTGCAACACACAAGACCTGACAGATCCAAAGCCAAAGTCTGTTTGGTCTACCAAAAGAAAGAAAAACCACTTTTAGATTGTCTTTCCAGTTTATGATTTAGACTGTAACAGGTAAACCATAGGACCACATAAAAACTAAAGGAACTGATAACCCACAGGATAAACAGTGGAACCCCTGCTGCTAGGAAGCTTACTATTGTCGTCCTCTAAATTGCTTGTGATACCCAGTGCCAAGGGCCAAAATCTTCCTGGGCAAAGCATATCTGTCTGCCTTTTCCTTCCTGAGCCTGCTTTATCTCCCAACCAAGTCCCCAAATTGTGTCTTCCCAGAAAGATTCCAACCTCATTTAAGTCAGAGTTCAGGATATTCAGGTCAGGTTGAACTCTCCATCTATCTCACCAGACACACTCCTTGCTTGCTTGATTGTAAATCAAGCACGTGTTTGACTTGATTTCTGCTTTGGGCAGATAGTTAAGAAAGTGCAGCAGTACTAAACATGGAGAGCTAAGGTATTGTGGCCCACCATCTTTCTTTTCAGTACAATGTATTGCCTTGGTTTGTTTCTGAAAATATGCCTTTGCAAATTCTAGGCTTTTCTCATCTCTCTTGTCTAAGTGTCTAAATTCATGAACCATTTGAATTTATTAGATGTCATGATTGAAAAAATTCAGCTAGCACTGTTTATCTCTTTTTGATGCTTGGTAAGTTTCTCCTTTTGAGAATTCTTCATTCAATTCATTAGCCCATTTATTGATTGGATTATTTGGTTTTTCAGGCTTTAAGGTTCTTTTTAAAGTTCTTTGTATGGTTCTGAGTATTAATTCTTTGTCAGATGTGTAGCAAGAAAATATTTTCTTTCATTCTTTAGACTTTCTCCTCACTCAATTTATTGTTTCCTTTGCTTTGCAAAAGTTGTTAAATATCACACAGTCAACTAATTTATTAGTTCTTGGAATTATTTCCTGAAGTTTTAGGGCCCTTTTGAAAAGTCTTTGTTTATGCCAACTCAAAGTTGCAGATTTTACAATGGCTTCTTTCATCCATTTGAATTGATTTTGAGTTGACAGGTGAGAGATAGGTAATTAATATCATTCATCTGCATGTGCATACAGAATTTTCTCAACACCTTTTGTTGATCATGCTGTCTTTTCTACAACATATGTTTTTGACCTCTTTGTCAATAATGTGGGTGTAGTTGTGTGTGTTAAATTCTGTGTCCTCCATTCTGGTACCTTGATTTGCATGTCAGTTTTTTGTGCCATTGAGGTTGTTACTTTGGTTCTGCAATGCAACTTGGAATCAGGTTTAATACCTCCAAGAACTGCTTTGAATATTCAGGGTCATTGTGCTCTGAGATAAATTTAGGATCTTTTTTCTGCTTTAGTGAAAAATATCATTGGATTACCTGTCCAGTCTTTTGATGACATCACTCATCTGTACTGTATTAATTCTGCTATCAATGAGCATGGCGTATTTTCTCATCTTTTAGTGTCTTTTTGTATTTTTTACAGTGTTTAAATTTCCTTTGATTTCCTCTGTTATATTCACTCTTGGTATTTAATTTTTTGAAGCTGATATTAATGGAACATGCCATTAAGAGGTTGAGGTTCGAGAGAAATAGGAGACTATTTCTTGTTTCTTTAGGACTTTTATCGTGAAGAGCGGTTGGAATTTGTTGAAGGTCTTTCTGTATATCTACTGAGATGGTTGTGCGAATTTTGTCTTTGCATATATTTATATTGCTTTACATTTCCACCATTTATTATCAAAGTGACTTTGATATTAACTCCATTCATTTAGTTTTAGATTTCTCATTTATCAAGTGGGATGGAATCTTGCCTCATTACATTTGTCAGAATGAAATGATCACATATGTGACCTGTCACTGAAGACTGGTTGCTAACATTATTATCAACTGTGTTGGAATGAGTGTTAGGATCAAAACTGAGGAAACAAGATGTTTCAACTTAGTCCTTAGGAAAAAGTCTTAATTAAAATAAGTATGTTGCAAAACAAAACAAAACAAAACAAAACAAAACAAAACAAAACAAAACAAAACTTTAACAGTGTCAGAATGAACACACAAGAAAAGAATGGAGAACTTTTGTAAAGTTTCTATTTTATCTTAACAGGATATGACTGTAAGTATAAACAGAATTTAGTTTCTGAATGGATCTACATACAGATAGATACATGTGACATGTGACAGGACAAGGGTTGGAGACATACAGCACCATGGTCCACGGAGGAAGTTGGAGTGGGTAAAATGTAAGCGAGAACCATTATTGTAATTTCTAGGTCAAGAGACAGGTGAGATGAAGCAGACAGCTCCGAGATTGTGTAGTTTGAACAATTTCCATGGGTTCTGGATCTTCTGAGTTATTAGTTGTTTGGTTCATGGCATGTGCAATTAGGACAGGATAAATACTTGCCCAAAGCATAAGAGTTGGTGAAAGTGCTTATCAAGTACATGAAATTAAGAGCAGTTACAATTTAGTAGCACATAAAATTAGTAATAGTTGATGTTAAGCATCAATCTTGGTTTGACAAAAAATTATTTTGTGTAACTTTATTAAATCTTCATAACCAGTGCCATGCCCACTGGTGGGGGTAAGTAAGGTTCCAATTTCTGCCCTCATATACCCAGTTGCTGGCACCATGTTTTGTATCTTTTGTTTTTGTAGTTCCTATTTGGGATTAGAAATTGGTAATGTTAATTGGCTAATGTGTTCTGAGTTTGTTACAGAGACCAAGGGGGGAACTCTTTCTTCTTTTTCTGCCCTTCAAGGATTTTTCTACCCATCTTGCATCCAAGGTTCACTAAATGCCACAAGAATTTCAGTAAAGATGTCATACTGGAGCCTTATGACCAAGCTCCAGTTCCAGAAGTATAGTCTTGGAAATAAATTGTTCCTGTGACCAGAGGAACACAGATTTATATAGAAGATGACATAGAGGGTAAAGATCAAGATATAGGTGGGTGGACACGCTTTGAAGACTCCCTGGATATCTGCAGGACTCAGGACAAAGCAGCAAAAATTGGATTATCTTGTCACTGTGGATGGGTAAATGTGACCACAAGGTGCATTTAAGAGACATATAACAGTAAATGTCATTAAGTTGACTCTGCATTGCAACAGGACTGAGGCAGCATCTAGATTGCTTCCTTATTGAGAAACTTATCAGGTAATGCAATTCTCTAATCTTTAAAATAAATAGAAAGATAAAGAAAAACACCCACCCTTCCACACACACTTGTTTCCATTTTCTTCCTAGAAAATAATTCATAGGGTTTACCTTCTGTCATATTTTCTTTTATGTGAGGACTTGTGAAAGAACTACTTGTGAATACTTACGCTACAGGCATTCTTTTTGTGGGAATGTGAAGGAAAGTAGAAAACTCTCCAGTTTGTTTAATGAGGAAATATGACCTCCTTTCTCTTTGTTTGAGGGACCAGTTAAAAAGTAGTGGCTGAAATTCACATCTTCAGTACATATATCGTGCAAAAGCACTCGCGTGCCTTGTACTGCAAGTGAAACTATTCACTCTGACAATTTGCTGGGATTTCTTATTGAATTTTAAGCTAAGAAGCTTTTATAGAAATTGCCATGAAGCTAAGAACCATCTTTCTGCTGGTGACCATCAGCATTTGTAGCTACTCTGGTAAGTAGACTGGGATACCATTTCTCTAGTGCTTTGTTTCTGATGATAAGAGTACCACTAAGCTTGGATCACTGAAAGAGTAATATAGGGAAAGGAGTTTTAGAAGCACAGAAAATCTTGATACCTATTGGAAGCTTTTGGAGAACACCCATCAATCAACCTCCAACTTATATTATTACTTCCTTGATACAGCCCACATAGAAAGCCAGCCAGATTGCACTGAAGGCCAGCAAGACATATTTTACTGTTGTACATTGGTCATCACAATTTTCATTAATCTTGATTTAAAATATAACACTGTAACCTTTCTTTCATATTATATTAGGAATTGAGAGTTATTCTTACCATCATTTCTAATTAGCCAGATTGCCAGATTGATTCCCTGAAAAAAACATATTTAACCATTTGTCCATTAAATAGATATTATTAAGGGCTACAACTACATGTGTATGGGATAGGCACTGGAGTACTGATTCAAGAAAGAATCAAATATTGTTCTAATGGTGTGGGTAACATGATAGGATATTTTCTACATAAGTTATAGCAATGTACCCTAGTAAAAATAAACACATATTGAAAATACAAAGGTTGTGGTAGGAAGAGCTTGCTTTCCAAGTGAGCCATATAAACTGGCTTCTTGGAAGACTGACCACTCCTTCTGGAAGCAGGCATTGTAACCATCAGGAAGATGCATTTGAATGTTTCAGAAAAATGCTTTCTGATAGCCATTGCTCACTAAGAGGACAAAAACTTTGGAGAGTGTCCTTTATAAAGATAAACACTCACTAAAATGTCTAAAGGGACCAGTGTAAAGATTGATTGTGAGATACTAAGTTTTGCCTATACTTAGGCTTCCAACTTTAGATTATGCTTTTTATTGAATTTATGATATCATCTGTTTTAAATTTATTACTTACTAATATCCAAGCACAATGTTTGTAGGCAAAGGTGGCAGCAGGAAGGAGGATGAATAAAAGTATGTATTTTCTAAGAAAGGAGAATTTGAGAGGGAAAATAGGTAGCAGGGATGGAGGCAAGACACAGGACAGGCTCCATTTTCTCTAATTTAAATGAGAAAGTAGGATGTTTACCAAAGCAAAATTAATTCTGGAAGGTTTAGGCAGCAAGAGGGTGTGTGTATGATTACATGAATTCTTTATATATCCACACTCATTGGTAAAGGTGTATCATACACATTTTTTCTGAGTTTTCACTTGGTTCCTTCCCTTCACTTTCTGTGAAAAGGTTATGTTTTACAGTTTTTAAATATCAAAAATTTTATTGTAAATTATAATAATGCATTTAGTTATACAAATTAGTGGAGTTCATTGTGATATAGCTACATATTCGACCTCTAGGAAAAACTAGCAATACTTTCTATCTATAGTTTCCAGGTTTTCTTATCAATACCCATTTGAGTTTTAGCCCTTCTGCTATTTATTCAGACAATTCTTTTTTTAATACTTCTTTTATTTATTTGTTTGTTTATTTATTTATTTATTTATTTATTTATTTATTTATTTATTTATTTATTATTCCATTGTGCCTGTGTGCGTGTGTGTACGTATGTGTGTGTGTAGAACCACAGGTGAATTCGAGAACCACCATGGACCGCCTCCACCTCCTCCTTTACTCTGTCCTGAGACCAGAAATGCAGGCTGCCCCTGCTTCGGCGTCGATACATGGGGTCTAGGATCCCAACTCAGGACCTTCCGCCTGCAAGGCCAAGGCTTAACCCCTGAGCCACCTCTCCAGCCCCTATTCAGACAATTCTAACATCTAGTCAGTTTACTCTTTATATATGTCATGCCTTTTAGGTACTTAGAGTGCCTCTGTTTCCTTGTTTGGAATAGACTATATCATACGTTAATCACATCTATCTTCCCTTCTCTGCTTTCATCTTTCCCCAAAGTACCTTCCCAGTACCTTTTGATTTCTTTCTTGCATTTTTCTTCTTTACTCTTTCCATCAGTAATGACCAATTGTGTTTGGTAGGACTTATCTTTCTAAAGCTAAATATGTAAAATTCCTTTTCCCCTGTTCACAAATATTGATAGATCCACATTATTTTTTGTAAAACTTCCATACATATAGATACAGCATTCAAAGCTTTAAAATTATGATCTCAACAGGAGCTTTGCAGCTTGACTGACTTACTGGCTTTGCCCACTAGAATTGTTCCCCGCTTCTCTCTGTGAGCAGAAGGTTGATGGTGCTGTATATGCATATTCATCTTAACATCTCATTGACTTTACAGATCTTCCTTCTAAAATACCATCTCTGTCCTTCACGTTGTGATCCTGCCATTTCCCTCAGGACTCTTCTGAGAAGATTCCTTCAACAGTTTCCTACAGTATAATTAGGCATCCATTCCTTTTCATTTCCAGAGAGCTTGGTACATAGCACTAGTACACATTATGCCACACTTGGCATTTGCAGATCCTCACTGTCCACAGATGTGCTAGGATTTTAAGTGGAACATCTTTGTCTTATTTGTCAATGTGTTTGCATGAACCAGCATGAATTGGTGCCTCTAAGAACATGGAACTCTTTTCTTGGGCTGTGATCTATTTAGTTTATATTTAGTCTTGAATGGGGTTTCTTTATAGTTTTCCTTTGGTTTGAAAGCAGTGGCTATGGACATTCCTGTTCATTCACCTATCAATGTCTTCTTCCTTACCCTTTAATATCGTCTGAGTACTTATTATTACTACATAAAAGGTCAGTTTCAGGCAGAAAGTTTAATAACAAACATAAATTTGAATTTAGAGTCTGCATTCTAAGGAGAGGACAAAGTCAGTAAAAACACATAGTGTTTTAGGTAGCACTGTGAAAATGTAAAATCTACAGGGTAACTACTGATGCTATTTTAGGTATTGTGATTACCGAAAACTTCTAAGGGGTAATATTTAAAGAAGAAAAAGTTCATATGTTGAAGAAAGACTTTTTGGCATCTGGAGAGAGAACCTTCTGGGAGGCTGGAAACTACTTATAAAGCTCAAAAGGCAGAAGTATTCACTGAAAATCTGAACAAGTGGATCTGGGATTGGGTTTTGGATGGGCCTAGAGCAAGGTAATGGGTTTGTATGTGCATGCCTCAGGTGGCTCTCTCTTGCCCTGCAGCTACAGCCTTCCTGGTCAACAGCCTGCCTGTGCCTGCTCCTGTGGGCGACTTATTACCAGTGGATAACCTTCTGACATTTGACCCACTGAAAAAGCTTCTGAGAACCTTGGGCATTTCTGTGGAGCATCTGGTACAAGGGTTGAAGAAGTGTGTGGATGAGCTGGGGCCAGAGGCTTCAGAATCTGTCAAGAAATTGCTGGTAACTACAGCTTGAGGGTTTTATTGTCAAGGGGGAGACTTTAGCCCACTTGGAAACACTTCTTTCTTACTTGTAAGCATCTGTTTCTTCTTCACCGATTATTCTCCTGAAATGAGAATGCTCCGGTCTCTCTAGAAAGGTGCATCTCTGGCACTTACAGAATGAACATTTGAAAGACTAAAACCTGTGATCTAGTTGTGACTTTACCATTGCCCAGTATCGTGATAATTCCTTAAGCCTTTGTTTACACACAGCAGAAGGTTGCCACACGGGAGATTAAAACTGCTTATTTTTGAAATGTAATAGTTACTCATGATTTACTCCTATTTTTATCTTTATTCTTCTGCTTTCCAGGAGGCACTGTCATATCTGGTGTGACATTTAGATGAAGACTGGAGGTGGAATGGAATGGGAGAGTTTTTTTCCTTACTTACTGACTTCCTTCTCCCCATTTATGGACAGATGACCTAAAATGTAATGGCACTAGAAAAGAACCAATAAAGCAATTAATAAATTTACTTGTCCTGTTTTCATTATGGGGTCAAATTATGTAGATTTTCTCATGAATCATAGACTCTAGAAATCCTGATATGGGCTAGACAACCCAGCATATAAAGTGAGAAATAGCCATCCCTTTTTTTTCCTTACCTGAAAAGTAAGCTCCACTTCCCAACAATATGTGATAGTGCTCCCAGACTTTTCATCCTCTTATTCTCCTATTTTTTCAATATTTTATTTATTCATTGTGTGTGTGTGTGTGTGTGTGTGTGTGTGTGTGTGTGTGTCTCAGTTTCAGAGGGCACTGTCTGTGTATCTCTGTAGAGGACCAAGGGCGACTTCTATTATCATTCTGGATTGCTTCTACCTCCTTCTTTCTTAGCTCTGGCATTTCTAAAGCTCTGCCCGCCAGGACAGAAATTGCAGAATACAGTCATTTCTGCCTGGAGTTTTTATGTGGAGCCTGGGATCTGAGCTCAGGGTGTTCTGTTTAAGAGTCATCTCTCCAGCCTCCTTTCACTAATTAAAAAAAAATTAATTTTTAGAAATGAAGACAATTCCAAACATTGTCCAGTAAGAGTGGAACCTTGCTAACATCATTGGTTTATTGTATATGAGCAGCATGGTAGTTTCTTTTAAGTCTGTAAATTACACTAAGGCCATTCAATAGTGTTTGCATATTCAGGTAACAAGCTAGGGCCTTAATATATAATCCTTAGGCATAGTAGTTAACCTTTTCTTCTCCCCATGCTCTGCAAAAATGCTAGACTTATATTCCTAAGACACACTTATAATTACATTACTCTCACCTGTAGAACAAACTCCATGCTTCTGAGCCAGTCATGCTAACAGTCCTATCTTTGTGAATAATCTACTTTTTTTCTAATTGGAGTATGTGTGTGACTGTTTGTCTTCAGATTTTGATCCCAAGACAATTTTGAGAACATTAGAACCATCCCTACTTTTCCCCTGCTTTGCTTTGTATTGAGGAAAGAGATGAAATGTGATTTTTATCTCCATGGAATGAATTTCTCTGGTTCACAGTTTAGAAGACAGTATTAGTCCTAGCAATGGATAGGATGTAAGAAAGAGACAAAGTAGCTCCATCTGCTTTTCTCTGGAGGAAGATAGTGGGAAATGCAACATCACATCCCAGGCTCCAAGTCATGCTGGTTAGGACTGCAATGTTCTCAACTGTTACCAGAAGTCCTGTTTCTGGACTCTGACTGCATCTTATTGTCTTTCTCTCTCCAATACTGGTTTGCAGTACTTCTTTTTGCTGTTTTCTGGATTGTCCTTCGAATACTCACTTGATTGTTTTGCTCTTTTGTTATCTATTCGGATAATTCTAACATTCAGTCAATCAGCTTCTTATATATTACATGTTTTTGTAAAGCATTTAGGGCACTTCTGTTTCCTGGTTGGATATTGTCTAAAATTTTTTAATTCCATCTCTATAAATGTTATCCTGATTTCCTATAATTTCTTGGCCACTATCTTTTCTTCCACATAAAATATACTTGCTTCTTTACTTAGTAGGGTTTATATCTAGATAAATCAATTATAAATTAAAACATCAAAAGTGCACGTGATACCTCTAGTCTCCTGATCATTATAGCTTAGTGACACAGGGTGTCATAGAACAATATGTTTGCCCTCTGAGTTTTGTGGCTGGCTGCAAATTGAGTCTTGACACTACTGCATTAGAGGATCACTTTCACTGTTATCCTGGAAAAATAAATTTCAGACCTTGAAGAACAATTTCTGTTGAATTTTTTTATACCACTGCAAAATTAAAAGTACATGAAGCCAGAACTCTATAGTCGTACTAAGTGAAACTTTATGTCTTCTTATGAGAGTAAATTAGAGTGCTCACTTTTAGCAAATAAAAGCCTCAAATCTCTGTGCCATAGGCATGTAATATGGGACTTTCCCCTCATAGTCTATGATTCTCTTTATTTGACTGTAACTTTTGCACACATTATGTAAATTCTGTCACGAGGGCTGATGAAACTCTTGTGTCTAGCATTCAGATTATCATTGTCATGGGGAAAGTCAATTTGCAGAACATGAACTAACTCTCAAAGCTTTTACTTGGAAGTGAGGACACACATCACATCTAGTTTTATTGGCCAAAGCCAGGCACATGACTGATCATTCCTGACTTATTTTGCAAGGGATACAAAATTCCTTAATAGGAAATAAGAGGATTATATTCTTTTTGGATTAATACAGTGCATTTTATCAGATTACTTAATGCTTAAAGGTAGCCATTGTTGGATGTGTTTTTGTTCAATTTGTTCTATTAAATTGTCATCTTTTCTACTTTAATTCTATTTTATATTCATCTTTAAATATCTTTGAGCATCTATATTTTTTATTTCCCCCTTAGGTTAGATTCCACACATGATTTTTTTTTTCTCACTTCACTTAATATGTCACCTTCATAGGAATATTTCAAGTGTTCCCATGGTTACTATTAAACTCTTCTTGTTTTGAAATCTGAAACTTACAGCTAGTCTCTCTCTTTCTCTCTCTCTCGCTCTCTCTTTCATCAAAGAATTAATCACCTATAAGGCAAGAAATGCCTTTCTGATGTTTAACTCTCAAACCTGAATTTAAACTCATTCTGTCTGATTCATAACATGTCGTGACCTAATTTATGATCTCAATTAATAACACATTCATTTTCATGGTTGTCTGAGACAGAAATTTGGGGAGTATCTTGAGAGTTTTCTTTTGCCTACCTTTCTTTCTAATTGGCAAGCACACTATGATAATTATAATTTTCCACATCTATTCTGTAGATTTTTATTTTCAGCAGACTGACTCCTTTTCTTAAAACCTTAGCAGTGTTCATAAGACTTGTATTGATCTCTCAAATGGTCTGTAGATTCCCAAAGATTCATATCCAATCTGTCAGCCATATAGCACAAAAGTATTTTTATATGATGGAAGAATCATCCCCCAAATTCAAACTCTTTAATAGTTTACAATATCAATTAAAATACATAGACCAATAGGCACATTCATAACGAGATTAGATACCTCATTATTTTCATCATTATTTCAAAGTACGTTCTTTTCAATGACACTAGCCAACTGGGCATCTCTATCAGATGAGAAACTTATTTACTGAGATACAATAGTGATGGCAACAACCATGGGTCCTTTCTTTGTATCGATGTATCTGCTTCTCTCTCTCTCTCTCTCTCTCTCTCTCTCTCTGTTTTATATATGTATAGGAGTGTGCAGGAGAGGACACTTTGAGGGTGTGTGCCTGTGGAGGCCCAAGGATGAAATAAGAATCTAGGAATCATCTTGGATTGTTCTATAATCTTATTACTTTATATTGAGATTTTCCTGGGGTTAGAAGTGCAGTGTGGGACACTGCCATACCCCCTGCCCGAGCGGTTTTACATAGGATCTCACACCTGAACTCAGGTCCTTTTGCTTGCAAACAAAGGCTTTAACCCTTAAATCCTCTCTCTAGCCCTATATTTTATTTATGTGTTTTCATTTAACGAATGGTAATTGGATACTGATCACAGTGTTTATGCTAGACATTGAACATATGTTGAGAAATAGATTAACATGGCCTACTCTTCTTCAGATTTTGGTACCAGTTGGTACAAAATATGTTCTGGTAAAGGAGGCATAGAAGAACAAATATCTTCACAGAAAATCCTCACAGAACATCCTCTCTTGCAAAGGCTTGTGATCTGTTTCGATCTTTACTCTGGTCTATGCAGCAACCAAATTCCAATTTACAAATGTAACAATGTTTGTGTTCATTTTAGTACTTAAAACCTTTGATTTAGATAGAAGAGGTGAACTCAGACTGTGGTACAGGAGTTTTCCTGCTGACTCTGGTTCATTTTCCTTTGCAGTTACTTCAGCCAGCCTTCTTTACAGTATACCAGTTAGTACAAATATATATTCTGGTACAGGATGTATAAGAAAAATAATATTCTCACAGAGAGGGCACACAGAGAGTGTCGTTGTGATGTCGGACATGAGGGTTATGTATCTGGTGTTCTCCATCTCCCTGCGTGGCACCGCCCATCCCATTAGTAAGCCACATAGGAGTCATTATCAATACTTCCCTCTTCCTGACACATATCTGAGTCACATCCTGTCATAGTAACCTCCCAGTATCTTTTTGAATCTTCCCACATCACTTCTTCTGCACCAAAGCTTGTTTGTCTAAGTTTGTCTTATCTCTTTCAAAGGCTTATGATTTGTTTCTTACTCTACTCTGGTCTATGAAGCAACCAAATTGCATTTTTAAAAATGCCACAATGTTCGTGTTTACTTTAATACTTAAAACCTTTGATTTAGATAGACGAGATAAACTCAGACTATGACACAGGAGTTTTCCTGCTGATTCTGGCTTATTCTCCTTTGCAGTCATCTCAGCCTTCTTTCATTGACAGAGCACAGCACTTTTTACAAATGCCTCTTGCTCAACTTCAAATGCCTCTTCTCCATTTTTTTTTCTGGATTTGTCCTATTTATCCATTTTACCACTTCTCCCCACCCTCCCATCTCAGCTCAAGTGATCTTATTTCATTCAGAAAACCTTCTTGATTACCTTCCCAGACAAGAGACATTTGTGATAGGTCCCAAGAGAACGAGTGTTTTTTTTTTTTTTTCCTTTCTGGACATGTCTGCTAAAACAGAATTACATATTTATGCATGATTACTAGAGTACTACTTGTCCCTTCCACTTTTGGGGAGCTCAGTAGGAACAGAGTACTACATCTACCATTGTGCATAGTATGTATTAATACTCAAAAAGTATTTTATGCAACAATAGCTATGTAAAACATACACCCTTAAATTCCCCATATTATTTATTCTGTACCAGTTACTTTATTTGAAGAAAGGATAAGAGATGGAATTGCTGTTCATTAAAATTTCTAATGGGTTGCCATTAAGTTACATTCTGCACCCATTCTTCTAAGCATATTGTATTGATGAGAAAAATCAACTATAGCTCTGACTCCCCTCCAACTTTGTCTGAAAGTGGAGATGTCTCAACAATAGATTTGTATTTACCATAGTACTTCTTTATCAACAAGATCCAAGATGGCATCAAATGCTGTCTTGGTGCCTGAGGCAGGTTTTAATGTATGGTAAAGGTAAAGGTTAAAGGATTATTCTAAAATCACGCTCACAATTCTAGAAATGCGTGCTGATGTATAGTATAAAAAATATTTGTTTTCTGTAGATATAATAAAAAGTGGCAAGAAGAGGGGCTGGAGAGGTGGCTCAGGGGTTAAGCCTTTGCCTTGCAGGCAGAAGGTACTGAGTTCGGATCCTAGACCCCACGTATTGAAGCCGGGTGGAAGTAGGGGCCGCCTGCACATCTGGTCCTGGTAGGGCGGAGCCTGTGAATCCTGAGGCAACGTAAACAAGGAGGAGGTGGAGGCGGTCCATGGTGGTTCCCGAATTCGTTCGTGGTTCTACATGCACACACATACACACACTCGTGCACACCTTTACCTTTACCATACATTAAAACCTGCCTCAGGCACCAAGACACCCACAATTGAATAAATAATAATTAAAAAAAAGTGGCAAGAAGAAAGGAAAGGTTTACAGGTGATAAGACGTAAGATAAGATTGGAGAGATGACTCAGGCATTAAGCCTCTGTCTTACAAGCAGAAGGACATGAGTTTGAATACCTGATCTACATAATAAATGCTGGACAGAAATGGCAGCAGCACCCTGCACTTCAGGCCTTGAAAGGTAGAGTATGGAAAACCCTAGAGCAAAAGCAAGATTCCCGAAGTCACCTTTGGGTCTTAATAGGCATACATAGTACCTTCTAATACACACAGACACTCACATATGAGCGTGTGCAAAAAAAAAAAAAAAAAGAAGTAATGATTATGTCTATTATCTTGATTAGATAAGGATTTTGTAGATATATAAATGTATAAAAATTCTTCAAATAGGGGCTGGAGAGGTGGCTCAAGGATTAAGCCTCTGCCTTGCAGACGGAAAATCCTGAGTTCAGATCCTAGACTCCATGTATAGACGCCGGGCGGAAGCGGGGGCGGCCTGCGTTTCCGGTCCTGGTAGGGCAGAGCCTGTGAATCCTGGGGCAGAGCAAACAAGGAGGAGGTGGAGGCGGTCCATGGTGGTTCCCGGATTCGTTCGTGGTTCTACACACACACACACACACACACACACACACACACACACACACGCATACACACGCACACACGCATACACACGCACACATACACGCACAATTGAATAAATAATAAATAAAATTAAAAAAATTCTTCAAATACATAATTCAAATGTTTATTTTTATATGACAATTGTGATTCAATCAAGTTATAATATTACTTATATCTGAGTTTTAGATCTATTCAGACTTCTAAAATCAATTAATGTCAGTTTGGATGGAAAAAGGACATTTGTTAACGTTTGAAAAAATATCCTTTTATCTAGCAATGAGATGTTTTAAAATCTTTTTTATAAAGCAACAAAAATATCAGTGCACAAATTTTCCCTTATTAGGATGTTTATTGTGGCATGTTTGGAAGATAAAAAATAAAGACAGTTATAAGTGCTCATAAATGGAATAACAAGATCTTAAACATTTTGTTCACCTAAAACAAACTTCATGAGATAACATTTATAAGAAAAACATGTTACACGACCCCCCAAAGTCTAGCATGGATCATAGGGGAGAAGGTACAGGCAGTAGGATCCTTAGAGGGAAGGGATTAAACAGTCATAATAGAGTTCCCATACTAACAGGGAGCCCAAGAAGGGACTCTGGGCTTTGCCAGCTGAGTCCTGAAACCTCACTAGGGTGGAATACTCAAAGGGAGGTTTGGTGTTCATACAAAACGATGCTCCAGGGGATGGGAGGGAGAAAAGGGGAGGCACTGGAAGAGATGGAGGGAGGATGGGGGGTGGGTACAAAGGGGGACTGGGTAGGGAAGGAGGAAGGGAGAGGACAGGGGTACCTATTGAGCTTGTATGTTTAGCAAAAAAATAAAATGTGGGAGAAAAAAAAGAAAAACAAGTTACAAATTAAAGTTTATTCTGACATCTTTCTACATGTGTGTACAAGTTTCAGTATGTGAGCAAACTTGGAAAATTGTCAGTAATGCTGACTGGGAAAGCTTGGGTGGGGATAGTAATGCTAAATTAAAAGATTACTTTTTGTGTTCTTTATTTATTTATTTTGAGAGTGAGGAATGTAAGGAGAGATGCAGACAGAGAGAAACCTGAGAGAAGCAGAGTTAGAGATGGAGGAAAAGAGAGACAAAGAAAGAAGAACAGAGAGACAGAAAGAGAGAAACAGAGGAGGAAAGAGACAGAGAAGCAAGCACATGCTGCCATTGTAAACAGGTGGAGAACAGAATTCGGTTCTTTTCTTCCACCATGTGGGCTCCTGGGGACCAAATTTAGGCTGCTTGGCTATCTGGCTTGCATTTGATTGGAAGGTTTCTGTATTAGTTTTCACCACTATGAAAACTTCCTACAACAAACATTATTTGCTGTGGTAGACAGTTTCAGATGCTTCAGTATAGGGTCCCACTGCTGTCACTTTAAGCCTGCCGTGAGGTTTAGATGGTGGCAGGTATGTGTTGAAGAAGGTTGCTCCTTTCCTGGCAGCCAGAAAACAGAGCAAAGCGAGGACATGGACAAGCTACACTCTTCCATGGCATGTTCCTGAGACCTTTTTTCTCCAGCTTGATCTACCTTCCAGTTTCTACCACCTCCTAAAAGTTCACTCAGTTATGAATTCAGTAACATGGTCTGAGTGACCTTGGATAAGGTTCATAAACTTTCAAGTTCCCACTTGCATCGTTCAAAGAGGGGAAAACAAGATCTATTTCTTGTACTTCATGTCAGGACTAAATGAGGTAACATTTGTGCAGGACTAAACATGAGATTTTCTTGTTGACAACTGTTCCTCAACTGTTCCTTATCAAGAAGGTTTGAAGAGCTGTGGCCATTATGGTATGCTAATTATTGCTGCAGTGTGATCTGGGGCTTAAACTTTACATGGTTGTATTTCTCTTTGGAGATTTCTCCTTAGTTCTCTTGTTCTCAAAGGAAATTATTCAGCCAAAAGACACTAATAGCTTAAGTAGATGTTTGTATAGCAAATAATGGCAAGGTAAAGCACAATGTATAGCCCATACTACAGTGAGATCTGAGCAGCAGTTGATCAAAAGCAGAGAAAAACAGAGGAGAGTCATTGGGTTCTATATTGTGGTTTTTAAAGACATTTTAGGAGCTAAAGGGCTGGAGAGGTGGCTCAGGGTTAAGCCTCTGGCTTGCAGGCGGAAGGTTCTGAGTTCAGATCCTAGGCCCCACGTATAGACACACTGGGCGAAGCAGGGGCGGCCTGCGTTTCTGGACCTGGTAGGGTGGAGCCTGTGAATCCCAGGGCAGAGTAAACAAGAAGGAGGTGGAGGTGGTCCATGGTGGTTCCCGAATTCGCCCGTGGTTCTACACACACCCCCCCCACACACAACATGCACAATTGAATAAATAAAAAAAATGTTAAAAAGACATTTTAGGAGCAAAAGAAGTGGAATTCAGATTCCTACATTCCATGTGAAATGGTGGGTCTGGCAACCAACCTGCAATTTTTGCCCCAAAGGCAGGGATTAGGAATCAACTAAGCAAACTTCTGTCATACTAGACTTATTTGTGAGCTTGGGGTCTGATCAGAAATCTTGTCTTTTCTAAAGGGTGAGATTGAAGAACAATTAAGAGTAACTCATGGTATCTAGCTTAGCCTTCTACAATTTCCCACACATGTGCATGCTTAGCACATAACCACTTGTTCCCATAAACATGACCATATATGTATCCCCACTGTGCCTCTGCTGCAACATGCTGATATGACTGGATAATCAGAAACTTATGGTCTCTGTGAGAAGGTTGTGAGATACTCAAAGACAAAAACATAGGTGATGTTCAATTTTGTCCTGCTACTTCCTCTGCAGTAGACCTAGGATTCCTGTTTTTTTCTTAGTGTAGGATATAGGAATGTTTTACTTTTCCCTTGTGATTCACAATTATTGCAGGAACACCGAGAAAGGGTTAAAATTTATGCCTCATGAAACTTATAGTCTAATGATGTAGGCAAAAGAAGAAACAAAAGATGAAGTTCATATTAAAAAAGAATGTAATAAAATAAAGTGAAGTAATCAAATATAGATGATAACCAACCAGAGGTTGCAATTATAAGCATAGTAATCCATGGGAAATTCAGAGAAGATAAAAACTAAGAAAATTTCTAAAGAAATAAGGAAAAGCCATAGGGAGAAATGCCAGGTAAGGGGAAGAGAAAAATTCTATGATATGTAGAAAGATCATGTTAGGGAGACTTTAAAGACTATCAAGGACATAAATAAGGCTGGAGCAAAGGGATGTAAAGTGAACAACTCAGGATTTTGGTCACTACTGTAAGATAACTGGAACATAACTTTTCCTCAGTAAAAGATGGGAAATGGTAAAAGAATGGATGTATTGTGAATTTTATTTAAATAGCAGATTTACTTCTGCTCAGTATTTCCATAAGGAGTGTAATGCTAACTGCTACATAGAATTTAACTTTGCGAACGAGCTCAAATCAGATGATAAATAAACTGTGTCCTCAGGTATTGCAAAGGAGGACTGTTATGAGTTACAAAGGCCTGAAACCTTCTTGCCTTTTGGGATAGACTCCCCTGATCTTAATACCACTGTTGCATCACATTTTGATTACAAGGTGACAGATCAAGAAAACCAATGATCAGATAAGAGGTATTGCTGAACTTTTAAATTAAACTTTAGCTGCTGGCTGAAGACAGGAGTCTAGTTTAAGAGTAGGGAAAGAGCCAGGAAAGATCAAAAGAGGAAGCATGCATTATAAAGAAACAGGTATGGAGTGCTGGAGTTCTTGGACAACTTCTTGGTCATATACCACATCCAGTATTGACTTTGTGCTTGCTCCCTTTCCAACCCCGATGTGAAAAGTGAACTCAAAATGTAAGAAAGAGGAGACAAAGATGGATTTCCTCTTATATAGGTGTTGTGTTGATTAGCATAGTTATTGCAAATGTACTATGTGGGTGGAAATGAGTAAACTAAATAAATTTCATGAAGAAAGTTAGTGACATGAATAAGTGGATGTAGGTGGTTGTCTGGCAAGCCCAATAACCAAATTTTGATTACTGGAATCCATAAGGTGGAAGAAGAGAAATTGTATCTTGAAGTGGTCCTTTGATCTTTCCATGCATGAAGAGGCACAAGAATACCCACACTTGTGTAACAGACACACATACGCACACACACATGCACACACAAACTGGAAAGTGAGCTGTGGATATAACTCAGTGGTAGATCAATTACTACCATTTGTGAGATTTGGAGTTCAACTTCCAGAACTTCTAAAACAAGAAATACATCAGAAAAAAAATTTTTTAAAGGACCGTTGCTGATATGGAAAAGCAGTCTCTCAGACACTTAATATAATAGATATTTTAAGTAACTTGGTTAAGAGGGAAAGTGACATATGAAACTAGTATAAGTCTCCAAAATGCAGTGTGGACTGTCTGATTTATTGTAAACTGTAAATGTAGCTTTTGATTTTTAATTGATTCAGTATTTACTCTTGGCTTATAGACCTACATTGTTAAAGACTCTCTATACTGTATGCAAATCTGTTGTTAAATTAGAACAGAGAAATAGACAAACAAATTTATTGAAAATAAAATAACATTACTCTTGGAGTCAAAGTACTTGGGAAGCACAGGACAACTCTTCTGAGTTCTGTAGCAGAAATACATAGAGATAGTATTTAGATTCTAAGGTTGCCTTCAGGGTCATCTTGCTCTACGACATCAGTCTTATCTAGCGGTATGCACTAAGTAATTCTGGGAGACTTTTTTGTTCCTGGCAAGTAGACATGGAACAAGGAATGACTGCCAAGAACTCACCTCCACGCCCTGCGGTGGTATCATGGCAGGCCTGTGCTCAGTTTCAAGGGCTCTTTCCTCCTGTACACTCTGCTGTTCTGTGAGAAGAATAAAGACTACAGAAGAGCAAAAGCCTTTCAGTGAAAATAAAAGCAAAAGAAGGTGGTTAAGTTTTTGTTTATTGGCATAGTTCAGTAGGCTCAGATATTTTTGGAAAACTTTCTAAAAGTTTGGTAAAACTGAAGCTTCACTGAAGTTTTAGAAGTGAAAAAATATTTTTTGAAGTAAGAGTTAAGTCCTCCTTCAATTTCCTACTAGATTTGCGACTTCACCTTTTTTTTTTAACCTTTTGAAACACAACATGTATGTATATTATAAATGTAGGTAGACTTTGGACGTGTATGTATGTTTATCTTAAATTTTATATGTTAAAATACATATCATATTTTTCTACCTCATTGCAAGCCTAAACATGCCAAGGAAATTTTCTAATACAGCTAAAATAATCTGTGGACAAAGTGGTTCAACTGAAGAGGACATCTTTTTTTTTTTTCCTTTTTTTTTAACTTTGGGGAAACAGAGAAGCACAGTTAAGGAATCCAAAGTGAGTTGTGGTGGTTGAAGCTGCAGCCTGGCTTCTGAGAACTTGCTGGAAGCTGCTTCAGGTCTCTGCCTGGGTAACAGGTGAGGCAGAACTGGAGGAACAAGATTCAGTTGCCCCTGCACTGCTCAGCTGCCAGATAGGTGTGGTCTTGGAAACACAAGTCAGACACAGGGAGGCAGTGACCATCTAAAGAGAATTTAAGTATTTAAATACAATGAATAACTTTCCATTTTCCCTCTAAAATGTTTATGTATTTTAAAGCACAACTGATTGACAGTTAATATGACTGTGACACAAGATGGAAGAAATAATTGACAATAACACAAACAAAATAGTCATGGTCCTAGAGGACTGCACACAGGATACACTCCAGGATCAACATAGTCTTCAGTGTTGTACAAGGTCTGGACATCTTATGATTAAAGAAGTTGGTCTGAAGAGACGTGATTCTTTTACTCATTCTACATACCAAAATACAAACTTCTTGTAAAACTTTGTGGAGGGCTAAGTGATGTTTGGCCTAAAATGAATTTTGATCATCAGTTGCATCAGAATTTCCAGTTAAATTTATTTTTCCTATTTCTAGTCTTGACATAGCAAGGCTAAGCATAAGAACACCAAAGAGCCAGCATTGATCACCTGGAACCAGAGCAGCCAAATCTCTTCCCATCCTAAAACTCAGGGAAACTTGCGGATATGCAAGATGCTCCACATAAGTTAGGGCCCCAGTAGCCATAGTCGGACTTTGCATGACCTGCACAATGACTAATGTGTGGATGACTGGATCACAGGCAGTAGGATTCTTAGAGGCAAGGGATTAACAGTTATAATAATGTTCCCATACTAAGGGGGAGCTCAGTGGGGGATGGAGGGGTCTGGGCTATGCCACTTCACTGGAGTGGAGGACTCAGAGGGAAGTTTGGCATTCACACAGCAGGATGCTTCAGGGGATGGGAGGGGGAAACGGGGAGGAATTGGGAGAGAGGGAGAGAGGAGTTGAAAGGAAGGGAAAGGGGGCAGGGTGCAAGGGGCACTGGGGAGGGGTGGAGGCCAGGAGAGGACCTGGGTTCCTATTGAGCTTGTATGATTGGGAAAAATAAATAAATAAATAAATAAATAAATAAATGAATAAATAAATAAATAAATAAATAAATTTAAAAAGAATTTTGTTTCTTTATAACATACTTTTCATCCAATCAATTGTACAGAAATTAATTCATGAAGAATATTTCCCTCTACCATATCTTCTGATTATCTGATTTTTCTAATGTGTTTCCCTAGATAGATTTTATTTTAATGCAAGAAGTTTCCTTAGATAATTGTTCTTAATACAGTGAAGGAAATTCACAGTTAAATATCCAAATGATTTTCTACACAAAGAACAACTTGAATCCATATGGTTTCAAGTAATGCAGGATAATGACTATGGAAGTTAAAAGACTATTGCAGATTCTGAATCTGATGAAAATCACATTGCTCTGGTTAAGCAGAGTTTGAGGAGCCCTCAGATTTAATCAGTTCTTCCATTCAGATGACTTTTGCTTTTCTGGAGATGGTACCACTCTGTTTGTCCTCTGGGATTGTGTGTAGCACTGTGTACACTTCGCCTTCTTGGTAAAGCCTCCTCCTGTCTCCTCCTCATGTCCTCTTCCTTGGACATTCCCAAGACCTTTTCATATGTAGCAGTTGTGGACTACTGTGCTTGATTGATATCCCCAATGATGAATGTCCCAATGGCTGGTTACTTTTAATTCATTTTGGTAGCACTGGTATAATTTGATGCATGCTAGGTACAGACTAATACTCATTAAAGGAATGCATATAATGGCAATAAATGTTGCTAAAAAAAGCAGGGAGCATCTATCTATCTATCTATCTGTCTGCCTGTCTCTGTCTGTGTCTGTCTGTCTGTGTCTATCATATATATTCATTTTACTATATACCTATTATCTTTATCTATGTATCTATTTATTTATCTGTATATCTATGTATCTACATGTTTATGTATGTTTCTATCTATCTATCTATCATCTATCAGCTATTTCTTTTCTACCACCTATCATCTGTTATTTATCATTTACTATAATCATCTATTTATTTATCTGTATCTCTGTTATCTATCCATCTCTATACACATTGATCAGTTATAATCTATTTATCTTAATTTAATACATAAATGTAACTGGTTAAACTTTATAAGCTTGAGAAAGAGATATTACTAGGAAACTTTTGGTTCTAAAGCAATAGCTTACTTAGATAAGACAATCATCCTACAATAGTAACTTTTACATCTAGTTGTTAAGCATATATGTGCTTATTTAAATCAGTATATTCCTTATAAAACTCTTACAAACTTTCTTTAATCCATTTTTTAATTTATATTCCCATATCAAACTACTTTTCATTAAGGCATCAAAAGTCTTCAGGAAACTATTAATATATTTTTCAATGTGAACTGAACAAGACATTCTGACATTAAGATATGGAATCATGTGTTACCTCACATTTTTTAAATTGAAAAATAGAGAAGTGAGGCTCAGGAGTGTAGAGTGACTGGCACTGACTGACTGGGTTAGAGTTTGAACCTTCCCTGTATCCACTGCTCCTCCTGCTCCTCCGTGCTGCCTTGCATATTGCCTTACACTCTGAATTCTGGAATGGCACTGCAAGGATTTAGGATGTGGGAACCACTGTTTACAGGTGTGGACCCGCAACTTGAATGCAGTAAAATTATTGGGAAACCGGCAATAAGAGGAAGTTTGTTCCTCAAGAAAATGGGAACATGCAAACACAGGTGACTGTTATTAGATATTTATTTGGCTTTAGGTGGGAGTCAGGATTATGTGGGCTGGGTATATATTGAGTCCGATGACCCAATCTTATATTCATCTTTAGAAGCTTATGGGAGCAGGCAGACTATGTTCCAGGGTAATGTAATAGTAGCTTTCCGAAGTTACACTAGCCACACCTAAGTTATGAAATGGAACCACTAGAGAAAAGGAACTTTCCCAGGCTAGATAACAAAACAGAAGTTGGGAAAGGCTGTGATTTCTGGAGATGCACATAAGGCAAGTCAACTAATCAAGAGATGGGCGTTTTATGTTAATGTGCAGTGTTAGTCACTCACTAACTACTCTCAGCTGTTTCTCCTGTGCTCTTGTCTGGTCTCCATTAACAACATGGCTTAGAGAGAGAAAGCACAATTAGAATTTAAGTTCCAGTTATTTATTACTCCTTTATTAACATGCCACAGTGATATTTCTTCCTGAGCCTTCATTTCCTCACTTAAGATAATAACTATTTTGCACAGAGACAATAAATCAAATTAAGGACCATATACCATTTAATGGTTAAAATGGAGCAAATACTTGGTTTGTGTCAGCTAATGATAATACTGTTTAATCTCTAGCATGTCTATTTTTTTCCATATACATTCTCTGGATAGCGTTGAATGATGGAATAGATATTCTGAGCACTCAACCATGAACTTTGTGCGTAAGTAGGATTGTGTGAGAAAGAGAGATTACCCATTCTGTCTCTTTGAATTAATTCTTCAAATTCCACTTCTCTCATGATTAACAGCAAAGTTATATAGATCCTTGGATTTTAATGCTCATCATTCTTCCATTTCATAGCTAGACATGTGAAAAGCAAACTAGCTTTTAGGTCTGGAATGTTTTCTGACAGCCCAGGTGATAAAGATTTTGTTTCTAGCTTAGTATTACTTAGAGGTATTAGAACCTTTAAGGGCTGTGGGCTAGTCAGGGTTTTCATCCTGGATGTATGCCCTGGAAGGGACTTATGAGATTCTCATCTGCTCCTCTTTCCTTTCCTCTTCTTGGCTATGGGATGAGTGATTCTGGTTTTGCTCTGCTGCAGGCTTCTGCCATGGTGTTCTGTCTCACCATAGGTACAAATCAGCAACACTGTATATCACACATAGGAATCATCTAAAATGCGAGCCAAAAATCAATGCCTTATCTTTATAAATTGGTTAAACTAAAGAATGTGTTAAAGATTGGGAAACCTAACTAACATCTTGGTCCTGGGAGAATTGCCACAGGAACCTGGTCTTTAGTCCCCAGTCCCTACTTATTTCATTCTACAATTTTCTTCCTCGTTTGAGAGACTGTAAGCAAGTTAGGAAGAAGTTAAAAATATGTACACTCCAAAATAACTTTTAAAGCAAATGATAATAAGAACAAAATAGGATCCTCCAATACCTTCATACTTATAGTTATACATGTATATGTGCCCCAAATATGAAATAAAACCAGCCAGACCCATTTTCTTTCTAATATAAGAGTATTTAGTTATAAACTGCAAATTAAAATCACCTGAGGAGGTCACTTTGAGGATGGTTCTTTCGGACTGTCATCAAGCTCCATAAAACGCCTTGAAAAAGAGAAAACACAAGTTATGATTTATGCTCAAGAAAAGCATAGCCTTAAACATGTGACCTTCCTGCCACTACCTCCCAAATGACTGGGGATATATAATGGTAACATTGTACCCATGTTTACTGTGTCTTATGATTAAACTCCAGTTTTCCTCTCCATATTTTTCTACATGAAAAGAAAATAATACATAAAATTTTCAGTATAATTTTATCTGGACTTGCTAACAAACCTGTTAGGAATTACTTCTACACTTCATAAGGCTGCTATCTTGGCACTTAGAATACAGCCTGACAGCAGAAACTTACAAATAATTTTTGAATGTTTTTATGATCTCTTATCCTGTTATAGAAACAATATTAACAAAGATCAAACTGTACTTCTAAATTTTAAAAGTTAAATCAACATATTAATTACTAAATATCAGAAGCACCATCTTCTACTACTAGAGTACATTCTGAAAAGACAAAAGATGATAAAAGTATGGGTTTGCGAAGCAACCGCAGTGCAGGGAACAGATACATTCAGAGATAGGATGTTACTTAACAGGAAGAGATGTTGTCATAAACAGTCATATATAATTATATGAAATCCTAAAATGTAAAAATTAATTTTGTAATTGCAGAAGTCTGAAATTTCTCATTAAATTGTCTGGGATTTGAGTTTCAGAAAATGATTAAACTTGACAGGTAAGCAGAGTTCCCTTTTAACTTATGGGTAGACATTTTTGAAAGATTGAAAAGGCCTCTGTACACATTTAGGTGTATATAAAAACCATCTGTCATGGGCATCATGTGTCATACCACAGGAGTGAGGGATGGTGGTTAGGAATGCATGGGCATCAGCGAAGAACCTTTACTCTGTTTTTTAGCAACAGAAATTAATGAAAGATTTATAGATCTGGCTATAATATGGCCCAGTTTATGCTTTTTAGTACACAGTAGACTGATTGGAGTGGTAAATGGCAGAAAACATTAAGAGGTATGATAAAAACGAACTCAAGAAGAGATGATGATGACTCAGATGAAGACATCAGTGGAGTTAAAGCAAAGGAATAGCTTAGAAAAAATTTAGGATAGAATATTCAGCAGCTGGATGAAGGAGATGGTGAACAGAGATGAACCAAATATCCCTTGTATATGAACCAAGTAGTCCTTTGCAGATCTTAGGTTAACAGGGATGTGACCTACTATGAAGGGGTAGGTTTGTGGGTGAGATGGTAGGTGAAATGATGCAGTTTTATACTATGAAGTTGGTCATTTTAGTCTGAGTCTCAGGCAAAAAGCTTAACCTAAATATCTGAATTTAAAACTTAACAGATTATAAACAACATTCACAATAGTTAAACTGCAGTGTAAGAAGCCAGTGTAAATAACAGGTAGATATTTGAAGAAAAGTCTAGTAAAATGAAGGAAAAACAACCAACTAGATATAGGTAGAGCACAAGAAATATATACCAATAAAATCTAGAGGAGAGACATCCACAAAACCTTGAGTGTGAGATGATCCATAACACAGGTGTTAATCTGCGTTTAGCAGTGCATGTCTATAAATTCAGTACTCTGGAGGTAAATGTAAGAGGATTGCTGCAATTGTTAGGCCAACCAAGGCTTTATAGTGAGATCCTGAAAAGTCTGTCCTAACATGTGCCTTTAGTCTTGCCTTTGTGTGAAGATTATATGCAATGTGGGAACCAGAATCAAATGAAAATTCTGCAGTATATACTGAACCAGGAGAGCATCAAATAAGATTTTGTCAAATTCTCATCAGGCTTCTGTGTTTGAAAGAGTTAATAAGTGGAGGTAGAGAGGAAACTACCTTAAAGAATAAGGAAGAAAAAGGGGAAGTATCCATGCAAAATCATGTAGGCTGAAATGAGTTGTCTTAGGAATCTACTGAGCATGAGGTTAGACATAGGTACAGAACACCAGAAAAATGCTGAGTCACTTTTCATCACCACAGCCAGTACAGTCATATTAAGAGTTCTCCAAATTTGATAATGATGATAGATTACTACCTCTACTAAATGCAACTTTGAGCTACTCAAATAGAAAACTAAACACAGGACTCATTGCATTTATCATTGGGATCAGAATATGGCTTCTATTCCTTGACCCTGTGTCCTTCCTTTTCCTTATGTAGACATGAAGTTTAAAAAAATATTGGGTGATTTGGAGAAATCTGGGGCCAGCTTGCCCTCTGCAGGCTCAAGATCAACCATCCCACATAGAAAAAAAAATATTGGGTGGAAATTCTTGATGGAGAGGTTTCACCTCCCCCAAAAAATTTGGAGTAATTTGCTTATATACAAAATACATCTTAAGGCCCCACAGCATCTTTCAATGAAACAAGGTATACATTTGTCTGTGTCAAAATAGCATGTTTTTCACTCATTTTCCTGCAATGTGGCCATTATTCACAGTGCATTGGGTAAGACCAAGGTTTATCTCAGTACTTACGATCCCCTGGCCATGGAACGAAGGATAAAATCCACAGCAGTTCTCAATGATCTCTGAGCCTAGAAGACTCAGGAATTTGGGGAACTCTGGCCCTGGATTTTTGCCCGAGTCATCTGGCTTGTTATCTGGTTTCTCCTCTGAATTGTCATTTTCATTTGGTTTGTCATCTGAAAATAAAGAGAACAGGACCTCAGATGTGTTTCATAACAACAAGAAAGGGTATTGTCACTCTCATGGGAAAGTCTGTAGGCTCCCTGGGTACCTTCTCACTAATTACAAGGATCTATACCATTTCAGTCACTGAGATTCTATATCTTCCTGTTTGAAGTCTTCATATGTAATATCTATTTCATTAATATAAATGAGAGATAGGCACAGGTACGTAGATAGACATTGGATGCATTTCGTGATCAAGAAAAGTAAAGTTAACAGAGGATAGGTACTTTTTTTTATAATTAAATAGTTGGTGCCTGTGCTGAGCTTGAAACGTAAAATACATGTATTTTCCATGAATATATGACATCTGTTTTTTCCATTTTCCAACTCTATTTCAATAACGATGATAACAATGAAGATGGAATCTCCATGGGCAGCCTTTGTTGAGTATTAATTTCTTACAGACCACTCATTTGCACTGTCTAATTTTGCCTTCACAACACTATGAGGTAGGAAAATTGCTATGCCCCATTTAAATTTGAAGAAATAGAACTGGAGAGAGGTTCCAAATCTTGGTCAAGAGGACAGAATTAGTAAGTGGCAGAAATACACTCCAAGCCCATGTTTGTCAAATATTAAAATAGTGTATCTTTAGGTAATATATTATATAACACATATACTTTTATTGAAAAGTATTAAAATTTGTCCTTCTCTTTATGGGATTGAAATAACATAATAATAGTGATAAATTATGATACTCATGCCTTACCTATTAGCTTTATGAGTAATTATTTACTCATAATTATATTGTGTAATTTTGCCACTGGACAATATTAAGGAGTACACAACTTTTAACTCAATAAACTGATAAACTGAAGAGATCAGAAGCTTGCAGAAGACCTTGCCAAAAAAAAAAAAAAAAAAAAAAAAAAAAAACTAGAGAAGGAAAGCTGTGACTCTGGGTCTTCCACACTTGGATTCAGAATGCCAGGTAGGCTTCTCCAAATCCCTTGAAGTGTTCTGGCTTTGTTTAATGGTCTTTATTTTCACACTTGAATTGATAGGCCTATGTAAAGATTTTTTAAAAAGTTCCCAAAATATCTAGTAACCATTATCAACAAGAGGGACTTCATGAAATTAAAAAAATCTTCTGCTCTGAAAAAAAAAGTTAACTGTACAAAAAGAAAACTCATAGAATGGGGGAAAATCTTTGTTATCTATGAAAGGCTTCCAAAAGTTTCAGCAGATACGATGTGCTGGCCTCTCTCTGAAAACTGATGAGATGATACAGGACATTTATCTTTAATTTTACCACCATAAAAATAGTGTGACCAGATTTTGCAGATGAAACACCAGTGTCCAGCTAAATTTAAGGTTTATGTACATGCAAATTAGCTTTATTTTAAGAATGATCTACATAATACTTAGTATGGACTTAAAGTAAAAATTATTCATTGCTTATCTGAAATACAGGCTCAAGAGGTGTCTCAGTTTTAATTTATGCATTGATTGCCTGTTGGCAAAAATGAATTTTCAAAAGCCCATTTAATTGATTGGATCGATTTTGTCTAAAACAGAATTTATCTTGCTTTTATTCAGTAAAGTTTATGAACTTTAAGATTTCAACTAAACTTTGCTTTTATAATAAAATGGCATTTTAAGTATATAAAAGACAAAGGATCTTTTATTTCTCTGATAATCCCATTGAAAAATTTGACTCACGAAGTCTCAACTTCTCAACAATATTACCTCTAGCTTCAGATGAAGGACACATACCTTGCTTTCTGTGGTGGCTGTCAATTGATGTCAAAATTACACATCCATACTTTGTTATTAAATAGAAACTATCAGTAATATTAAACAGAGAAATTAAGTTTTGAAAGTATATCTTGTTTACCCATGTCAAAATCAAAGATTTAATGGGGGCTCTAGTTTGGGACTTATAATTAAGACTGATATATAAATCATCAAATATTCATTTACTCTGTTGAGTTTTTCATTTAAAAAACTTATTTTTAGACTAGCTATGTTAGCTTCATTTTGTCATTGCTGAATAGATAAAGGCACCAAACACCTTAATGAGAGAAGGGATTTACTCTTGGCTTATAGTTTTTGATTACAGTAGATTATGATGCTAGTAGAGTTCATACCAATACCAGGAGCTGATAAAACTGTCCATATCATATCCAGAGGAGGAGCTAAATGAGGGACATACTTCCAAGCTTCCATTCTGCCAAGATACTGAAACAGCTCTCTCCGCTTATCCACTAGTCCAGGGAATGATTCTACTCACTACTGACTTAATACTCACCAATAGATTTTTATCCATAGACTTGCTCACGGCTTGCCTTGACTAGATAACTCTTCATAAGTGGACCTAAAAGCCTTGTGCTCAATTTTCAAATTTACAACTATATCTAACTGATACATAATGTATGCAGTATAACTAATTTAGCCTATGAATTTCCATAAAAAGACAAAAAATAGTCATGACATTCATAAACAGTGCAGGTGACCAGTAGTGTTTGCTTGTACCTGAAAGGGAGAAGCAAATTCTTTTTGTGGGGTATGCATTGTACAATCCTGGACCAGTACTTTATCACAGACCTTTATTGTGTCACCCAATTCAGAGATGGTGCTGCAATTTCACAGAAAACAGAATTGTTATGGGAAAGTAACATTTCCTTTGAAAGCACTGGACTGAAAAATAGGCAGAGCAACGTTTGAACTTGAATGTCTCCTAACTCCACAGACCATGGCATGCACATTATACTATACTAGCTTCTCCAGATGGCTCTCTGAAGACACCCACCAATTATAACAGTAATTCTCTAGAAGGAAGACATATCCTTTACCCCTATCTTTATCTCTAACTCTTTGAACAGAAGTTTAGTATAAATGACTTTTTTATTTTACTAGAACACTAAATAATAGTTCTTTAATGCCCAAAGAGTCTTGGATTTGAACACAGGCCAAATTACAGTCAGCCTTGGTCTAAGTCATATATACACACAGATACTATAGTATGGTGTATCCTCCTACACGCTTAGTTTGATTTTTGTTTTCAACAAAAATTAGCCATGACATGTTGCACATAATACCACTAACTTCCATTTTCATTATTATCATGTTTTTAGGATTGAAAATAATTCCATCCACCTCTTCAATATGTCATATGTATCAATGTCCTTATCATTTATATAATCGATGTACTATTTATCACAAAATCATCTGTAGTATAATAACAGAATTATTTATAACTTAATAATAATAGCAACATAGATGTAACTTCATTTTTTTCTAACACTTTAGGGAATTAAGGTATTTATAAATATTGGTAGAATATCCAGAAATAAACCATCACAGCCCATAGTTAAATATTCCTCCTTTCAAATATAATAAACAGCCTTTCTTTACCTTAAGAATATAGCTATATTTCTTATTCAGATAACATTACAATCCATAGTTACAATTTGTGTAGCTTCTTAAGAATTTATAAAATGAGTATTAAAATATGTTCATTTCATTGGTAAGGTCAAAAACTATGCCATTTTGTAGGGGGAGAAATTCAGATTGAAACAGTGAATCGATTTAATTAGTTTCAGCATTCACTAGACAGTATTAGGAATTGTTTTTAGAATAAAGAAAAAATCTTAGTTTCATGTCTCTATTTAGATGACTTTAGAAATAGATGGATACAAGCTTCCCCATGTCCTTCTTTATAGAATTTCTCTTGCAGTGTCTACCTGAGTGGTGTAATGATAGAGTTTAGTGGCCTGGGGCGGGGGTGACAATTCCATCTAGTTCCAGTCGAAGAATCTTGGTGCTAAGTAGTTGCACACTCTACCTTCTGTCATTCTGAATAGAGACAAGTAACGGACTCACAGTCTTTTCTAGGCAAAACTAAAAATTACTGAGACTGATACATACTGTCTATAGCCCACTATGTGCTTGATTAGGATAACAAAGGTGTTATTTATAATGTGAAGAGTCTAGAAACTCAGGTTTCACTAAGTGCACCTTCCACTGGGGTCTGTGCTCAGAGAACTTTCCCCTGCAATCTCAGATTTTGTACCTGTATCATGTAAAAGAGAAAACTACATGTCTATTTAATGGATTATTATGAGGGTCAATTAAGATTTTATATAACAATGACATGACATTTAATATTTATTGAGGGCTTACTATTTATTAACTAGATACTGCTCCAACTTGTCTCTTTGTTAAGTGGTCTTTCCCCCTCCTCTGGGCAAACCTTTTAAGGGTTTGCCTCCTCTTTGACATAGAAGGGTGGTTACGTTCTTTCTAGTTCCATAGCAATTTGAAGAAATGTTAAGGGCCAGGAGTTTCCTGAAACTAGCAAGATTGGGGTAAGACCACCTCCCGAAAGTAAGGGAAAATAAAACAACTGCTGGATGAGAAGACTCTCCAGCCAAACCTATAGTCTGCAAGTGACTCTGAGCAGTCTGGAAGTCTGGACAAGACTCTCCTAGCAGCAAGTTATGCAGCAGAGTGATCCAGAGTTTCAGTTTTCTGTGTTGGGGTGCACTTTTTGGTGACATAACTGTCTTTGAGTGGTCATTGCTCCCATAAGTGCTCCCATTTACACACTGGTTTGTCAAGTTGAATCTTGATATAATTGCTACTTTCTTTTGCTGTTGGATTTCTATTTGGGGTAAACAGACATCTAAGTGTAACAACACACTTAAATTTCATAACAGCTTTAAGACAAAACCAATCACTATTGCTATCTCATATGTATGATATGGAGAGAGATGAAATAATCATGTCTGAATGTACATTTCTCATTAGTAGTGGAGCCAAGATTGGAGTCCTAATGAAGAATATGTTTGTTAATATTGGCCATTATTAGTTATTGTCATTGACTGCCCAACACTCAAAGATTTTACAATATAGCAACATCACTTTATATAAAAAACTCATATCAAAATTCATATATGTGCTGATGATAGAGACTCCTTGGGTTCCATGAAATGCATCTGTTGGAAGATATGCCTCCAAACTCCCAGTTAGTTCCCTCTTTGTGCTGCCAAAGCCCCTCCCATTTTACCTTCTGAATCAATGCCAGCTTCCACCCATCACTGCTAACCACTGCTCAGCTTGTGGACTTTGATTTTAAAAATGCTTACCTGCATGACAAGATAGGATTAGGACAAGCAGTCCCAGGACAGCTGTCAGCCGAAGAACTGAGACAGCCATACCTGTAGTTCCAGTACTGATGCAGATAAAGTGCTCAGGTGCACCTGGAGCTTTGTTTCATTTATAGAACACATGCTGGTGACATCACTGGCTATGGAATTTAACTTATTGCACAAGATATCTGCACAGCTTGCTCTTTGATCTCTACTAATGAGCTCAGCCTTATCTTTCAAAACCAAAGAACTTTCAAAATGGGAAAGAAAGACCCTCTTGTTGTTAATCTATAAGCACCGGTACTCATAATTTTGGGGGAATTTCAATACAAGTATGACTAATTAAATGTATATTATGTAGAATCACTACTCACTGTGGAGTAACAAGCAACAAGTCAGACTTGGATGCTGCACAGTCTTCTCTCTCCACACTTGGAGCTAACTTCACATCCACACAGGTACATGCCTTGAACCCTGTGTTTCATTCTTCTGCTCATGTTTTTTTTTTTTTTTCTTTATTGGCTTGGCTACCATCCCCATGATGAGTTCCCCAGGCATTCCTACTAATTCCTCAGCCACATGTTCAAATACGTGAAGCCTTCAGGATGTCCTATTTACCTTATCCTAACTAAAACTTCTTCCATCGTTAACTGATCTTGAGACTCATAAGCTCAATTGCTTGACAACTAACTGTGGTAGTAGCTTTTTTCCCTCAGTCCATGGTTCAATAAATCATCTATCAATCTTCTATCTGTCGCTATCTATCATGTATCTTCTATTTATACATTTATCTACCATATATCTATCATTTATCTATAGCTATCTGTCATCTACTTATCATTTATCCATCTAAATAGCTATTTCTATCTATCTATCATCTATCTATCTATCTATCTATCTATCTATCTATCTATCTATCTATCTATCTATCATTTGTTTATCTATAATGACCAAACTACCTACATAACTTCTTTCTGTGAATCTATCTACAAATAAGAATTATTATTCTACTCTTTTAAGAATTTATGTTTTTAGATCTTACATATAAGTAAAAATCCTATGGTATGTGTCTTTCTGGGTCTGGCTTATTTCATTTACCATAATGGTTTCCAGGTTTACCTATGCTGAAGTTAATGACAAACTTACTCTATTTTCAAGAGCAAGTAGAATTTCTTTACATATAGACCTCACATCCTTTACCTTCTATTGATGGATACATAAGTTTATATTTAACCTATAAATCTTTTAAGAGCAGAAGGTCTTACTCTAAAACCTCAAGGATGCTAGTGGCTGACATTAGTCTTTCTTTGACTTCACTTCCTTGGGAGGATTCTGGGTTTTTCCAGAGAGAAAAACGATGCCTTGCTTACAGGACATGTGCTTACTTACTAGATGGACGCTTCTTTAGAACAAGGCTATCTCTGAGGCATGTGTCAAACATTAAAAAGAAAGAAAGAAAGAAAATGAAAAGAAGAAAGAAGCCTCTTTTGTTAGGATGAAAACACTCAAGAAGACTAAACGACTCAAGTCTAGATAATACTGGTTAAATGAAATTTGATTAATTGGTATGAGGACTTGAAGGTATGAAAATTTACCGATTGACCAATACTTACATTATGTGGGGCCTCAGGGATATATTTTATCAATAGAGAAATTGATTAAGGCTTGAAATCAGGAGACTTACCAGTGTTTCAGAATCAAAGTTAGGGCAAGGTCTAGTCCTTTTCAGGTATCAAGAAAATAGCACTGTCTTGAGATTCCTGGAACAGCACACAGAACATACCCACCAAGAGTCAAACAGGCCAGGTGACCTGAATTCAGATCCTCATATCATATGTAAAGGCTGTATGTGATATCATGTGTCTACAAAAACTTTTCAGGAAGACTTTACAAAACAATGTAGTATTTGTTGGGAGCAAATGGGCTTCTCTGCTTGCACCTTGTGTGGAGTGACCTGCCCAGGCCTCTGTGTGTCCTTCTCAAGAAGGTTCTGGCCTTTACTCTTGGACAGAAGGTTGGTCCTGAAACAGTCACACCCATCATGAAATTGTCCATGAGTAGCTTCATGTCACCTTGGACACCACCTATGAATGAGCACTATGTTTTTCCCGAGCTGCTGGTGAACAGATATCCCAGTGACCTCTATGAGTTGTGTCATGAGTTCTGACATGTGGCAGTGCTTTCCTGAAGAACCCAATGTTGTAGGACATTTCAGAAGAGGGCCCACTGTCCAAACCACTATAGGCAAGCAAATGCTGTAAGTGGTACAATTAAGGAGGAAACTTTGTTAGCTTCTCAGGAAGGCGGTGGAACGTACAACATCCTGAGTGACCTACTTTTGGTTTTCAGGTATCAAGAAAATGGCACTGTCTTGAGATTCCTAGCACAGTGCACAGAAAATACCCAACAAAAGTCAGACAGGCCAGGGGACCTGAATTCGGATCCTCATATCACATGTAAAGGCTGTATGTGGCCTCATGTGTCTACAATACTAGCACTTCTATAGCAAGAAGGCAGCTAGAGTCAGGAGAATACTCTCGAAATGCATGTAGCCAGCTAACCTGGAATGTACAGTGTGAAGAAAAAAAGAAAGCTGCTTGATACCTAAGGTGTTCTCTGACCCCCACGAGCATCATGGCACATGTGTGGCCTCATACAAATACACACACGTGTCATGCACACATACTCAGAATAAATAAGTTAATAAATATATAAATAAATATTACAAATACCCCTGAAACAGGAATTGAAGAAACAAATTAATGAATACATTTGAAAGGAGAAACCTGGCTACCTTTACTGGGTCTGTCAGCTTGCATCTATGTGACAGGGCCCAGTAGCTGATACCAATCTGTGTCTCAGTCTTCTCATATGTAAAATTGGGACATGGTATATTATTCAGTCTTCTCCTGCACACTAGGTGAAATAATGAAGATGAAATGTGTAACAAGCTGCTAAGAGCCTTTTGTATGAGCTAACAGAAGGAAGCAGCTGTGATTTGTCCTCCAGTGGCATAAACAAATGAATTTGATTTTAGATAGAGGAAGAACTAAGGGATTTAGCCAAGTTTGGAAAAGGAGGCTGAGGACCTTCTTCCTTCTTCCAGAATAGCTTTCTATCTTGGTAGAAGGCATGGAAAGGAAGCAAATGAGGAATACATCAGCTCCTACATGAAATATACCTACCTAAGTTAAGTTTGAGTTTCCATTTTCACAGAGAGATTTCACAGAGAGATTAGTGGTTAAAAACACAAACTTTGTAATGAGACAGAATTGAGTTTGAGTTTCAGATTTGATACTTAAAATGTATGTGACTTTGTGATGTTAAAATATTTCTTAGTATCTCCATGCCTTGGGTTCAATGTCTGTATAATAGGAATAGTGACATTTCTTGAAGCTATTTTTAAATTGGATAAGAAAATATATGAAACAAGGGTACAAGTTCTTACATAAACTGAGGGAAAACTAAAAGGTAGACTTGTTTTATAGTTCTTTCTGTTCTATTCTAGCCTTCTAATCTATTCTTTCCATTATCATATCATATCATATCATATCATATCTTATCATATCATATCATATCATATCATATCATATCGTATCGTATCGTATCGTATCGTATCGTATTATATCCCGTCTTGTCCAGTCCCATCCTGTTCCATTCCATTCCATTCCATTCCATTCCATTCCATTCCATTCCATTCCATTCCATTCCATTCCATTCCATTCCAATGTTCTTCTACTTCTACTCTGTTCCATTCTATTCTTGTATTTCATTTCATCCCATACTATCTGTTCTGTTTTTTTTTTTTTTCTGTTTTATCCTTATCCCAATTCATCCTATTCTAACTTATCCTTTTGGATTTCCCTAGAGAAGGAAGTGACACTTAATTATGCGAAAAAAACATTAGGGCAAACACTACTATTGGTTAAACATCTCAGTCATGTGTTAAAGCTAGACACAAAATCTCAACAAAACTGTCAGAGGCTGCCATTATCATCCTCATTTTAAATCATGAAATACCAGCCTGGACAGTTTAAGCAACTTGCTGCAGGGTTACAAGTCAAGTATGATCCAGAGCAAGGGATGGGATCCAAGAACATGTGACTTCAAACACTGCTCTTAACTATGACATTCAAATGCACTGGCATAGGCTGAGAGCACTCTGGCAAAATGCCTGTGCCAAGCAAGGAATGCTGAGGTCAACAGCCTGCCTCAGATTCATCCCCACCTGTTCTATTCTTCCTATTTGCTTCTTAATATCCTATGATTCTCTGAGTCAGGTTTTGGTCTTCTACACCCACTTTTGCTTAAGCTCAGCTTCATGCATCAGACATGCAAGGTTCATGGTGCTGAAAAAGAACTTGGGATATAACTGCAAGATTAAATAGATATTGGTTATTTAAACTTAAATTTCACATGAATAACAAGAGAAATTTTCAGATAAAGATATCACAAATATTTTATAGGACATAATTTTTTTTAAATTCATTTGCTATTGGGATGAAGTTATTTATTTTTAAACTGAAATATAAATTTAATAGTGTATACTATTAAACTTTGACTATTTTCTTTGTTGATTCTAGAGAGTGTACTTCGCAATGTCCTTATGACAGTATTTTTAGCATAAATGTTCATATCATGGGAGTGACAGAAGACTGAAGGTGTCAAGTGCTTAACAAAAAAAGTATATACAAGAATAAAAGATTATTGCATGAGGATCTGGAAGGTATTAAATGGATCTAGTTCTTTTTTAATGTGGATTATGAGATATGTTTGCCTCTAGATATCCCTTGAGGAAGTTGTATATGTGATTTACTTGTCTCTGGATTTCTCATGAAGAAATAAGTCACTCTCCCATTCTTGGCTTAGCTTAGTTCATGCTTCAGACCAGCTGTGAAAAGGATGCATATGGTTCAGGCAGGGTCTCCATCCTCATGGTATCCACCTCTAGGAGTGGCAATGCTTTGTCACTATGTGCAGCTTATACCTCAATCAAGCCTAAAACTATAGATCCACTTATTTCTTATCCCATGTACATTTCTTGAGTTTACACTGAATAATTTGACCATACTCTGCTCAGCACTGGGTAAAAGAAAATGCATAACACTAATCCTGATTTTGGTTGAGGAGACACTTATAAGCTCATAATTGCAATTTAAATATGAGAAATGATAATGGACTTGTGTGCAGATTCCTACTGGACACTAACAGGGAGTGATTTTCCTTAGAGTAAAAAGGTCAAAGAGGTCATTAAAGTCTTGAAAGATAATTAAGTGTTGAGTGTTGGCTGCAGAGAAGGTGCAGAGAAGATACTTAAGGGAGGAGTAAGAACACACAGAAAGGCAAAGGTACCTGGAAGAGCAGAGCTTATTCCAAGAATTAGCTCTTGAATTCTTGAGTGTTCATACTTTAAATGAAAGCTAAGTGTGGAAATGGAATCATTGTATTTGTTTCAATAAATGTGTGAATTTGGAAAAATAATGGAGAAGAGACAGAGGGATAGAGAGAGAGAGAGAGAGAGAGAGAGAGAGAGAGAGAGAGAGAGAGGAAGAAGAAAAGAAGGGGGAGAAGTAATAAGAGGAGAAGAAGACTGGAGAAAAGTTTAGAAAAAGAGTATTTCTAGCTGGAGAATAAAAAAATAAGCATAAACTTCCATTACAGTTTCTACTTTGACATGCAAATTTTCTTTAGTGCTTTATCATTCAATAACCTATTAATTCTTTCAAATATCTGTAAATAAGTAAATGAGTTTGTTTTCTTCACATGCATACTGTGTCAGACTTTTCCTTTGCTACATTGCAAGTGCAATGTAAGTTTTCTTTCCTCTCCTCTTTCCGGGCTGTCTTCCACATTGCTACCATTTTATCCTCTGTTATTTTCCTTGGCTAATCTCTCCCTTGGTTCCTACTACATGGAGATAAGGCCTCCATGACCCATCCACAACCAGTGTCTCCAGCTTCCTCTCAGGAGTACTATAGAATTATTCTTAGGTGTGGGTCAGTTGCCTCAGTTTGTGACATCCTCAGGACTAGAATTCATCTGGCATGTACTGGAATGTGCAAACCTATTGTTGACATTCAGTGTATCATGTTTGGCTGTGTCTGTATTCTAATGGTTAAACTGTTTTGCAACCTCTGTGCTTTGAGCTCTTCATTTAGGAAATTGCTTATGTTCTGTAAGCTTTATGTTTCTGTCTTCAACATAAAGATAATCAAAGTATTAACCTCATAAAATTTTTATGGGGATCACTTTTTATGAGGTCATTTTATGAAGAAGTTGACATGATGTCATTTTAATAAATGCAATATAAGCAACTACACTTAACCATTTGTTATGAACTCCCATTACCCTTTAGCCATACCTATTCCCCTTTTTCATCCCAGAAGGATCTTCTACCTGACACTTTTATTATTCATTACTCCGAATGTTCTGCCTGGAATATCCAACCCCTGTGAACTCATTGTTTGAATACTATATTCTCCAGAAAGAAATTGTGATCACATAACTTCTAATCCATGACAAATCAATCACTCTGTTAATTTGCTCTGCACACACCTTTATGATAACTGCATTATACTATATCATAAGTCATTGCTTATATATCTGCCATCTCAATTAAGTGACAAGTTCCTCAAGAATGAGTCACGGCATACTTATCATTAAATATTCTTTACTGATATTCATGACTGGTGAGTAAATGTAGTGATTATTCAGTGTTTATTAAATGTATGAATGCATAAATGGGTCAGAGGTGATTTCAGTGTCCCCCTGCAATGAAATTCACAGCTCACGCTAAAGGATCAGGTACTCAGTAGGAGTCCTGGAGTTTTTGTTTTTCTAGCATCTGTAACTATGGCTGGGGATAGAGGCAACATTTATGAGGAGGTTTTCTATTATTTTATCATGCCTAATTCAGACACATTGGATGGAGTAAGTATAAAGTATATGTATGCCTCTCTCTCTCTCTCTCTCTCTCTCTCTCTCTCTCTCTCTCTCTGTCTGCCTGTCTACCTATCTATCTATGGAACCCAGGTCATTAAGCAGACTAAACACATATTGTGCAAATGAACTGAATCCAATGTGTTTTCTCTCTCCTTTCTGTCTCCCAGTCTCTCTCTCTCTCTCTCTCTCTCTCTCTCTCTCTCTCTCTCTCTCTCTCTGTGCCTCTCTCTCTTTCTCTCTTACTTTTTCTCTTTTCTTGGTTCTTACTGTCCAGCTATCCAGCCTAGCCTACTTGGCAAGCTACAAGGCTAATGAGAGACCTTCACTGAACAGAAAAGTTAGATAGTGTCTAAGGAAGAAAATGAGTTTGATTTCTGGCCTGTATATACCTGACTACATGCCCACATACATACATACATACACATGAGAATGCACTCACAAAGAAGAAATAGATGGTCTGAATAATTATACATCTTTTAAGGAATTAAATTTATACTTAAAAAGTTCATGTTTGATGATATATGATTGTCATTACAACACTTGGGGGATTGACAGAACCATATGTTTTTGACCACTCTGGACCGCATAACAAAATCTAAGTCAACCTGAGCTAGAGAAGTGAGACACTGTCTAAAACAACAAGCAAACTAAGCAATGGGGATAAAACTCAGTAGATGAGAACTTGCCCAGCATGCAGAAGGACTTTCAGAAAAGAAATGTATGAACATTTAAGGGCTGAATAATAATTTAAGTGAAACTCATTAAGAATATGTAAGAACAGGGAAGTTTCCAATTAATTTTAGGGCTTTCTTGAGGTATTGATTACTCACCATACCATCTATCCATTTAAAGTAACAATTCTGTTTTTCAGTATATTAAAGGAATTGTTGTAATCAATTTTAGGAACTGTTCCTTAGTCACACAAAACACATGCACATTACCAACCATTGCTCATACCTCTGAACTTTTTCCTTTATGACCTTACCAACCACTATTTTACTTACGATATCTACAGATTATCCTGCTTTAGATTCCTCATGAAATAGAATAATATATAACATCTTTTACTTATCATGATGTCTCAAGACTCTGGTGTATTATCCAGACATTATGTCTTTTGATTTCTGGGTATTATTTCAATGTATGATGTACTAAATTATCTTTACTCATCCATATTTAAATTATTTTCCATATTTGATTATTAAATATTATATTATTATGAACATTTCTATGCAAATATTTTAGGAGTCATATGGTTTCAGTTTTTATAAGTATACAAATAGGAATGGAATTGCTTGATTATACAGTAGCTCATTTTAATCTTATAAGGACTTTTAAACTTTCAAAATATCAGTTCTGTTTTACATGCCTAGTAGCAGTGTATAGGAGGTCCAGCATACCAAGTAGCAAACAGTATATAAGAGCTACAGTTTCTACACATTAGCTCTGGTATTATTTCTTTTTCATTTTACTCATTTTAATTGATGTATATATAATATACATACAAATACATATTATAACTTTTATTTGTGTCTTAATGGTTTATGATAAAGTATATTATATCACTATTACTGGCAAAATCATCTTTTTAGGCCAACAGTATAATAATACCAAAATCAGAAAAAAGGCAAGACAAGAAAATTCCAGAACCATTAAAATAAAGATTCCAAAGAAATTAATAGCAGGTAAACTAGGTAAGGTTTAGATCTGAAAGACTAGATTCATTCAGCACTTGAAAATCAATTACTGCAAGTTACTATTTGGACTTATGAAAAAGGCCAAAAGAAAACAACTCCTCAATGTAATTGTCTTAGTAGTTAAAAAAAGAATTTGGCAAATTTCAATATTCACTGTTTATATTACATATAAAATGTAATGTTATGCATATTTGTGTGACCTTGTCAGTAAACTAGGAATAGAAAGGAAAAACTTCAATTTGAAAGGGAACATCAGTAAAATACCCTAATATCACATTTAGTATTAAAACATCAGTAAAATGAACTGCCAATAAATGTACTAGTGTGCATGAACTTTGAAGCATTATTTTAAATGACAAGAATCAAATGCAAACTGCTTCACATTGTCTAGCTCTAATTCCATTTATAGAATGTCCTTCAAAAATGACAAGAAATCATAGAGATAGGAAACATACCAGTGGTTACTAGAGGGTATGCTAAGAGAGCTCATATAATAAATGATCGTAAGATAATTTATTTGAGATATTATGAAAATTTTTGTGCTTGGAAATGATTATATAAATCAATACTGAAATAACAATCCTTAACCTGTTGCATAAAATGTACTTTAATATTTCACCCCATATAATTTATACATCAACAAAAGATGCAGTGGTGGGAGTGGTTGGCATAACAGTGGACTGCTGGCACATGTTAAGTGCAGTTAGTTGTACAACTTCCTTGCCAAGTGAACTCGAGCACTTCTCTTTTCATTTCCTGATCCCAGACATCTTCAGTTTTCCCGTGAGAAGGCTGGATGGGCCAATAACTGGCATCCTACTAGCCTATGATGGCTGAGGAAGTGATTTCTCAACCTTAGAGAAGTGGTGTTTTTGCTGCCGTCTGGGCTGGGCTCCAATAGGAGTGTGCGATGAATGACTAGGGCCAGAGTTCACCAGGCTGTCTATGATGGGGCTGTGAACAACTGTTGCCATCAGCTCCACAGAGCTTGGGAATGAATTAAAAACAAAATGAAACAAAGCTCAAGCATGCACCTTGTGCATTAGACAGTCTGTTTTTTCTAGCTTTCATGACTGAAAAGCTCAAGGAACTTAGTAAGAATAATTTCCATTCTTAAGGCCCACTCCCTTGTGAGAACTCATACATTCCTTGGCAATTACCCTACCCTGAAATGTAGGTCAGGGTGTGTGTAATTATCTTCATTTTGTAATTATTAAAAGGAAAAAATAATCCCAATAACAACAATGACAAAATAAACTGAGGTATGAGAATTTTAATTCACAAATCTGCCTATCATCTATTAAATGGTTAGTACCTACCTTCACTGTTATGTGTGGCTAGTATCAGTAAAGGAAGTTCATATCACAGGTTTCTTACCTGAATTATGGGCACCTGGTCAGTGTTCTTGAGCATTTTCCTTCCTTTGATGCTAACCTACAAAGTACCTAATTCTATACTGTCCTCAGGGGATAGACAATGGTCTCAATAAGCATAATCCTGGCTACTATTGAACTTAAGAGCTATGTGAATGAACTGTTTAGGGGATGACATTGCAGTTTCTTCACTGGGCAATAGAATGTTATAAGCACAGGAAAGATGGCCAGGGAACTACGCCAAGAGAAGCTTCATCAGCTCTGAAATGGAACAATGTGGTGGCTAGCATCTTATAGGCAGGAAAAGGAAGAAGACAACAGAAAAAGATACAAGTAGATCAAGATGGTGTTAAATGTTGTGATGATCAGAAACTTCCCAGGAATTGACTTATCTAAAACTATTTTATCTTCAAACTATTTTATGTAGTTGGTTGTTTTTTTCCTAAGAGCAACAGGAATGGGATTTAAATAGAGAAATGATATGTCCAGCTTTTATTTGTTAAGTTCTTTGATCTGTAGCAACAAGTAACAGTAAGCCAAATCTGAAAGTAAAGGAGCCATTTCAGAGACAACAGCAATAGTACAACCATGATACTCTTACCCTGACCAACATCTATACAATAATATGTGAAGCAGTGGTACTGTAAATTAGCGATGGATGGATTAGTATGTAGTCCATACTAATCTCAAACTTGCTCTTAGTTGAGAATAAAAATGAACTTCTAATCCTCTTGATTCCATCTTCCAAGGGCCAGGTATATAGACATATGCAATACACATTGGTCTACAAATATGGATTTGCATATATATATATATACACACACATCTTTTAGCTTGTTAGAATTATATATTTATGATTACATATTCTACTGACATGCATAATTTCAAAAATGTACAAAATTTTCTAACTTGCATATTTTAAGAATCAAAAATAAAATGGTATTCAATTTAAGGGAGGCATGACACTATTAGAAATCGGGCTTTCCAGGAAATTTCAAAGCAAAGTGAGGCCATTTATCATGGCATGCCACTGGACCAAAATGACAGGAAGAAGGCATGCTAGCCATTCTCTGTGCTGCTAGATTTGTGTTGTGATGACAAAGGAGTCATTAAATACATTTCTTTCTGTCGTGGGTGGCAAAATAATTGCAAATTGTAAAGGCAAGCTAAGAAAAATTTAGACCTGGAGAGAGACTATATCTTCTAGCAGAACATGATGATTTTAATTTGTGCCTAATGCTTTGATATTATAGATTATTAGAAATTATATATTTATGTGACTTACTATACATCTAAAGTTCAGAATTGAGGTCTTCCATTGATATGTGAATTTAGAGTGATCACTGCCCAGGTGAGAGATAAATCTGTGGGGCACATGAGACCTTTTAAGGACAGTGGATAGAATTAAAAAATAGGTAGGTGTCCAATAGCACACAGAGGATGTATATATTGTGGTAGAAAAGTAGTGAAAGATACTTAAAAGAAAAAACATGAAAAATATGATTAGATGACACAGTAACTAGGAGAAAAGAGGATTCAGAAAAGGAGGAACTGTTATACCATGTTAGATACTAGCAACAGATGGAGGAACATGAAGACTGCAGTGTTTACTTGACTAGTAACATGCTTTGATTCCTTGCAGGAGTGGGAAGTGATCATGGGATCATGCCTCCATGCACGATCTGAGGCATTGGTGGAAAGGGTAAGAATAGTTTAAGAATATATTTCATCACCATGAGCATTTTCCCAAAGACTGATGTCCAATTCTATAAAATGCAAGCTCTGATAGCTCATTCCCATTTGGAAGTGTATGGCATGCAAAGAATTTAATGCAAGGCAGAATATGATGAACTTACAATTTGACATATGAAAGAGAAAGGCAGATCTCACAGTTACTCTTCTTTTGTTGCTGTGAGACAACCCTCTGACTCAGATGACTTAAAGAGAGAAAAGGGAGATTTATTTTGTCTATGGGTCTAGAAAGGAGATTATGGCAGAAAAAGGTATGGCAGGCGGCAGAAGCTGGAGGAGGCTCAAGGTGCTACAGACATCATGGAGGCCAAAAGAGCAAGCAGCAAACTTCTAGAGCAGACTACTAGGTGAAGAAGGGCTGAGCTATCCACCTTCAAGGCCCTTCCCTGTGACATGTCTACCTTCAGCAAGTCTCCATCACCTAAAGCTGTCCCGACCTTCCCAATCATTAAAGGCAGCTAATGATGTAAACACATAAGCCTGTAATCATGCTATTAGGCATTTACTAATTCAGTTGGTCCATCTTAAATGTATTGAGCGTATGTCAATATATCTGAAAACTGATCTCTCTTCTCTAAATACACACACACACACACACACACACACACACACACACATACACACACACATCCTTCCAGTTGGGACTGCTGAAATCTCGACATTGCAATTAGCGATTAATCATCAACTACTGAGTTTCTTAGGTATACGTCCAAATTTTCCTTTCATAATTCACGGAACAGAGGTTTGTGGTGAACTCACTGGGTGTAGATGGCATAGGTTTGAACTCATGGCACACATGAAGTCAGAAGGGACTTTTAGCTACACAGCTATGATATCTCTGGCAAATCATTTTGCCTTTCCTCTTTATTTTCTCACTTATAAAATGGAAATTCTAACACCTGGCTCTCAGATTTGTTTATAGATCCAGATAAAATGATACTCATTGAACAGAAGCACTTTAATTTCGTGAAATCCTATTTATTGAGTGTTGGTTCTAATTAATTCCTGTGCAATTGGGATCCTGTTTAGAAAATACAGACCTGGGTCAATCTGTTCAAGGGAATTCTCTTAACTTTTGGTATTGGGAACTTTTAAGATTAATAAATAAGACAAGAATTTACTATTTTTAAAAATTTGACCATCCAATAAATTGAAATCATAGCTTTAGGTTTATTTTTAAATTTAAATATGTTTTATCTATTCTAATAGAAATTGTGATTGTTACTATGAAATCTGGATATAGAGATAATCCATTTCATCCATTGCTTGAAACTTTGCATTTTTGAAAGTGATGGCATCCCTTTAATTTTGTTCTGCTAAAAAGCCATTGCTAAGTATCAAACTTCCCTCTCCTCTTCTGTCTCTTGTCTCAGCTATCCTTTCTTCCCTCTTAATGTAACCCCAATTTTAAATGTGAAAACACTGAAAATGCAAATGAGCGAAGATAGAGATATAAATTACCACCAAGAGAAAGATGTAGGAGAGAAGCAGCAGAAAAACTAATAGAACCAAAGGGGTCAGAATTGAGCTCAATCTGCCCATCCCTGTCCATACACAACCACAGTGCTTTTCCCATCTATAGCTTCATTGAGGCATGCATCATTTTTTTAAGAATTATGTTTTGGAATATTATTCTAATAGTGGGGAATGTATATTTAACTAGGGAAGGGATTATTGAAAAGCAAGGAACTCATTGAGAAATTACTTCATTAGCTCAAGAAAGGGAAAATCTAACCCATTAAGTAATGGATACCTTGGTAGGAATCAAGTAGAAGGTATAAATATTAGCAACATTAACAACAACAGAAGATGCTAGGATTGACTCAACGTTTGTGTTTTTAGTAGGAAGAGGAAGAAGAGAAGTTGGGACCAAGAGATGTCAGTATCTAGGTTTCTGAGTTATGAATTGCAAGGTTACCAGTGGAAATGGAAGAAGATTAGAAGGACACAGCTTTAAGCAGATAAAAACTTTAAATAGATACCAAGTCTTTAAGCTATTATAAATTAAGTAGTAGTACTTAGCAATGAATTCAAAAAGAATGAGTAAGATAACATTTAGGAGAACCTGAGAGTTATCTCTCTGGGGCATCAGAAAGAAGAGAACTTGAGGAAATTAGCAGTGTCTAGTAGGAAGGTTTGGTGATGCTGCTAGAAAAAAAGATAAAGGTTTCCAAAGGAAAAGATACATGTTTTCCCAGAAGGCATATGACCAGTTACAGCAAAAATTTCATAATAGGTATTCGCAATAGAACAGTGCACCCCCCACACTTTTTATCTTTAACATTTGCTCCATTCCAAGTCAAAGAAGAGCTAAAAATCAAATCTGCCTTACCACTACAGAGGTTCAAGGTATGCCAAATAGCTTCATGTGTCCATCCACTTATAGTGAACCCCTTTCTTTGGTTATTGATACTAACTTCATTAGTTTTTATCAGTCGGGTTTCTCTCTTTATGTTGGGTTTGGACAACTGTGAATGATGGGACACCCATTTCTCACCACTTCTGTCTTTGAACCATCATTGTGTATTGACTGTGTCCATCAAGGGTGTCTCATAGGTAGAAAGTGCAATAGGGCAATCAATAAATGGTGTAACGGTAAAAACTTTTGATGCTGGGCTTCATATTTATAACTTAACTGCTTAAATTTCCCCTTTAAAGTCTTCCATCCTGTGAATAAGGACTAGTGAGGGCACTGCTGTATGAAGTGCATGCCACTTCTGGTAACTTAGAAATACAGAGTCTTAGACCACTAAGCCAACTAAATTAAAATCCTTATGAAAAAATGTCCAAATATTTGGGGAATCTTGAGATAGTCCATAACCACAGTGGTGACTGGAATATGGATGCTAGACCAGACTGACCTTGTTTTGAAGTTTATATGTATATGCTAGTTTTAAATAAACTTGTGAAAAGTTATATACTTTTTCTGACGCTCAGGGTTCTAATCTGAAAATAATTAATAATAACAGTATTTAAAGCCATTGTAAAGAGTCACAAAGACAGTATAATACAGTACTGTTCTGCAGCATACACTCATTAAGCACTCATTGTTAAAGCAAACAAGGAGACCTTACCCTAAAGCTATCTCTGTAACTGGAACTCCCAAGTGATCAAACCCAAACCCAACTGAGTGTGAACTGCAAAATGAAACTTGAAGTTTACCAATCAGAAATCGCCAGATAATTTCTACTTAGAGACTCTCCCTTGGATTATACATGAGCAAGATAAATGCATACACATATCCAGTCGAGTCATGTCTCAGCTCTGTCTTTGTGCTCTGTTTCTGGAAACTCACCTCTCTGCATTTTAATTCTGAGCTCTGATTAAATCTTGAGTCACCATCTGCTAAATAAGCTCTCAAATATCATCTAGCTTTCTTTTGCAATCATGGATCAAATTATTGTGCCAAAAACTGTGTTAGAACCAAGCAGGAACAGTTCCTGGCTTAAGATAGATGATTTTTTTCTTTTAGAAATTTGTTTGCTTATGTTTGACAGAGAGAGAGAGAGAGAGAGAGAGAGAGAGAGAGAGAGAGAGAGAGAGAGAGAAGTGCAGGCAATTTCATGGACCACAGGTACTTGTGTTCTGGAACATGAAAGTATGATATAGTGGTCAGGACATTGACTTTGAAAGGGAGGATGTGTGGGTTACTTTAAAAAGCACAAAAGTACATTTCCTTGCAAAGGTACCTCACCAATGTCATTTCATTTCTCTGAACATTAGCTACAGTAGTATTTCAAGATTGTGAGGTCTGGCAAGATAGCTCAGTAGAAAAAATTGATAGTAGGTAAATTTAGCAACCTGAGTTCAATTCCTAGAGTCCATATGTAGTTGGAGATAACTGGCTTCCATGGAAGGTCAGTGGAGTCTTCTATGATTAATAAACTCAGAAATTTGTTTCCCTATTAGGGAGTCAAATTAAGACTCAAAAAAAAAAAAAAAAAAAAACCCCAGCAAATACAACATCTGTTTGGCTTAGTGTAAGCCAGCATTTTTAGCATTTTTGCCTTTATTGGTAGACATATCCTTTTTCTCCTTCACCTCTTTTTCTTTCTTTCACAGTATTTGTAGAGATGTTAGAAAGGCTTCCTAATACTATTTATGCATATGATAGCTTGAGACTCAATTAGAAAGTTGGAAGGAAAGGAGAAGATGGAACACAGAGGCTTATTTGTGGACAGGGATTTGGAGAGGACTTGAGGTCTAGTCTGATATTGAGCAAATCAGCCCTCAGTTGCTGTGTTGGTAAAAGGGTGAGGGACTGTCCTGGGATCTCACAGGTTAGAACAGTGTTTGAGTTGTACAGAAACTTAATATTGAAGATTGTTCCTGGCTGGGTGTGAGAGGGAACTGCCCTTGAAACAGAGGTGAAGTCTGGTGCTCTTCTTCCTGTTTGACTTGGAAGCAGTATTCCTCCAGCGAAAGCTGAGCTTCCTTTCTTAGTGTAAGTGTTGAGTAGCCTGCATTTGGTTTGACAAGGGCCTACTTACTTGATTAAGTGTCCAGACCTGTATGACTTGCTTGATAAGTATTTCAGAAGAATGGACCTAATCTAACAGCAAACCCAAAACTTGTCTCAACAGATATTTTGTGGCTATTTCTTCTCTAGTAGTTCCCAAGCCCTTATTTTTGAGATAAATAATGCCACCTTTATAATTTTCTACTTTTTAGGCTTTATTTTCTGGGTATGTTGATAAATGGAAAGTGTACAAGTTAGTATATCCTTTGATAGTGCCATGGAGATGGGAGGGTGCTGATGAAGGACCAATTGGTCAAGTGTAGAGGAAGGTCCACCAACCAAGAAGAATGGTGCTGGAGGGAAAGGCATTCAATTAATACAAGGGAGGTCCCTCATATCTACACACCCATGTTTATTGCAGTTCTATTCCCAATAGCCAAGATATGGAACCAGACTAGATGTCCATCAGTATGTGAAGAGACAAAGAAAATATTACATACACATACACACTCACACACAAGCTCATGCCCTCATTATATTATTTGCTTTTTTTTTGTTTTTTTTACTTAAGAAGTTACTTACTAAAAGGTTTATTTTGACTCATAGTTCCAAGATATGGTCCATCATAGCAGGAACAGGCAGCTAGTCACATGGAATCTAAGATCAAGAAGTAGGAGACATCAAAGATGGTGTTAACCTTACTCTCTCTCTTTTGTTCAGACCAGGACCTCATCCCATGGATTACTGCTGTCCACAATTAGAACGGATCTTCCCACCTTGCTTGTCCTAACTTAGAAAGTCTCTTACGGAAATGTCCAGATTTTTGTCTTTTCAGTGATTCTATATACTTCCATGCTCGCTCACACACACACACATACACACACACACACACACACACACATACACACACACACATACACACACACACACACACACACACACACACACACAGAGTTTTATTTAGTCACAAATAACAAAATGCAATTTTCATGAAAGTGGATGTCATTGGAGAATACTATGTTAAGAAAAAGAAGCCAGACTCAGAGTCTTATATGTGCAGTCTAGGTATTATATATAATTGCATGCAATATAAAATATTTTATTATATTTACAATATGAAAAATGTAATACATATGATATGAAGGGGGGAACTTATGGGTATTAGAAGGAGAGCCAACTAGAGGAAGACAAGGGAACAATAGAGGGCAATAGAAAGGGAATAAAGAAATAGATAACAGTTTGAAAAAATATTTTACCCAAATTTATAAAAATGACCACAATTTTTAAACAAGTTGCTCTGGGGAATTGACCCAGTGTTTTCCTTTTATTAAAATTTTTTAATTTTTTTATTATTTATTCAATTGTGCATGTGCGTGTGTGTGTGTGTGTGTGTGTGTGTGTGTGTGTGTGTGTAGAACTACGGGTGAATTCGGGAACCACCATGGACCACCTCAACCTCCTGCTTTACTCTTCACCGGGATTCACAGGCTCCGCTCTACCAGGACCAGAAACGCAGGCTGCCCGGCTTCCGCCTGGCGTCTATAGGTGGGGTCTAGGATCCGAACTCAGGATCTTCTGCTTGCAAGGCAGAGGCTTAACCCCTGAGCCACCTCAGGGGTTTTTCTTTCTATAAAAATGTACCATTTTTCCCGTGCCCTTCCTACTCCCCACATTTCTTCTCCCACCCTCTACTTACTTCACCTATTTCTCGCCCTTGCATCTTGTGCTTATATGGGCCACAAAACTCCCTTCGGACTGTCTGTATTATTAGAGGAGCAAGCCTCTGTAGCCTACTGGTGGGGAGTTCCCCTTTGCCTGTCTAGTGTATGCCCATATGGTTCCCACTACATGTAGTCATTTCTTTAGGGATCATCACTGGTCCATGGGGGAATATTGATATGTTAGCCATTGTGTAGGACTGGTGGGGTAGATCTCATTGTACTGAGCTCCCGAATACAGCAACCCTATTGTGACTGACAGTGTATCTCCCAACTTTTAGATTCTTACAATCTTAGCGCCCTTCTCTCCCCCAAGGTTCCCTGAGCCTTATAATGGGAAGAAATTTGGTCTAATGCGGACTCAGCATATTAGGGCCGCTGATACTCTGCAATCTGGTTGGCTATGGTTTCCTACATCATTACTCTTCTATTACCATAAGCTGTATCTTGTTAGGGTTTTCAGTTTTTTTTTCTTATCTAAGGATATAGTGAGGGGTATTTAGATGGTGATTTACTATCAGGCAATTATAATTAATACTGTGACATCTGGTCCTTTCTAGTGTCTGTTTTCTCCCCTTCTGCTGTTGTTTAGATTTACATTGCTGACATGTGTTTCCTGGTAGTGAGGGAGGATTAGAAGCTAGTTATCATATAATTGGGCACCTGAAGGTTAATCCCACTCCTTACTGTGCCCTATCCCTGTTCTTCCTCCCCTTTGAAACTTTTCTTTCGTAAATGCTTATTCATGCGTTTGTCCATGTTCTTTTGCCTTTTCTCTTTTGGGATGTTCTTCTGCTCCCTTGACTTATGTGCCTTTGCACTTTTGTGTGTGTTGTAAAAGTGACATCTGCAAACATGGAATTCTTTGTACAATAATACTTGAAGTACATTGAGCAGCAGAGCACAGTGGTGGCAAGTGTCATGTTCTTTCAGTGAAAAAAAAAAAAATAAAGCCCAACCACATTATGGCCACCTGGGTGAACTTGTGCAAGCCATCGAGCTTCCAGGAATCTTTCCCTCTTCTTGTAAGCTGGTGATAATGACTTTGTTTAGTTTCTAGGAATGCAATGATTTCAAATGAGCTTAATAAGCTGTTTAAAATTTCTAAGGAGTATCAGGTACAATAGGGATTCAAATTTGTTAAATGATAAATATTAAATTTGTTAAATGATAAGGGGACACATTTCTCTAGCCCTAGCTTATGAGCATTAAAAGTGATTTTCTTGGTATGTTCTTTTTTGGAGTGGAGAAGAGAAAAAGAGGTAAATATTGGCTGTTGTTAGCTTGGGACAGTGGTTCCGTAACCAGAATAAACCTGTAATCCAGCTGCCTGCATTTCAAAGAAGCCAAATACCATATTTAAAGTAATTAAAAATTCAATTTTTGGTTGATAAAAGTCTAATATTTTATTTGGTCTGCAATTTTATACTTTTGTGTCCTTCAGTTTTCTTTCACACTTGCACACACACACACACACACGCACACACCTGCTCTTTTAGTGTTTTGTGCACGAATGTAATGACTTTAATGACTTTATGATATTTTCATACCTTCATCCTTGCCAGAGGACATACTGACTCCCCCTGTATTCTTTAGAAACAATGGCATCTTGCCCACTATCTTACTGACTTCCCTAAACCATGGCTGGCTGGAGATTTGAGAAATGGAAAGCCTGGCCACACACCTGATCCTGGAATGCTGGTAAAAGGAAAAGAGAATCCTTTTCTCTACTCGATAGTCTAAGGAGTCTGGTGTTTCTCAGCTTTGAAGTAAGCCTAGCCATCTGCTGTCTGTGTTGATAGAGTATCTTGGTATGCTCTGCTTTGTATTTGACACTGTACCCTGTGTATATGATATCTGTGCTTCCTACTAGAAAGCAGCAACAGAGCACTACAAGGTATTTTAGAATGATGAGTATCTGAAGTCCTCTGGTTATTGTGAGTTAAATTTATATCAGATCTTGGGCATGGGCACTAGGACAGTGGGTAGTCACAAATCCAGAATTTCATTCCCCTTCTTCTCCCCATTACAACCCTTCTTTACTCTGCCAGACTCCCTGATTCAAATTTTTTGGCAAAGATCAACAGGAAAACAGTGCAGAACACAAAACATTTTATCACCTGGCTTCAGCCCCCAGTGCTCCCGATTCTGGTGTCTGCAGACACTCTGGTGTTCACTTCAGATCTTTACCACACACATATTTTTCAGCTCTATTCAAAAACATTGACAATAGAAAAACAGACTAGTGGACATTTTTTTCTTTCTTCTTTTCTTCCATCCTTAACTTGAGTAAATATTTTCCTTCCCAATGAAATGCTCTCTTCAACTGCTCTATTCATCTCACTACTCACATAAAATTCTAGCTTAAACACAGAGCAGAGCAAAAATCAGACTGCACTGATTCATTTGGTGAAGTTAAAGAATCAGATGTTAAAAGCAAAGAGTGGGCAGCGTTTCTCTCAATGTATTGCAGAAGATGCAGATAAAAACACAGGTTAGCATAGAGATTAAGTTCATTGTAGTTTGTTTTTGTCTATCCAAAGGAATGATGGAACGTGTAAATTTTTATTTATGGGATTCTATGAGGCACAGTTGTTCCAAGTGTCTTTTTTTAAAAAAAATAATACTTTTTGATTGCCATTTCTCTCCCTGCCAGGTATTGTCCTTTTTTTCCTGTTTTTCTCCCACAATCATATTTTTAGATTTTTGTTATACTTTGTGTACACTGGGTTCAATTGGGACCCTCTGTGTGATTCTGTGGTTTCACTCTTTGGGTGTGAAACTCCTCTGTGGGCACACAGCTAGAGGACCCCCACACTAATCTGCTGATTTTCCATTGTCCATCAGTACTGTCTAATCCCACGGGTTTCTCCTCAGTTTGTAACTGTTCTTTGGCCACATAGTTCCCCTGTGGACTAGTGTCAGAAGCCGCCTGAGGAGGCTTAGCTAGACAGACCCTGTGCTCGTTATCGCCATCTTGTGGACACATATGAGTTCAGCAGCTATGATTGGAACCTTTCAACTTAACTGGTCTTATTTTGAAGCACCTATTTAACTGGATGGAGTTTCACTACTGTAAATGTGTTATGGACCCTAGTTGGGGCTGTGTCTTGTTCTCCCATACTTCCTCATTGAGTTATCAAAAATTCCAATTAATTATGAAAAGCAGAAAAAGGAAATTTATTATTAGGAAGAGGAATCTTACCACCAAAAACCCCAAATTCTGTCTTAAGTTTCTCAGTGTGAGGTTTAGGTTTTGAAAGGTGGCTAAAACAGTTCTGTTCAAGGTGAATACCACAAATCCTCATTTTTTTCCCTCAAAGGATGGAGATGAGGTTCCTGTGCTAGAAGTTCCCTGTTTTCTCCTAGTTCATGAAGTTCATAGCTTGTTTCTTTATACTAGTCATATTAACATGCTAGTAGACAAAGAGGAATTGTGCTTTGAAATTTCCCAAAAGAAAGACAGAGACTGTTCAGCTAGGAGAATGTATTACTTCCTTAATAGAGCAAGGGATCTAAAAATTAGAAAAGAAATTATTTTTACATTCTATCTCTCCATTATAAATTAGGATGATCCAACAACCTCATGGCAGAAGATTTTATTATAGGAACAAACTGTCACTAAAATTATTTCTCTGTATATTCTAGTTTGAGGGACATTGACAGAAAAATAAGAATGCTTGAGAGAAGTATTAATAGACAATACTGGGGCAATGGCTCAGGAGTTAAAGAGTTTTTGCCTCGCAAGTAAAGAATCTAAGTCTGTATCTCAGAACTTAAAGCAGGGAAAAAGTGGATGGAAATGGTGTCAGCCTGTACCCTACATGGATGATGCCAATCTTGGAATTCATGGCTAACCAGTTGAAATCTCAGTGCGAGATATTGTATGCGCTCCTATAAGTTGTTTGTCAAGAAGACCCCAGAGATCCCTCCAAATAATATATACCATTGCTGTTCTTTTGGTTGCCACCCAGAACTAAATGGTAAAATCTTATTGCTGAAGAGACCATACACTTTGGTTGCAGGATATGGAGAAATCAAACTGATACTGAGCTGGAAACTTAACTTTGGTGACTAGCATACATGCTGTCAGAGGGTGTTATGCAGGATAGGAGGAAGAAATGCCATCAATGCTATCACCCAGCTGAAAACCATGTATGCTACAATATTAACCTTCTAGATAAGATAGGCCAGCTGGTACAATAGTGACATGAATGTTGTGGTTGTAATCAACTATTTTCTGATTGGGTGTGAGGCCTGCTCCACAGGACAGAATCCATGCCTGATACTATAATCCTGTCAGAAAACCATTGATGGATAGATCATAATTCTTAGAGGGTAGGAAAGGACTTAATACTGTTGTTTTGCTATGTAAATATGGTACCAAACTTCTTTCTACATCTTCACATATATGAGCATTTTTGTGTATATGGGTGTAGTCCACTGTCAGCCTTGATCAGAGAAGCTTCTTTTCACAGAGAACAGAGGTTTACTATTCTCCTGAAAATAAGTGAGAGCTGAATGCTCAGCCCTAAACAGGTTATTCATACCAGCACCTCTAAGGCTTAGGGAAATTTTCAGAATGATGGGAAGAATTCAAGTACTGCAGAAGGCTGTCTTCTGGCATGACACAAACATTTTAATTGTGAACACATAGGATCTGCAGCTGCATGCACAAAACTGGGACTGTCAACTGTCAGTCATGAATGGGGGAGGAGTCTTGTCTTTAGTTGCATATGGACTGGTGAGTCTACCAGGCTCTAATGAATAGTTCCATACTATGATTACATGGCCATTCAGTGAGTTACAAACCAAAACAGAAAAACACTCACATGGGAAATGGATTTGTAAGGATAAGATGGACTGACAGATGTGGGAGAAGACATGAGAGGGTGGAGGATGACAGGAATCAGAATACATTATTATGTCATGATCTGAAGCTGAGTTGCCCCCGTCCCAAGTCCATGTCTTTGAATCTTTAGCTGGTTTTAATGTTTGGGAATGTGGTTGCACCTCAAGGAGGTGGCACTTTACTGGAGGAAGGGACGTATCAAGGCCTTGGGGTTTGATAGTCTTCCTTGCTCAGTGTGTTCTTGATCTTTATGTCCATTGATGGGAGCAATTATGTGAATAAGATCCAGCCATTCTTTCTACTATGCAGTCCAGCCACAATTGGCTATGTTCCCTCTGAAACTGTAAATCACTAAATCTTCCTTTTTTTTCTAAGTTGCTTGTGTTAACATGTTGTCTCACAGCAGAGAGAAAGGTTAATGCAACAATACATGTATGCAATTGTCGTGGAATAAATGCAGCTAGCAAAAGTAACAATGGTTAGTAATACTAAATGACTAATTCGTGGTAAACATGGTATATCAATCAGGGTTCTCTAGAGCTACAGAACCAACAGAATAAATACAAAAAAAGGGAATTTATTGCATTTGCTTTCAAGATATGGCCTAGGTAGTCCAACAATGGCTACCATAGCTGCTCAGTCTAGAAATCCAGTCTGTGGCTGAAATTTGAGGATTCCTAGAGAGTCTTCATTCACGTTAAGGGTTGGCACACTGGAAGATTGGAGGGTCTAAGAAGCCAGGTGGCAGAAGGGAAGATGATATTGATTCAAATAAACCCTTCTGGTGGTCTGATAGTTGATTTCCTAGATAATTCCAGGTATGGTCAAGATGAGCATAGCAATATAGTATTACAGCATTTACATGGAACATTTTACATTAGTCCTCTCAAAAGTTCCATTATTTGAAAACTTTTTCTTTTTCTTTTCTTCTTTTTTTTTTCTTTTTGATAGGGTCTGTCTATGCAAGCCAACCTTGTCTGGATTTCAGGATCCCCCTCTCTCAGACACCCAATTGCTAGACTGACAGGAACATATGTCCATGCCAAACTAATTAAAACTTCCTAAAACACTGAAGTCACAGATCAAAAAACTGAAAGTGTGATTAATTGATGGGTCTAGTGTCTAATGGCCAGTGAAGAGTGGAGTTGAAATCAATCCCAAGTCTGATGTTAGGACTGGAAGTCTAAAATATTCTTAGATATCTGTAAGAGATTTGGGTTGAAAATACCATTTTATAGTAATTTTTTGGTTAACATAGAAAGTAATAAGATTCATTACTGCATCTTTGTGCATATATGCCATTATATTATTTTCTTCTTTGTTCTCCTTCCTCACTGCCCTGTCCTATACTTTTTTGTCCTGTCAGCCTCCTCTATTTCCAACTGGGCATTTTGTTTTCTTAGATGTAAGGAATATCGTTTTATAGAGAAGATTGTGCATATATATGTGTGGGTATGTGTGTGTCTGAGAGAGAGAGAGAGAGAGAGAGAAGAGAGAGAGAGAGAGAGAAGGAGAGAGAAACAAAAGGCAAATGTGGTACATATTGTTATGGGAAAGTGAATACACATTTTTCTAAATGAATCTAGATGTTATAAATTTGAAGTGAATAAATTTATGCCCATTAACACAAATCAATTTTTCTGTAGCCTCAGATATTAAAATGTGGAATGCTCTAGGCATGGAGATTGTTCAGTCATCTTCTTTATTAATAATGTGATGGAAGAGAGAGAGTGAACAGAGGTGTACTCGGTGATGTGTGCACCATTCGTATCTTTTCAGAAAAGCCCTTGGGGGTGCAATTTCTACAGTAAATTTCAAAATGAAATACCTTGCTCAGTAAGCATCATGGTCCAGTGATTCCATCAAGTTTCAGTAGTGTATTACTGCTCTACTTTTGATTATAAGTTACAAAATAAGAAAAACACAGGCTGGAGAGATAGTTCGGGGATTAAGACTTTGCCTCACGAGCAGAAGGACTTGAGTTCAGATCCCAGATACCACATTAAAAACTGCTAGGTAAATATGGCAGCAGTCTGCACCTCTGGCTCTGGAAGGTAGATCCTGGAAATCCCAGAGTGAAACCAAAAGGAGGTGAAGCAATCCAGGATGATTCTTGAGGTTACCCTTGGGCCTCTACAGGTACATAGAGTGCCCTCTGATACATAACCCCCCCCCAACATGCAAAAAAACAAAACAAAAAAAACTGCCTTTAAAGAAAGGCAAATCATGAATTATGAGAAGTAGGAGGCTGGAAGAAGTGAGATGAAATCAGAGTGTGGAATGTCGTCCTTGAATTTCCATTCTGAATGTGTGGTCCTGCCTAAGGATTTGATTTCTCTCCTTTGCCACTGTCGCACAGCACCTTTCCTTCCATTCCCATTTTTCCCATTTTCTCAGTGGGCAGCACATCCCCCTGCATGCTCTAGAGCTTCTGTTTCTAGAGTCAGGAATATCTTATTCTTGGTTCTACTTCTAAATTTTTGATAGTGCAACTTAAAATTTGTCCATGCCAGTAATATTTAGTACTTTGACAGGGTTTTATAATTATTTCTTTCTTTCTCTTTCCAAACATTTCATTTTCCACACAGGAGGCTATTTTCTGATGAAGTAGTTATTCTGTCATACTCCCAGCACCCTGAAGTCACTGATAGATTCTCTCTGTCTTCATTTACTTATTTGAAATACTTCACAGGAGAAGAACAATATGACATTTAACCTTGTATGTCTAGCTTTTCTTTTTTTGCCCTTTAGCACACTGTTCAAGGTTGACCATGTTCAACTAACCAAAGGTTGAAAATATTTTTAAGTGCATTTCTACTCATTATGTACATTTTTATCATTGTCATTCCCTAAACAATATACGACAATAATATTTACATAGCACTTTTATTGCTTGAGTATTATCTAAAAAATCTGCAGACTTAAAACATAAAGGAGCAGTTCATAGCTTGTATGCAAACAACACATCAACTTAAGTGAACTGCTTGGACATGAGAAACTCAGTATCTACTGAGTGACCTGGAATCAGTTCCTCAGATTTTCCAAGGATAATGTGTGTATGTGTGCGTGTGTGTGTGTGTGTGTGTGTGTGTGTGTGTGTGTGTGTGTTTGTGTGTATGTGTGTGTGGGGGGCATGTGTACAAGAGGGTACTCGAGTGTGCACACTTATGGAAGCCCAAGGATGACATTGGGAATCATTCTAGATTGCTCTTCTTCTTTATTCCTATGCTTTGATGTTTCTGGGGCTCTACCTTCCAGGGCTGGATTTTTTTTTAGCATGGCATCTGGGAATCCAAACTCAGGTTGTTTTGCTTGTAAGCCAAAGGCTTTAATCCCCATGCCATCTTCCCAACCCTATGCTTAAACAGTTTTTGAGGCACTACTAAACTATTCTTCACAGTGACTGGCTGACCATTTTATTCTTCTAAAAGAGTTGTACAAAGGATGTACTTTATCCACATGCTTAATAAACTTGCCATGATAATACATTTATAATAATAAAATAACAATAAAATAAATAATAAAATTATAGCCATCCAGGGTTAACAAGATGGTTCAGTGGATAAACACAGATTCTCTCTCTCTCTCTCTCTCTCTCTCTCTCACAGTTAGAGTTATCTTTGTGAGTATAAACTGTTATGTCAATGTAGTTTGATTCATAAATTTCTACCATTTTATATAAGTACCTTTTAAAATATATTTCTTGGTCATTTGTGTATCCACTTTGGAGGAATGTCTGCTTACATCTATTGTTCATTTTTTAAATTCCATTTTTTAGTTGCTAAAATAAAAAGGTTTTGTATGTTTGTTTTTTCAGTGGTTCAATAATTCTTGGCAGTCATGCTGCTACTGAATCATATTGTCAGCCCCTAACAGTTCTGTTTTATTCTGAATAAGAGAATCTTATAATACATAATTCATTTTAATTTTTCATAGGTTCAATAATATTTTAATATATTGATATATTAATATATAATATAAATATATTAATAGTTAATAAAATTTTTGGACTTGCTAAAATGCCACACTAACTCCATAGTATGTTTGCTATAAGAATTTCCAACTCTGAGACCAGTTGGTACAGCTTGAATCATATCACTTCAATTGGTCCATCAGGCAGCTTCAAGAGAGTCCCTTCACTTATCTAAAAAAAAAAACCTATTGAAATGAGTTAATGTTTAGGTTTTAAGAACGTAGCTATGATACATAAAGATATGGTTATTCCTTAATTTATAATCAGATCACATTCTGAGAAAATAATAGTAGGTTGAAATTATTTAATATTCTTAACCTAGCGAACATCATAGTCTAGAGATAGAATGTACAATTTGCCTGTGAAAGATGACATGACCTATTGAAACTGTGATTTACTGCCACTGTCCTAAAAATGAAGATTTAGTCCACTGGCTACTGTGATCATTACATATGATATGAACACAAGAGGGTGCTAAAAGATCTCTGTTTCTTTGGTTCTTCAGGACTAAGTATAAAAAGCCACCTTCCTTTTTCTCTAATCTTGCTCCACTTTGAAAAAAAATGAACTTAGTTTTTAGGTGTCAAGAACACCAAAATTAGTTCCTGGCTTCTTAATTTGGTGTTATTTTAGATGAATGCAGCAGAATTTCACAGCTACAAAGAGTATCTGTGAGGACAGGTAGACAGCACAGTAATAAGGTACCTTGTGGGCAAACCTGGAGACCACAGCTCCATTTCTAGAAGCCCTTACAGTAGAAGAAGAAAACTGACTTCTCAGTGTGCCATGATATGTAAAAAGAAAAGAAGAAGGAAAGAAAGAAAGAAAGAAAGAAAGAAAGAAAGAAAGAAAGAAAGAAAGAAAGAAAGAAAGAAAGAAAGAAAGACAGGAAGACAGGAAGACAGAAAGACAGGAAGAAAGAAAGACAGGAAGAAAGAAAGACAGGAAGAAAGAGAGAAAATTGAGATCCTTTCCCTTTATTCCTTCCTCCTCCTTTCCTTCCCTCTCTTCTTTCCTGGGATACATTGCTACATGCAATATTCCTGTTTTAAAAACAAAACGAACTAGAATCATGACTGTTCTTAGTGAAACAGAAACTGCACACCAGTGTCTGTGTCTTAGTTTCCACCACTGTGACAGCTCTGCATGTTTACCAATGTACAGCAGAAGAAACTGAAATGCCACACCCTGAAAGCTGGGTGGCTAGAAACTTTCCATCAGCTTCAAAACTGTACTTTCTCTTCTTCCTTGCTACACATCTTACACAGGACCAAGGAACACTGTAGAAGCTTCTGGGGAAGAGAAATAGTCATGAGCCCCATCACTAGCATGAGATCTGTAGGTTTGCAATATAAAAATCACCATGGCAACAGGTAACCAATCAGTGTAATAGTGGCACGAGTATCAAGGATATAGCTAGGAGGACAGTACATCAAAGTACTTTGTTGGTAGCTGTTATTACATCTATAGAATGGGCACTGGGTTTAAGACTGGATTAGTAAAGGGAAATGCACATTTCAGTAGGGTGGCCTGAAGAGGGATAACTTGATATAACATGGAAGCCTGAGCACCCACAGGAGTAGACAGGTCAGAGTGAACCCTGGATTCCACAGAAGCACACAGGTAGAAGAGTGGGAAGGAGTGGGAGAGAATGGTAAAGGGAAGGGAAGAGATGGAGGGGAGGAGGGAGGAAGGGAAGCTGAGATGAATACTCAATATTCTTGTAAAAGTAGAAAAATTAAAAAAATGTCCTTTCTCTTTATTTTTGTAATAAATAAAATGTAATAGATATTACATTTTAAAGTGAAGACAAATATAAAAGCAAAGAAATTGAATACTAATGAAATGTGAAAATTATGTGACATTCAAATTTCAGTGACTGTAGGTAAATTTCTATAGGTAAATATTCATGCTTGCATTATCCATGACACAATTCATGCCATGATCACAAAGCTGAGGAGTTGCAACAGACTGTATCTGAGCTTCCGTAAAACTGTATATAGTTATAATGACATAACATCAAGCTTCCATCTAAATACTTAGCATGGTAACCATTGATTATAGCAGCTTTCAACCCTCAACCAAGAAGCTTTCTTTTGAAACAGAAGGCTTTTAATACAGAGAATTACAACTGACCAAAGTGCAGATGATTAGAGACTATGGAGTGCTCAGCCTTAAACAGGACATCTAAATCTTCTCACCCAAGGCTTGTGAAAGAGGGGAGGATAAGAATGTAATAGTCTAAATGGGTAAGGGTGCTGTCAGATAGTATCTTCTAGACATGACTGTGCTGCACATCTATAAACTCACTGAAGCTATGACAACTTCCACAAGACCTTCACAAGATTTTGACTATAAACATTGGAACATATAAACCATAGAAAGAGGCAAGATCTCGGGGGCTGGAGAGGTGGCTCAGGGGTTAAGCTTCTGCCTTGCAGGCAGGAGGTCCTGAGTTCGGATCCTAGACCCCATGTATAGACGCCGGGCGGAAGTGGGATGGCCTAAGTTTCTGGTTCTGGTAGGGCAGAGCCTGTGAATCCTTGGGCAGAGTAAACAAGGAGGAGGTGGAGGCGGTCCATGGTGGTTCTTGAATTCATCCGTGATTCTACACACACACACACACACACACACACACACACACACACATACATACACACGTGCACACGCATACATGCACAATATAATAAATAATAAAAAAAGAAAGAGGCAAAATCTCAAGAAGTACCACACCTCCTTAAGAGACTCTTGAGAGCTAATGTCACATAAAGAAAGGGTACACCCATGTTCCTATCAAGGACTTAGGCACATGCCTGTATAAAGCAACCCAGTTAAAACTTAATGGGCCACACATGCATAAAGACATGAAAGCCAGGAGACTGGGAAGAGGAAAGGGATTAGATCAGTGAGGGGTGAAATAACATAAGTTCATTGTATTTATAAAATAATTAAAATAAAAATATGCACTAAATTATATAAAATATTAATTACAATAAAGCATTGCTGGATTTTAGCATGTTATATAACATGCTTATTACATATGTGATAAAATGAGGTAACATGGCTCCTCCTGAGTTCAGGCAGATATACATGTACACGTGGAGACCAGAGATTGTCAGGAATAATCCTCAAACATTATTCCTCCTTATTGTTTTTGATGTTGGGTCTGTAATCAAACTCAGAATTTGCTTTGAAGATTCCCTGTGTCTGCCTTCTGAAGCCAGAAGTACAAGTGGATTATTACACCCACCTGGCATTTACATGGATTCTCACTTGCATGGTAAGCACTTTAATATCTGAGCCATCTCATTCACATCTTGATGTACTGATATCCGTGTGTGTGTGTGTGTGTGTGTCTCTGTGTGTGTGTGTGTGTGTGTGTGTGTGTGTGTGTGTGTCTGTATGTTTAGGCAGCCACAGCTGCTATGTGGAAATGACAGAAGTACAAGTGGATTATTACACCAACCTGGCATTTACATGGATTCTCACTTGCAGTAAGCACTTTAATATCTGAGCCATCTCATTCACATCTTGATGTATTGATATCCATGTGTGTGTGTGTGTGTGTGTGTGTGTGTGTGTGTGTGTGTGTGTGTCTGTATGTTTAGGCAGCCACAGCTGCTATGTGGAAATGACTTCAATCTTCATATCTTCATGTCATAGCCACAAGACTTTATCTAACAGTGTTCCTTCCCAGCCTGTTACAATCTTTTTGCACTGTTTTCTGCAATGTTTTATGGACTTTGGACAGGGTGATATAGACAATACAAGTTGATATAGAAATGAGCACTAGTCACTCTTATTAATTTACCCAGTTTCTGCACTAACTGCAATAACAACTGCAAACAAAGCTTCTCTAAGCCATGCTGAGAATAGTCCTGGTCTTTTTCCTTCTCTCCCTCCCTTCCAACGTCCATCCCTCACTCCCTCCATCCCTCCCTCTGTTCATCTTTTCCTTCCTTCCTTCCTTCCTTCCTTCCTTCCTTCCTTCCTTCCTTCCTTCCTTCCTTCCTTCCTTCCTTCCTTCCCTCCTTCCTTCCCTCCTTCCTTCCTTATCTCTTTCTCTCTTTCTCTCTCTCTTTCTCTCTATCTTTCTTTCTTATGTGTGCATACACTGATATCACAGTACACATGAAGATGTTAGAGGACAACATTTGGGTGTTGTTTCTCAGTTTCCCATCTTGTTGAGACTGGGTCATATCTCTTTTGCTATTTAAGACACTCTGATTGCCCAGGAGCTGCTGAAGATTCTTGAGTCTTCACACTTCTCCTTTCACATAAGTGTGCTGGGACGACAGTTGCTTGTGCCACTTTGTCTGGCTTTTACTTGGGAATCCAACTTTAGATCATAAGACTTGTGTGATAAGGGCTTTATCCCTGAGCCATCACCCCATCCTGGAAGTACTGCTGTAGTTCAACTTGGATTTCACTCACTTGAATGACCAAGAACTCTTATGAGAGTCACTGTGAAGTGAGTCACAACTAAAGTTAACAAGCTCCAAGAAAAGGTCCTGACTGATGAAGAGATGAGCAGCATCCATGGCTCTGGGTAGGAATAGAGGGACTGGATGGTTCTTAGTCCAAAGATGACTCAGTTACCAAATAATTCACTCTTCAAGTATCTAAATGGCTTCCTCCTAAGAAAGGAGACACCCAATCGACACCAGCCAGCACTTGGGCAGTGATTTACTGTGCTTTAGATTTAGACACACCTGTTAGAGAACACTAATAGTGGACAGGATGCCACACAAATCAGCATCAGAAAATGTGGGTGTGAACCCTGCCTTCTCCTGGCTGCATGACCCTGATGATTTTAATTATGAAGAAGAACGTTCTCACACTGCTCTTACTCTTTTACCCTTTCCCACACATCCTGGCATCCTGGGTGTCCCATTGCCATCTTATGCAGGATTTTGATATTCGATTTGAGAGAAAAGTAGAACCTAAAAATAGGCCTTTTAATATGAATGTCTGGCATTCGTAATAAAAGCTCAGGTGTCATAGAAAAATGTGGATAAGAAATTTAGAATAGAAATCATTCATGCCCCCCCTAAACGAAAACCATACTGGGGGGAAAGATTTGTGGCATCCAGCATGCCATCACTGGATGAGTCTGGTGGAGCCAAGGGCATAGAAGTGAAACCATCACTCTGATCCGCTGAGGTAAAAAGGCATATTTCTCACAAGGTGAGAATCCAGCCTTCCGTTGCAGATCCAGGGATCATGTTAGGCATTTAGACCAGGACCATAAATACTCCATCCCAGAGAACTTTAATGGTATTATTATATCTTAGAAAGTCCTCCTCCTGAAAGTGCCAGCAGAGTGCTATTTACTGTCCTGTAACAGTAACAGCTCCTTGCAACTCAAATTTTGTTTCAGTCACAGCCAGTTTGTATGTTATCTTCAATCCTGCTCTGTATCTTGGTGTTGTGAAATACTTCACAATTCCTGAATTTAGTGGTGATCATAATAAATGACTTGTCAATTTAGATTCAGAATTTTTTAATGTCTAGGTTAGGTTAGGCTATATCATAATATCCTGGGCTCAAATCCAACCACCATGACTTAGCAGATCTAGAGCAGGGTTCAAGACAGTATGTTAATAACAAGATTATCCTTTACTAGAAGCCCAAATATATATTAGAAATATAAGCTATTTTTGTACTTAATATATTTTGTATTTTTACTTAATATATTTATATTTGATATAATATAACATATTTACATATTATCCTTTATATATATTATCCTTCACAGTTTCTAGAGGCTTTCACTATACTTGGCTCATGTTCAATGAATGCATTCACGTTTTTCTTACATTGTCCCTTCTCTACTTTTCTGCTCTGACTTTCCTGTAAGAACTGCTGTGATCATACTGATACTTCCAGGATAATCGCCCCCATTTTAAGATATTAAAGTTAACCACATATTTAGATTACCTTGGGCACATAATGAAACATATTTCTCTTGGTGATTAGTAGGTAGACATTTCTGGGCAGTCTTTATTCTCCATATCATAGAGAGTAAATTCTTTTGGATGTTAAATATGCAGAAAATGCTGGCATTATTTCTCTCTTCCCAGCCTATGTGCATGCATGAAGAGCCTTTCCCATCAGTCAGCATTGTTCTATAAATGTGCATTCCATAGGTATGCAGCTGTCTCAAGGATGTAGCCACATGTCACATGGCAGAAGACTGAAGTTTAGGCCATCAATCCTTTCCATTGCTGACTTCCGCCAGAGGGATGTCCTTATCATAACATATCACAATAGGACACATATGCACTGACATGTGCAGGCAGTAGTTTCTGTCTTTGCAAAAGGCAGTGTACAATGTATGCTAGGTGGGAAGATGGGATTCGGCCATCACTCCTATGCTAAGTACTGCCTCCACAGTCCTTTTAAGTGTATTTTCTCATTTTTCTCTTACATTTTTTGTCTTTTCTGTCTTGCTGGTCATGAAAATCTGTCCCACAGGGAGAGACAGGTCAGAGTGAACACTGTGGTCCATAAAAGCACACAGGCAGAAGAGCGGGAGGGAGTAGGACAGAATGGTGAATGGAAGGGAGAGGATGGAGGAGAGAGGGAGGAAGGGAAGCTAGGATGAATACTCAGTATGCTTGTAAAAGCATATGTCTACGTCTTGGGGATCCTAAAGTTTAAAGCAAATGACTGATTCTTCTTTATTCTGGTAACTGATGTTCCATGATAACGACAGAGGATGCAACTGATTGAATAAATGTCATCTGCAAGAAATATAGCAAATTCTAGAAATAAAACATTTTAATAAATATTTCAAAATACCACCTACGTCATTTTTAAAATTCACTCCAACTTTAAAAGTCAAGGACAGAATTTCCTCAGTGTGGGATGAACGCTTGGACTACCCCACAGTGCTGTGTGTGCTGGCTTTGGCGTATTTCGATGGCCTTTCTGTGGTCTTAAGTCCTGGTGTTTCAATTGGCACGAGTCTATTACACCTTTGCCAATACCCTCTCCACATTATACCATAGTCATTGCTGTGTGAACATTCTATTCTATAGATCCTGGGAAAGGCTGAAGAGCAAGAATTCTGTACCACCCAAGGTTAGGCGCTGGTTTGCCTTTCCATCATTCCAGCCAACTCTTCCTCTGAGTCAGTGCTCTGCCTATGAAGCCGGGCAATGACTTGTAGAAATCATCCACTGCTGCCTCCCTTCTCCCGAGGAGAATAGGACTGGCACGCAATACACCTAAGCAAAGGGAAACTCCTTTTTTAGTTTGTTTGCCTGGCATTACAACAGGAAAGGAACTAGCTTAAGATCTAACATGAGCCTCTTCCCACAGGTACCTGCCCACCTTCTAATACCCAGGTTTACATCAAGAATGAGGCTCTGCATGGCAGTACAACTGGTTTAGCTTCCTTAATGCAAGTGGCTGCTTGTCTAAGCTGCTTCACCACTCCACTCTTCACTTCCAACTTTATAATGAAATAGTTAATACAGGGAGGCAGCCTGGATTAGTATGTAAATTACCTTTTGTTTGCATCAGACGAAATATGGATCGAGTCCCAATTCTTCTGCTTACTAATTATGTGACCTTGGGCAAGTTATTTAATTTCTGGAAGCTTCAGATTTTCCCCCTGTAAAACAAGGATGAAGACACCTTCCTCTACGGATTAAGTAAAGTAAAACATGTAAAACATGTACAGAGTCATATATGGCACACATATTGCTGTAGGAAAAGTGTTTGTTATTGTATTCCATTTTATAATAAGATGGTAGAGAGTTTCCACTGATGAAAAAATACTTAAATCTACTAAGGAGGCAAAGAAGGAGATGTGGTTTCTGTCTTTGGAAAATACTGCAGGCTATACACAGATATGGAAAGCAACAAGGAACATAAAGGAGGTATATGTAAAGTAAGGGGAAAAGAACTGAGAGACTATGTTGTTGGAACAACACATCTGGAATGACAGTCAGGAAGAAGCCTTATTGGTAGGGTATAAGAATGCTCTCAGTTATATGGTAGGGGTAGGTGACATCTCCTCTGCCACTTTTCCTGGTACAGGAATTTTAGTAGTGCTGCATTAGGACAATGGAAAGGAATATTGCTCTTTTATTTTGTTAGATCTAGAGTTAGTCAGGGGCCAATAGAAAAATGAGCAAGATATCTTTTTACTTGGTCTTCCAGTTGTTTTTTCTTACCTTGCTATATTAATCTGGTTTATAATTAAGAAGTTTAGATATATTTTTGCCAAGTTGCATGCATAAATTCACAGATGATTTCTGGAACATATGACAGCTAGTTCCCAACATTTGGAATGAAAACCACCTAGGATGTGTGTGTGTGTGTGTGTGTTTGTGTGTGTGTGTAACTCAATGTTTCATGTTCTCTTCACAGTGGGTAAAGGGTAAAGATTGAAGACTATCTGGATACTTGACCACATAGTTCTTAGCATGTGTGGGTTGAGTTCTTTGAACAGTTTGTGGGCAGATGGCTGGGTTATTCCTCTGCTCACTTGCACAGAACTTACATAATTCTCCTGTTCTATGAATGTCACAAGAAGACAATGAAGTGTTGCAACAAAAATCAGGTCATTTATATTTTAGTGATAGCACAGCTGTAACAAATGCATCTAGTATCAGGTAAGTTTTCTTTATTGCTTCCTCAGTCAACAAAACAAATGACATAATGTCTTTCACATGACTCTGTAGTGATCTTTGTTTGCAGAATCTGATATTTAATTCTCATAAAGCAATAAGAAATGAAAAGTTCAGCTTGGCCTTATTTATATGGTTGTTTTGGAGATCAGACAGGATACTTTGGAAAGTTCTCTAAAGTAGGTTGTTAGGTATCTGTAAATATTTTCTTTTTTTTCTTTTTTGTTTTTTATTATTTATTATTTATCCAATTGTGCATGTGTGTGTGTATATGTGTGTGTGTGTGTGTGTGTGTGTGTGTGTGTGTGTGTGTGTGTGTAGAATCATGGGCGAATTCGGGAAGGCGAATTCGGGAACCACCATGGATGCCTCCACCTCCTCCTTGTTTACTCTGAGGCTCCTGCCCTACCAGGACCAGAAGCGTAGGCCGTCCCTGCTTCCGCCCAGCATCTATACGTGGGGTCTAGGATCCGAACTCAGGACCTTCCACCTGCAAGGCAGAGGCTTAACCCCTGAGCCACCTCTCCAGCCCAAATGTTTTCTTTATTCTATTGAGGTCTCTCCAGGTTGCTCATTCTCTGTTCTTCCTCCCTCCTAAAATTTGGTTTCATAGTCCTTGGAGAATTTCTTGGGCAGCTGTCCACATTAGACTTGTTGCTAGTGTCAAAAGCAGGGACATCTAAAAGGGACTTCAATCTGTCTCAGGAGTTCTAGGTATAGTGGAGTTAAGAGGAAATGGAACACCTTCCAGAATCAGAATCAGTGTCTCAGCAAAGGCATTTTATAAATTTGATAAGTGAATTTCAATATATTTAAATCATTCTGAAGCCTTCTCCTTTCACTTGGAATAAAATCCATACTGCTATGGCTGCAACACTGACATTCTCTAGCTCTGGCCTGTCGTGACCAACCTGTATTATAACCTTGTCATACAGGCCTTATTTCTGCTCTTCCCATATGCCAAATTGATTCCTGCCAAGGCTCTTACCCTTTCCTTTTCTTGGCAATGTTCTTTCCTGAGATGCCTGTGGCTTTATCTCATTGCTCTATCTTCATTCTGGTCTTAACTTAAATCTCACTTCCTCATGCAGGTCTTTCCTGAGCAATGCTATCTAAGGTTTCCCATCTCTATGCCTCACATTTCTATCTCTAGCACTTTGTAGCTCTGATCATAACTGAGATTGAAATATACATTGCTTCATTTACTTGTCTGTTCTGTTTTTCCTCAGTAGAAGAACAGAAGACATAATCAACCAAATTGAAGATAAAACTCCCATTCAAGATCAAGCAAGCCTTGTCTCTTTTTGGTTGTTGGAATAGAAGATTCTAGCATTTCTGATGGAAAGTTAGCATTGATAGGACAATGCATGGACTATGGGACTTAAGGGAATGGCATGTATCTCTTCATATGAAAATATTTTAAAATATTAGCAATTAGTATAAACTCTAGTCTTTATCATTTGAATAATATTAATCCTACTTATCTCATATAGTCAACATTGTATCTCAGGGTCTGTAACAGTTCTGTGGACTACATAAGAATATACTATGTGTTTTCCAAATACCATTTTTTTCCAACTTGATATTGTTTGGAAGACTTGGAAAGTTGTGTACTCTTGATTCTCTGGGGGTGAATGTGGTAAATGCATGTCTTAAAGTATGCTAAAATGAAAATAAATGTTTGTAACTCTTTATTGTTCACAAAATCTGCATACCACTGGCTTATTTTATCCTTAGAGCCATGCTAAGAGTTTGTCAGACAAGAATTATTATGTTCATTTTTTTTGTTTTTGTGTTTGTTCATGTGTGTGTGTGTGTGTGTGTGTGTGTGTGTGTGTGTGTGTGTACATTTGTGCATACAGATGTGTTTGCATAACTGTGGCTGCCAGAAGTCAACTTCAGCTGGTTATCCACGTTATTGTCTTGAGATAGAGTCTTCTGCTTTTCTGGAGTTTACCAAATAGGCTGTTGGGCAGTTAGCTTCTGGGGTCCTTCTCTCTCTACCTCCCCAGTTCACACACCACTCCTGGCTTTTTGAGGTGAGTGCTTGGGATCCAACTAAGGAAATCACTCTTGCATGACTGACCCATCTCCGCATTCCCATGTTCATTTTTCAGTTAAATAAATTCAACCTCCTGCTAGTCAAGCAACAGTTAAATGAAAACTGAAAAGGAACAATCTCATGTCTTCTGGAACTAAGATGTGCCGTCGGTTCTGCTCCTAGAGAAGCTGATCCTGAGCAGGGAAGTAGCTGCAGATCATAAGTATGAGAATTATGGGCTCACACCTCAAGCTTTGATATGAGATTATAAGAATCAGATAGATATCTTATGGGACAACCAGAGCTGCTTTGTCAAAAATTATATTCAAAAGAGAGATACAACTTAAGAGAATCTGGAAGGACCTTGAAACCCCGTGCATGCTGGCAGAGCAGAGTTACAAGGCCTCTCTAAGCTCTCACAGCCTGTACAATCTGAGAAGCCATTATTACAACACAGTGAATCTTTCAGACATTCAGATCAGCAAGTAGCAGATCAGGTTGGGTGCAGAAATATACAGTTATGTAGTCACAGGGGAGTCTATTAGACTCTAAGAGAGAATCCCAAAGTCAGGGTGAATCCTAGTGGGACAAAAACCAAACAAACTAAAGAACATTGATATGAGGGGAAGACTGGTGAAAGGGAAGGAGATAAGAAAAGATACTGGTTAAAGTAATCAGATACACACACACACAACAAACATTAACATAACATATATAATAATATATGAAAATGCTAAAAAGCCTAATTCATCAACAAAGGAAGGTAGATGAAAATGTTGCTGGTATTGTTTCCTCAGAAACAACATAATGTAACTTTAAATGCCATAATGGGAAATTACTACTACATCTAATCAGAATTATATAGAAGGAAGACTTGAAGAGGGATGGTCAGAAGGAATGGGAGACCAGAGGGGAGAGTAAAAAGACTACTTTATATGTATAAATAAAATTGTCAAGGAGTAAAATTTATCAATAAAGAAATATTGAAAAACTACAAAATAGAAAGAAAAATGAGAATAAGATTTAAAGCAATGCTTTCTAAAACACGGCACAAACAAAAAATTTGAATTATTTTTTAAACATAGATGTACATTTTGTGAAAATTTGCTAGTTATAAATTTTTTCAAAGTTCATTAGTGAAAAGTATATTCAAAGTTCACAAATTTACAACTTCAGATGAAAGTGGCTAAATATGTATTACTACATATTTGGGGGATGAAACTCTGGATCCATGCTTTCTTACACAAGTTAGGCAAGTGCTTTGCCATTGAGCCATGCCTCTTGTCTAAAACATTTAAATTTTTAATGAATCATTTAAATAAAATGAAAATGTGAATCATAGTAAAGGCTTGCCAGAATAATGCTCCAAATAAAACTATAATAAGTCATCAAATTGTATTCTTTAAAGACAATTCCATCAATTTAAATGATGAAAAAATTCCTAACATTCTCATGCTTAATTTCAGGGCTTGTTACCACATCAAGATATTGAAACCTGTTTAATAAGTTTGTGGAAAATATTCAATGGATTAATGCATGGAAAATATTCAACACAGTGCTTGGCACATATTGAGAAAGCAATAAATGTTACTCTTGTTTATGTTTTTAACCTACAAAAATAAGACTTCTTAAATTATGGAAAACTTCCACATGAAGCAGAAAGCCCTTCATTGTCGAAGACCTGTCTCAGGACTAGGTGAACATTTACCTGGAATGGTGGTGCTTTGGGATTCTTATCTCAGTATGTGAGAGCTTAGTCCATATTATAAGGTCTTGCAACAAGAACATTTCTGTAGTATTGCTTTTGGTAGCATACAAAAAAAAAATCCTGCTTTTACTGTGTGCTATGAAGACACTTAGTTGTTGAGTGGTGGAACTCAAAGGGCCACTGCTCTGTAACTCCATTGTTGGGAATGGCACTCAGACCTGGCCTTGTCATCCATCACCCACTCCACTGTCAAGGAGAGCTGTCTGAGAACCACACAGCTATTGTCCCACAGTTCTTGCCCAACCAGGAAAAGTACGTGTTTTGTCCTCACATCCTTCCCCACAACCGTGGGAAATGCTGTAAGGACTCTTGAGTACAGAGAGGATCCATCCTGTCTAGCCCTCAAGTGGAACCTGGCTTTTTCCCAGTAGTGTCAGGGTGTCAGGTAACCAGTTCCACCTTAAGTGCTCTGATTGTGGGAAAGCCTGTCTTAAACGATCTAGTTTATGTTCCACAGTAGCTTTTACCTGTATGTCTACATTCATCTCCTCAAGCTACAAGGAACAAATCTTACCTGAGCCTCCCATGAGAACCCTTCAGAGGTTTACTGACTGGTGGAGTATTTGAGTTATATACTTTTTGGCTCTCAGTTTGTTCTCAATTTGTTCCTGGCAAGTACAGGTTCCATTCTTCAACTTTCCTCAACACTAGTGTAATGTTTCAATATTCATTTTTGATTTCTTACAGGGCTAAGATTGAGGAGTCAAGACTCTTTCATCTTCCTCAAAGGAACTGAGTTGTTTTCAACAATAGTTCAGCTGCCATTTATTGAGAGAATCTATTGGCATGGGTCCTTCCATATAGACTGCAGTATGTTTGGTCCTCTTTAGAATATGTTGCCTTTCCCAAAGTGCATATATTTCTGAAAGATCAATTCTAGACCAGCTGTCCTTGTATCTCCCCCATAGACTGAGTATTCTAATTTACTCATGCTAATATCAGTTGTGTTCTTAATCTCAGGCTTAGGACTAATGGCTTCTTAAAGATAGACTTTGGAATATCCCAGGAATGTTTTAGTCTCACTGTCTTTGACACCTCTTTCTCTCAGGTTACAAGAAGGATTATATACTTCATGAAGTCGTTAAGAAGTTTAAATGAATGATCCATTTAAATCTTTTAGGATTGTACCTGGCAAGCAGTATAATAGACAGTAGACATGTTATCATTATTGAAAGACATAGTAAAACAAGAAAATAAATGAAATATAATATACTATAGGTACTATTTTATATATGAAATAAAAATGCAGATGATATAGAGGATTCCTGTTGTGATTAGAGGATACTACAAAATAGTTTAAACATAATTAGAGAATCTCAGAATATATTTTTGGAAGGAAATGTCTAAAATATTGAAGCTATAGGTAAGTACAGGCATCTTTCTAACTTCATACATATAATATAGCTGGTTGGTCACTTTGAGCATTTTTAAATGTTGTTCAACATATGTAGCATGTTCTATAAATAAAGTCACTTCTAAGTTCAAGATCCATTTCTCTAAGTCCTTGTAGAAAATGATCTTGTGAACTTGAGAGGGTGGCTAGTTAACAGACTTGTGCTGTTCTATAGACTACTGGTCAATGCTGTGATAAGCATGAAATGGAGCATAAGATGTGTAGAAATTTTACAAAATGACAATGTCTTTTAAGTTGAAAAGGTGAGAAACGTGTTTGGCCTGAGTGCATGTATTTTCAAATTAAATTTGCAGTATTGCCTTGTGATCAATAGGAAAAAAAAAAAAAAAGAAAAGAAAAAGTAAAACAATTGCTTGTATAACAAATTGAAAGCAATCAGGCAGTTTTTTTTTGGAGGAACACATATTCTTTAATTAGATAGTTTTAAACATACTTCTCATGGTCAAATCGAAAATTCCACATGGTGCAATCCATTTGTGATTCCAATTTTGATAAACAGACTGTAAATACCACAATTTCTTGTTAGTCTAAACGTAGAACTAAAGACAGAAATACAGAAGACACTATTCTAAAATCCTATGTGTTAATCAAATCTGAGTTTCTAAGAGAAAACAAAAGATACTGGGTTCATGCTTTCAGCCTCAAAAAGATGGAGTGGTTTCCCATAATTACTTCTTGATACATTAGGATTTATGTAAGTGTTTAAGTTTATAGAAGACCCATCATATTCTATCTTCTCTATAACAATAAAAGTCATACCAAAGTAGGATATACTCACAGATATGGTCTCAGGGCAGACAGAAACACAGAAGACAAAGTAATAATTCACACAAGACAAGATAGATAAGAGGATATGGCAGAAGGATGGGGGAAAGATCAAAGTCTCCTGCTATGAGAACAAAGCCTTCTTCCTGAAACATGTGTGTGTATCAGCGAGCACTCATGTGTGTGTGTGTGTGTGTGTATCAGAGGGCAATCTGTGTGCTTATGGAGGCCCAATGGTTACTTTGAGAATCATCCCGAACTGCCATATCTCCCTTTTGCTTTTTTTTTTTTTATTTAAACTGTATTTTTTCCACTCACACAATCTTGATAGGTACCCCATTCCCCTACCTCCCTCCACACCTCCCTGAATCCCCCTGCTCCCTCCCATTTTTTCCCCTCCCTTTCTCCTAGTGCCCCCACCATTCCTGAAGCACCCTTTACTGTGCATGTCGAACTTCCCTCTGTGTCCTCCTCTCTGAGGAGTGTAAGGACTCAGTAGCATTGCCTAGAGCTCTTTCTTGTGTTCCTCTTTTGTATAGGAACACTATTGTGGCTGTTAATCCCTTGCCTCTAAGGATCATAATGCCTGTGATCCATGCTAGACTTAGGGGGAGTCAATGATATGTTGGTCATTGCGCAGGTCATGCAAAGTCCTATTGTGATTACTTTGGCCCTAACTTGTGTGGAGTATCTTGCATATCATTGCTTCTCCCCATCTTTAGGCTCTTACAATTTTACGGCCCCCTCTTATGCAAATTTCCATGAATTTAGGATGGGAAGAGATTAGGCTGGCCTGGTTCCTGATGAATAATGTAAGGTCTCTGATGTTCTGAATTATAGTTTGTTGTTTTTTTTCTTTTTTTCTTTTTTCCAGTTTTGCTGTTCCTCCACCGCCCTTGGCTCCATCCTGATGGGTATTGGATGTCATCTCCTAGCCAAAGATAAAAGGCTGTTAAAATAGAGTCTTATTAAGAGAATAGATTCAAAGGTAGATGGAATAAGAACAGGAGACTGCAGTAAGGGAGGGTCAGTCTCCCATTTGCAGGATGGTTACCTTCTATCTGTCTGACTGGTGAAATCAAACCCCCGCAGTTGCAAGTGACCAGGAAGGAAAGTCTGTGAGCTTGATCAGATGCCTCATTACTTACTTGCAGTCCTCGATGGTGGCCTATTTTCTCTGCTGTAGCATGATCCCCTCTCTCCTTGTTTCTGGCAGGGCCCTCCTTCCTCTTCCCTTCTGTTTATAATCTTTTCAATTACTGTAGGTATTACAGAGATTTATCTTTGAGTGTGTCACTAAGTGGGCTTGAGACTACAATCCACCTATTAGGGAGTATATACGGTGCTTAATTTTCTGTGTCTGGGATACTTCACTCAGCATAATTTTTTCTAATTCCATCTATTTCCCAAAAAATTTCACTAATGCATCTTTTTTGATGGCTAAGTAGTATTCCATTGTATAAATGTACCACATTTTCCTTATCCACTTGTCAACTGTTGGACATTAGGATTGATTCCATGACTTTGCTATTATAAACAGTGCTGCTATGAACATGGTCGTGCTTGTACTATTGAGGTGAATTTTTGCTGTGTAGAGGATTATTCCCAAAAAGTGGAATAGCAGAGTCATATGGCATTTCAATCTTTAACTTTTTAAAGAATTGCCAGACTACTCACCAGAGTGGTTGTATGAGCCTGCATTCCCACCAGCAATGTAGGAGAGTTCCCTTCTTGCCACATCCTCTTCAGCATTTGGTGCTGTTTGTATTGTGGATTTTTGCCATCCTGATTGGGGTGAGATGATATCTCAGGGAAGTTTTGATTTGCATTTCCCTGATGGCTAACATGCGGAGTATTTTTAAAGATATTTGTTAGACATTTCAATTTCGTCCCTGGTAAAATTTCTTTTAAGTTCCAAGGCCCATTTTTTAATTGGGCCATTTGTTTCCTTGGTTTTCTAAGTTCTTTATGCACTCTGGATAATAGAGCTCTATCAGATAGTGTGGTTAGTGAAGATTTTCTCCCATTCTGTGGGTTGCCTTTGAGCTCCTGTTACAATCTCTTTATCTGAACAGAAGCTCTTTAATTTCATAAGATCCCATCTGTTGAGTGTTGGTTGTAGTGACTGTGCTATTGGATTTCTGTTTAGGAACTGTTGGCCTTGTCCAATCAGCTTGAGGGAGTTCCCTCCCCTAATAAGGCAGTTTTTATGAGGGCTCTAAACTAACTATGAGGTTCCTTAGGAAGTTACTTTCCTTAGGAATAGCTGATACACAATTCCTATTCGACTATTAAAATTTCTTTTTTTTTTAAATTTTTTTTATTCAATTGTGTGTGTGTGTGTGTGTGTGTGTGTGTGTGTGTAGAACCATGGGCGAATTCAGGAAAAACCATGGACTGCCTCCACCTCCTCCTTGTTTACTCTGCCCCTGGATTCATAGGCTCCGCCCTACCAGGACCAGAAATGCAGGCCGCCCCACCCCCGCTTCTGCCAGGCGTCTGTCTATACGTGGGGTCTAGGATCTGAACTCAGGACCTTCTGCCTGCAAGGCAGAGGCTTAACCCCTGAGCCACCTCTCCAGCCACTTGACTTTAAAATTTCTATAAGAAGAAGAATTCTAAGGGTTTTGGGAATAAAATGAATGAGTAAAGCTCTCTTGCTTTACTTTGAGCCTCACAGTACTGCCTTCTAGAAATGACTTAACAACAGTCAACTTCTGGCAGTTCTCCTTCCAATCCTGTGAAGAGCATCTCTTTATCATCAGGTTACCGTGTTTGAGCCTGACAGCTTTCATTCTAAACATCTTTTTGTTGGTATTGTCTCTGTAAATCCAAATATTTTATACAAAGAGTCTTGTCTTGCTCGGTAGTTCAATGGTCTGATGATTTTGAAGTTGTCAAAGGTCGCCATTAATATGTATTCTAAAGAAAAATAAACATCTCTCCATTGTGAGTAGCTTGATTAAAAGGAAATCATAATTTGAAGATAAAAAGGGTAATAACATGATAAGATTATTGCTTTCAGACATGCTATTGTTCGACTTTTGGAGTTGACTGAGGGGTCAAAAATATATACAGAGAATGGAAGCTTTTTTCTGTGGATCATAAAAAAATAAGTTATTTTATCTAGCTTGTTTCCTTGGTTTGGCTGTGTTATAGTGTGCACATACACATTATCTGTATATTCAAAATGTTACTTCATGTAGCTGGACATGGATAATGATTGTTTATGGAGTTCATGGCAAGTACTTTAAAATTAGAAAGACCTGACATTCAAACTCCAGTTTATATGTTTGATGAGTTTAAACAAAAATGTGATTTGTATGGGCATTTTCTTATATACAAAAATGGTCACAGTCATATTTAATAGTATATTTTGAATAAGACAATGAGAATAAATAACAAATATTAAATATTTTACACCTACAGAGAAAAAACAAACGATGCCAATAAAAGCTACTTGTCATTGTCATCATTACTACATATCAATAGTAATGCCCACTCCAGGCATATGTGTGAAGGAATGAAGATGCTGGCATAAGCCACAATCCCTTAGATGAGACAGGTCAACAAACATGGCCATGTTTGCATGAAGAAGGAACATCATTTCCTCAGTCAGTCTGCCCTTCCTAATGTACGGATAAAGTCTTTGGTTTAAACCATTTGATTAACTTTCCTTTTCTCCCCAGTCTCTTTAGAAATGATGGGGACAAAGCATTCTGGGAATTTTAAAGAGAAAAACAAAGGAGGAGAGATGCTTTCTTGCTAATTCCTAAAACCATTCAAGGGCTGATGCAAACAAGTAAGGAGACCAGCAAGGAAAACAAGGGAAACGGTTCTACTAGTCAGTTTATCAGGGGATAGAGCAATACTGCACACTCCATGGAGTAGCTGGGATAGATGACTGGCCAATGTGAATTTCACAGCAGGCAATATCTGCTGCACATTCCTGTTCTACCAGTACCTATGAGTAGTCAGGCAAATTACTGAAATTCTCTGTCAAATATGACATGGAAATAAATTATGGCTTTTCCACCGAATATAAAATGCTTGGTAAATAGATTTGTTTGATAGATCTTTGTTTCCCTTAATAACCAAGAGCAAAAACCCTTTTTAAAAGACCTTAAAACTTTCCTCTAAATTTTTTTATATGGAGTTGGAGAGTTGGCTCAGAGATTTAGACTCGGCCTTGCAAGCAGAATTCCTGAGTTCGGCTCCCAGGTACCACATGGGCAGAGCATGGGAAAACACAGAACAAGGCAAAAAGGAGGTTGAAGCAATCTAAGATGATTCCTGAATTTACTCTTGGTCTCCCACAGGTACATACAGAATCCTCTCTCTCTCTCTCTCTCTCTCTCTCTCTCTCACACACACACACACACATACACATGTGTACACACACACATAAAAATAATAAAAATTGTATATGTTTATACATATCATATACATAAATACATATGATACATAAAAAAGTTTTCTAAGCTATAGACATCAAAGACAAAGAATATGAGTTTTAATGGAGATACAATTGTAAATTGGAGAAGCAAATAGTACCTGCTACAACAAGCTCAGCGTTGGTCTTTGGAGAAAAATGAGAAGAAAAAGATAGATGTGTATAACAAGGTTAGGATTAGATGGTCTGCCTAGACGCTGATGGGGGAGTAGTAGCAATGGTTTTCCCCAGCGTTTATTACTTTACAAACTAAGAAAACCCTGAATCATCAGCTTCCTAGAACACTGGGAAATGAGGAGGCTATGAATTCCTATGTCACACACAATGTACTTGAAAGGAAGTCAAAGCAAGAGCAATCTTTTCTGGAAGAATGAGGCAGACAGAGCTCTGCCCAAGTCATGCCTAGCCACAGCTTTGAAACAGACCAGCCTTGCCAAGGTCATGCTTCAAAGCAGCAAGGGAGAGGCTGATTTTGCCAAGGTCACACTTCAAAGCTCCAGCTTAGAAACAGTGCAGCCTAACCAGACCACGATTCAAACCTACAGCTTAGGATCAGGCTGGCCTTGCCAGGCCGCAGCTCCCCTGCTTCAGCTTGGCTGGTCCAGAATTTGTACTATGATGTGTCTCTGCCATCTTCATTTCAGCTGCACTCCACAAAGCCTGCTTGATTGTAGGCATGTATCTGGTGGCAGACATCAAAGAAGGACATTCTAGAAGTGGGGCTGGAGAGACTGCTCAGGAGTTAAGTTTCTGCCTTGCAAGAAGGACCTGAGTTTGGATCCTGGATCCCATATAAAAATATTGGATGGAAATGGGGCAAACCGGTAATTGTGACCCTAAAAGGTAGAGCCTGAGAAACCCCAAAGAAAAGCATAAAGAAGTAAAGCAATCCAGGATGATTTTCACAGTTACCCTTGGGTGTACACAGGAGCACATAATCAAATGCCTGCTGCTACTACTACTACTACTACTACTACTGCTGCTGCTGCTGCTGCTGCTGCTGCTACTACTACTGCTGCTGCTGCTGCTGCTGCTGCTGCTGCTACTGCTGCTGCTGCTGCTACTACTGCTGCTCCTACTACTACTACTGCTGCTCCTACTACTACTACTGCTGCTGCTGCTGCTGCTACTACTGCTGCTGCTGCTACTACTACTGCTGCTACTGCTACTGCTGCTGCTGCTGCTACTACTACTCCTGCTACTACTACTATTACTACTACTACTGCTGCTGCTACTACTACTGCTGCTACTGCTGCTACTGCTGCTGCTACTACTACTACTACCACTACTGCTGCTGCTGCTGCTGCTCTTGCTACTACTACTACTACTGCTGCTCTTGCTGCTGCTGTTACTACTACTACTACTACAACTACTACTACTGCTGCTGCTGCTGCTACTGCTGCTGCTACTACTACTGCTGCTGCTGCTACTACTGCTGCTCCTACTACTACTACTGCTGCTCCTACTACTACTACTGCTGCTGCTGCTGCTGCTACTACTACTACTACTACTGCTGCTGCTGCTGCTGCTGCTGCTGCTACTGCTACTACTCCTACTACAACTGCTACTACGATTACTGCTCTGCTGCTGCTACTACTACTACTACTACTACTACAATACACTCCCACACTCCCACACAAAAGGTAGAGAGAAATGGAGGAAATGCAGGAAGGAAGGAAGGGAGGGAGGGAAAGAGGGGGGGAGGGGGGGCTGGAGAGGTGGCTCAGAGGTTAAGCCTCCGCCTTACAGGCAGAAGGTCCCGAGTTCGGATCCCAGATCCCACGTATAGATGCCAGGCGGAAGCGAGGGGGGGGGGCTTGCGTTTCCGGTCCTGGTAGGGCGGAGCCTGTGAATCCCGGGGCAGAAGGAGGTGGAGGCGTCCATGGTGGTTCGCCAATTCGTCCGTGGTTCTACACATACACACACGCGCGCACACACACACGCACACACACACACACACAGACGCGCGCGCACATACACACGCACATGCGCACAGTTGAATAAATAATAATAAAAAAAGGAGGGAGGGAGGGAGAGAAGGAGGGAGAGAAGGAGGGAGAGAAGGAGGGAGAGAAGGAGGGAGGGAGGGAGGGAGGGAGGGAGGGAAGGAGGGAGGGAGAGAGAAAGGAAGGAAGAGAAAGAGAGAAAGAGAGAGAGAGAGAAAGAGAGAAAGAGAGAGAGAGAGAGAAGAAAGGAAAAGAGAAAAAGAAAGAGAAAGAAAGAGATAAAGAAGGAAAAGAAAGAAGAAAAAGAAAGAGAGAGAAAGAAAGAAAAAAAGAGAGAGAGAAAGAAAGAGAGAAAGAAAGAAGGAAAGCCAGCCAGCCAGCTCAGGAGGAAGGGAGAATTCTGGGGACATGGGGCAGACATGCCACTTGTGTGATTACAGGACTGTCAAGCTTCACTTTTAATTCTTTGTTTGAAATCTGAAGTAAATGAATATCAACAATTTGCTACATAGTCAATAGCTTTTCCCATTCTGTTTCTAGCTTTAATTTTCTCTCTTCCATAATCACCTGTTAGATGGCTAGTTTGAATTGTGACCATCTTCAACATTGAAAGTAATGGGAAGAACAAGAATTTCTGTTCCCATACCGCTGCAATATAAAGCAGCATATGATTAAAAAAAACCTATGATTTAAAAAAAGTCAAAGAAAAAAAAGTCAAGAAAAGTGCTTAGAGTTTCTGGAGAAAAGGCTGTTCAGAGCTAGAATTTCCAGTATAAAGAAATACATTTTTATGAAATATAATTTCAGGTAACCTGAGAGATTGTTCAGTGAGTAAGGAACCTACTGCAAACTGGGTGACCTTAGTTTGATTCCCAGAAGCCTGCCTGGTGGGAGAGAAGTGGCCTCTGACCTCTACGGTACCCCATCGAATAGAATGTGCTTTTTCTCTTTCTTAAATAATTTAAAAATTGAGAGACAATGGCATGACAAAATAAGTTATACTGCTTTTAAAAGCTTAGTAGCTAGTTTGAAAGAGCCAGTACTTATGATTTATTCTACTATTACTCTTTCCTCAAAGTACACATGTGAAGACAATGGTATTTGAGTCGAACTTCTTTGTGCCAGTTCAGCTTTACTTCTTAACTAGCCTGTGTGATTTAGTGCAAATTGCATAACAAACTTGCTACCTCAGAGTGGCTGGAAACAGTAGGTAGTCAATGTAACATTAGTACAAGACCTGACACATTTTAAATCCCCAAAAGTATATTCAGATATTGGTAGCAAGATGATTTTAAGTTATTTTAATTTTTTTATTTATTCAATTGTGCATGTGTGCATGTGTGTATGTATGTGTGTGGGTAGAACCACCATGGACCGCCTCTACCTCCTCCTTGTTTACTCTGCCCAGAAACACACAGACTGCCTGTGCTTCCGCCCAGCGTCTATACGTGGGGTCTAGGATCCGAACTCAGGACTTTCTGCCTGCAAGGCAGAGGCTTAACCCCTGAGCCATCTCTCCAGCCCCCAATTTTTTATACTAAACATTTTTTATTATTATTTCCGCTCATACAAATTTAGCAGGTACACCGGTTCCCTGCCTCCCTCTTCCCCCCTTCCCCTCACCACTCCCTCCCCATTCTCCAGTGCCTCCCCCCCCCAATCTCCGGAGAATCCTTTAATGTGCATGCCAGTCTCTCCCCTGGGCTCTCCTCTCCGATGACATATCCTTGCTCTTGCAATCTTACCGCCCCCTCTTCCTCGAATTTCCCTGAGCTTCAGGATGGGGAGAGATTAGGCTGGCCTAGTTCTAGGTGGTTGATATAGAGTCTCTGAAGTTCTGGATTATACTTTGTTGATTTTCTTTTGCGGTTTTGCTGCTCCTGCAATGCCCTTCACTGCGTCCTGATGGGTATTGTATGTTACCACCTGGCCAGAGACAAAAAGCTATTAAACTAGAGTCTTGTTATAAGAGCCCATTCCAAAGTAGATGTAATAAAAGTAGGAAACCACAGTGAGGGAGGGGTCAATCCCCCATTTCCAAATGGTTACTTTTTATCTGCCAGACTATATGCCCTCCCCTTCTGGTGAGATCATACCCTCTCAGTTGTAAAAGATCAGGAACGAAAGTCTGTGAACTTAACAAGACGTCTCATTACTTACTTGCAGTCCTTGATGGAGGCCTATTTTCTCTGCTGTAACATGGTCCCCTCTCTCCTTGTTTCTGGTGTGGCCCTCCTACTCCATCCCTCCTGTTCATAATCCTTGCAATTACTGTAGGTATTACAGAGATTTATCTTTGAGTGCTCTAGGTGGGCTGGGTGGGTTTGGTACTAGGAGCCTCCTATTAGGGAGTACATACACCGCTTAATTTTCTGGATCTGGGATACTTCACTTAATATAATTGTTTCTAATGACATCCATTTCCCGGCAAATTCCAGTAATTCATCATTTTTGATGGCTGAGTAGTACTCCACTGCATAGATGTACCACTGTTTCCTTATCCACTGGTCAATTGTTGGACATTTGGGTTGATTCCATGACTTTGCTATTGTAAACAGTGCTGCTATGAACATGGTCGTGCTTGTGCTATCGAGGTGATTTTTTGCTGTATGTGGGGTTATTCCCAGAAGTGGAATTGCAGGGTCATACGGCATTTCAATCTTTAATTTCTTTAAGAATCTCCAGATGGCTCACCAGAGTGGTTGTATGAGCCTGCATTCCCACCAGCAATGTAGCAGAGTTCCCCTCTCTCCACATCCTCTCCAGCATTTGTTGTTGTTTGTACTGTGGATTTTTGCCATCATGACTGGGGTGAGATGATATCTCAGGGAAGCTTTGATTTGCATTTCCCTGATGGCGAAGGAAATGGAGCATTTTTTAAGATATTTGTTAGACATTTTAATTTCACCCCTGGTAAAGTTTCTTTTAAGTTCCAGGGCCCATTTGCTAATTGGGCCATTAGTTTCCCTGGTGTTTAGTTTTCTACATTCTTTGTGCACTCTGGATAGTAGAGCTCTATCAGATATGTGGTTAGTGAAGATTTTCTCCCATTCTGTGGGTTGCCTTTGAGCTCTGTTACAATCTCTTTATCTGAACAGAGCTCCTTAATTTCACAAGATTCCAACAGTTGAGAGTTGGTAGCAGTGACTGTGCCATTGGATGTCTATTTAGGAACTGTTGGCCTAGCCCAATCAGCTCCAGGGAGTTCCCTGTCCTTTCAATTGTGGTTTTTATAGTCTCTGGCCTTATATCAAGGTCCTTGATACATTTGGAATTAAGTCTTGTACATGGTGACAAGTACAGGTCCAGTTTTAATCTTCTGATTGTGGAGATCCAGTTTTGCCAGCACCATTTGTTGAAGATACTGTTCTTTTTCCATTGGATTTTTTTGGCCCCTTTGTCAAAGACCAAACGGCTCTAATTTTGTAGGCTTATATCTGGGTCTTCAACCCTTATCCATTGATCTGTGTGTCTATTTTGGAGCCAGTACCAAGCTGTTTTTATAACTATGGATTTGTAGTATAGACTTAGGTCTGGTGTGGTTATACCTCCAGCAGTGTTTTTGTTACTCAAGATTGTCTTTGCTATCCTGGGTCTTTTGTGCTTCCATATGAATTTTGAGATTGTTTGGTCAACTTCTTTAAAGAATTGTTTTGGGATTTTAATTGGTATAACATTGAATTTGTATATTGCCTTTGGTAGGATGGTCATTTTTACGATGTTGATTCTGCCAATCCAGGAACATGGGAGGTCTTTCCACCTTCTGGTGTCTTCTGCAATTTCTTTCTTTAGGGTTTTAAAGTTTTCATTGTAAAGGTCTTTTACCTCCTTTGTTAGGTTTATACCGAGGTATTTCATTTTTTTAGGGGCTATAGTAAATGGATTGTTTCTTTCAAGGCTTTTTCACTTCTTTCATTCTGGGCATATAGGAAGGCCACTGATTTTTGTACATTTATGTTGTATCCTGCCACCCTGCTGAACTTATCAATTAGTTCCAGGAGCTTCCTGGTGGAGTTTTTGGGATCACTCAGGTATAGGATCATGTCATCTGCAAATAGAGAACTTGACTTCTTCCTTGCCGATTTGATATGCTGCTTTTATGTCCCTTTCTTGTCTTATGGCTTCAGCTAAGACTTCAAGTACAATATTGAATAGAAGTGGTGAGAGTGGACAGCCTTGTCTAGTTCCTGATCGAAGTGGGAATGCTTCCAATTGTTCCCCATTGAGCATAATCCTTGCTGTGGGCTTCTTGTATACAGCTTTTATTATATTGATAAAGGTTTCTTCCATTCCTACTGTCTCTAGCGTTTTGATCATAAAAGGCTGTTGGATCTTGTCAAAAGCTTTTTCTGCATCTATTGAGAGTATCATGTGGTCTTGGACTTTGGGCTGGTTTATATGATGAATTGCATTTATTGATTTGCGTATGTTGAACCAAACTTGTGTGCCGGGGATGAAGCCTACTTGGTCCCCGTGAATGATATTTTTGATATTTTTTAATCCGATTTGCTAGGACTTTGTTGAGAATCTTTGCGTCTGTGTTCATCAGAGAGATTGGCGTATAGTTTTCTTTTCTAAGTGAATCTTTATTAGGTTTTGGAATTAAAACGATATTAGCTTCATAGAAGAAATTTGATAGTGTTCCTTCCTTTGCTATTTGATGGAACAATTTAAGGAGTAGTGGTGTTATTAACCCTTAAATGTCTGGTAGAACTCTGTGCTGAATCCATCTGTTCCAGGACATTTTTTGGTTTGAAGATTCGAGATTACTTCTTCAATTTCATCATATGTTATAGGACTATTTAAGTAATTCACAATTTCCTGATTCAATTTAGATAAGTTGTGTTTACGTATCTCTTTTGTGTTGTCAAACTTCACAGAGTATAAGTTTTTGAAATATGATGTTATAATTCTCTGGATTTCTTGGGTATCAGTAGTGATAACTCCATTTTCATTTCTAATTTTGTTAATTTGGGTTTTTCTCTCTTGCTTTTGGTTAGTTTAGCTAGAAGTGTATCAATCTTATTGATTTTTTCAAAGAACCAGCTTTTTGACTGGTTGATTTTCTCTATCATTTTCCTAATGTCGATTTCAGATATTTCTCCCCTTATTTTGCTAATCTCCTCTCTTCTACTACTTTTGGCATCGGATTTTTCTAGTTTCTCTAAAGGTTTAAGCTGTATTGTTAAGTTATTTATTTCTGATGTTTCCATTTTTTTGATGTAGGCATTAAGAGCTATGAACTTACCTCTTAGAACAGCTTTCATTGTGTCCCAGAGATTTTGGCAGGTTGTATTTTCATTATCGTTCGCTTTCAGGAAATCTTGAATTTCTTTTTTAATTTCTTCCTGAATCTAGTTCTCATTCAGCATTATATTGTTAAGTTTCCAAGAGTTATTGTATTTTCTGTTGTTTGTTGTGTTGTGAATGTCCAGCTTTAGGCCATGGTGATCTGATAGAGCACAGGTTAGAATTTCAACTTTTTTGTATATGTGTAGATTCATTTTGTGGCCCAATATTTGATCTATTTTGGAGAATGTTCCATGTGCTGCTGAGAAAAATGTGTATTCTTTGGTGCGTGGATGAAAAGTTCAATAGAGATCGGTAAGGTCCATTTCTTTAAAGGTTTGATTAAGTTCCAAAATGTCTCTGTTAAGCTTTTGACCTGTTGAGAGGGCGGTGTTGAAATCCCCAAGAATTATCGTTTGGGGGTTGATTTCTAGCTTTAGATGCTGTAGGGTTTTCTTAATGAATGTGGAATGGCCCGTATTGGGTGCATATATGTTCAGTATTGTGAAGTCTTCCTGGTGAATTGTACCTGTGACTAAAATGTAGTATCCATTTGTGTCTTTTATGATTTTTTTTGGTTTGAGGTCCAGTTTGTCTGAAAGCTACCACTCCTGTTTCCTGGTTCCATTAGCTTGCAAGATTTTGGACCAGCCTTTCATTTTTAGGATGTGCCTATCTTTTGTGGTGAGATGAGTTTCCTGAAGGCAGCAGATTGTTGGATTGTGGTTTTTAATCCAAATTTGTAATCTCTGTCTCTTAATTGGTGAGTTAATACTATTGACATTTAATGTTATAATGGAGAAATTATTTTTAATTATGGACATTTTTTATGTTTAGTGGATTTTGTAAGTGTATTGTTTGATATTTATGTTTTGGTGGTATTATACTTTCCTTCTGTCCTCCTGGATATGCTTGTTCTTTTCTTCAAGCTTGAATATCATTTCTAGCATTTTTTGAAGGCCTGGTTTGGTAGACATGTTTCCCTTCAAGTTGTCTTTGTGCTGGAAAACTTTTCTTTTTCTCTCAATCATGACAGATAGTTTTGCTGGGTATATCAGTCTGGGTTGGCATTTTTGCTCATTTAATACATGAAGTATGTCTTTCCAAGCTCTTCTTGCTTTTACTGTTTCCATTGAATAGTCATTTGTTATTCTAACAGGTTTACCTTTAAAAGTGACTTGCTTTTTTTTTCTCTTGAAGCTCTCAGCACCTTTTCTTTGTCTTGAATGTGGAGTGTTTTGACTATTATTTGCCGTGTCCAGCCCCCAATGTTAAGTTATTTTTAAAGGAACAAAAAGATTTAAAGGCTATGTTAATATTTCTTTTAAGGGACACACCAATTTCATAAAATTTGGCTTATAAAACTTTGCTCAGAAGATATAGCAGTGATGGGACCCTTTTTTAATATCTGTCCTTTAAGAGAGTTGGTTGCATCCCTGTATTTCTTTGCAGAAAGCATGTGGAATATTGCTGCTACTCTTTCTATTGTACCAAAGGGAGCATATTGTGCCTCAAACCATGTTCACAAGGAAAACAAACGTTCCATTGGATTCATCAAAGCCAGAAATGGTTTTGCAGTCTTCTTTCTTCTTTGACCTCAGTCTTGTGATTCTTTTAAGCCTGAATATATATAGGGTTTTCTCTCTTTTCCTTAAAAACCAGGTTTCTCAGTTGATGAATGGATAATGAAAATGTGGTACATTTATACGATTGGAATACTATCCAGCCATCAAAGAAGATGAATTAATGAGATTTTCTAGGAAATGGATGAAATTAGGAGAAATTATATTGAGTGAAGTATCCCAGACACAGAAAGTTATATGCTGTATGTCCTCCTAACAAGTAAATCCTAGTTACAAATCTACTTAATGACATACTCAAACGTAAATCCTGTAATACCCACTATAATCACAAAGGATTAAAAATGGGAGAGAAGGGGGGGAAAGACCTCAAAAGAAAGGAGACAAAAAACACACTTTAATAGAGAAATTAGGCCACCATCATGTACTGCAAGTAGCCAGACATCTGATGTAGCTCACTCTCACTTCCCTTCCTGTTCACTTGGGACTGAACAGGTTTGATCTCCCCAGTCAGGGAGGGTATAGTGACTCACAGTTAGATGGTAACCAACTGGCAAATAGGAGACTGACCCCTCTCATTGCTGTGTCTTACTCTTATTCTTCCATCTCCCTTTGTGTTTCTTCTTATATTAAGATCTTCATTTAAACAGTCTTTTATCTTTGGTTAGGAGGTGACCTTCCATACCAACCAGGATGCAGCCAAGGGCAGCTCAGGAATAGCAAAACTGAAAACAACAACAAACCATAATTCAGAATACTAATGACCCTACAATATTCACCTGGAACCAGACTAGCCAAAGCTCTCCCTATCCTAAAGTTCAGGGAACCTTTCAGAAGAGAGGGGTGGCAAGATTATTAGAGCCTAAAGATGGGGAGGACCAACAATATGCAAGATACTCTGCACAAGTCCAGACTTCAGCAGCCAGGATATAGCCACGATGTGACTGGACCTTGTCTGACCTGCACAACGGCTGACAAGTCAGCAACTCCCCAAAGTGTAGTTGGGATCACAGGGGAGAAGGCCTCAGGCAGTAGTACCTTTAGAGGCAAGAGGTTAAATGATCATAATAGAGTTCCCATTTTAGCAGGCAGCCCAAGAAGGTACCTCAAGCTATGCCACTGAATCCTGAACCCTCACTAGTGTAGACGACTCAGAGGGAATTCAGCGCCCACATAAACAGAGCCTCTGGAGGATGGGAGGAAGAAAGCAGGAAGCACCAGGAGAGGAGAAGGGAAGGAAAAGGGGTGGGGGTTGGGAAGGGGGAGAGAATGCAATGAAGGATAATGGGGGAAGGGCAGGAGCAGGGAGAAGAAGGGGATACTTATTGAGTGTGTATGATTAGGCAAAAAAAAAAAAAAAGAAGTAACAAAAATAGAACCAGGTTTCTCTTCTAAAGGTATTTAATTGGTATGTCTTATCCTAAGCATGAAATTATAAATGAAATTATCTTAATATTTAAAATAGTTTTAAAGGTACTCATGAGTATTTTTGCATTGGTGATATACACTTCACAGCAAGTGGAGTAGCAGAGCAATGTATCACGAACTGGATTTTAATCTTGGTTCCGGAACTCAGAGCTGTAGTGTTTTCTAAACTCAGGGGATACCATATACACATAGACTTCAATATGGGTGGTGAGGACCAAAAGGAAATGTTTTCTGACAAGTGAGTCTATTGTGATCCTTATGTTTTATTGTGGAAACACATCACTGTTTTAGAGGTTTATAAGATTAAGCTAGGTGTGTGAGGATAGAGCGGTGACTGGCTGAGTGAGAGGGTTTGCAAGAAGGAGGATCTGAGATCAAAGCGTCAGCACTCATGTGAAAAGGCAGATATGACTTCTGTCTGTATCACAGACTTCTACATTCTATTACACAGGCTTTTGTACATCTTTCACATATATATTTGTTGAAGCTCTTTTCACAACAGCAAGGAAATGGAATAGGCCTAGATGTTCAACAATAGATGAATGGATAATGAAAGTGTGGTATATATACACAAGGGACTACAATTCAACAGTTAAGAAAAATGAATTAATAAACTTCCTGATATATGGATGAAATTAGAAGAAATTATAATGAGCAAAGTATCCTAGATGTAGAAAGATAAATGCCACATCTTTTCACTTATAAGTGGGTCCTAACATGGAACCTTCAGAATGTTATACTCAAATGAAAACTTTTATAGTCCATAAACTACAAAAGAACATAAGTCAGTGGGGGGAGAAAGTCCCAAAAGAGTGGAGGCAAAAGAAAACAAACAAGCAAATGAATAAGGCAATTATGTGACAAGAGTTTTAAAAGGGAGGGACTAAGGAGATAGGATATATTAAGGAATGGGGAGCCAGTGTCTCAGGAAAAAAAGCGATCAAAGGTCTCATCCAGCTATGACTGCTTCAAGCTACATCTCTGGCAAGAAGAATCTGATGGAACAATGGTTGTATGTAATGTGCCTGAATGGTTTTGAAGCCACCTTTGGTACCTAGTTCAAATTACAGTGGAAGGGAAGAGCACAAGATGGGAAAAGGTGTCTTAATATTAACCATAAATCTTGTTAGTAAGCTATCACTCAAAACCAAGATGTGTCCTGTCGCTATGGAAGATTTGTGATGCAGAGGACTGCAGCTGACCATAGTGCAGTATATAGGAGACCCTGGAATACTCATCACTCGCCAGACCATCAAAATCTCTCTCCATCCCAAGGCTCAGATAATCCATCGGAAGAGGAAGCATTAAGATTGTCAAAGTCTAAAGATGGGGAGGAAAGGACATTCTAGTCATGACAGGCCTGCTGTATCTAGGAGCTCATTCAATAAGATCTACTTCCACTGGCTGACATATCAACATTCCCCCATAGGTGAGAAACAACTGCACTCAGAAAGAATCATTGGGACAGTCTACAAGCAGAGAATGGGAAGTTCTCTACCTATCAACTTGCCTATTGGGGTGGGGGATGGGGTGGTATTTATATTACTTCAGATGCCCAGATCTTTACTAGCATAAGCACATGCAGAGGGTAACATGATAGACGGATGTGACTGGACTGGTGAATGGAAGGGAGGGTGAGAGAAGTGTTGAGAGGAAAAGGAATGGGTGAGGATCAAGGACACAAACTCCTTTTGTTTGTATATGAAAACTTCAAAGAAATAAAGAAAAAAGGAACAAAAATTGAAAATTAAAAAAAATGAGCAGCAAATATATGAAATAATATATGACATGCTTAATCATCAGGGGAATACAAATGAAAACTACAGTGAGATTCTGTCTTACCTCACTTAGTAGGTCTATCACAAATAAAATATAAACACAACAAATGGTAGAGAAAATAGAATCCTACAACAAAATAGGCTCCTTACAAAAGTGAAAGAGAATAGTCTCATGATTCCACAATATAGGTTCTGGATATGTACCCTAAAGGATTAAAATCAACTTACTTATGCTGTATGTCATCTTTCACATTCTTACATTCTTATGGTAATCATAATACAATATCTATATTGTATATCCAAAGAGTATAGTTTGGCAGTATTAATACTTTCTTAACTTTGCAATGAAATAAATTCAAGTCTTTATTATGACAGTGTAAATAAGTGAGATTTTGTTCTTCTAGCAGATTTTACCTACCAACTTGCTCCAGTCCAACTTTTAAAGGTAGGCAGCTTAGGACAAATTGAGTCACTCATTTTTTCTATTCATTTCCACATATTTATAGATTATACTGTATACAGTATAATCTATACTAAACTTTAATCAACTGAGTATTATCTATTAAAAAACAATTACATTTCTGTCTAGAATTGTATGAAATAAATTTTGATCATTATTTCATAATATCTCTTAAAACCATTCAGTTTCTTCTTGTTCTTTCATTCAATATTAGTTGAAGTTATTTTTCTTGATACATACACATCTCTGAGAATTCATATTGACTGACCAACTAGTATAGTCTTCCTCCATGTTCTTCTTTGGTCAATGTACCTGGCACAGTGTAGGGGAAGGAGAGACAAAGACATCCCAGTATCCTCAATCGCTGGTCCCTCAGCTTCTTATCTGATTAATTCCTTCCTTTAGTTCTGTAAATTCTCCTGAAAAGGAGCGAACAGGACAGGAGGAACCCCAATCTAAATGTTCCCCAAGAAAGACAAATAACGTGCCTCTCCCCAACATGAAGGTAAAGATGCATAAACCTGAATAAGCATCAAAAATTCACTTTTTAAATTAGTTTTATCTTTGACTATTATTTTTTTCTTTGCCTATTGTATTCCAAGCCTTCTGAAGTGTGTTGCTTTAATTTCCAAAGGTCATTCTATCTACTTAAAATAAAAATTCCTTTTCAATTTATAAATCACCTTTCATGTTAGCCTGAATTCTTTGCTACATTTATTCAGCAAAAATGACCTCTGTTAAAACAGAATATCAAGAATTAAGAGCCGTTTTTTTCTTCTCTTCTTACTCTTTTATTTCTGTCTTCTGTTGTTTTTCATCGCCCTCTCACACTCTTGCTCTCTAGTTAGAACTGAGACTATAAAATTCATTGTACTATTCATAATTTACCTTCTAAAATTTTGTGTGTTTCTTTGATATTTCTATATTTATTTGTGCTTATTTTTTGTTTACAGACTATGCTATTTTTGTCTTCTATTAATATTATTTTTATGTTTATTTTTGCTGTCCTATTATTTCCCATATACCTCATTGTGATTTTAAAGATCTATATAAATTGCCTAAGATATATTTGTATACATGTATTAAAAAAGTCTCTTACTGGTAATTTTTTATTTTTGATATTTTTGTCTTGATATCTGAAGAATACAATTCTTTAATTTGTAGGGAATAGTGATTAACTTCTTCAAGACATTGCATTATTTGGTGTATTTATTAGATAAAATTCTTCATGTTTCTTGTTTTATCTTGTTCATCTTTCTAATGTTGCATTTTTTCTTTAATTTTTTGGGTTTAAAATCTCTCTCACTGCAAAAGAAGTTGCCAATAATTCTCAGTGATTTTACTTAAATTTGTTTAATAGTCATCTTGACAAACAAATATATAAGATAGTGCTGTTTTCAAAATAGGGTAGCATATCTCTCTATCTTTTGTAAAATCCTGTGTTAATTTCCAAGCTATCTTTTTTATTCTTTGAAGAAAGAGCAGGCACACATGTATCATGATGCTCATATGGAGAGCAAATGACAACTTTTAGAGATCACTTCTGTCTTTGGACTATGTGAGCTTAGGAATTGAACTCAGGTTGTTAGATTTACATGCAAATATTTCCACTGATCCATCTCACAATTCTTAATGGTATAAAAACATTCCTGTAAAAAGGTTCATTTTATTTTTTTGTTATTGTCAATTTTATAGTTTTATTGTCACAAACATCTACGTGAGACCCAATGTGAAAGTCTGATTCACTTTGGATAATGAAAAAAATCAGGATAATTAGCTTATCAATGACCTTGAAATTTTTCACCTTCTTGTGACAAGTACATCAAAAAGTCCTTTCTTCCACCTTGAGATATACAACACATTGCTGTGAAGGGCTTTCACCCACCTGTGCCACAGGGCACCAGAACTTGTTCCTGACAGTTACCTGTAGCATTGTACCAGTTGGCCGAACTCCTAACTTCTGTCAACTGGCCCTTCAGTCACTGTCAGTAAATGAAACAGGACAAAAAATTATGTGGACACTGGAATTATAAGGACTAAAATAATTATGGAGAAATAGAAACAATTGCTATAACAGGTGACATAGCATGTGCAAAATGTGTCTACCCTACTGTTCATAAAATATAAATGCATCGTTAGAATCCCAAGTGTCTGGAAAGGTAAATGTAGACCTCCTAGACTTCTGGTTCTCTTCATCTGAAATCTGCTGAGCATTTACTAAGTGAAGGGTGAAATCTTTTGCCACTGATGAGAGCTAAGTGAATTATATTGGGAGTAGACTGACCCAGCCCTTCCCTCCAGAGGATGACTAACTGGGAAAACTTCCTGACTGGGTGCGACCAAGGGCTGACCCTTGGTTACTAATGATGGATAAAATAGAGAATGTTCACACGTTTTTCCCTTTCTATGAGGTTTCAAGTAGAGCTATATACTTTGAATGAGAAGTATTTACCAGAGTTTTGTTACAGATTAAATTTAATTTTAGCATATGTATAGTATGCTTATTAAAAGAACGATTTTTTTGAGTAAAAGCATCAGAAAAGATCAGATGTACATCAGATGGCATGGGAATAGACCAAATAGACCAAATAGAAACATCAGAACTGAAGGATCACAGTATAGTTCGTTCATCCAACATGAAGATTCTTTTGATGTTTTTATGAGCATCATCTACTTGTCTTTGCCTGTACAGAGAGTACTTGTTACCAGTGAACACTGCTGTTTTTTGACAAGTAGCACTCTTACTTAACAACAGATCATCCTTTCTATGCAAGACATCATATCACAAGAACATTGTCCTCTGGAACATAATTTGGAAATAACCAATAATTCCTTCATATTCACACATACAAAGAACTAGAAAAATGAAAAAACTTGGGATGTGAAAAAGGGCTTGTATCTATTTTTCAAGAGAACAAGGGGTTAGAACTATAATCAAAGATTAAAGTAAATTAGATAATTAATTCAACATATAATTTTTGACTAAATGGAAGTTTCCTATTACAAATAATTCTTAAATAAAGATCTGCTGATCCTTTCTTGTAAATAATATTGCGATCTTTCAAGTTCTAAACTAGAGTTTAGTAGAATTTTGAGAATTTGTGGCTATTAAGAGAAAATAGATGAAGGAAGAGAGAGAGAAAGGGAAAGAACAATAGAAGGGAGGAGGAAAGGATAAAAGAGAGAGAAAGGAGAGATAAGGAACCAACAGTATTTACATAATACTATTGAATAGGAATATCTGGGTTTGGAGCTTGGGATTTGAATGATTAATAAGCTGTCTTGATGATTCTTTTGCATATAATTTAGGATACTAGGAATGAAATCAATGAGTCAAATTGCTTCTTAGAGATAATCACAGTCATAAAGGTAAGTTTCCATAGTATAAGCAATATAGTAGATTAGGCAAGAACAGATGGTAAAGAAGTGGTATTGTTTATCTTCTGGAATGAAAGAGCAGGAACCTAATATCTGTCTAGGAACAATTGGATTAGCCTATGTTGAATTTCTCACTTTGTTCTAACAGGTAGATGGAAAGAGGCTAGAATTAGGAAAAAAGGAGGTGAACAGGGATGGCATTCTGAAAACAGTTTCCTCCATCCATACCCAATCCCTTCCTTGCCCATTGCAGTGCAAATCTAAGTTGTGTTTGCTTGAATCAGGAGCTATTGCATCATGGTGTTTAATGAGGCTTATCCCATACAGAGAACCTGAAGGACTTCTCGGTGCATTGTTTCAAGGAGTGGCTTCTTAGATCACAGAAATTTATTTAATCCCTCCTTCACCAACAGGGTAGCCACTTGCTGAAGAGTGCAGCTAGCTAGTGTTTCAGGAGGTGGTTTGGAAACCTGGACATACCTCCCAAAAACTGAATGTATATGAAGAATTACTGGGCCCATTCTTGACATCTGGAAGGAAATGTGAAGACCCATTTATCCACATATTTGTCCACTGTCAACAATACGTTGCTCAGTGTTCTAGACACTGAAGAGTAAACTTATATAACTCGTGAAAACAAAAGGCTACAATTTTAAGTCTTTGAATTTCTATACTTGCTTCCTTAACTAGCACCTGGTGGGTATCTCTTGGCATTTATCACCATCATCATCATGTAACAAATACAGTGACTGATATATATGGACTTGGTATCTACTTATTGAAAATGTATTAATGGATCATTCCTAACAAGGTAAGTATTACTGTCATTCTTGGTTTCCAGATGAGAAAATATACACAGACATATAAAGTAATTGAGGCAAGATAGGTAATTTCCATTCCTTATAAGACAGGCATAGTAATGTAGGATTTAGTGTGGAGTTCTCAGTTTCAATGACTTCAAGCCTTTTTTGCTTTTGATTTCAGGGTCTGATTAAGTTGTTGTCTACCTTTATTTCTATTTACTTCAGTTGCAAAAGTAATAGTTATTATGTTATTACAGATGTTTAGATTTGTCATGGCTTTGCCTTATATTGATTTTATTCTGCCCTCCTTTATTTCTATTCTTAATAATTATCTTAATTAGTAAATATTTTAAAATATTTAGTAAAATAATTTAACATTTTGAACTTAGTTATGAGTCTACCTCAGAAATCTCTTACCAAACCAAAATTAGATAAAGACTTTGTCGCTAACATATCTCCTATTCTTTAAACTCTTGGGACATTAATGACCTTTTTATGTACTCATTCCCAAATGGTCCAACTCTCTAGGTATTAATCTGCTCTACCTTTCATCATCAATTTTCTGCTGCCAAATCATCACTAGATCCTATAAATTTACATTCTCATTAACAATTTCTTCTATTCTCTCCATTTCCAAAGGTAAGTGACTTAACTGTCTGGTCTTACTGCTTTGCAAACTAGGCTTACATCTTCACTCTTCCTCTGTGGTCCATATTTGATGAAGTCTTCAAAGTGATATTCATCTTAATTTATTTGCACTGCTATAGCATAATATCACAGACCAGGTAATGATGAGAGAAAGATCTCTTCTTCAAAAAGTCAGAGGAGACATCAGAGGATAGAAAACTTTGAGAATTAACCATGGACAAAGATAAAGAGGATTCCAAGATCTTAGTTGTTATCTTTACAAAAATGAATAATTCTCGTGAACAGGAGTATTTGATTTTACAGCGAGTAGTAGTTCTCATACAGGAGACTGATAAAGTATACTGCATTTTTCTTATTCTCAATAATTATTTTAATTACTAAATATTTTAATATATTTGGCAAAATAATTTACTATTTTGAACTTAGGTATGAGATCTACCTTAGAAATCTCTTACTCACCAAACCAAAATTATAAAGTATACTGGGCCAGGTTTGAGTGAACATGCAAGCAATACTAATAGTCATAAACTTTCCGCTACTTGTACACTTCAATGGTGACCTGTTACTCAGAGGCTAGTGAAATGAAATGGCATGTGATAACCAAATGATCCTGTGTGGTGTTAAAAAAAAAAAGAAAGACCAGAATACCTGAAATCACTATGAAGGCATCTAAGGTTTGGCGTTAGAGGAATACAATTTGGAATTAAGGTGTTATGATGGCAATAAATAGCAGAAGATGTATTCCAAGGAGATACTAATAATTGATTTAAGGAACACTTGATTAATTTAAATAAATTTGTAGAAGACAGTATGACAAGAAAATTGTTGAGAAACTGGAAGAATGGACACTTTTCACCAATGCTAGAAAACCCCTAAGACACTCAAGATGATAAATTAAGTTTTCCACAAAATAAAACCAAACATAATCACCTAAGCAAATAACAAACAAAAGAAAGACATTCTATAGTTTTGGTGTTTACATACAATAATAACTACATGAAGATACTATTTCCCTGTCTCTAAACCCTTATAATGATGGTGAAACTTCCATGATCAAGAATATAAAACAAAATAAAGTAGAAAACTCATGTATCAGTTGAGTATGAATATAGCTTAGTGCTTGAATTCAGATTTCACAGTACTTTACTCAATTGCACATAGTTTCATCTTATTATCTTTTATAACACTTACCTTCAATTTCTACACTCAGAGTAGGTATTTCATTTTCTGTGATTATTACATGCAAATTGGTCTCCTCTTCCTCTAGCAGTATTATTTTTCAATATCAGCTCCTCTGTTACACCTAAAAATAGCATGAGAAATTAGATAGTTTCCTCCCTCAAAGAATAAAGCAAAAAGAATAAGGACATAATTAGGACTTGCTTTGAAATGCTTTAATTAAAATTAGGGAATCATTATAATCTATAATAAATATGTGATGGTTTCCAGGTACACAATTATTTCCTTGGATATTTTTAGAAAAGCAAACATTTCCTTCAGGAAGAGGCAAATGCCTTGGTACTCTTACCAATTCTAAGACAATACATGTTACATAATTTAAAAATGACAGGAAGGCCTTATGTTATTGCTGCTGCTATTATTAGTAGTATTACTACAAAATTTTATTTTTCCATCATGAAGTTTAAGAAAGCAAAGAAGAAAAAGATGAAGTCGCATTAGTTCACAGAAGAGTTTGGTAGTGATGTTGGTAGTTGTGGTGTCTTTGGAGTCTAGTCTACCTGTTTTCTTGTGCAATACTTTCTTTTCCAGAGTGCTGGAGTATGATAAATTTGAGGTTCTACAAACAAGAAAATAATGCATGCCAATAGTTATAAATCTAATTTATTAAATAATAGATGAATTTTTAGAAAATCAATTCATATGGATAGATACTATGATCTCTTAATATTCCTTATATGTGTAGTTATTTGACTGTATTCAATAGCCCCAGTGAAATCTATTCAGTTATGAAAGTGACATGTAATATTTCTTCTGCTGAGCACATGGAAATTTTTGAGAGAAGAGGTCTTCTTCAAATGTCTGCTTTTTTCTCTATTTGTCTATTTATAATCTGTCCCTATCTATCTGTCTATATCTATCTATCTATCTATCTATCTATCTATCTATCTATCTATCTATCTATCATCTATCAGTGTTTTAGGTATCTATTTATCATCAATCTATCATCCATCATCTACCTATTTATATTTATATATAAAATATATTTCTATCAACTTACATACATATGACTCTGTCTATCGTGCCTATTGTAATATACCTATCATTTAATAATCTATCATGTATCAATTAATCTACATATATAATCTTCAATAAAACATTGTATTTTAATGAATTAAGGTTAAGGATATTAGTGAAAATTAGACAGTTTTGTCTCCTTGAGGTTTCTTCATGTCCGTTTTCAATTTTAGTTAATTTAGACAACACTTACATATACAGAACTATGTAATATGTTATCATTTTTCTAATTGCTTACAGCCCAGAGATTAACTGGAGTTCTTTACCAACAGGCACAAGAACACCTCTCAAGAATATGTTTATTGACTTGATTGTGGTAATAGTTTCACATATGTGATGTTCAAAAATATGGAATTGTACATTTCAAATGTATATAGTTTATAATATATCGATTATATCTCAATAAGAAAGAAGACCCTTATTAATTTTTTGTGGCTCTACATATTTGTAACAAGCTCTGTAAATAGCTGCTATTATACCCATAGATTTGAAGAACACTTAATACTCAGCCTAGAAATCTTCTTCTACAATAGAGGTACAGGATCTCAACCTTGTCAAATGCAGTCTAGGGCAGTAGAAGTGGACAATAACAGCCAGCCAAAATGTAGAGTGCCAATGACTAATCACCCAGAATCAGGTCAACCTAATCTCTCCCCATCCTAAGGCTTAAATAACATTGCAGAACAGGGGGAAATAAGATTGTAAGAATGTAAAGATGGGAATGTTCACCATTGGGAAAGACATTCCATTGAAAGGAAGACAGATGCATACAGAAATTCAATGAGGTGAAACTTGTCCTTCCCAGACTTGCATAATTACTGACATACAAACATGCCCCCATAGACTATCAAGAAACTCAAGAGAGATAAGAACATACAGTAGAAACCTTGGGGACTAAAGATGAATGAGTGAAAGGAAATGCCCCTATCAGTGGGGTAGCCTGAAGAGAGGGAACTTGGCATGTCACAAGAGGCCTGAACAACCATAAGAGTAAACAAGCTAGAGTGAACCCTAGGGTCCCTAGAAGCAGACAGGAAGGCAGAAGGGAATGGAATAGAGTGAAGATGGGAAGGGAGGAAAATGGGAGGGAGAGGGGATAGAGAGAAGAAAAACAGAAAAAAGAGTAACAATGTACAAATAAAATTAAAATTATTAACTTACTATGTTGACATAGAAGTTGCTGTGTCATGTTCAATATTACAATACTTGGAAGTCTACATTTGTATTTTCTTCCCTGGACTGGACCCTGGCAGCCTCCATGCTTCTCAAATGAGGTCCCTAGACCACACTCCAGGCCCCAGGCCATCTGTGCTCCTCGCTAGCCAGCCTGCCTTTCTGCCCAGGACCCAAACCTACGCTGACACCCTGCTTCTCAGGTAAGAGTCCTAGACCACGCCCCAGGCCCCAGGTCATCTACATGCTCCATTAGCCACTCTGCATTTCCTTTATTTTTTTTTTTGTTCATTTTTTAAAAACTTTTTTTTAAACTTTTTTTTCCCACTCATACAAACTTTCCCCTCTTCCCTTTCCTTTCATCCCTCCCTCCCTTTCTCCCAGTAGCCCCCCCATTCCTGGAGCATCCTTTAGTGTGCATGTCAAACTTCCCTCTGGGGAAGGTGTAAGGACTCAGTACCATTGCCTAGAGCTCTTTCTTGTGTTCCCCTTTAGTATTGGAACACTATTATGGCTATTAATCCCTTGTCTCTAAGGATCCTAGTGTCTGTGATCCATGCTAGACTTTGGGGGATCATTGATATGTCAGTCATTGCACAGGTCATGCAAAGTCCTATTATGATTACTTTGGCCCTAACTTGTATGGAATATCTTGCATATCATTGCTTCTCCCCATCTTTAGGCTCTTATAATCTTACAGCCCTCTCTTATGCAAATTTCCCTGAGCTTTGGGATGGGAGAGATTAGGTTGGCCTGGTTCCAGGTGGTTGATATAGAGTCTCTGATGTTTTGAATTATGGTTTGTTGATTTTTTTTTTCTCTTCCAGTTTTGCTCTTCCTGCATCACCCTTGGCTCCATCCTGATGGGTATTGGCTGTTACCCCCTAACCAGAGATAAAAGGCTGATAAAATAGTCTTATTATAAGAGTAGATTAGAAGGTAGATGGAATAAGAGTAGGAGACCATGGTGAGGGGGGGTCGGTCTCTCATTTGCAGGATGGTTACCTTTTATGTGCCAGACTCTATGCCCTCCCTTTCTGATCCACATCAGATGCAAGTGACCAGGAAGGAAACTCTATGTGCTTAACCAGATGTCTCATTACTTACTTGCAGCTCCTGATGGTGGCCTATTTTCTCTGCTGTAGCATGATCCCCTCTCTCCTTGTTTTTGGTGAGGCCTTCCTTCCCCTTCCCTTCTGCTGATAATCTTTGCAATTTACTGTAGGTATTACAGAGATTTATCTTTGAGTGTATCACTAAGTGGGTTTACATATGGCACTTAATTTTCTGTGTCTGGGATACTTCACTCAATATATTTTTTTCTAATTCCATCCATTTCCAGGCAAATTATATTAATTCATCATTTTTGATGGCTGGCCACTCTGCCTTTCTGTCCCACACCTAGGGGATTCCCTCCTCCTCAGAATTCAACAGAGTCCAGAGAAAACCCAAGTAATGGATAGGGGACCAACATCATTCATCTGAGTACTTCTAAAATCATCCCATCATTGGGGAGAGAATCTTCACATCCACCTCTAAGATAAATAACCCCTTTTTAACATCCTATTCCTCTCAGTTATTAGTCACCATAGTTTAACATTTCCATATAGCACCCCAAATCCCATACAACTTCGGAGACTATATCATTCACCCTCACATATTGCAAAGAAAGTAACTAAAAAGTGCACTACCATACTGATTTTCAATCCTTGTCTACTAAATCTGACTTAATTGATGTACTAACAGTCCAATAGCCTCATCTAGGAAATAACACCAACACTAGACAGGTGCATCCAACTCCAAGGCTAACACTAGCAATAACTTCTCAAGTGTAGTCATATTGTCTAATTCAGTTCAGCCAATCACACAAAAACAAAAAGAAGGACATGAGAGATAAAATGAAGTGCCCAGGTAATAGAGAAAATCCTTGAGAAATAAAATTTACAGCAACAAATCTTCTACCAAAAAAATCAACCCCATAATGATGGAATCCAACCAGAACAAACTCACAGAAAATAGCCAAGAAAGCCATACCCAAGATAATGATTCTAAAAGCCTGATCTTTATTATGATCAAAACAATGAAAGAAGAAATACAGGAGGAGTTAAATAACCACATCAATCAATTTGAACAGGATCAAAACAGGCATTTGGTGATGAGAAAAGCAGTTGAAGAAACAAAAATAGGCATAGAGAAGTTAAAACAATCTCAAGTTGAGTTTAAACTTGAACTTAAAATAAAACATGCTATCTTCAAACCAGAACTCAACAGAGAGTCTTAGCAGCAGAATTAATGAAGCAAAGTAGAATATCAGATCTTGAAGACAAAGTGGAACAACAAACCATTTCAGTCAAAAAGGTTGTTATAGCCACAAAGATACTTGAGAGGAATATTCAACAGTTATGGGGTACCTTGAAAAAGCTCAACATGTGCATAGAATACCAGAACAAGAACCCCAAAATAACACACTTGAGGAAATTTCCCAAATTTTCATAAAGGAAAACTTTTCACATCTAAAGAAGGAGAGGCCCATCCAAATGTAAGAGGCATTCTGCACCCCAAAGAGATATAAATAAAATAGAAACTCACCATGGAAAATAATAGTCAAAATACTACACGTACAAGACAGAGAATGTGCTGAAAGCTTCAAGAGAAAAAATAACTCACTTTGAAAGCTAAACCTATTAGAATAACAAATGACTTTTCAGTGGAAACAGTAAAAGCCAAAAGAGGTTATAGAGACTACTGAATGAGCACAAATTTCAACCCAGGGTGATATACCTAGCAAAACTATTAGTCAAGATTGAGGGTAAAAGAAAAAGTTTGCACCATAAAGAGAATTAGAAGGCTTAAATGACCACTAAACCAGGCCTTCAAAAAATGCTAGAAAAGATACTCAAGATTGAAGAAAAAAACAAGCATATCCAGGAGGACAGAATGGAAGTTTAATACTACAACCTACAAGCTAAATAATACACATATTAAAGCCACTGAACACAAAAAGTGTTTGGAATCAAAAGAAACTTCTCCATTATAACCCTAAATATCAATGGAATTAACTCACCAATTAAAAGACACAGGTTACAAACATGGATTAGAATTCAAAACCCATGTATCTGCTGCTTTCAGAAAACACATCTCAACACAAAAGATAGGCACATTCTAACTATAAAAGGCTGCAAGCTAATGAAGCCAAGAAACAAGCAGGGGTAGCAATTATGCTATCTGACAAAGCGGACTTCAAACCAAAGAAAATCATAAGAGATACAGAAGGATATTACACTTTAGTCAGAGGAACAATTCGCCGGGAGGACTTCACAATACTGAACACATATGCACCTAATAGGGGCTCCTCCACATTCATTAAGCAAATGCTACAACGTCTAAAACAAGAAATCAATCCCAAAACGATAATACTTTGGGTTCAATACCCGCTTTCAACATGGAATAGATCAACAGGCCAAAAACTCAATAGGGACACATTGGAACTAAATCAAACACTTACTGAAATGGACCTAATGGTTCTCTATCTAACCTTCCATGCAATCACTAAGGAATACACATCTGTCTCAGCAGCACATGGAACATTCTGCAAAATAAACCATATATTGGGCCATAAAATAAATCTCCACATATGCAGGAAAAATGAAATTCTAGCTTGTACCCTATCAGACCACCATGGTCTAAAGCTTGACATCTGCAACACAACAAACAGCAGAAAATACACTAACTCCTGGAAACTAAACACTATGATGCTGAATGAGAATTGGGTTCAGAAAGATCTTCATTTAAACAGTCTTTTGACCTTCCATACCAATGGGAATGCAGCCAATGGCAGTGTAGGAAAAGCAAAACTGAAAACAAGAAACTATAATTTAGAACACCAAAGACCCTATGTTATTCACTTGGAACCAGACCAGCCAAATATCTCTTCATCTTAAAGCTCAGGGAACCTTGTGGAAAAGTGGGCAGCAAGATTGTAAGAGCCTAGAGATGGGGAGGACCAATGATATGCAAGATACTTCACAGAAGTCAGGGCTGAGTAACCAGGAGTGGACTTTGCCTGACCTGCACAATGGTTGTCATGTCAACGACCCCCCAAAATCTAGCATGAATCACAGGGGAGAAGTCTTCAGGCAGTAAGATCCTTAAAGGCAAGGGATTAAACAGTCATAATAGAGTTCCCATATAACAGGGAACCTAAGAAGGGCCTTAGGGCTAACCCACTGAGTCCTGAACCCTCATCAAGGTGGAGTTCTCAAAGGGAGGTTTGGAATTCACACGAAAGTATGCTCTTGTGGATGGGAAGGAGCAAGGGGAGGCACTGGGAGAAGAGGAGGAAGGAATGGAGTGAAAGGAAGGTGGGAAGGAGGGAGTGTGCAATGGGGGATGACTGGAGAGGGGAGGGGAGGAAGGAGAGGATGGGGTACCTATTGAGCTTATATGATTAGGCAAAAATAAAATGTGGGAGAAAAAAAGAAGTCTACATTTGTCACACATGTTAAATTTAACTTTGTTGGTTCTTGAAAAGTGGTTATTTATTAAAACATACAATTGAAATATTTGAAGAAAAAGTAATTTTATGTGTACAGTATAAAAAGTTAGTATGCTTAATTAGCTAAGTTTCAAAATAATCAAATATTTCTCAGAGGCCATTTAAGAGTGTATTTAAAAACTTTGATACTTAAAATGATTTTTTATTTATAAGTCAAATATTCAGTTTATTGGATTGAAAGTGAACTTCTAAATTTCAGCTACCAGAAGCAATTTGTCCTAGAAAGAAAAGATACTAATCTATAACATTTACAACTAATCCCAAGGTAGCGACAAATAATGATTCAGTGAAAAAATAAATAACTCGAGATACTGGCCAGGAAAACCACAGCACTAACTAAACCCAAGGAAACATTTCTTTCCTTTTACTCATCATGTCCATATCACCCAAATGTCTCATATGGAGACATGAGCATAAAATCACAGAAGACACATGCACATAGAATGTAGCTAAGTGGGCACGTAGACTCACATGTGGTAATTTGTCTCTGCTGAGGCTTAAGGAAGAGGAGTCACTTTGTCAGCCCATGAAGAATATGTCAGTGCTTTATCTCATGATAGGGGAGCTAAGACATTTTTTTCAAGCCATGTGACCTACATAAATCACAATATTTATCACACAAAGTCACCCTCATATACATTACTGGACTCCTTCCAAAGATAGTTTTTGGAGCTTGCTACTCTTAGTATATGGTTTTGCCTTCTTTGTTTTATTCGAATGCCATGAATAATTCTTTTTCTTTGTAGCCTCAAGATTTCTCTCTTGGCATAGTAGCAACCACAGTGAATCATAACTGTGTGTGAATGAAAACCTGTTACTTGATACTTCCAGTAGTCTGAATATAATGCAGTGGTCTCTGCTCATTCTTGATTGTTAATCACTCCTGTCCTTATTATCAGCAAGGAAGCTGTGGGAGAAAAAAAAACTGAATAAAGTATTTAAGTCTCATTTCAAAGTTGGGATTTGAAAGCATGAAGAAACAAATTATGGGTGGATAGTTTCAGTTTAATGAAGAAAATATTATGTGGAGCCTATAAACAAAAGACAGCCTGCCTGTTTAAAAGCAGCCCCTGAAGACCAATGCAGAACCACTTTTAGTACATGCAGGTGCTGGAAGTTGAAATAGCATTTTATAGACATTTTGGAAGTCAGGTTATTAGATAGCATCTTGTGGTTGAATTTGACTTCGTAGAACTGGGAAGAAAACTAGAATGAATAAAAATTTAATTGATTACTTTTTTCATATGGAATTTGTAGAGTTTCTGTGTGTGCGTGAGAGAGAGAGAGAGAGAGAGAGAGACGTGTCTTGAATTGTCAAAATTTAAGATCTAAGAACATCTTAGTACATGAAGCATTTATTTTTATTTCTCTTTATTTTTGTGTAGTAAACACTTATGTATAGAGGAAGGATCATAGAGAATTTACCTGTTTTTTTCTAAGAGAAATATGTGTGGAGAGCTCTACTTGTTAGGCATCAAGTGCCCTAATCTCAGAGTTCATTAATTGTTTTTTGTATGCATTGTTCAGTAAACACATTTGGTTTTGTTGGTCAGAACTAATTAACTGTGATTTCATAGCACAAAACCAGTCACAGGTGATTATTTATCTGAATGAGTATGACTGTGTTTCAATAAAACTTTGTTTCCAAGAACTGAGAGCTGACAAGACTTAGTCATGGCCCACAATTTGACTATTTCAGTTAGTCAAAGTCATTGTTATAAAAAATCCAGTTGGTGATGGTCTCATCTTAATTATATAAATTGGAAGATTCCCTGTCCCTCTCTGGAATTCATATTCAATAATAATAGAGCAATACAACATTATTCTAACTTTGTAAACCTTACTGATTCCCCACAGCAACCAAAAATGCAGATGTTGTTATTAGCTGAGTGCACAGTCAGTAAGTTTCAGTAACATAAACCAAGTAATATTTACTTTATAAAATTTTTTTCTACTTTTACAAACATATTGAATATTCATCCCAAGTTCCTTCCTTCCCTTCTCTCTCCCATCCCCTCCCTTCCCTTCACCATTCATTCCTACTCCTTCCTATTCTTCCACCTGAAGGCATCTAAGGACCCCAGGGTTCATTCTAACTTGTCTACTCCTGTGGAGGCTCAGGCCTCATTGGTATATTGTTTCCTTATGTGCATTTTTCTTCACTCATCAACTTTAGACCCAAAGATTTCCACTGTATGTTCCCATTCTATGGTTATAATAACAGCTATCTACAGAGCATTCTGATGTACTTTCTTCCTACCTATAAATTTATTTGCTATCTTCCCTTGATCTATTTTCTTCCCTTTTTTAGGTTCTTGTTCTAGTTTACGGTAACAAAGATGGGTATCATTCTGACAAGCAGATCTTAATTTCAATTAGAAAGTTTTGCTACTCTTGGTATATGGTTTTGCCGTCTTTGTCTTATTCAAATGTCATGAAGTTTCCTTTTCTTTGTAACCTCAAGATTTCTCTCTTGGCACAGTAGCAACCACAGTGAATCATAACTGTGTGTGAATGAAAACCTGTTACTTGATACTTCCAGTAGTCTGAATATAATGCAGTGGTGGTCACCTTTTGCATGGTGATTTATATTGCAACTTACAGATCTCAAAAGAATAGATATGCTTAGTTCTATTCTCTTGAAAGATCATATACTCCCTTACAACTAAATGTTCCTATAAATTGATGGACTTTTATTGTTCCTCATTGTTCTTTACTTATTGTCAGTAACTTTTGTAGGGAAATAAGATAACAGCTTTTTCTGGTATGGTCCTTGAGGTTTCACTTCAGAAATTTGTTGGGTTTCCTTTACATTGTTTATGAGTTCTAAACTTGATTTCAGACTTAGTTGAGCATTAACATAACATATATCAAAGAAATGCTGATAATGCCCTATTAAATGCAAACTTAACCTAATTTCTTCACCTTGTAGAGTGAGCCTGGACTGACTGTTCACAATAACACTTTCTCAAACTTCAAACTGAATTTCTTTAAAGTTCTAATTTTATTTTATTTATTATTAGCAAATGTGCAAGTATCACATTACACATGTGAAGATCAAGTGGAAAATTTGTTAAATCCGTACTCTTCATCCCGAATTAAAAACCATATTAGAGATGATTACATTGCAAAAACACTTTAACGATACTCTTCAGGATTTATCATCTGTGATTTTAGAAGATAAAATATGTGAAAACTCCTCACAATCCAAGTGATGCTGATGTTGCCCCATGACAGAGTAGCAGTCTGCACTTACTGAAAACTCCTCTAATAGAGACAAAAAATGGATGTTTTATTAACCCTCATAGCAAAATATGGGTAGAAATTTTCAATAGTCTCATTTACCCATGATCAATCACACTAAACTAATATAAACACTACCTGAAATCCCAATGTATCTAAAATCATGATAGAAAACCAAGAGTGTTTAAGTCTAGAGTCTGTGTCAAACCATTCTATCTGTATCTCCCATGCTTAGTTATTTCAGGCCATGATTACACTGGTTCTCTACCAAAGTGAGAAATGAAAGTATAGACACTAAGCTGATGTTCCAAAGATGCAGAGATTTTGGGTCATAAAGGAAAAGAGATTCTAGAATTCACAAGGTGTTTCCATTTATGGAATAATTTGGGATTTGCTACATGTAATTTGGGCTCTACACGTCCCAGTTTGTGAACTGTCTGTTTACATATTGAAGGCTTTCAAATGATAATTTGTTTATAAGTGCATTAATAAAGATTTTGGCCATTTCTCTACAATGTTTCTTGAATGTTGCAGGATAAAGAAGCTTAACAATAGATTAATAGGTAGGAGACAAATTGTAGTTATATGCATAACTCTTGACACTGCCTCAGAAATACTGTTTCCAGTGGGCATGGGTGGAACTGAAGTTGTTGCCTAATCAATGGAGATGTAAATTGATTGAACATGAGCCACACTTTAGAAACACTATTGCAGCAATTCAAAGTTCAGAATTAGAGACAAAAAAATCTGACATATATTATTTCATCTGAGTGATTTTTACAAACCTGGGATAAACTACCTCCTCTGAATTTCAGGTTCTTATCTATACAAATAGCAATACTACTACTAGTACTACTACTACTACTACTACTACTATTACTACTACTACTACTACTATTACTACTACTACTACTTCTACTATTACTGCTATTACTACTGCTGCTGCTGCTAATGCTAATATACCAATAATGATAATAACCACTTCCAGTGTTTTCTGGCACAGAAATGTTTTATTTGTGAAGAACCTAAGTCTTTCACATAAGAGATTTCATTTGTTTTAGTTCTTTCCCTTTCAGATTTGTAATTTTTTATTTTTAGTGTTTCACACATGAATATAGTGAATTTATGATATTTTCACATCTTAATTTCCAGTCTCCTTCCCTTGCCTTTTTAGACCTTAGAACCTTTCCTCTCCCTATCAGTCTCCCCCTATTTTCAAGTCTTTTCACTTGTGGCCCACTATGTATATCTAGCTTGTTTTTGATGACATATGACTGACATGATTCATGCTCCAGCAAGTATCATAGATCATGGGTATACTACTGAGGAAAGCATCTTACTTCTTTTCCCGTCAACCTGAGTACCCAGTCTCTCAGGCAGGTATGGAACTTCTTAAGATCTTTCCCCTTCTATGGTGAGATGTTGATAAGACATTTCCTATGAAGTTCTTATGTAAGTAAAGATATCTATCAGGAATTCATGGATACCACAATCCTGTCATGTCTAGAGATAATATCTGGCCCACCATTGTCCCACTTCAGGTTCTTAAAATCTTACTATTCCCCTTCTCACATGCTTCCTGAACCTTGGGTTAGAAGTATATGGGCCTTGGAAGTCCTGTTGAGGGCTAAGAAATTCACAGTCACTTATTTTCTGCCTTTTGACCTGCTGTGCCTTTCTGTAGTAAACACCTTCTGTTTCAGAAAGAGACTTCAAGGTTGAATTCTGAGTTATCCTTCAATCTATGTGTATAATAATAAGTGTCTAAAAGGCAGTTTGTGTAGTGTCTTTATAGCTAAATAGTCATAGCCTGCATTTCCCCTGGGACCTGTGTCTTCCTCCTTCAGAGTTTTTGTTCTAGTTTACAGTAACAGGAATGTGTTTTTTGATCACAAGTATACCTTAAATCTGATCAGAAAACTATTGATTTTCTGACACAATCATAATCATAGCACAATAAGTATCATATTCATGACACTGACATACTGGTTGTCACCTGTGGTGATTGCTATTGAACTTGCAACTTCCTCAAGGGACTTTATTGTTAATACTAATTTTAGCTAGTCTTTTGGATTCTATCTTTAACATATTAGAATGTTTTTACCAAGACTCTTCTGTTAAATACAGCTTATAGTTAACTGGCTGTGAACTTCACTGATTTTGTTAGAGATGACCTTGTAAAATTAGTTATAGTAGCAATGCATGTCATTAAACAGTTCTATTTTTTTTCCTTTGTCACTATCTATGTTGAAGTTGCTTCTTTTTTATTTATTTTGTTTTGATATTTTATTAATTTATTTAAGGAGAGAGAGAGAAAAAGAGAGAGAATGTCAGGATGCATGTGTCCAGGTGTGAAGGTCAGAGAACAACTTTCAGATGTCAGCTCTCCCTTCTACCATATGAATTCTAGAGATGTAAATCAGGTCATGAGGTTTACGTGTAGATGCTGAGTCATCCTGCTGGCTCTGTAATTTCTACATAACAGGAACAAACATAATGATTCTCAAATCTAGTGCTGAAATGGAATGAATGGGCTGCATGATGTGCAGCTGAATATGTACCTTCTACACATACACACACACACACACACACACACACACACACACACACACACACGAATGGCCTATATTTATTAAAGCTCTCATCATATCTATATAAAGTTGTTCGTTAACTTTGATACACTCAGAGGCTTATCTCCTAAGTAGTTATAGAACCAGTATTTTGTACCATTTTCAGATAATACGACATGTAGTATAAGAAGAGACATGTTACAGTAGTTTATCTGTCTGTCCCTCCTTTTTAATCTCTAAAGCATATACACATTAGTTAATTGATGTTTGGTTCTGCTTCATGGAACTTAGCTTCTCAAACTAGGGCATCACCCTATATGGGGTCATTATGTATCTGAATATTAGGGTCATAATTGGCAACAGTAAAATATTTTTGAATATTCAGTGAATAAAAATTGATTCAATGTCAAATGTGTAATGAATTCTCCGTGTTTCTGGCAGTGCTTGTCCATACTGAATTATACAACTTTATGGTAGCCTTGGTCTTTCCTGAACACAAACTTTATATACTTTGTATGCTAATGCTCTCACAAACACAATGCCAATAAACATGCCTTATATACCTGTGATGGTTAGTATTGATTGCAAACTCAATAGGATCTAAAAATCACCTGAGAAACAAACTTTTGAGCATGTTTGTGACTGGGTTAACTGAAGTGGGAATGCCCACTGTAAATATGGGAAGCTCCATTCAGTGGATTAGAGTCCTTCATTGAATAAAATGAACAAGTAAACAGAACCAGGATCCATCTGCATCCTGCCTGCAAACATGTTTATAGCTGCCTCCATGCCTAACTAGCTGCATCTTTATACTGTGAGCTAAAGTACTCTTTCTTCTTTAGAAGGTGTTTTGCCACAGCAAAAAGAAAAATATTTAATGCAATTCCTTAACCTCAGATTTGAGACTGTTGCATGTTATAAATTTCAGTATTTTTGCTCCACATGCAAAATACTCTTATAGCAGCATAGCATTTAATGGAAAAACTAACCTTTAAATATTTTTCTATGGTCATTCTTCAAAATGCATCCTATTAACATACCTTTAGATTGTATTGTATCCCAAAGGCTGATTTTTAAAATTGATGTTTGAGTTGAAGGTTTGAGTTTCATGAAAATGATGATAAATGATTTCTGTCTTGAGATTATGATAAAATCTTCAATATTTCTGAAATGGCCATTTTTTTACTATGTGTTATCTCAGCATCGATGATTATTACATTGAAATATTTATTTATTTAAATTTTTTATTATTATTTATTATTTATTCAATTGTGTGTGTGCATGTATGTGTGTGTGTGTGTCTGTGTGCATGTATGTGTGTGTGTGTGTGTGTGTGTGTGTGTAGAACCACGGACAAATTCGGGAACCACCATGGACCACCTCCACCTCCTCCTTGTTTACTCTGCCACGGGATTCACAGGCTCTGCCCTACCAGGACCAGAAATGCAGGCCTCCCCCGCTTCCGCCAGGTGTCTATACGTGGGGTCTAGAATCTGAACTCAGGACCTTCTGCCTGCAAGGCAGAGGCTTAACACCTGAGCCAGCTCTCCAGCTTCTATATCTAAATATTTATTAACTCTATGAAATTGCATTGAGATGCTCCATGACCTGTAGCGTCAGATATTCAGTCAGGACTTAGTTCTTCAGGGAGAACAATCAAGCATATCTATCTTTTCTTTCAACTTTACAAAACAGTAAAGTTTTTTACTTTAGTGTTCAAGGAAGAGGGATCACCCACTTATTAGAGAGCATCTCCAGTTCATCCAGCAATAGCCATAGTTCTGCCAATTGTGAGACTTCACTCTCATCTTACATGCCCCAAAAAGATGGGTACAAATCTTTCTCTTCATTGTCCTAATGATGGCACTTTTTGCAATTTCTGGAAAAATAACATGCTCAGCTTCCCTTCCGACTACAGTCATATTAAACAGATCACATCAATGATAACATGTCACTCCTATAAAAACTGTTTAATTCATAAGGAACTGTTTCATAGATTAAAATAATTGTGGTTGGAGAAGGAAAAAACCAGTAAAGTTAAATATACCAAAGTATTATTTCAAGACAAATTTCTTTATGACTTTTCATCAGTAAATGCTTGATTTTTACACCTATTTTATATAACAATATGCAAAGGATCAAGTAAATTGCTCTCAGACAAAAAGGAGTTACAAATGAAAACAGCTTAAGATGTTGTGGCCTAGAAGATTAGTCAGCCTAGTATTTGGTCAACCAATACTTGTGGTATTTATTAATAAACTCTATGAATTACTGCAACATGCTGTCATCATAATTCTTCTAGTCTTTAAAAATAATGAATTTCATATCAGTTAATGTACCATAAAATTATATTTACTATGCCACCAGATTAAAATGTCAGATATTGGTTTCATTTTTGAAGTAATTTTTTCTTTTTATCTAACTATATCAATGAACTATTCTTCTGTTTCCTCCCATCCCACTATCCAAGCTTCTAGTAACTACCAGTGTAATCTTCACTCACCTGCGATTAGCTCTCAGGTTTCCCACGTGAGTGAGGTCAGAGAGTATTGTTTCTGAGCCCGACCTGTTTCACTTAGCATAATGATCTTCAGTTTCACTCTGTTGTTGCAAATTACAGCATTTCATCATTTTTGTGGTTGAATGACATTCTATTTCTTTATCCACTCATCAGTTGGGTTGTTTTCCTTCTTGGCTCTTGCCAGTTGTACTGCAATGATGGAAATTCTGTTGCCTTGCATTAGGATTTCCGCTGGAGCGCTTGCTCACTGGTGCCCCACTGATAACACTCCCATGTTGGTTTCTGCTGAGCATTTTTGGCATCTTCACACTTCATTCTACCCTCCCCCTAAGAGAAACCTGACATTTCTTTCTCTACTAATCTTTTCCATAGCCCTCTAGAGAAACTGACATTACCTCCAGCTACAGGCTGTAATTGAATTATGTGAAGGAAATCTTATTTCTCTTAGTAGTAATTAGTCTAGAAATGATCTAAACTCAATGCACATCAGTGGAAAGTTTTCCACGGCCTTCTGGAAATTGTTCCTGGTTCTTACAATGATGTCTGAAAAAGATGGTCCTTTTTCACCAATGGCATGACGCCTGAAGATTATTTTAGTCAGTTGGCTCTTGCCTAAGGATGATGCAAACTTTCTTACTGAGTCACCCAGTCTGGAGGCTGTCTCTGCTTCTGGGCTTCCTGCTATGTGAGTTAATAAATCCCTTGCTTATTAAGTTCTTGTAATTGAGTCAGGGAGAGAGGCTTCTTTCAATAAGCCATTCTGGAAACTATGTTAACATAGTGGTTCTCCATTAGGAGATCAAGTTCCTTTGTTGAAGAGAGATTCCTAGGTTTTGTAAGTTGCTAAAAAGTTTCCATATGTACTAGGTATTACTGGTAGACACTATAAATGGAAATGCCATTTCATCAGCTCTTGGAATAATTTTTGCTACATATTGCAGACATCCAGATGAGTATATTATAGTTCAAGAAATTTCTGACAAATCTAGGAAAAATAAGTAATAAAAATGTAGAGCTTATCTCTTTATAAAAGCATCATCAAAAATTTAATTACAAAACTGAATATATAATACTAAGCCTTAACACGCCCAGGCTGGGGGTGGTAAGCCATCTCAACTCCATGTTATTGACCTTGGAAGATGTACACAGGAAGAAGGAAAAAGAGTTCACAGTTCACAGGAAGTAGAATTAGGACAGGTGTGATACACAATATTTAGGAATGCATTTACGTTAAGAGGATACAGTTGAATCTGGATTCTGAGAGTCAAAGCAAAAACACATACAAACATACATACATATGCAGATATGTGAATAATGTTAATGTACCTCAAAACATATTTGAACATATATAGTACTAGAATTTTTGTAACTATAATCTAATATTAATAAATAATGCAAAAATATAAACTGCTGCTAAGTATACTATCACACATGTTTTCCATAAGCTATAGGGTTGTAAGGGACTTACTGACCCTTCCAATATAAATAAAGAAACTAAATTTCAGAAGGAATGATTTTCTTGACTGAAGTCTCAGAAAGTCTAGTTTGAGTTGAGATCTCAACTGAGATTTCTGGACTCAGATTCTAGCATTATAAAGGCTTTTATCAAGGATCGCAAAGTCTCAGTGCTTCTAGGATCTGAAAGGTATTTAGTGTACTAGTTAATTAATTGAAAATCTAATTCTATACTTGATGGATTAATTAATGAGTCCCTCACACCCATGGAAAAATAAATAGACAAAGCTGTAGCCATCACACCTGTCAATTTTTTACATTTTTTTTATCAGAAAGCTGTTATTCCACAATAATAATCCACAATGCAAAGAACTGGTCAAAATACAAAATAAGTGACCGTAAATTGTCTCCCTCTAAACAGGGCATCCAACCTCCATTTCAAGGCTCAGGGAATACCACAGAGGAGGTGGCAGTAAGAATGAAAGGTCCAGATAACGTCCTCTAGACATGACAGATCTATTGCATTCAGGAACTCATTGTAGCTGAACCTACTTCCATAAAACCTGCACAAGAATTGGCCCCTCAATAGCTCATCACATTAAGGGGATGAATGCATGGGGCATCACATTCCCCTGAGAGGCTTTTTAAGGTTTTTGTTGGATGGGGCAAGAAGAATTACTTCTCTCAGTGGTACGCATACCAATATAAGGTCCACATTTTAACAGGAGTAAATGCACACTTCAGCATAGACAACCTAGATAGAAATCACTGTGCTATTCTGAAGGAGACTGATTAAGAAGAAGGCTTTACTGGGACAGGGTGGGGTATAGGTTTTGGGTTAAAATAATTTAAATTCATTGTTATTCACATGTGATATCATAAAATAAAAAATATTTAAAATTAGTTGGATAAATTTTCTGAATCATGTAACATAAATAGATACAATAGTAAAAAGCAGTCATTCTAATTTCTACAAAGGTGAAATATCAGATATTAAGAATAAAATTTTCCATGACTCCTGAGAGGAAGGAAGATTCCATGGAATGAAGATGCCCCAGTTTTGACAATTGCTCACTGTGTGACCTTGGGCAGGTCATTTCCTTTGTCTTTACATAAGTAATATCACCTGCAAATGAGAGGGATAGAAGAGATGAACCATGAGGTCTTTACTTACACTCAAAGGCTTCATATCACTCTGAATAGAAGTGACATTGTGGCCAGGCAGGGATATAAAACCTGGAGATTTCTAGTCTCTGTTAGTTTTCAGTGAAATACTGCAAGAGTTGGGCAGAGTCTGTTCAATGGTGTTAAACACTTTTTCCCCTTCCTTCCTTCCTTCCTTCCTTCCTTCCTTCCTTCCTTCCTTCCTTCCTTCCTTCCTTCCTTCCTTCCTTCCTTCCTTCCTCCCTCCCTGCCTCCCTCCCTCCCTCCCTCCTTCCCTCCCTCTCTCCCTCCCTCTCTTCCTCCCTTTCTCCCTTCTTTCCCTCTCTCCCTTCCTTCCCTCTTTCCTTCCCTCCCTGCCTTCCTCCCTCCCTCCCTGCCTTCTTCCTTCCTTCCTTCCTTCCTTCCTTTTTCTTTTTCTTTCTCTATTTTATTTTACTTTGGGCATGTTATAAATGTTGTTATGATTTAGCCAAAACGTGTAGGAAACCTTGATCAGCCTTGTAGGAAACCCATTTTATCATAGTAAGTCTGACAATAGACTCTTTCCTGATTTCTGTCCAAAACTGTCCAGAGAGTTCACTTCACTCTTACTTCATTCCTTTGTTCTTCTTCTTCCACTGATTACATAACATCATTCAAATCCACTAGGTCATAGACTGTGGGTCATTGAACATAATTGGTTCCTACCCTGAACAGATGGTTGTTTCAGCATATGGGTTAATGTGGACAAAGAGGTTAGTGAGTAAGACTGAAGAGGCTGGTATTGTTTTAGCCCCAAGCAATTGTACAGTACTTAATTTACATGCACTTTAACAGAATTATATAGAACTCTCTGTGCTTTACATATTCCTTAAGGAGCTTAGATGCATTTGAGATGAACTTAATGTAATGGTACAAGCATGTCACTGGATCTGATCATACTTTTGCCACTGGGGGCTAGTTTGTTAAATTCAGACTAGTTATCTGTGTCTCAGTAACCTTTGTCAAGGCAACAGGATTTAGGAGAGATATGTTATCATTTTCACAGAACTTTTGGGAACTGCATGAAATTCTAATTGCTGGAAGATGCTAGAACATGAAATTTATCCACCACTGGGATGGAAGAGGTGAAAAAAGAAACTCTGCAACAAATGGTAAAATCAGGAGTTTTAGTCTAGTCAGTGCAATTTAGTATTTACAGAAAAGTATAATAAAAGGTAGATAAAAGTTAACTCTATTAGTTAACAAGAATATACATTTTATTTTATTATTTTATTTTATTTTATGTGTAAGTGTGTATGCGAGCTGTGGAGGTTCAAGGGTGACTTTGTGAGTCATGATGGATTGTTTCTATCTCCTTCATGCTTCAGAGCTGAGAGTTCAGGCCATCGTTCTTTCCTCATGGAGTTTTAAGTGGAATCCAAGATCTGTACTGAGGTCCTTCTGGTTTCAAGACAGAGTCTTAATCGCTGAGCCATCTCTCTATCCCAGAATGTATATTTAAAATTTTAATAGACCTGAGTTCAAATCTTATTACTTGTTAGCTATGAAAACTTAATCTTACAAGTCTCAGTTCATATATATGCAAAATGATGGTGATAATATTTTCTTTTTAAAAGTCCTGTGAGTCAATACTTACAAAGCTCTTGGCAGACCCTGGGGCACAGTAAATCACTGCTGTTATGCTTAGACTACTAAGTGGTTCCTCATGAAAGAAGAAAAGCATTATAGTGGGGAGTTCATGGATTATTACTTGAACATCCAGTCAAGTGTACAGTGTTAGAAAATTCTGTCAGCTAGGAATTGGGCTCAATTTAATGTTCTGAGACTAGACTCCAAGCAAAGGAGATATAGAGAGAAAACAGTGCAGTGTAATCCTAAAGGAATTGTGCTTTACTTAGGTAAAAAGTCAGAACAAATAGAAATCAAGCTTTTAGAAGGTAATGACTATTATAGACTCATTGGGATTCCTGGATCCCTTAGTTGAAATTTTCATATATCAGAAGTCCTGAGGCTTCACAGCTACTAGATGGACTTCACTACCAAGAACAGACTGGATTTGACGAAGGTTTCTAAGACCTTTTGGAAACTACAAATTATCAACCTAATGTGAAATAGTATTCACAGAAGGACTAAAGATGTATTTCATCCCAGGAAAAAGAGCTTTGATTGTTTTGATTTGATGTTATCCAGACTCCTGCAAGGCAGGATCAGGTGAGTAAAGAAATTGCTGTACAGGTTGAAAGTCAGCTGGTGAGTGAATTCCTGAGGCATAGAGACTAGATTGCTAGGTAGCCCTAGCATTGAACCTTTGCTCCTTTGTTTCCTTGTATGGAACCTTGATTTTAATTGTACATTTAGTTGAATCACTTTAGTGATTACTGAAAAGCATTTATCCTAGTTCTGTCCCAGTTTTCCTGTATCATAAAGACTCCACCTGGAGTCTATACGTGGGATCTGGGATCCGAACTCAGGACCTTCCGCCTGCAAGGCGGAGGCTTAACCCCTGAGCCACCTCTCACAGTTCCTTTCTTTGACAGATAAGGAAATTGAGGCATAGTGAAAGGAATTATTGTCTTGTCTCTTGGCTCTTAGACCTCTTGTAAATCACTTAAACTCCTTTTGCTCTATTGTCTTGATGAGAAGAGGACAATAGTCAAGTCAATACACTTCCTTGCCTTTATTTTGTTAAAATGAGATCAAACACTTGTAAATGGCAGAACATAATTTGTAAGTAAATAGTTTGTCTGTCCATAAAGTTCTGAGAGTTTCTGTATCTTGCTTGCCAAGATTCTTTTCTAGCTCTTGCCCTGTGTTTGCTACTATGAGCTTTTTTTTCCTCCAAATCTACGCTCAAAATCTAAATCCTTGTTGTTCCTTGTATACTCCTCTGGGCTTTACTTCTCAAATTTCTTTTTATTATTATTATTATTATTATTATTATTATTATTATTATTTATTCAACTGTGCGCATGTGCGCGCGCGTGTGTGTCTGTGTGTGTGTGTGTGTGTGTGTGTCTGTGTGTCTGTGTATGTGTGTGTAGAACCACGGACGAATTCGCGAACCACCATGGACGCCTCCACCTCCTTCTGCCCCGGGATTCACAGGCTCCGCCCTACCAGGACCAGAAGCGCAGGCCACCCCCGCTTCCACCTGGAGTCTATACGTGGGATCTGGGATCCGAACTCAGGACCTTCCGCCTGCAAGGCGGAGGCTTAACCCCTGAGCCACCTCTCCAGCCCTACTTCGCAAATTTCATGTGGATTTAACATAAATTTTATTTTTATAGCTTTCTTCTAAAAGATTCTCATTTAGTAAATGTAGGAGTTATCCCTTGACACATTTTGAAAACCCTGTCATTTAAAACATTTCAATATCTTTTTAGATGCTAGTGTCTGAAAACAAATGTGAATTTGGTCTATCTATTATAAATGGATTTATAGTTTTTTTAATTTATTTTCCCAATCATACAAACTTAATAAGTACCCAGGTCCCCTCCCTCCCTCCATCCCTCTCCAGTCCCCCTTGCTCCTTCCCCCCTTCCACCCTTCCCCAATCCCTTTTCCACTTCCTTTTATCCCCCTCCCTCTCTTTCTCCCAGTGCCCCCTCCCCCCCCAACCCCTGGAGCATCCTTTAGTGTGAATGTCAAGCTTCCCTCTGCGTCCACTCTAATGACCAGCTCATGGGAAGTCAGGAGGGGGGCAGCTCAGGATGTTTTAAAGACATTTCGCTACATACAGCCTGTGTGCTGGCTTGACCTTTAAGATGCATTGGTTGCCCATTTCCCCACCCTGGAATTCCCCTGCCTATATAAAATGGCTGTGGACTTGCAATAAAGGAGTTCCTGCTTGACTAGACTCCCTGTCCCATCTGATTGTCCTCGGAAGGAGGGCTGAGAGCTGGCAACAGCGCACTTACCTTTCTCCCATCCGCCTTATGGAGGACCCGCCGATCGGCCTGCAGGACGAAGCTGCGAGATCCCAGGGGACCCCCACACAGTAACATTGCCTAGAGCCCTTTCTTGTGCTCCCCTTTAGTATGGGAACACTATTGTAACTGTTAATCCCTTGCCTCTAAGGATCCTAGTGCCTGTGATCCATGCTAGACTTTGGGGGGGTCATTGATATGTCAGTCATTGTGCAGGTCATGCAAAGTCCTACCATGGTTGCAGCCCTAACGTGTGTGGGGTATCTTGAGTATCATTGCTCCTCCCCATCTTTAGGCTCTTATAATCTTAATACCCCCCTCTTTCACAAATTTTCCTGAACTTTAGGATGGGGAGAGATTTGGCTGGTCTGGTTACAGGTGATTAATGTAGGGTCTCTGATGTTCTGAATTACGGTTTGTTTTTGTTTTCAGTTTTGCTGTTCCTGCTCCATCCTTGGCTCCCTCGTTTTGAAAAGAGAATGGGAGCTGGCTTTTCAGAAAAACAGGAAGCTATTGTCATCTTCTTATTGGTGAAGATTCATTAGCTTTTTAAGATCTAATTTGGAGTTTCTCAGCTTTTTTTTTTTAATTTTTTTTTATTATTATTATTATTTATTCAACTGTGTGTATATGCGCGCATGTGTCTGTGTGTGTGTGTGTATGTGTGTGTCTGTGTGTATGTAGAACCACGGACGAATTCGCGAACCACCATGGACGCCTCCACCTCCTTCTGCCCTGGGATTCACAGGCTCCGCCCTACCAGGACTAGAAGCGCAGGCCGCCCCCGCTTCCGTCTGGCGTCTATACGTGGGATCTGGGATCCGAACTTGGGACCTTCCGCCTGCAAGGCGGAGGCTTAACCCCTGAGCCACCTCTCCAGCCCCGAGTTTCTCAGCTTTATACCTCTCAAAATTTTATGTGGGATAACTATTATTTGGAGATGACATCTGGTCACCATAGGATCACCTTTAGCATCACCTTAGTCTCTATCTATTTCATGCCAGTAGTGACTCCCTTTCTCTGTCCTCACATGAGACAATCTTGAATAGATTTATACTTTGCCAAGGAATAAAATAATTATGTCTGATCATCTATTTCCAAGAAGAAGTACAGTAAGTATCAGCTGATGATAGTGGAGAGAAGGGCATAATGAAGTTGAAGGGTGAGGCAAGGGTGAGGCTATGCAAGGTATCATGAGCTTTGTTATTCAATTTGTTGTTAGTTTTTAACTACAATGGGGAGATTTGTGACCAGATGGTATCTAGAAAACACAATATCTGATATAATTTACCATTAATATCTTTTAGCAACCAACATGAATTCAAGTCCTTGAACTTCCTGGGGTTTGGGTAAAATGAAATTAATATGTGTAAAGCAGATATAAAAATTTAAATACAGCATGTTCTCTCTTATATGTGGATGCATTGATCTTCGTACTGAAGTATATGGCTATAAGAATCAGAAAGGGACCAATGAGATGGAAGTTGGAAAGAAGAGGTTAGGTTCAAACCTTTGGAGGGAGAGATATAGAAAACTATGGCAGTCAGAGGGAGGAAATAATAGAAAATAATGCTAGGGGTAATGAGAGGAAGGGATGTAGGAGCAAGAATGGATATGCAGAGGAGCATAGAAAGAGGAAAGCAGGGCAATACAAACAAAAAAATGACTGCCTAACATTGCTGCACCTAGAACCCAGTGAAAATTAAAACTATACTATAAGAACAGATACATGATACTTCTGTTAAGTTACTGGTCAGAGGGGTCTTAAAACTATTCTCTCCCTAAATAGTGTAAGCTTTTGGCATTGTTCTTGGTTGTTTTACAAGAACAGACAGTGAGGCCCTACAATTGAAAATGCAATACATATGAATCACAGGACATGGGCAAAATATACCAACTGGAATTGGTTTAGGAGCTTCCTCCTTGCTGGGTAGCTTACATAGCACCAAAGAGTACTGTAGAAGCTACTGGGGGAGAAAAACAGCCAAAGTTCTCATCAACCTGTGAGATCTGCAAGTTACGATAATGGTCAACATGGTAACAGGTAACCATTAGTGTAATTGTAGTATGAGTATCAAGGAGGCAACCAACAACTTTTTGATGGGTTATTAAGGGGCTTGTCAGAATGGAACACATTCCTTTTACTGTAAGTTAGAACAAAAAACTATGAAGGGGCCGGTCATAAGGGAAGGTCACAAGGGAAGAACAGGGTATGAATCTTTAGTTAGAATGACTTTGTAAATACCTATTATACTCATAGATTGGAAAAGTACTCAGCACTCAACTTAGAAACCTTCTTACACAACAGAAAGTGTTTATTATTGAAAATCACGACTTGCCAAAATGCAGAAAATAAGTGTCTGTGGACAGTTTGTCCTTAAAGTACACATACAAGTCTTACCTACTCCCAGCCCAAGGCTCAGGAAACACTGTAGAAAAGGGGGTGGCAAGCTTGTTAAAGCCTGAAATGGGAAGTTGATGCATCAGGTATTAACTCTTGGACATGAAGTAGTTGTGATATGCAAGATTTCATGACATATATGTATTCTTACATAAGAATGTACTGGAATTGTCTTATCGACATCTTGCCATGACATCAGAGAGATTTCAAGAAGCTCCACACCTCTTTGAGAGTCTGATGAGGAATAATGCTGATGGGGAAGAAAAGGAGAATGCTTTCCTCAATGGTATATCAACTGATCTAGAATGTTTGCTGGAGCATGAATCAGGTCAGGCATATGACATCAAAGAAAGACTAGATGAAACACAGTGGGCTCCACAAGTGAAAAGATTTGAAAATAGGAGGGAGTCTGGCAAGGTAGATGAAGGGTTAAAAGGGGAAAAAGAACAGATGAGATTTGATACTAAGGGTTGAAAATGTTATAAATTCACTATATTCATGTATGCAATATTTAAAAAAAGGTACTCAGAGAAAATATCAACAAAAGAAAGAAAATACCATGAGTAATATTCACATGGGAAGCATGTGGGAAATGAGTTTTGTTTGCTAAAATCCATTTTAATTAGGTTCTTTTTCATTTTGTTGATACAGGACCTTATGTAATCCAACAACTCCTGATCTTCTACCTCCATTTCTCTAATGCTAGGATTACAGGCCGGCATCATGGCACCTGCTTTATATAAAGCAGGGCTCAAACCCAAGGCTGTGTATATGTTCCAAATGAGCAATAACCCCCATCCCTAACTAGATTATTTTCAAGTTTTTTTTTCTACCCAATGTTGTACTTCTTTTTGAATTCAAAGAAAAAAATTATAGTGGAATTCAAAGAAAAAGGACTCAAAGGAATAAAAAAAATCTGAGGTTAGAAAAGTTTCCACTGACTTGCTGTGTGAGAACAAGGTCCCTATGTGCAATGTCTGCACAGAACACGGATAAGAACACGTATCTTTTGTGTTTTTTACCTGAAATTAATACTCTGTATAGATTACTATGCTGAATCCCACCATGCTGGCCATGTCTTTCCTCAGTGGGTTGAGTCACTATTTTGTTGGGTTATTGAGTGCTAATTGAAGAGCTTCCTAATAGATTATTGTGAAATTCAATTAGAAAGAAATCAGCCACACCTCTGGTTTTCTTTTACATTTGTTTCAGCCTTCATGGGGTTCCTGAGGTCACACACTAACATCCTGATCACATTCTCCATCTTGTACTCACAGCTTAGGGGTCACAGCATCTACAACAGAAAAAGGACCCTGGCATGGAGTTCAGGGGTACAACAAACTACATTCTGTCACAGAGCCAAGTGGGAAACCCAGGAGCTCCCCTCAATTTCCAACACCAGTGTCTCAGGCTATATAAATGTCAGACAATGGGCTTGACTTCAGAGCAAATGCAAGAACAAAAGATTCCATTTCCAGAAGAAATAAATGACACATTCAGGATTCCCTTCAGAATACAATGCATTCATATGAACATTCTGGACAGAATGTTCACTGACCTAAATGTTCAACTCAGGACATGAAGATCAAAATGATTGAACATGTATATGACCAGAGTATGTTCTTATGTCCATAGTGCAAAAGTGAAGTGTCACTCATGTAGATAATTGTCATGTTTCAATGGTCATTTATCTTCCTATAGATACAAAAGATCATTGGTAAACAGTTCAAAGGCTTTTATGTAAGAAAAGTCTTAAAGGAAAAGGAAGAACAGGAATAAGACATGCAGAGAATAGGATTAGCCTCCACGTAACCAACCACCTCCTTACTAGCTCCTAACACACACACACACACACACACACACACACACACACACACACACACACCCTCTCAAGGACGGGGCTCACAGCCCAGCACTGTAAACCAGGCCTAACAACAGTGGATAGGGACAATAGGATCAGAAGCCTCCATACTAACCACCAACACCCAAGAGTAAATTTCCATCTAAACAACTCTCATTTTATCTTTAGATAAGAAAAGCTCTCAACTCTCAAAAAAGGCTCAGGCTAGAACAATGGACGAGCAGTTAAACAGATAATAGCAACTAACCAGAATGCAAAGTACTGAGGACTCTAAAATGCACAGCTGGAATCAGGCTCCCATCCTAAGGCATCTGCATAAGAGGGGGTGGTTAGAGTATGAGTCTAAAGATGGGGAAGTCCACCAATAGCCAGGACATTCCACTCAAGGCAGGGCCGATGCATCTAGAAATTAACTGCAATGGGACTTATCCTTACCAGACCTGCACAGTGGCTGACATATCAACATTCCCCCATAGACTAGGAGACATAATTAGACCAACAAGGAACTCAGGAGAAATATTACATGTAGTGGGAACCTTAGGGACTAGGGCTAGGCAGATGAAAGGGAGTGCCCTATCAGTGGATCTAGGAAGGACCATTTAATCTGCCACAGGGGTTGGAGCCAGTCTTAGAGCTCTGAGACCCACAGAAGCAAACAGAAGGATGGGAAGGAGAGGGATGGATTGGTGAAGGGAGGTGAAGGTGGGAAAATAAAGGGGGAGAGGGAGTGGCAGAGACAATCACTCATTACGCTTGTAAAACTAAAAACAAATCTTTAATTTCCATTTAATCTACCCCTGACACAAATATCTAACTTTTTACCAGCTGTTATTAACCATGTATCCGAAGTCAAATCCACTACTTCTTTCTCCCACTAACACTTCACCTACTTGGTTCCCTATATTCAGAGCTTCCCATTCCTAGATTGGACTTCTGAGGTTATTTTCAACAACACTTTACCAAACACATACAAATGGCCACACTTCTCATCAATTCTGTTCATAAGATCCCAAATCTATTTCTGAATTCTTATAATTATTACTAAGGGTCACTGGCTTGTATATTTTTATTTTTGGGGGGGTTCCTGTCAGTCATTCACTTATCATTAAACGGCTGTGACTTTCTGTCCCACATAATTGTTTTTCTGATTAGTCTTTATCACAATTTGTGCTGGCATCTCTGCCTCTCATTGTGGTGGGTCTTCTCTGTTCACCTCTTACTCTTTCTTACTCAGTCTGTACACTATCCTCTTCACTGTCTTCAGTGTCACCAAAGACCAAACAAGGAATGAAGAAAAAGGGAAGCAGGCAAACAGAAAAGAGATGACAGCCTCATTGTTTCTTCATTCCCGGCTCTTAAAGCTGTTATATCTGGCAACTTAATATGAATATCTGTCCATTGTTCCTGCTACATGCAACCCTAAATCATTAATTTCTGTTAGCCCTCCCCTGACACAAAATAAGTTTGTATCATTGCCTTGACCCTCTGATCACCCACCTGCTCCTCCTTCATCTCCTATCCTCCCCTCCTCTCTCAGTCTAGTCATGTCCCTCCTACCCGCTTGTCCCTTAAATCTAACCAAGAATGTGAAAGACCTGTATGATGAAAACTGAAACATTAAAGGAGGAAATTATGGAAGAAAGGAGAAAATAGAGACTCTCATGTTCCCGAATCAGTAGAATTTACACAGTAGAGAATTTAAAGAGATAATTCTAAAAGTTAAAAGGCCGAGGAGATGGCTTAGATGTTTAAATACTCTCCATACAAACAAAAGGGCCAGAGTTTGGATCCCTATTTAAAATGCCAGATAGATATGGCTTCCTGTAATTCCAGTCCTGAAAGACAGAACCTGGCAACTAGAACATCCCCAGAACAAGCTGGAAAGCCAGACTAGCACTGTTGGTGAGCTCTGGATTTAATTAGAGACCTAGTCTCCGAAGCAATAAAGTAGAAAAGCCATCAAGAGTGATTCAGGCATCCACACAGGAAACACACACACACATACACATACCAGCATTCAAACACATACACCTTTACACATGTACATGAAAAATAATGGGAAGAAATGAGAGAAAGGATAAATATAGTAAAAGATTAGCTTGGAGAAATAAATGTAGCTATTCTTCTCCTGAGTCAAAATGAATAGAGGACTGAAATATTAGACACATTTTTTAAATTGATAAAGTTGCTCAGGAACTTGTTATATCTGGGAACATAGCAATGAATATGTCATATACCTAGAACTATGGCACAGTAAAGTGGTCTCAGGAATACACACACACACACAACACACACACACACACACACACACACACACACACACACACAGTGGCAGAATTGGAATTCTAGAGTACACAATTATGAATCCAGATGCATTTTCTTAAGTAGGAGGTATGTATATGAAAATATCTGGGTTTTATTGATTTGGCTAAAAATTTTCAAGAAGAGACTGACATTCAAGATAATGTGCTAACAAAGGTGACATAATGTCAACCATGATTGAACACTGGTGTGTTGGACTAAAGAGACAGCAAGGTTAAGAAAATTATGTATCCAAATATATTAGAAGGGAATCAGGACTTTTTGTTTGATTAATTTAAGAAACAAGTTGAGTGGGCGTTACATGGCAGGAAAGAGAGGAGGAAGCTGTGTGATCAGAAAGGGATCTTCAGAGTTTTCAACTTGGAAGTAAAAGAATCTGCATAATGATGAGGACTAAAATGCAGCTTTTTATATACATTGCTAAGGCAGAAAATTCAACAGAATTCAAAGAACTCAAAGAACAACAAATTAGATGAAAAAACCCAACAACACAAGTTGTAATAAAAACAGAAAACATTACTATTCCTGTATAGTATTTATGATAAACTAAATTATATATTATTATTATTTATTCAGGGAGGCAAAAATATTATTTTAGAATATTTATTCCCATCTGTCACTCCCCAGATTTGACAAATTATGTGGCAAGTTGAAATTAATTCCCAGTTATCTAGAAACACAGTCGTTAAATATATTAAATAATATGTTCTGGGGTTAAAGAGATGGTTTAGGTTAACCCTCTGCCTCACAAGCAGAAAGACCTAAGTTTGGATCCCAGATCCTTTGTAAAAATGCCAGGCAACTTGCACTTAAAGCTCTGGAAGTTAGAGCCTGGGAATGTGTATAGTAAGGCATGAGGCTGTGCAACAATCCAAGATGATTCCCAAGGTAAACCTTGGACCTCCACAGAAATACATTGTGCCCTCCAATACGCACATCCAAAACATCCCCCCCCACACCACATGTGCATGCCCATAACCCCCCACAAACATTCTGAAAAATACTCGCTTGATGATATCACTTAAAATTAGTCTAATTTTCTTCATTTATCAAGTGAGCTAGCTTCAGTTGTGTAGCTGAATTTTCCATTGTGTGTGATCAGCCAGGTTATATTTTTCAGGTACCATGTCTATAGGTACAAGAGTCCCTAGATTTCCAAGAACCTGCTTTACTTCCTGAGGACAACTCTACTTTGTCTCCTTCCCAACAGGTCTGATAAAGCTTTTTCTCCTTCAGATGATGCTTCACAAAGTTGTCACCCACATTCCATCTGGGGCCACAGGTGCTTTCTTCTGCTCAGATATTTTTTAAGTTCTGTAAATATCTCCCTTTGTCTAGCTTTTCTGTCTTTTTCAAACAATCAAAGAATCCTCAGGTAAGTTTCTCTTACATTTGTCCATGTACAAATATGTACATGGACAAAGTTGTCAAAAAACATGATCTTCCTGGAAATGTGAGAAAGCTAAATCATTCTCAGCTTTCTGATTGATGAGAAACATCAAAAGCTTGTTCAAGGTTCTTTCTCCTATAGTGACCATTGAGAAAATAATCATATCAAAACATAATGGAGTAAATATATTCTGTTTAAAAAAAAGTCAATAGAACAGAAAGCCATTTGGATTTGTAACATACTGCTAGTTTCATTCCAGTGTTCTCAATAAGCAAAAATCCACACAAAGTAGATATATGACTTTTTAAGTAAGTCATGAGGAAGGATTTTGTTCCTTCAGATCTCACATTTTCTCCCTCCCTCCCTTCCTCTTTATCTCCCTCCCTTCCTTGCGAGATGCCATTACTTTTCAGGTATCTTCTAAGCTTGTGTCTATGACCATCTTCCACAATCCCACAGTTTCAATCTTCATTGTTTTTCCCAGACTATCTTTCAGTCTTTTCAGGCACTCTTCTGAAGGAATAGTAGCACTAATTTTTTTCTATACTTTGTGGGGCATACTTTTGAGTCTCTTCGTTAGATAAGTCTGCTGCTTCTAGAAATAGTTCATTAATCATACCCTTAAAGGTGGGGTCAACAATTGAGCACAGCAATTCTAGAGATTTCTTTCAGAGAATCAAATACATAATTCAGAGTTTGCTTCCTTTATTCTGGTGATATGTTGCTATGCATATGTCCATTCTCCATGTTAATGTTTTAGGGTAGCCAAAGATAAATCATGTGGAACTTAAAGTCAATGAGAAGTTTGTATGATGGAGCTGCACATGATAGTCCTTTAGGGGTTGTGCTCTTGCTTCAGGCACTCAAAAAAATCCTGTAAGTATTTTGTAGTAGTAATTCCTGAACATCTAGGAACTTTGAGTTAGAATGTTATGTCTCTTTTTTAAAAAATTTTTAAATTTATTTATTCAATTGTGCATGCGCGTGTGCGTGCGTGTGTGTGTGTGTGTGTGTGCGCGTGTGTGCGTGTGTGAGCGTGTTTATGTATGTGTATGTAGAACCACCAGCAAATTTGGGAACCACCATGGACGCCTCCACCTCCTCCTTGTTTACTCTGCCCTGGGATTCACAGGCTCCGCCCTGCTAGGACCAGAAACGCAGGCTGCCCCCGCTTCCGCCCAGTGTCTATATGTGGGGTCTAGGATCCAAACTCAGGACCTTCCGCCTGCATGGCAGAGGCTTAACCCCTAAGCCACCTCTCCAGCCCCAGAATGTTATGTCTCTTACATACAAAATTCAGTCATAGCATTAATAACTACTATTAATATGAGAATAAATACAATTTGTTAGTAGTGTTTTACATTTACATAGTTGATTCTTAATCTGTAAACTAAATTGAAAAACAAAATTATTGTGATTTGGAAGAAAAATGAAACTTTTGATGTGGTATTCAAAATAGCAGTTACTCTTTTAGCTATCTACTACATCAGACTATTTCCTCTTCCATTCTGAAGTTTCAAGTTATCATAATGATGACTTCGATAACTTTTAAATTAGTTTATAACATACACATCCTTAACTCTGTATATAACAGATTTTAAATTCCAATCCAAAACCTAAACATATTTCTTTGGCCTGCATTTCATACATGTTCTTTCCAGTTGCTGTCTTTGACAAGACTCATCAGTCTCTTGACCTATAGTATAGGATAACTTTTCCCTGTGGTGTGTTTTCCATTAATTTAATCACACTATTATTTAAATTTTATGCATAGGTTCTTTTATCCAATGATAACCTTTATAACATCCAGAGGGTCACTCCTATCACAGCATAAAATCCTGTCATGTAAATATACTGCATTAATAACATAATTAGTGACATTGGGGTATTCTGTAAGCTCTTTGATGCTATGAATAATGTGCTACAGATATTTAAAAACATCTCCTTAGCAATCTTATGTATGTGAATGGATTGTGAATATAACTGGGAGTAGGGTCGTTGCAAAATAGTTTGGCTATTGACATACCAGGCTTTGAACTAGTGTCAATTAAGATATGTTTTATCTGTGAACTTAACCAGGTGTCACATTACTTACTTGCATTACTTACTTGCATTCCTTGGAGGCCGATTTTCTCTGCTGTAACATGGTCCCCTCTCTCCTTGTGTCTGGTGTGGCCCTGCAAGATCTTGGAGGCAAGGGATTGACAGCCACAGTAGTGTTCCTATGCTTAAGGGGAACACGAGAAAGGGTTCAGGGAAATGCCACTGGGTCCTTGTACGTCATCAGAAAGGAGGACCAAGAGGAGAGTTAGGCATACACAATAAAGGACTCTCTGGGAATTGGGGGGGAGGCACTGGGAGATGGGAAGGGAGGGAAGGGTAACAGGGGGTTTGGGGGGAGAGGAGGGGGGAGGGAACTAGTCTACCTATTAAGTTTGTATGAGCGGAAATAATAATAAAAATGTTAAAAAAAAGAGATCTTTTTGGACAAGAAGTCCGAAATAAAAAAAAAAAAAAGATATGTTTTATCTGTCTTGAACTTACCGAAAGGGAATTATATTTCATATTATCTTTTATGTGACTTCTTCACTCTAAATGTGCCACTGTGATTCATTCAGTTGCTATATAGAGTTTCAAAGTCCCTAGAGACTTCTGTTTCTGAATCTGAATAGTGAAAATGATCATGTTAGATGAACTCTAAGGAGTCTGTGATATGAGAGTCAGTGAAAAGCTCTCTCCATTCTTTTGCAAGAATTACAATGGAGGAATTCTGACCTGAATTGATTGCCATAATACCATAACAATACTGGGAATGACATTTCTGATGTGTAATCCATCGAGAGCATTGATGTTGCATGTCTGGTCAGGGAACATTTTCTGTGCTTGTGTTATGTAAGGCTGGAATCGGTGCTTCAGCCCAGCCTGCCCTCAGTGACATCTGTGCTCTCCCACAGCCAACATTCTTCTGGGATGACTTACTAAGTTGCCTTACTCACATTGTAATTTTTCAAAAAAAATCATTGATAAACAGGATTAAAATAAAACTCCATGAAAAACCCTTACCTCCCTTCGTTTGATAATCTGCATTGTAATGTTTAGGAATAATCTACGGTTAGACTGACTCATATTCAAATTCTGTTTCTTAACTCTGTCTCTAAGACCTTGGACGTATGTCTGAAACCTGTCCAGGCTGTATTTCCTCACATGTAAATGGAGATGATGATACCTACCTCACAGGCTGTTAGGAAGCACTGAAGGAGATAATGGATGCACAGTGCTCAGAGTTCCTGGAACACAGACAGTGTTTTGTCAAAGCTGGCCACTAGTGCTGCTACCACTCTATAAAGTTTGCCTTTCAATGCCTCTGAAACTCCAGCTTCTCATTAAAGACTGTTCCTATACCACAGTTGCTCGATCACATTTGCTGGGAGAAAGATGGTTATATGCAGTGAGCAGTGAATAACCAGGGTTTTGATCAATCTTATAGGGAGAGAAACTTACTAGACAGAATGAAGTAGGGCAGTGAAATGAACAATATGGCCACTGACTTGAGGATGGGAGATCTGATCCTAAGGACTTTCCTTATTATGAAACACTTCATGTTATGGTTTTAAAACTTTTGAAAATAATCTAAGCCATTTGATGGTTTAAAGATTAGGTATTTCATCAAATCTTATTCTATCACGCAAATTTCAATTTCTCAATTCTTTCAAAGGAAACTTTTTTTCCTTAGGGCAAGGTAACATGGTACAGTAGTTCAGAAAATATGTAAGGATTAATGTGAATTGGGGTTCATTCTCAATGTTGTCATGACCAATATGCATAGAATATCAGAGAAGTTAGTTATTTCTCTGCTCTTTGGTTCCTAGGCCTGAAAATGAACTGCTGTGAAATTGATTAACATGATAAAATTGTTAACAAAGATTGACCTAAAATAGTCAATTCACAAATGTGAAGTATTATTTACAAAGTAGACATTATAGTATTTTGTCTCATCAGGCTATTAATAATGTTCAATTAGATGAAGATGATTGAGTGAATGAGACAGACCATAAAGATTCTACTGCACATAAACATTATAAATTATGAAATTATGGTTAGGGTCTGATGTGATGATATTTGAGAAAAAGTTAAAATCTTCAGTGGCAAATAAATATAGTCATTATTTTTTGGGAGAAAAAGAATTTGGACAATACATTATGATGACAGTGACAGTGGTAATACTAAAATAAAATGTATTTCTTTGAAGTAAAATGAAATGTTTTAATTCATTTTAAGGTAAGGTCCCTACTCATAAAGCTTATGTTCTAGGCAGAAAGAAAAATATAAAGAAGCAATAGAAAGGAAACACAGCATGGTGAATATTTCATAAAAAAGATAAAACATGAAATGAAAAGTGATCAGACTTGGAGATTAATAGTAAGAGTCTGTAGTGAGAAGTTTCTGAAAAAAATGAACATTTATATGGAATTGTGTTTGATGGGAAGGAAGCAGGTGTTTACAGATCAACAAGGAGTCTCTTTCTTAGTAGAGGGAGTACCTGGTATTTGAAGCTGAGGTGGGGATGTACTTGCTCCACATTTTGGAAGAGCAGGAAGTCATTAACAGTATTGGAATATTTTCAGTAAGGGCTTGAAAAAATAATGCAATTTGACAATGTAAAGATTCATGAGTACCTTGTAGGATGTGGCTGGGAGCATCTAATTGCACATGTGAAGTTTAATGGAAAGCAATCAGAAGGCTCTAAAAAATAGTTTCATCGTTGTGATGGATAGGTCTATCTGATTAGTCATCTAAGGATAATATGTAGAAAATGGGGTGGCAGCAATGTTCAAATGGTAACAAAGAATCTGTTGAGAAAGCTAAAGCAGTAGTTAGGAGGAACTTGGTTTTGGTGGGCAGCAGTGGGGAGATTCAGAGCATGTTGCAGAGAAAGAACTAATAGGATTAAGTGAAGAATAAGTGAAGGAATTCTGAAGTAGTGACCTGGGGAATGAGATTGCAGCTGCAGACACTACCTAAAAGGGACTATAATGATAGAAGTTAGGACTCAAGTCTAGATAGCTACATTATCAATAACTTATAAAAATTTGTGATACATCTAAGTATATGCATCTTACCTTTAACAATGACATTTCTTAGAGATTTTATATTAACACCAACTTCTCAGTAGCAGCCCTTCTCCGTGATGAAATGAAAGCAGAAGTTTTACATCACAGAGATCTGAAAGCATGAATACTTAAAATGTTTTAAAATGTATGAGGCAAATTTTAGTAGTGGAAAATTTACTGAATAGGCTAGAACACATATTTAAATTAAAATTTTTAATTTAAAAAAGCTTAGAAGGGAGCCAGTAAAGAGACACCAGCTGGTAAGGTGTCTGCTTGCAAACCTGGTGACCCGAGTTCAATCCCAAGAAGCCCACATGTTGGAAGAACAGAACTGACTTCTGAAATTTGTCTTCCAATGTTCACCTGTACACCAAGGAATGTATGGACATCTCTCTCTCTCTCTCTCTCTCTCTCTTTCTCTCTCTCTTCCTTTCTCTTTCTCTTTTTCACACACTCAGATGTAAACATGCACACGCTCATATACACACATTTCTTCTCAATTCTCTATCTTAAATAAATAGATAAAATTTTTGTTAAAAATTAGATGAACAAAGATGAGGACTTTTTGTCAAAAGGTACTCACTGTCAAAGATGTCCTATTACTTATTTTGATTACATAAATTTAAAACATACTGAGCCATCATGTTAGATGCACAGTAAGGAAAAGAAATAGCAGCTCATAAATTAGTAAAATTATATGTCCTTATAGGTAATGTGATACATACAAGCAAGAGTTTGTTTTAGAAAGGATGGTTCCTGGAGTCCAGATGGGCAAAGCAGCACTTACTTTGTGGCAAGATGTACTCTTCTCCATGTTGAGTTTAAGGAAATGGGCAGATCTAATTGGTACCACACTCTCAGGACACCATCAGGTGATGCAATAGACTACCCAACTCCCACTTCTCATAGGCTTGGCAATCAAGGTCCAGAGGGTGATTTTACTAGAATGTGGATTTTGTAAATGAAGAAAATAATGCTTAATTTTAAATGCATTCGATTTCCAGATCACCATTTCTTAGCCCCCTTCTCCTTTTCTCTAAGATGCTGATTACTTCTAAAATTACTAAGTGATTAATCACCATTATGTTTATGTTGCTATTTATAACATGGGAATTTTCTGTGGGAGTTGAATTGTCTGCTTCCAGTACTTGTTAGAACATGAGGGGATGGAAGTGAATGAGTAACTGAGCATGAATAGACATGAATTGTCCTGGGTAAAATGGCATTCTTGAAATTGAAGAAAATCTTATAAAAGGAATCATATCTTATGCAATTTATAGTATAATTTTCATTGAAGATCTTGTGGATGTGAAGTCTGATTTTATTTATTTTTAAAAAATTATTTTATTTATTTAATATGTGTGTGTGTGTGTGTGTGTGTGTGTGTGTGTGTGTGACAGGACACTATGTGCGTCTGTGGAGGACCAAGGGTGACTTTGGGAATCATCCTGGATTCCTTCTACCTCCTTCTTGCTTTGCTCTGGGATTTCCCTAGTTACGGCCATCAGGTCTAGAAATACAGGCCTGCCACTTCTGCCTGGTGTTTTTATATGGGACCTGAGATCCAAACTCAGGACCTTCTGCTTGGCAGGCAGAGTCTTAACCTCTGAGGCATCTTTCCAGCCCTATTTGATTTTTTTTTTTAAAGAAGATGAATGGGATTGGGGTGAAAAGAGTCATTTATAGAACGTTAGCACACTTTTAATTGCTAAATTTGGACCAAGTTTCATTTCCTTTTTATTCTGACATGAATTTGTAATACTTATTCCATTTCTTCTCCTTATTTGAAGCTCACATGTCTGCATAGTAGAGAAGATAGGCTGTATAGTACCACTTCCTATGGTACTTTATGTAACTCTAGTACTTTGTATAAACTTCAGATTGCATGAGATCTTAGGATTCCTCACTTAAAAGGTGGGAATCACACTGGATTATCCATCTGTCTTTCATATAGAAAATAAAACAGTCCTTATTTATATAATATGATTTAATAATAATCTACCCTTGTCAGTTAGAGATGAGTGGTCATGGACATGTTAGTCACTTTTCGTTCATTGCATCTGCAGGCAAGGAGCAAAGCAAGAAGAATTCTCATGTGCAATGTAGGTCTTCACACCTCAATTAACCATTTTAGTCAGTCACTCACAAACATGCTGGCAAATTTGCATTATAGGTCATTCTAGAGTCCATGTAGTTGAAAATCATTATTAACTACCATGATGTGTTTCTACAACTTTATAAATAGAAGGGAGCAAAGTGCCATGACCCCACTTTTTCGGTTCTTTCGTCTAAGTATGAAGTCTATCTATATTGTTCTGTAGTTTTATGATTTGAAGTCTTAGTTTCTAATTTTAACATTAGAATAATAATATGTGGTAGACTTATTGCTAACATTAAGCCATGCTTCAGCCACAAAACATTGAATTAGTTAATTTTCTGTGTTCTAAGAAGAAAAGGAATTACAAAAGCCATTTCTCATGATAGCAATATTATGTGTGATAATATATGGCAATAAATCTAAATAAACCCATGGGGGAAATGTCATATATACATACAATTGAATGAAACTCATCTAGTATAGAAGGAACTAATAGTATGACATGAATAACTTTGAGGATATAATATTAAGTGGAATAAACTAATCAAAGGGAAATATTTCATTATTTCATTTAAATGAAGTGTACAAACTATTGAAATTTATATAAAAAAGAATGTTAGCTATAGAGGTGTGGAAGTAAGGAAAGCAAAGAATTGTTGATGAAAGAACATAAAAGATGAAAAGTTTACAGAATTTTACTATATCACAGTGTGTCTGTAGTTAGTTGAACTATGCCATGTGGTTAGGCATTTGCTAAGAAGGTATAATTCATGTAATGCCATATAATTCATTTCACAGTTAGTAAGAAAAGAAGGATCAAAAAGGATCAAGACCAAAATGAGGTGGGATGCATGGCCTCAAAAGTGAATGAAAATGTAATTATCCATTAAAGCCAAAATTTGACAGAAAAAAATTTAAAAGATATTGATATTTTCTTGCAATAGTAATCACAGCAAAAGTAGAACTTTATCACGTGGGTTGTTGTCTAGTTCTTTCATCATTTAAGATTAAAAGCATTTGGTTTATTTTCTATATGGTGTAAGAGGACATGTACTTTGTCTTACAGCAGATGAATAGAGATCAGCAGGCAAATTTTTAGTCTGATTCTTTTGAAATACAAGACAGACATTAAAATACATCAGATTGTGAGTTAGTTGATAACTACTTTTTAGACATATGGCTTAAAGAATGAAATCAATTTTTCAATGGAGTAAGTGCATGCACATATTTACTGTGGTAATGTAAACTATAGCTAAGTTATAAAATCAGGCTGAGTGTGCATCATCGATGATGGGTATCAGTGGATGAATGAATAAGAAATGCATTATACATAGAGAATGGAGTCTCTTCATCCATACAGAAAAATGATGCTGAGCATTATGGTTACACTTTCTTTTCAGGCATTCTGGAGACAAAGGCAGGAAGAATATGTATTTTAGGCTAGCCTGGGCTTCATAGTCAGTTCAAAGTCAAGAAGAAAGAGAAAAGGAGAGAAAGGAGAGAGAAGCAGGGGGAAGGGAGAAAGAAGAAAAAAAAAGAAACAAAAAGAAACTGTAATTTGCAGGAAAATAGAAAGAACTAAATATCACCAAGTCAAGAGAAAATAGACTACACTTAATAAAGAAATGTATCACATTTTCTCTCATATATTGAATTTAGAAAACATATAAAAAGGACATGAATTCAAAAGCAGTAAAAACATAAGGAATGCTCAAAGAGAAAATAAGAAGTCAGCAGATGATAATACAAGGCATGAAAGTGATCAAGTGCATTATATGTACCTATAAATGTCAAATTAAGCCACTTATTTTGTGCAGTTAATAAAAAATATCCTTGACTAGGAGGGGCCTGGAAGTTAGGGAGGAATATAGCTGTGGAGGTGCTGGATAAAACAAGAAGAAAGGGAATGCAAAGGGGAGGAGGGTGGAAAGATCAGATCAAGCTAAAAATAATAAAAGAGTCTGCTTTCTTGAAGTGGACCCATCTCCTGCCAAAATGGGTGACTGGGGTTTTGGAGAATTGTTTGTGTATCTTGTTCTTCTTCTCAGAAGATTGAAATTTATTTTTCAAATCACAAGGGAAGTAATGGATGATCTAACAGGTTATTCTAAAGAGTGTAATAGTATTTTTGGCAAGTACCGACATCCCTTTTGAGTGTCGTAGTTAAGTGTCCTACTGTTGCAGAAGGAGAGTCCAAAGTGATACTAATTTTTCCCCTGGAAAGGAGGGCAGGGTTAAAGCAGCCCTGGTTACGTAAGCACTTTTTTTTTTAATCTCATCAATATAAGTTAGCTGAAGCAGAAATCAAGGGTGCTCCGTGGGAACTGCAGTACCAAATCTCTCCCCTTGCCTGGCTTCCCAGAAAACGGAAGATGTCAGAGGACACTCAGCATTTCCTCCAAGGGTAGGCTGTCACTTGTCGATTACATCATGACTCTGAAACTCTGGACTTCTCAGGTTGTTTTCCACACTCTGGCTAATTATGCAACTGGCAACAGGGCGGGGTGATACTTATATCCTGGATCTCCACACCCACAGTGGATTTGGCCTGGTGCCCCTGCAAACCACGCTCAGAGCAACACTGTCTTCTGTGACCACACCCACACAGAGCAGCACATTGTGTTTTTAAGGGTTTGTTTAAATTTAAAACCACATATATTAGTTCATATAAGCATGAAATAGGAAAGTATCACCTCTTTTTAACCTCTTCAACCCTTCTTTACACCTTTCTTTCTTTCTTTCTTTCTTTCTTTCTTTCTTTCTTTCTTTCTTTCTTTCTTTCTTTCTTTCTTTCTTTCTTTCTTTCTCTCTCTTTCTCTTTCTTTCTCTCTTTTTCTTTCTTTCTTTCTCTTTTTCTTTCTTTCTCTCTTTCTTTCTTTCTCTTTCTTCTTTCTCTTTCTCTCTCTTTTTTTCTTTCTCTCTCTTTCTCTTTCTCTTTTTCTTTCTCTCTTTTTCTTGTCTTCTTTTCCCTTTCTCTTTCATTTTTTATTCCTTTTATTCATTCTCTTTTCTTTTAAAATTCAAAGCTAACCTTTTGAATGTAGATGATTGTGAAGGAATTGAGGCAGCCTGACATGCAATACCAATTTGGATCATATAAGAACCAAAAATAGGAAACAAAATCAGTTTAAATTGAGCTGCTTAGAGTTCACTGAATACATCTAGTTACCATGTTTCATTGCATCATCATGACAAGGCTGATATGGAGGTAAGAGAGGATTTAATAAGAAAGAACGTGGGCTCAGCAATATAAATCAGCGTATCTAAAATCATATAGATCAGCTGAAAGGATGAGTGCCACCACAGCAAATATCAAGATTTTTCATTTTTTTCTTTTTTAAAATTATTCTTTATATAACAGATGAGTGTAATGTTTTGCTCTAAGACATCATCAATTGATTTATTATATATTGAATATTTTAATGTTCTAAATAGTGCTGCCTCTGAAGGCAATATGCTTATTACATTGGTTAGTGTAGTCAACAAGTACAGTTTAATTTATCTACTACTTTCTCTCTGTCTCCATTTTTAGCTTTCAAAGTGCCTTGCCCTGTGAGTATTGTGGAGACTAGAGATAAAATAGGTAAGAAAGACTACACTTCCTAATCTCATGACATTTTTTATTACATTCAACCTTGCTAGCTAGTGACTTAGAGATGTAAGAAGGACTGATAAAATGTTTTATTTCTATCCTGAAAATAGTTTTTCTCTGTTAAATAAGTAGAAATGTTTGAATATTTCAGAGCTTCGAAGGAGCAGTCTGTTTTTTCTGACCTATATGAAACGATTAAACAGCCTGTCTCTCCAGTCATGTGGATCTGCTGTTCCCAGGACATGAATGACCTAATTCTTTGCAAAGGCTTCACCACCTGGAGAGCAATAAACTGTCTAAGAGAAAAGCCTTGAGGAGTTGATCACTCCCTGCTTTGGAGGCTACTGGATTGAATCCTTAAGATTAAGAACTATTTTAGGCACTTCCTGCAGACAGACGTGGAAGTAGATTTCCCCACTCTGCTCTTTAAATTTGTGAAATCAAAGGCAGACTTGCAATAATGCTAAAATTGTTATGCCTCAAGTATCAGTGAAAGACTTCAGAAAAATGAACTCATTTAATATGGAACGATCATTTTTACAATTCTCTTAATTATGCTATAACAGACTGAGATACACAATTTGGGTAAATTGTCTAGTGCTCATTTATCAACACATCAGCAGTTATTATTTAATTATTGTTTAATTCTATTAAATAAGTAGAAATGTTTGAACATTTCTGAGCTTTTTTCCTGACCTATATGAAAGGTTTAAACAGCCTGTCTCTCCAGTCTAATTCTGGAGACTGAACCCAGGACCTTGTGCCTGTTAGAGCACTATGTTAAATCCCCAATTCCAAGAAGTGACATTTAAATGCTCTAGCATCATATCAAATCTGAACACTTCTTTCCTAATTAGACTTTCTTCTAGTTGTCAGTCTTCAATATGCATCACATAAACTATTACCAGCGGTAATGCTAGTTGCTTCAGTTCCTACCACCACCATTCCAATGTGATCAGAAGCTGTGTCAAGTGGTAGGTCCTGTAATCTTTGACCACCTGAGGTCAATAGGGTTGTGAGGCAACATTTAAAAAAAGCCATTTATGTTCTATGGTTCAGGTTGGAGGACCAATTTCCATGGGGCACCAATAGGTGGCTAATTAAGGGGAGTTTTTATGTAGTGTCCCAAATATCTAATTAATCTAATTAATACTTTCTTAAGTTGATATTTTTTCTTATAAGTAATACTTCATGCCAAAAACAAAAAAGCATAAGTAATTCTGCAAATCAATAAGAGAGAATAAGTGAGATTTTTTTTGTAGGGGGAAAAATTTGTTTGGTCTTCCTAAATACGTAATAGGTAAATAATTTAAAATAGTCTAGTACTGAATGTGAGGTTTTTTTTCCTGTAGTTAAAGTGTTAGGGAACATTTTTTAAGAGAAAACTTTGCAATTTTATGTGAGTTTTGACATATTTAAATTACAATCAAATGTTCAATAGCTGCATCACTCCAAAGTTCCTAAACATAACCTCTTGAGAGCGTGGGTGGTGAGATTGTAAGAACCTAAAGATGGGAAGGTCCACCATTGGACAAGACATTCTTTCAAGGCCGGACTGCTGCATCTAGGAACTCACTGCAGTGAGACTCGTTCTTACCAGATCTGCATAACAACTGACATACCAACATGCCCCCATAGATTATCAAGGAACTAAAGAGAGATGGGAACATATAGTGGAAACCTCGGGGACTAAACCTGGATGAGTGAAGGGAAATGCCTCTATCAGTAGGGTGACCCAAAGAGAGACAACTTGGTACACCACAAGAGGACTGAACTCCCACATCAGTAAACAAGCCAGAGGGAACTCTGGGGTCCATAGAAGCAGACAGGAGGAGGGTGGGAAGGAGTGAGATGGATTGATGAAGGGAAGGGAGGGGAATGGAAGGAAGGGGTTGGAGGGAAGCAGGGATAAGTACTCAAAATGCCTGTAAAACTAGAAAAGTAATTTTAAAAAAAGTTCCCAAGCATACTCCTCTGACTTCCAGCAGCATGCTCATTGACAAGTAATTGTCTCTGAATAGTTTTCATTCTGAAACTTTCTGGAACCATAACTTATTTCTGACTTCTCATACAATGACACCATTGAGGCTCATTCATGCTATTGCAGGTTTGGTATTTCATTTCTTTTGAGTACCAATCTATTATAAGGCCATACCTTTGTTTGTTTAGTCATTTATACATTGGCATGTAAATGAAATGCTTCCATATTTGATGATAACTATGTTTCAATAAATATTTAACTTACAGGATTTATATGAAAGTGCATTTTTTATACTCTAGATATCAACTCTTTAATAAACAGACACTCCAATTAACACTATGGTCCTTGAAAACATCAATACATCCCATAACATCTATCCTACCCAGATAATTCCATAATCTTAGAAACTGCATTTCCAAAATGCCAGCTTTCTTCCACATAGAAGTCTTTTGCTTGATTTTGTGCTAGGTTTCACTTATTTTTCTCTTCATTGTTATTGTTTTCTGTCTTTATATCTTCTTATAAATTAGTCATGTTTTAGTAAACAACTTATAGTTCAACTTGAACTTGTTTTATTTCAATATTTTTATTGTGACCATTTCCTTTTTTCTATCTCAGATTGTTGTTCCTTTGCATGTTTTGCACTGGGAGGTATCAGGTCTCCCACCTAGTCCTCCATCCTGATCATGGTGGGAACTTGTTGCAGTCCACCTGCATTGTTGTTGATAAATGACCATCACACAGCTTAAGGGAACAAGGAGTTTGCTTTCTTATGACAGTCCGGTTACAGTTCTCAGTCCAGCTTGAAGGGAGAGCACGCACCAACACCAGGGCTGAGGGAACTGGCCACACTATCACCACATAACAGCTGAGAGATGGACAATCCTTACTTGCCAGACCAGCATGTCTGGCCAAGTGAACAGAAGGATGCCGCCTCTCTCAACCAGCTCTGTGATTTATCCAGGGCCTAATCCCACCTACCATGGGCTGGGTCTTCCCCATCAGCTAGACAATCTCTTTCATGTTTGCTATGGGCTTAACTTAACCAACTCTCTACAACTGAGCCCAGAGCTCAAACCCTCAACAGTCAAGTTGACACCTGTGCTTAACTATGACAGACCAATCTTCATAAAATTTCTGAAGCCAAAGATACAAGTTTCACCCTGAAGATATGTTTGGCATCATTCTTCTGACAGCTGAAATGAGTATTAATTTAAAGCAATATAGGATTTGACGTTGATTTTAGGTGAGTCTCTGCTTTCAGAAGGAATAGTACCAGGCAAGGGCCCCTGTATTTTAATCCACTCAAAGATTTTTGTCCTTCACTGGACATATCCAAAACAAATAAAAAATAAGTCCAAAAACAAATAACACATCAAAGACAAATAAAAATTAAATCTTTCTTTTTCCACACAAATACACCTAAGCTTGGTTTCTTTTTCTTCTAATAGGAATCAGTGAAGGCAACATGGCCCTACTTCTCTGACATCAGAGACCCTTTGATAATGGTTCACTGACTGAAGGTACTAATCCTATGTACTTATCCTAAGATTCCAATTAAAAAGACTGCAAGACAAATCATTCAAAAACTAAGGCATAGTCGAACAATTCAACTCTTGTAGTGTGAAAGTCAAAACAAGAGTTCTTTCTTACTCTGAAGAAAGGACTTACTCTGAGGAAAGAGAAAACCACCTGGGAAGAAATAAATTTCTGCAGCCAAAGATAATCTGCATTGATGTATTGTGTTTTTTTCCTGGAAGTGAATTTTTATTTATTTTATGTAAATATCTAGGAGTTAAAATGCTAATTTACATAGTAAATGCACATAAGACTTTATGTTAATTGAGAACAAGTATCTAGCCACATTTCATTGACAGTAACCAAAAGGAGGTTAGTAAGCCAAACATTCACAGAAGGGTATGGGACTGAGAGAGAAAGGTAGTGCAAAAGAAATTTACTAGGGAGAAAAAGTAGTGGATTGGGTAAGAAAAGGTGGAAACAAATACATGTGTAAATCCCACAAAATATAGCCAAATTAAAAAATAACTGTAGGTGTATTTCTGAAAAGAACATTAAAATATTTTTAGAGATAGCCACAGATTTACAGACATTTTAAAGATGCCATGAAGATTTCCTGTGCATTTTTTACCTCATGTCACTAATATTTAGATCTGATTTATTATAGTACAATACAAGAATCATGTGGCTGCTCAGTATCATGCTATTTCAGGAGTAGCTTTACATAACTTTACACTCAAGTTACTAAGTTTCTATTACCTTAAAAATCTTGTTTCCTTGTATAGTTCCTCATCCTGTCTCCATCAAGAACGTTAGCCCCTGAAAACTACTAAAGTTTGCATGTCTGGAATTGAGTATATTACAAAAAATTAAATAAACTAAATGATTCCACAGAAATGTTTATTAACTTAGGATACTACCATTGAGACCCATCCAAATTACTGCATACAAGCAAAATATATTGTTTTCTGTTATTGTGTAAGGTTCTATGGTACAGTAGACATTTTGGTTGGCTTTAATCTTTTTGTTGCCATGAAAACTACTATTATAAGCCTTTCTGATAAAATTGTTTTCTCCTGTTTTTCTTCTTGAGTGACAATGGTAGCTAAACAAAACCACATTTTTTTCCCAACATCAGCTTGGTCCAGAGTCTTGGTTTTTGCCATCTATTTGTAAGTCACATCCCTTCCTGATAAATGCAAATATCCTCTAGCTACAAGGCCCAATTCAAGGGTGTACTTTTGGCATATTTGTCAAAAACTAAGTAGCTATAGTTGCTTAGATTTCTATCTGGATTGCTTATTCTATTCAGTTGTTCTGTATGCCTGTTTTTGTGCCAGTACCGTGATGTTTTTATTACTATAACTCTATAGTATAACTTAAAATTAGGTATGGAAATTTTTCCCACAGTATTCTTTTTGTTCAAAATTGATTTGGCTATCCTTGGTCTTTTGTGCTTCCTTTAAAAACTTAAGATTGTTTTGTATATGTCCCTGGAAGAATGGTCCTGAAATTCTGATTGAGATTGCATCAAATCTGTATATTGGATAAAGTGGCCACCTTTAAAATACTAAATTCTCTGATTTATAAGTGCAGGATTTTTTCCATCTTTCAGTATCTTCCTCTATTTCTTTCTTCGGTGTCTTAAAGCTCTCATTTTGGAGGTCTTTACATCTTGGGTTAAGTTTATTCCCAGAGACTTTAATACTTTGAGTGTAGCTGTTATGAATGGTGTGGTTTCTCTGATTTTTTTTCCAATATGCTTTTCATTGGAATACCTTGCTTATCAACACTGATTCCTACTACTTTACTGAGAGTGTTTATGAGCTCTAAGAGATTTTTGGTGAAATATTTTTGGACTTTTATATATGGAATCATATCATTGGCAGTGGCTTTTTGAGCTTCAGAGACATAGAAAACAGTTTCCCTAAAAAGATGTTTGCTTCTAATTTTGGCCACTTGTACTCTTAGATATCTGCTCCAGTGAAGTCAGTCAAATCTTAACATGTTTTTTGGTTACATGGAATGAAATTGTTACTTTGCTCTACTTGGTAATTAAGAACATCCGTTCTCTTTTGTGATATAATAGCTAAAATAGTAGACTAGCATAAAATATAAATAAATCACTTGAATTTTGCTTATACATTACTCATATTTGTATTATTCTAGCCTAATAATCAATATGAAAATAATCAAAATAACGATAAATAAAAATAATATTTTATGCTATTTCTATAATCTTTGAATATCTCTCAATTGATAGATTCACACCGTTTAGATTTGGAAGGTCCTCTTGATGAATCCACTCTTTGACATCAAGACAAAATTCTCTTCTTAACGGTGCTTTTTTTGTTTTGTTTTGAGGTCTACTCTTTTTAGAGGTGAGAGCCACAGGGAGTCATGGGACTCCTCACCTACATACTCCAGCTTTTCCCCTCATGTATTCCCAGACCAGATAAAAGCCTTGTGGAGCCATGGGCAACCCCCCATCCCATTTTTATGTGTCATAATCCATGCTGCAATGGATATTCCAGTGTTTATGTTGTTTTGGGGTGTCCCATGCTGCTGCAGTAGCCCCTTTATGCTTCTATGAGTAACCTCAAGTAAACATACTGGATCACCAAGGTAAACTTGGGTGAAATTATTTTTTTGGTCTGTTGTAGGTCTCATGTGGAGTAAATACATGTTTGTTTATGTCTCCTCAAGATAAATCATACAGATAATTGGCACATAAACAAGAACTAATAGAACTCGTGATGAGTTGTTAATGTGCAGTTGCAGGGTTTCCATTATGACAATAAAACATTCAACTGAGGCTGATTTATGTAGGGTAGAACAGATGCACTCCCAGTATGACTACTTTTCACTGTGTGGTTATGGGATGGTGTGGCTTCTAATTGTAGTAATAGTTGCATGTCTCTGATATGTGTGATAAGGAATGTGACTGAGGCTTAACTGTCTAAGAGTTGGTGTTTTGGCTAAAATTCCAAGGTGAACATCATTCTTTGCATGGCAAGGAAAAAAGTTTCCATTATGTAACAATAAAATGTAAGCTTTGGGGATTTGGGAAAACATGTGGAAGAAGTGTAAAAACAGCAGTTTTGTATAAGTGGAAAAAGCCACAGCCAAAAGTCATAAGGTCTTTGAATGAAAATCCAAGTTATGACAGTAGGTTGCTTCCTTCTTAGCTGTTAGCCTAGGGAACCTCTGGAAGCCTCACAAACCAGATGGCTATTGCCACTTCAGTTGGTTAAAAGATAGAACTAGATGAACGAATTGGACTTACACTTAGCTAGAAAGTTCTTTTCCTCCTTGGTAGCATACTTTGTGTAGTGCTAGAAGATATGCTATGCAGGATATTGCAGAATTGCAGATTCCAGTCTTAATAGGTATGGACATTGAGTGCTGCCTACCAAAAAGTTAGGTAATAATAGTGGTACCACTGTTTTCTGTTGGAGTTAAGGTCTACTCCACAAGAAGAAACTCAAGTTTAATTTTGTACCAGGGGGAAAAGGGTGGCTTTGGTGGTCGTAATCACAGAGATATTGCTGTCATCTTACTCAGTGTCAATCTTACTCAATGATGCACCTGTCAAATTACTTTCTAACCATAATGTTTATCTCCCACAGATTACCAATGCTGTAACTCTTGATCTTGGAAGGAAATTTCTTATTTGCAATGGGTGGCAGTTTCTATAGAAACCTGCAACTAGTCGAGCTACTGAGAATAAGTGACTGTTGATTTGGCAAAGCTGTCAATACTTCACTGTAAGTAAAAGACAATAATTGTATATCTATATCTATCTATATCACTCCTTTTCAGTCTTAAGAATCATCACAGAAAAGGGAGGAGAAGGAATATAAAGAGAGAAAAGTGGGTTGTTTCCCCCAAATTAAAACATTTCTTTTTATAGGACAAAGGAAGGCTAGGACATTTATAAACTTATAAAGCTCAGGAAGTTAAAGAACTTAAAACTATTGAGTCCTGCTTCCAAGATTGCATAAACAGCAAGTCTTTGTTGTGGAAAAGGAGAACGATTATTGTAGTTGTCCCAGAGTTGTATTGCAAGTTGCCTGCAAGAGAATCTGAAGGATGAATCAGTCTTCACCCATGCTAGAGTGGTCTTCTCAATGATACAGCTTTTGATCACTTGTGCTACTGCATGTATCCTTACCTGTGTCCCAGTTCATGGCCCCAATAGACTGAACAGTTCAGTAAATTAATCTTTAGTGAAATTGCTTCTTTAAACTATTGTTAGATCATAGATTTGGTCTTGAGTCTCCTCAGAAAAAGTAATGGAATTTGCCGGGAAATGGATTTTATTAGAAACAATTATATTAAGTGAAGTATCCCAGACCCAGAAAATTAAGCGGCGTATGTTCTCCCTAATAGGTGGCTCCTAGTGCCAAACTCACGTAGAGACACTCAAGGATAAATCTCTGTAATACCTACAGTAATTGCAAGGAATATGAACAGGAGGGATGTGGAAGGAGGGCCACACAAGAAACACGAGAGAGGGGACCATGTTACAGCAGAGAAAATAGGCCACCTTCAAGGACTGCAAATGAGTAATGAGACATCTGGTTAAGTTCACAGACTTTCCTTCCTGATCATTTATAACTGATGGGGTATGATCTCACCAGAAGGGGAGGTCATATAGTCTGGCAGATAAAAAGTAACCATTTTGCAAATGGGTGATTGACCCCTCCCTCACTGCGGTTTCCTACCTTTATTACATCTACCTTTGAATATACTCTTATAACAAGACTCTAGTTTAACAGCTTTTTATCTCTGTCCAGGGGGTGACATCCAATACCCATCAGGATGGAGTGAAGGGCATTGCAGGAGCAGCAAAACTGGAAAAAAAAATCAACAAACCATAATCCAGAACTTCAGAGACTCTATATCAACTACCTGGAATTAGGCCAGCCTAATCTCTTCCCATCCTGAAGCTCAGGGAAATTTGCGGAAGAGGGGGTGGTAAGAGTGTAAGAGCACAAGGATGGGAAGAACAATGATATGCAAGATACTCCTCACAAGTTAGGGCCGAAGCAATCATAATTGGACTTTGCATGCCCTGCACAATGTCCAACACACTATTGACCCTTCAAATTCTAGCATTTGCTAAAGGCACTAAGATCCTTGGAGGCAAGGGATTGACAGCCACAGTAGTGTTCCTATGCTTAAGGGGAACACAGGAAAGGATTCTGGGAAATGTCACTGAGTACTTGCACCTCATCTGAGAGGAGGACCCAGAGGACAGTCTGGCATGCACATTAAAGGATGCTCTGGGGATGGGAGGGGGAGTCACTAGGGGGATAGGGAGGGAGGAGGCAGGGGAGGGGGGCATAGGGCGATGGGAGGTTGGAGGGAGTTTAAAGTTGTATGAGTAGAAATAAAAATAAATAAATAAATAAATAAATAAATAAATAAATAAATAAATAAATAAAAAGAAAAAGTTAAGCAGTACCTAGTAGTCCAGTTTTCATTCTTACTGTGGTTTTAGGTGTGAGAAAGTACAAACACATATTAGAATAAAAGTCAAAAGTTTTGAGTCCTGGTATTTTACTTAAAGCTAACATGTTTAGAAAATTATTCTTCATCATTTAATCTTTCTGACCATGAAATGGGAATGAAATATCTTCTGTTCAACCTCCTGTGAATACCAACTAAACATGGGGTCTCTCTTACAATGGTTTGACTCAGGATTTTTCAATTTTTGGGATGGTGTGAAAGGTAATAGACATATTTTGATCTTTTAATTATGCTCTTTATCCAGATTAGTGACATATATAGTAATGCACTCTGCTGACAAGGAAGAAAAGGAAGATTTTTTTTTTCCAGGAGTATACCTACTGATCTTTGATACTTGCTGAAGATGAATCATATCAGATATTTGCCATCAAAGGCAAACTAGATGAAATATAGTTGGCCAAACAAATGAAAAGACATGAAAATAAGAGAGAGTTTAGAAGCAGAGGTGAAAGATTATAAGGGAATTATTGAAAGCTTGAGGATTAAGAGATGAAAATATCATAAATTCATTACATCCATACATGCAACATCAAAAATTTTTAAAAAGCATACCATACACAGTTATAAACATACTAGCTTGTATAATTAATTTTAAAAGATGATTAAGATTTCATTTCCTAGTGTCAGTGGTGAGGGAAGACATTAACCTCAATAAGTTTAGTTAGAAGGCATAGTATGGTTAACCAGTTACCAAGCTTCCTTTGCTTTTCCTTCAACATATGCTGAAGTTCAAGGAGCCCTGTGTAGAAGTCAGTGTTTAAGAGCCAGAGGAAAACAGAGATGCCGTCAAATAACATTTTTTTGGATATCAGCAGGGATGATGTACCCATGAGCTCATGAAGCTGTGCTTAATTCCACAAGACCTGTACAAGATTTGGTCTTTCAACACTTTTCCATGTAATGGGGCAGATCACATCGGACACTGCCCCTTCCTAAGAGATCAGTGGAGACCAATGTTGTCTATAGGAAGGAGAACTAGTTTCCCTGACTGATATATTGTGTACATTCAGCAAGTGCTTAGGTCAACCTGATGAAACTTCATGGTCCACTCAACCATGGGTGATAAAAACAGAAAATAGATTAGTTAGGAAAAGGGTAGTCAATGGGAAAAGACAGAGAAGGGGTGGAATTGGGTAATGTTAAGTGAAAATGACTCAAATTCATTATAGTTATCTATGAAACTGTTGAAGAATCAAAATAAAGCTGATTCAAAAGGAGCCATGTAAGGTTGGAGCAATAAATTTCTATCAAATGTGTGCAGCTTCAGGTTTAAGGTCTTTCATTATAAAAATAAATGGTTTATTGGTTGAGGTTGGGGTATATATTACAGGTAGAATGACAGGAATTGATTCCCAGTACTGTAACAAACCAAAAAAAAAATGTTGTGGGACAACAGAATGGAGTTTAGTTTTTTTAAAAAATTTTTCTACAAATATGAGTGACTGTCCTTACCACCTTTCCCCATTCCTCCCTGCTCCCTTTCTCTTCCATTGTCCCTTCCCTTCATCAATCCATCCTTCCCTCTCCCTCCCACCCTGTGGCCTGTCTGTTTATGTGGGGCCAGGACTTATTTTGGGTTGTCTGCATTAGTATGGGCTCAGGCCTCTGTTGCAGATTATGTGGCCCTTCCTGGGTAAACCCATTTATAGGACACTTTCCCTAACCTCCCTAGCTCTGGCTGCTAAGGTTTCATCTGCATGTAATTAGTGCTTATGTGTTCCTTGCTAGTCTATGGGGGAATGTTGATATGCCAGTCATAGTTCATGTCTGGCAACAATAAGTTCCACAGCAGTAAATTCCTGGATTCAGCAACCCTGGCCAGTAGTGGACTTCCCCGCCTTTAGGCTCCTAAAATCTTACTACCCCTTCTTCTTTAAGATTTCCTGCAACCTTGATTCTTTTTTTTTAATTTTTTTATTATTTATTCAATTGCGCATGTATGCGTGTGTGCACATGTGTGTATGTATGTGTATGTATGTGTGTGTGTGTGTGTGTGTGTGTGTAGAACCACGGACTAATTTAGGAACCACCATGGACCGCCTCCTCCTTGTTTACTCTGCCCCAGGATTCACAGGCTCCGCCCTACCAGGACCAGAAACGCAGGCCGCCCCCGCCTCCGCCCGGTGTCTATACCTGGGGTCTATACGTGGGGTCTTAGGATCCGAACTCAGAACCTTCCGCCTGCAAGACAGAGGCTTAACTCCTGAGCCACCTCTCCAGTCCCTCCTGCACCTTGATTCTAACAGATTCATCCAACAATCTTTTAGCATCTATACTATGATTTGTTTCTTAATGGGTGTATAAGCAGGAATGCTCACTCAGCACATATTTTATTGTAGTTATGGTTGCATTTTGGTGTCAACTTGACAGTTTCAGACTGTTTGGGGTGCAGCCAATGGAAGGCTAATAGTTGGAATGGCCCCTGAACAAGTCTGCAGGCACTTGATTGATTGCTGTGGAGAACCGAGCCCATAGTGGGTAGTACTTTCCAGTGGTGGACCGGATAATAGGAGGTGCAAGGAGGAGGGACTTGCTCTTCCCTTATCCTGTGTCATTTGCTATGGAGTCCACTCTGCACGCATCATTCCCTTTAAGAACATCGTGGCATTCTTTGTTGCTGCTGCTGCCGCCTCAGTCCTTGGCTGTCTCAGAGCTTCGTGTTTTCCATCACGTAATTGCTGTTCCCGCTGCCTTTGGAGCCTGGTCTCTAGGCCTTGCTGCAGTTCTCTGTTCATTGCTGACCTCAGAGCACACTTGTTCTTCACCAAAGTTGGAACCCAGCATCTTCGACCTTCCAGAGAAGTAAAAGTTTGAGACCTTCTAGGGATCTTTTGGCTTTGTGGAACATTCCAGTCAAGAACGAGTTGGCTGCGGAAGACTACTTTGAAGGACACTCTTTTTATTGTGTGTTATTTTAATAAACTTATTTATATATATTACATTCTGTAGATTCTGTTTCTTCAGAGAACACTGAGTAATACAGCTCACTGACTAATACAGCTGTCCTTAGTAGTAAAGCAATGTTCCTCTATTCCTTAGTGTATCTCTCTATATTTAGGACAGAAGCTCAGACATAGGCTCTGAAGTTACCCAACTGACCTCTTCATTTTTACTAGAGAAACAGATACATGTAAAAATTTTCCACTTTCGTATGTATGTGGGAAAGGTGCACGAGTGTGCATGTACATACACATATATATTTGTGCTAAGACACAAGGGTGACATCATGAAGCATCCTTGATTGCTCTTTCATCCTATTCTTTTTGAAAAAGGCTCTCTAATCAAACTCAGAGCTCATGAATAAGTCTACTCTGTCTAGCCAGCCTGCTTTGAGAATTCCCAGTTTTTCTTTTAAGGCTGGAATTACAAATGAGCCACAACTCACCTGATATCATGGAATCTGGGGATCCACATTTAGCTTGCATGGCTAAACATTTTCAACAGTGGTTTCACACTTTATCTGCTGAAATTTAATAAACTGTTGCCCCTTTTGCACAATTCAAGATTATTTTTTCAATTTGTTACAAGGCTTTCATAATCTGTCCAGGTGATTTTAAAATAGAAAAAACAGACAGCTACTAACAGGAAGAATCTTAACATTAACATGAATGAATTACCTAAGAAGTATTATTAAACAATATTGGTTGCCACATAGAGTTTCTCACTCATTAAGTATATGATGAAGCTCAAGAATTTGTTTTTCTCACAAATCCCCAGGTAATATGGATGTTTTTATTTAGCAGTAAGAAATATTACCATTACTAATACATGAAGTCTAAGTCTAAGTTCTGGTTTTATTCTATATAATTGTAGGAACATAATCTATTCTCATTCATTTCATTTCTTTATAGCAATAATTTGACCTCAGAGTTTTAAGATGTGAATTGTGTGTCAGTTTTGTATGGATTCTGGCATAGACTACAATAGCAAACATTAACTTCCTTTTTCTATTATTCATGTCTAGATGGTCAATTGCACTGAATCATTCACACAGGAAAAGTTTAGAAAAAAGAAATAATACAGATGATGAAAGCAAACAATGTCTATTAAAATCATATATAATACATAATAATAAATATAAAGAATATTTTAAGTACAGGGCTTTAAAATAGCCACATTCCATTTTCAAAACTTGTAGCATTATAATTTAGGTGGTAAAAACATATATATAATCTAGAAAGTGGTATATAATCTAGAAAGTGGTAGGAATATGAGATTCAGTATATAAGGAACATAAATTTTTATAGTCTATGCTAGAATCTTAATATTTCATCTATCATAATTAATTTTCATGGAACCAGAGTAAAATACTTAAGAGTACTGAAACATTAATACTTTTATCTGTAAAGTACTATTTATTTTCCAAGAAGACCCAAATTATTTAAGTACATCAGAATTCCTATTACCAACCAATGTCCAATTTCTATCAGTGATTTTATTTACATATATTGAGAAACAAAAACAACTAAAGAACTTTCTTTCCTATTTGTCATGTCGTGCTTGTATGTTTCGAGGTCTCATGAACCATGAGAGTATACAGATACAGGCACATGGTTGTAGCACAGATAGAAGGAGGGTACCAGAGGGTGGGGCTGGGTGAGGGGGAACTGGAATATCCTTGGTGCTTTCTGTGGGATATACAAGAACTCAAAAAATACTGAATCGTTCAGGTTGAAATGAACTAAGTTATGCTAATATTATTTAAAGCAAGCTTATCCCTGTATCATTAGTTAACCCAAAATCAAAGTCTTGCAGGACATTTACTTTTACGACTTCTCTTTCCATTCCATTCTGCTCCTATGCAATAGTTTCCCTTTTCTGAATTCCTAAAAATACCTAATGGTCATCTGTGTATCTTCTTTGTTCTGTTCTATATAGTCACATTTGTTTTATTACTATTCTCATTTATTACTCAACTTGATGATATGCTTTTAACTTTCCACCTATTTATGAATTCTCTTAGCTAGACTATTAGTTCCTCAAAAGTCATAACTTGCCCCTTTCCTCCAGGTAACTACCCCAGTTCTTAGTAGCTGTCCTCTTTTGCTCTGCAATATAAGCATACTACCAACTTCTGCTGTCCTATTAATGGGACTAATTCCATTTTAAGTGTTCTCTTCCTAGCTGGAACCAAAAGGCTCTTTAGATGAAGTCTATGCATCTCCCTTCTTTGAAAAAGTATCTTAACAAATCCATCTATATTCTTTTCCCAGGCTTTACTGAGGAAATACTTGCCAAATTTCCTTACTCCCTTAAACAAACAAAACTTATTCTATAACTCTCTCTGAAAAAACTCCATTAGCTTATTGAAAACAATAACTAGTGTTCAGAACCTTTTGAGAAAAAAAAAGCAAAAGAAGATAAAAAGCTTGCAATCCAGGCCTCTCATCCTAGCTATAACATAAGTAAACTGATTTCATGTCAAACCTACCAGAGAGGCAATCCCTTCTCTAAGATTTGCCTGTATCTAGAAACCAGAATAATTTCTCAGTAACTTCAAGGGTTTAGGTTCCACCACAGAGGCAAGATCTTTTGTCTTTTCAGTTGTCTTGATGGGATGGTTTGACCCCACTGCTTTAGGCCTGGACATCCCCATTCTACATGACCTTTTAATAGCATTATAACATACTACCAGAGCCACTAGGGAAATTCAGAAATTGATAAGACTGGTCTTTATACGTCAATGTATTTTTAACAAATTAACTTGGGCAGAACTACTTTATGACAATCCACAACATCGTCATAGCAAGTGAAGAATTATTGTTTTGCCAGTTTCAACTAGTTGCTTCAGTTATTATTTTTCTAAAAATGCTGATTAAACACTCCTTTTTAAAATTAGCTTCCCTGACCTCACTATACATACTCTATTAATCGTTATTTAAGTTCTTAATTAAGACCACTCCTTCTATAGCATGTTTTTGCTTTACTTATGGACAGGTACTTACAAATAGGTGCATAACTAAGTAACTTTTACAACTGAAAACTCACAGCTCAGTATGAGTTTTGATATATATATATATATATATAAGAAATATTATAATACTATCCTCCCTCCTCTCACCAAAGGCTGTCTCTTAGAAACCTTATAAACAGTGCAGTTTTCCCACCTCTTCAATTCTCCATAAGCTATCAGTGTTATACTATGATATATTTATATACATGGGGGGAGGGGAGTGCACGCATGAGTGTATGTGTGTGTTTAAAGAAAATAAACTCTTCATCTTCATGTCTAATATAGGCATCCACCTATACAGTTATAAATTAAAGGCTACAAACAATTCCCAAGGAAGGAAAAGCATTGCAAAGATCTTCCTCTCTTATAACATAGCTGGTCTTCAAAGCATGCTAGCTAAAAACAGATACAATCAGGGTGAAAGGAAGACTGCTCTTTCACTCTTTGGGTGGTAGCTGAATGTCTATTGTCTGTCCTGGTAAGCTATGTAACTTCTCATTTGTTCTAAACAAGGGTTTCTTCAGCTTTCTTTCAAATAATACCTTTAATTGTCTCATCAAGTCTCAGAGATTTTTGAACAGCAAGGTTTGGGGTGTGTAACTTTAAATCATATGGTGGCTATGCAGAGAGGAAAGGGATGTAGGAAAATGGCAGGAAAGGAGGGTGAGAGACAAATAAGTTCACTGGGCACACTGGTTAGAGCAAGTTGACTTTCAAGGCTGTTTCTGGTATTTCAAGCTGCTACTATGGGAAGGGTAAACACAGGCAGCAGCACCATAGCTACTGAAATAACCATTCAGCTCTGTTCCACCTCAATGTACGTAGGTCCATTCTGCTCCTGCAACCTATGTTGCACCCTCAGGGACACAGCATATCATCTGTGTTTTGAAAGAAGCCTGCAGCATCCCGGCGCAGCAGGTTCTTTAGGTCTTGGCCATTTACAGAGAGATCTTATGATCCTCCTGAACTGCTGGTCCAGGGCCACGACCCCATCTGATGTGACTAACATAGATGCCTCTGTCTTGGGAGACATACTGCTGATCTGTCCCACTGAAGATGTTGAAGCCCAGATCTAAGGGTCCTCTAGTCAGATTGATGCATTCTTCGGTGACAAAACAATCCACTGTTCTGTTCATGTTTGATGGTTCTCCTGGCTTGCTCCCTGGGAGGAGAGCACAGGGAAGGAGAATGAAGCACTGAACTGAACCGTATCCCGAGCATACCTTTGTCCATGTACCACATGTTCATTAAACATTCATTTACTGTTGGACATCTATGTTGGTTTCATTTCTTTGCTATTATGAAAAGAGCTGCTGTGAACATATTTGTACAAGTGACTCTGTTGCAGGAAGGGGTGCTCTTTGGGACTATTCCCATTTGCCATTCCCCCTGAAAAAATGAAATACCTTGGAATAAACCTAACTCAGGATGAGAAAGACCTACACAGTGAAAATTTTAAAAGCCTAAAAAATGAGATTATGCAAGATACCAGAAGATGGAAAGACCTCCTATGTTCCTGGATTTGCAGAATCAACATTGTTAAAATGGCCATTCTACCAAAAGCAATCAATATACAGATTCAATGCAATATCAATCAACCTAATTCTTCACAGAAACTGGTAAAACAATCTCAGATTTTATATGGAAACATAAAAGATCATGTATAGCAAAAGCAATCCTGAGTAATAAAAACTTTGTGGGCAATAGGCATCATCATACCAGACCATAAACTATACTATACAGCCATAGTAATATGAACAGTATAATACTGACTCCAGAAAAAGAGATATAGACCAATAGACTAGAACTGAAGACCAAAACATAAGTACACTCACTGTCAACTGATTTTTGATATAGGAACCAAATAAGTCCATTGGAAAAAGGACAGCATCTTCAATAAATGATGCTGGAAAAATTGGATATCTACGTGCAGAAGAATGAAACTGGATGTTTATTTGCCTCCTTGCATGACAATCAACTCCAAATGGATCAAAGACTTCAATGTTAGACGAGAGACTATAAAACTCATGGAAGAAAAAATAAGGAATTGATTGGCCTTGGCTAACATTTGCTCAATAGGACCCCAAAGGCACAAAGAATAAGTTCAACACTAAACAATTGGGACTATATGAAATTAATCAAGCAAAAAGGCAACCTACAGATTGGGAGAGTAACCACACTTCTGATAGAGGATTAATATCCAGAGTACACAAAGAACTTGACAATTTAAGACCAAGGAAGTAAACAACACGATACTGAAAAATGTGCTACAGAACTGAGAGAAAAAAGTCTCACAGGATTAAATTCTAATGTCTACCAAATATTTTTAAAAATGATCTACCTCCTTAGTCATTAGGAAAATGCAAATTGAAATCACCCTGAGATATCATCTCAATCCATTCAAAATGTCTAAGATCCAAAGTCAAACAGCAGCAAATACTGATGTGGATGTGGGCAGAAAGGGGCCCTCATACATTGCTAGTGGGATTGTAAACTCATACAACCCCTTTAGAGATCAGTTTGAAGGTTACTAAAAAGGTTAAAAATTGGAATTGCATATGAGCTTAGTTATTTTTATATTTAAACCATATTACATATTTCCTGGAACCTTTATAGCACAGTTTACAGTAGAATCTTTTTTCTACACTGTAGTAATTGACTCCATTCTATAGGTTTATAACTTTGAGTAATGCTAACTTAAAAAGAAAACAGTTATCCCTTTCCCCACTCTTCCACCCCCAGGATGTGCGCAGTCCAGCTGGGACTCACCACGACCCAGGTAAGCTTCACCTCCACCCACCCACAGAACCCGAGGTAGCCCAAGGGACCCAGCTCCTCCCACCAGCCAGCTGGAGCCGGAGCTGCACTGGGCGGGGGAGGACCCCCCTGGGCCACGCCCCAGCTCCCCAGGTTAAGTAGCACCCCGCTGCCGCCACATCCTCCCTTTCCCCACTCTGTGCCCGGGATGTGCGCAGTCCAGCAGGGACTCACCTAGACCTAGGTAAGCTCCGTCCCCGCCCAACCCCAAAACCCCAGGCCAAATAATTCAGTTCAGTGAAAAACACACAGAAATTGAAAGAAGGTCTTAAGAGTTAAAACTATGATGCCCAAGTCAACAGTGCAAATCCATGAGAAACAACACTCAAGTAAACAAATCTCCCACTGAAGGAATTAATCCCATAATGATAGACTCCAAACAGAACAAACCCACGGAAAATGGCCAAGAAAGCCTGACCCAGGACAACGACTTTCCAATCATGATCATTACCATGTTAAATACTATGAAAGAGGAAATCCGGGAGGAATTAAATAATTGCATCAATCGCTTTAAAGAGGAAAACAACAGACACTTGGAGGAGTTGAGAAAAACAGTTCAAGAAACAAAAACAGGCATAGAGCAGTTAAAACAGACTCAAGCAGAGTTCAAAACTGAACTAAAAGACAAGTTATCTTCAACCCAGAACTCAACTGTCTTATCAGCAGAACTAACGAAGCAGAAAACAGAATTTCAGACCTTGAAGACAAAGTGGAAGCTCAATGGAAGAGGTTGTTAAAGCCAAAAAGATACTCGAGAGAAACATTCAAGAGTTATGGGACACCCTGAAGAAGCCTAACATGCATATTCATGGAATATCAGAGCAAGAATCTCAAAATACCACACCTGAGGAAATTTTTCAATCATCAAGGAAAACTTTCCTCATCTAAAAAAAAGAGAGGCCCATCCATATACAAGAGGCATTCCACACCCCAAACAGACATGACCAAAATAGAAACTCGCCATGGCAAATAATAGTTAAAACACTCCACATTCAAGATAAAGAAATGGTGCTGAGAGCTTCAAGGGAAACAAAAACCAAGTCACTTTTAAAGGTAAACCTATTAAAATAACAAATGACTTCTCAGTCGAAACAGTAAAAGCAAGAAGAGCTTGGAGAGACATACTTAAAGTATTGAATGAGCAAAAATGTCAACCCAGGCTGATATACCCCACAAAACTATCTGTCACGATTGACAGAGAAAGAAAAACCTTCCAGCACAAAGACAACTTAAAGGGATACATGTCCACCAAACCAGGCCTTCAAAAAATGCTAGAAATGATACTCAAGCTTGAAGAAAAAAAACAGGCATATCCAGGAGAACAGAAGGGAAGTATAACACCATTAAAAGCGAAGCAATATACTTACAAAAACCACTAAACATAATAAATGTCCGGAATTAAAAATAGTTTCTCCATTATAACACTAAATGTTAATGGAATTAATTCACCGATCAAGAGACACAGATTACAAACTTGGATTAAAAATTACAATCCATCAATCAGCTGCCTGTAGGAAACCCATCTCACCACAAAAAATAGGCACATCCTAAAAATAAAAGGCTGGTCAACAATTCTATAAGAAAATGGAAGCAGAAAACAGGCAGGGGTAGCCATTATGCTATTGGACAAAGTGGATTTCAAAACAAAAAAAAATCATAAAAGACACAGATGGATACTACATTTTAGTCACAGGTACAATTCACCAGGAAGACTTCACAATATTGAACCCAATACGGCCCCCCTCCCACATTCATTAAGCAAACCCTACAATGTCTAAAGTGAGAAATCAGTCCCAAAACGATAATTCTTGGAATTTCAATACTGCCCTCTCAACATGGGATAGATCTACAAGTAAAAAACTTAACAGAGACACTTTAGAGTTTAATCAAACCCTTACTGAAATGGATGTTACAAATCTCTATCGTACTTTTCATCCACATACCAAAGAATACACATTTTTCTCAGCAGCACAGGGAACATTCTCCAAAATAGATCATATATTAGACCACATAACGAATTTCCACATAGACAGGAAAGTTGAAAATCTAACCTGCACCTTATCAGCCCACCATGGCCTAAAGCTTGACATCCACAACATAACAAACAACAGAAAATACACTAACTTCTGGAAACTTAACACTATGATGATGAATGAGAATTGGATTCAGGAAGAAATTAAAAAGGAAATTCAAGATTTCCTGAAAGAGAACAATAATGAAAATACAACTTACCAAAATCTATGGGACACAATGAGAGCTGTCCTAAGAGGTAAGTTCATAGCTCTTAATGCCTACATCAAAAAAATGGAAACATCAGAAATAAATAACTTAACAATGCACCTAAAAGCTTTAGAGACACTAGAGCAATCTGATCCCAAAAGTAGTAGAAGGGAGGAGATTAGCAAAATAAGGGAAGAAATATCTGAAATCGAGATTAGGAAAACAATACAGAAAATCAACCAGTCAAAAACCTGTTTTTTTGAAAAAATAAGATTGATACACCCCTAGCTAAATTAACCAAAAGCAAGAGAGAGAAAACCCAAATTAACAAAATTAGAAATGAACATGGAGTTATCACCACTGATACCTAAGAAATCCAGAGAATTATAACATCATATTTCAAAAACTTATACTCTATGAAGTTTGACAACACAAAAGAGATGGATGAATTTCTAAGTAAACACAACTTACCTAAATTGAATCAGGAAGTTGTGAATTATTTAAATAGTTCTATAAGACATGAGGAAATTGAAGAAGTAATCTCAAATCTTCCCACCAAAAATGTCCTGGACCAGATGGATTCAGCACAGAGTTCTACCAGACATATAAGGAGCTAATAACACCAATATTCCTTAAACTGTTCCATCAAATAGAAAAGGAAGGAACACTACCAAATTCCTTCTATGAAGCTAATATCGTTTTAATCCCAAAACCTAATAAAGATTCACTTAAAAAAGAAAACTATAGGCCAATCTCTCTGATAAACAAAGACACAAAAATTCTCAACAAAGTCCTAGCAAATTGGATTAAAAAACATCAAAAAGATCATTCACGGGGACCAAGTAGGCTTCATCCCCGGCACACAAGGTTGGTTCAACATATGCAAATCAATAAATGAAATTCACCATATAAACCAGTCCAAAGTCCAAGACCACATGATACTCTGGATAGATGCAGAAAAAGCTTTTGATAAGAATCAACAGCCTTTTATGATCAAAACGCTACAGACAGTAGGAATGGAAAGAACCTTTATCAATATAATAAAAGCTGTATACAACAAGCCCACAGCAAGGATTATGCTCAATGGGGAACAACTGGAAGCATTCCCACTTCGATCAGGAACTAGACAAGGCTGTCCACTCTTACCACTTCTATTCAATATTGTACTTGAAGTCTTAGCTGAAGCCATAAGACAAGAAAGGGACATAAAAGCAGCATATCAAATCGGCAAGGAAGAAGTCAAGTTCTCTATTTGCAGATGACATGATCCTATACCTGAGTGATCCCAAAAACTCCACCAGGAAGCTCCTGGAACTAATTGATAAGTTCAGCAGGGTGGCAGGATACAAAATAAGTGTACAAAAATCAGTGGCCTTCCTATATGCCCAGAATGAAAGAAGTGAAAAAGCCCTGAGAGAATCAATCCCATTTACTATAGCCTCTACAAAATAAAATACCTTGCTATAAACCTAACCAAGGAGGTAAAAGACCTTTACAATGAAAACTTTAAAACCCTAAAGAAAGAAATTGCAGAAGACATCAGAAGGTGGAAAGACCTCCCATGTTCCTGGATTGGCAGAATCAACATCGTAAAAATGACCATCCTACCAAAGGCAATATACAAATTCAATGTTATACCAATTAAAATCCCAAAGCAATTCTTTAAAGAAGTTGACCAAATAATCTCAAAATTCATACGGAGGCACAAAAGACCCAGGATAGCAAAGACAATCTTGAGTAACAAAAACACTGCTGGAGGTATCACCATACCAAACCTTAGTCTATACCATGAATCCATAGTTATAAAAACAGCCTGGTACTGGCTCCAAAATAGACACACAAATCAATGGATAAGGGTTGAAGACCCAGATATAAGCCCACAAAATTACAGCCATTTGATCTTTGACAAAGGGACTCAAAAAATCAAATGGAAAAAGAACAGTATCTTCAACAAATGGTGCTGGCAAAACTGGATGTCCACGTGCAGATTAAAACTGGACCCGTAATTGTCACCATGTACAAGACTTAATTCCAAATTGATCAAGGACCTTGATATAAGTCCAGAGACTATGAAAACCATAGGTGAAAGGGTAGGGAACTCCCTCGAGCTGATTGGCTAGGCCAACAGTTCCTAAACAGACATCCAATAGCCCAGTCACTGCTACCAACTCTCAACATTTGAGGTCTGGTGAAATTAAAGAGCTTCTGTTCAGATAAAGAGATTGTAACAGGAGCTCAAAGGCAACCCACAGAATGGGAGAAAAATCTTCACTAACCACATATCTGATAGAGCTCTATTATCCAGAGTGCACAAAGAACTTAGAAAACTAAACACTAAGGAAACAAATGGCCCAATTAAAAAATTGGGCCTGGTACTTAAAAGAAACTTTACCAGGGATAAAATTAAAATATCTAACAAGTATCTTAAAAAATGCTCCACTTCCTTAACCATCAGGGAAATGCAAATCAAAACTTCACTGAGATATCATCTCACTCTGGTCAGGATGGCAAAAATCCACAATGCGAACAACAAATGTTGGAGAGAATGTGGAAAGAGGGGAACTCTACTACATTGCTGGTGGGAATGCAGGCTCATATAGCCACTCTGGTGAGACTTCTGGAGATTCTTAAAGAAATTAAAGATTGAAATGCCATATGACCCTGTGGTTCCACTTTTGGCAATAACCCTCCATACAGCAAAAATTCACCTAGATAGCAGGAGCACGACCATGTTCATAGCAGCACTGTTTACAAAGCAAAGTCATGGAATCAACCCAAATGTCCAACAGTTGACGAGTGGATAAGGAAAATGTGATACATCTATACAATGGAGTACTACTCAGCCATCAAAGATAATGAATTAATGGAATTTGCCGGGAAATGGATGGAATTAGAAACAATTATATTGAGTGAAGTATCCCAGACACAGACAATTAAGCGCAGTATGTACTCCTTAATAGGTGGCTTCGAGTACAAAACCCACTTAGAGACACTCAAAGATAAATCTCTGTAATAACTACAGTAATTGAAAAGATTATGAACAGGAGGAATGGGGAAGAAAGGCCACACCAGTAACAAGGAGAGAGGGGACCATGTTACAGCAGAGAAAATAGGCCACCATCAAGGACTGCAAGTAAGTAATGAGACATCTGGTTAAGTTCACAGACTTTCCTTCCTGATCATTTACAACTGAGGGGGGTTTGATCTTACCAGAAGGGGAGGGCATATAGTCTGGCAGATGGAAAGTAACCATTTTGCAGATGGGTGATTGACCCCTTGTTCACTGAGGTTTCCTACTTTTATTTCATCTACCTTTGAATATATTCTTATAACAAGACTCTAATTTAACAGGTTTTTATCTCTGGCCAGGGGGTTACATCCAATACCCATCAGGGTGGAGCCAAGGGCATTGCAGGAGCAGCAAAACTAAAAAAAAAAAATTCAACAAACCATAATCCAGAACTTCAGAGACTCTATATCATCTACCTAGAACTAGGCCAGCCTAATTTCTCCCCATCCTGAAGCTCAGGGAAATTTGCAGAAGAGGGGGCGGTAAGAGTGTAAGAGCACAAGGATTGGAGGAGCAATGATATGCAAGTTACTCCACACAAGTTAGGGCTAAAGCAATCATATTTGGACTTTACATGCCCTGTGCAATGTCCAACACACTATTGACCTCACAAAGTCTAGCATTTGCTAAAGACACTAGGATCCTTGGAGGCAAGGGATTGATAGCCACAGTAGTGTTACTATGCTTAAGAGGAACACAGGAAAGGGTTCTGGGAAATGCCCCTGGGTCCTTGAACCTCATGGGAGAGGAGGACCCAGAGGAGAGTTTGGCATGCACATTAAAGGATGCTCCGAGGATGGGAGGGGGAGGCACTGGGGGATGGGAAGAGAGGTGGGAGGAGAGGGGGGCACAGAGGGATAGGGGGTTGGAAGGAGGGGTGACCAGTGTACCTGTTAAGTTTTTATGAGTGGAAATAAAAAAAGAAAAGAAAACAGTTATGTAAGACTAAATGCTCAAATCTATAGGTGAGGCTGTATCACTACAAAGAGTGAAGATGTAGCTTCCCAAAGGTGCCAACAACATTTAATCATAAAGTGTAAAGTTTAACAGATATTGTATTCTCTCAGCTCTCGAGGTTAGTAGGTTAAGTCCAAGACAATGTGTGGCTTAGTCTCATCCTCTCACTCCAAGTTTGTGATGAGAAATCTTGTCACAACATTGTCATATGGCTTTTTATTTGTGTATGCATGGCTGGTGTTTCTCACAAGGGTATCAGTAAGCTTTGAGTAAGTAGAACTTGGTTTAATTCAAAGCACTAAATGTCTGAGACAGCTGCAGATGTTGGTAGTGTTTACTATACTGTGAAATATTTTCGTTTTGTTTTGTTTTGTCTAACCTCTGTCTCATTATATATAATAAAAACTCATTAGGCTCTTAACAATTTGGAGATTGTTCATATTTTGAAGGTAGGTTGAAGAAGTGCACATGTATAAGCTTGTTGAATTATAAAGTGCTGGGCTGGAGAGGTGGCTATGGGTTTAAAGCCTCTGCCTCAAAAGCAGAAGTTTCTGAGATTGGATCCCAAACCCCACATAAAAACATTAAACATAAAAAGCCTGTATTCCAGCCTTCAAAACTCTACAGCAAAGCAAAGAGGAGGTAGCCCAATTTAGGGTGATACCTAAAGTCACCCTTGGGTTTCCACAGGCTCACACAGTATCGTGTATGTGTGTGTGTGTGTGTGTGTGTGTGTGTGTGTGTGTGTGTGTACACAAAAGGGCATTGTGTGTGCCTATGGAATTCCTAAGGGTGATAACATCACGAATCATCCTGGATTGCTCTTCCACATATTTCCTTTGCTGTGGATTTTCCCAGGGAAGGAATTATAGGCCTTCACCATATCCACTTGCATTTTTACATGGCAAATGAACTTTGAATTTCAGTCTTTTTACTTTTGAAATAAATACTTTTAACTTTGAGCCATATCCCCAGTCCAGACTCATAAATATTTTATAACTATTTGCATAAAAGGAATTGTAAGAGTAACTATAGCAATTGTAAGAGAACTATAGTCCTACCATCTTTAGTTTTCCCAGCCTGTAGTCATGGGGGTGTAACTGATATTCAAAGTATGAAATACCTTTAACCACTGAGTTATCTGGACTGACAGTTCCTTTCTTGTTTTCTCAGTCATAATCTTATAAAAACACTAATTATATCCATAAATAGCATTCTGTGTACTCAGTAAATAACGCCCACCCCATTCTATTCTTAGATAAAAGTAGATTCTTATCTCTATATTTCCTTAGTCTTTCCAGACAAACAGAAAGCAAGTCTCAAAGACGGAGCGAAGTTGACTTTGAGGTAAGAGGTTCAGTAAAGGCAATTTTTCAGTTAGTGCCTTCCCAAAGGAGGACAGAAGATATAAAATAGATAAAGGAAACACCATAAATACAGAAAAAGTGATTAAACATCATGAAAATAAATTATTCTATTCTATTTTCTAAGATCTGTTAGTAAATGTGGATGTCCTATTGAACGGGGGTTTGTCCTAACAAATCTATCCAAAGTTAAAGATAGTTCATCTAGAAGACAAAATTTATTTGCCTAACCAACTGAATGTGGCACCTTAATCCAGCCCACCATAAATGTGCTTAAAGCACTTACATTAGTGTAATGAAGGCAAAGCAATATAAAACCAAAGCCCAATTGAAGAAGGGGTGTCACTTGATAACATATTGAATGCAGTGTTAAAAGTGAAAACAGAAGGCTTTCGTGCGTATGCTTCATTGTAAAACTGAGACACTAAAGCATAAGTTCAGACTTATAGCTGGTGACTGCCAGTATACTTTCCAGTCATGGTAACATCTCTTATTGCCTATGTGATTATGAGTTATTTATTTGTATCTCTATTTAAGAGTGTGTGTGTGTGTGTGTGTGTGTGTGAGAGAGAGAGAGAGAGAGAGAGAGAGAGAGAGAGAGAGAGAGGAAATAGCTACATCATTTGTATAATACTCTGTTTAAAAATGTTGTGATATTTGATTTCCTGGACTGTGGGATAATCATGAGTGCTCAAAGAAGTTAAGCATGTGAACATGTGAGATAGTATGGTAGGTAAGGTACATTCCCTCAAACCTAAAGGTCTGAGTTCACCAGAAGTTCACATGGTAAAAGAATAGAAATGACTTCAGAAAGCTTTTCTCTGACCTTCACCTATGGGCTATGCGTTCTCTCTCTTGCCATGTGTTCTCTCTCTTGTTCATGAATAAATAAAATTAAAAAATACCACCACTGTATCTAAACTTGTTCTTCATTAAAAAAAAAAAGTCAAGCAAGTAGCAGGCAAGGAAGAAATAAGGCTGAAATTGATGTCCAAGCTGGATCCAATCCTAGGGTCTTTAGAGTGTCATTTTGTTAGGTAAGAAAAGGATAATGTCTATTTTGCTACATTTCTACATCATTGCACAGTCAAATCAATAGTGGTATTAAGTATAAGTTTATCTTAAAAACTGTAGAAGTTGATTAAATTATAAAGGACTATAGTCAGAAATTAACTGTAGAAAAGGAGAAAAATAACTTCTATTTTGGAGCAAATTTGTTTTTAGGGATATTACATGTCTATAAACATCTTGTTAATGTTACAGTTTTTTCCTCCCTGTTCTATTAATGACCTTTATGTGATTGCAGATTAGGTGCAGGGTGATAAAAGTGTGAGTCTATAGCATTCAGAGTTGTTTATGACACAATTTCTTTCTTTTCTAGGGAAATGAAAGAGCGTTTAATGTGTATGCTTAGTTACTGAATGAGCATAAAACAGGACCGAAATACTGAGTTTAGGAAAAAGTTCTTTGATTATGTAGCACTGATCCAAGCCCTAACTCTACAAAACTTCAATCTCATTTGTTTGCATTTAATAACTGTGGTGGATTTCAGAAACAATGAATGATAAGGAATGAAGATTCACAATATCCCTAAAAGTAGACTAAAGCCCATGACATGAGCCCATGTAGTGGGATCTTTCAGTATCCAGGGAACTACGTGTTTGAAAACTTTCTCTTCCTGGAAATGGTTCTCATTTCCCAACGTTTGATCTCTCCAACTCAGGAAACTGGCTGTCAGCAAGGAGTACTCTAGTATGGAGAAATCTACCTCTTCTCTGTTTCCTCATAGCAGAGATTCTTCCAAGAGAGAATCACCCGTGGTTCTGTTGTTTCCCTGGCACCATTTCCACTCCTGGGAACAGTTTCACCTGGGTTACTCCTGAGATCCCCAGAGTGTGTTGTGTAGCCACCAACTGGATTGTGCAGCTTTAAACTTTCCTATTGCCTCACACAGTGTTTCACATGATTTTACAAGGCAGATGAAAGACAAAAAATACTAGTGTTGGTACAATAATATGAGGAAGAGACTTCTATAGCAATTAAGCATCAAAGATTAGCTTTATGAAATAAAAAAGAAAACATGGTTTGGGCTTTGTTTTTAGTTTTTGTTGTTCTGAGGGAGTTATTTTAGGTCCAAGAAACTTCCATCTGCTATTGAGAGCTAAGTTTAAGACATGTTGACTTTTTTGTCATCTTATATTTTATCCAGCACAACCACATTACAGGAAGACCAGAGTCATTAACTATAAAACTCTATATGTGCTTGATATTGTTTGAAGTAACCAACTTACACATGCATACAATATATGGACAATATGTAAACCTTACAACAATTGTACAATGCAGGCATTATCCTCTTTGTATACATGTTAGGAAACTGAGGATCAGAGAAAATAAGACTTGCCCAAGGCAGCATAGCAATTGATGAGTCAAGTTTTGGACCTAGAAAGACTTTGTTCCAAAGTTGCATGAATTCCATGTACTGCATAGTCACAATGACAGGAATACAAACAGCTATCTGACTGCCTGGCACATTCTCTTTCCAGTAAGTTATGACAGACTTTGGTGTTCTAATCTGCAATAGTAGTGAAACTTCATCTCCCCTCTGTGATTACTACTTTTACTGAGCCATTGGAAAATGGTGAAGTTACTACCAAATTAGTAGTTAATGACCGTTTTGTAAATAATAAAATATTTCACGAGAGAAAAGGCACACTCTGAATTTTATGATGACAAGAAAATTGGTATGCGCTTCATTTTCACTGGCCATGAAAGGTTTACTGGCCACTTAAATTCAGAGGTCTCCTTGTATCAGAGAATCACTAGAATAAAATACTTTGGTTTTTGCCTTCAGTTTTTTCTGTATTTTTCAGGAGGGAGAGTTAAGCTGGTGGCATGGGATAAGCTGGTAGACAAAAGTTATTAATCGCAGAATGGTAAGAAAGGGGAGGGTATGCTAAAAGGTGCTATATCTATATACTTAAAGTAACTTGCTCATTTTCTCCTTCTAAGAAGATTAAATAATGTAGGAATAACCTGAATTTAGAAAAAAAAAACAAGTTAAGCTAAATTTTTCAAACAGTAATTTGAATATTTATAAACTGAAAAATCAAATTGGAACGTTACTTTTTGTGACTATGATGTGCATTTAGGATAAAATATTCATTGGATAAGACTGATTTCTATGTTCTTGGAGATGAACCACAATCTGAAACATACCTATCAAGTTTTTAGTTACTGAGCTACATCACGAGCCAAAAGAATATTTTTTAAAAAAATAGATATGTACAAGATACATTTACAAATAATTTCTGCCTTTAACAATATATTTGGGTGAAAAAGTTACTCTGCATGTGTATGAAGTAAAAAGAAACCAGTTTTATGGTTAGCTAAATGACAGTTAATGCAGACAATCCAGAATATCTATGCCTGGAATCAGCAGGAGCTACAGATTCTCATTATAAGCGGCTTTCTCCGGATTTCGAAATCATTAAAATTTTACCTGATTGGTAGGACAACCCATCTATCTTCCTTTCCCCTCCCCTTTCTTCCACTTAAACAGTGAGCCCAGTTAGAAATGTGTTTGTCAACAAGATCACACGTCTGTTATTGCCCAGGACTTCTGGCTTTCAGTGGGGTCCTTGGACTCATGCCTTCAGGGGACGCATGTCAGGAAAACAAGCTACTGTTTTAGAAACAGATATCATCTACTTAAATCTGAAGCCTCAACTTCTGTAGTATGGAAACTAAGCTGGTGTGGCCTGAACAACTGGTTTTGTGTGTGTGTCACCAGCACTTGCCAGTATGTATAAAAGTATGCTGCATCTCCTAAGTTCAGTCTTAGAGCACCAGCTGAGCGATGCATGGGGCAGACTTGTAGCAGATTTGCATCATCTTCAACATGAAGACAGTCACAGTGTCAATGCTTCTGACCCTGGCTCTTTGCCTGATACAAGGTGAGCAATTTGCATGTAATAGAAACTTCTTGCCACACATTTTAAAGCCCTGGGGAAGGGACTTTTCTTCCCCTACTCCCAATGTAGAAAATAAATGTAATTATGTATATTGAAGTCCTGGAAGATTTTGCTATGGATAGTTTTGAATATATATATTCAATTCATATATATATATATATATATATATTCTAAAACAGGCAAGTAGTTTGAAAATAACTGAATTTTTATCTGTGAGAAGCTTTTCTGTTTTCTTCATACTAGCTATGAAAAACTAATTTATTGCTCTACAACTCCCCTTCTACAAGCATCCAAATCATATTATTTATATACATGACACTTAAAGATATTTAATAATTATATATATTTAATTTGTATAGTTGAATATTGAAAATTTTAAAAACAAACCAATCATCTGTTTATGTGGTAAAATAGTAATATTTTATGGCTCATTTTGTTTTCAAATTCTAATGAAGTGAAAGAATTACTATTAAGAGTGAAGGACTTTGGAGAGAGAGGACAGGATTTTTCACTTGTTGTTTCATTGTTATAGGAATATAAATTGTCTAGGTTTTTCTTGCTGTGACCATCACAATTTTATAAATATCACCTCACAAACAAAGCTAATGAGATCATTATACACAAGCTATAACCAGTTTTCTAAAATATGTATGTAGTCATAAAATAATCAGTTAAAGGGGGGAGTACTCTAATTTTTGCATATCACTGATATGTCACCTGAGATAAGGAGGCAGCACGACCAGAATTTGAGAAAATAAAATTATATGTATATGTATGATTTAAATTTCATACTATCTTATATTAGAAATTATACTAAAATTAGTATACTCTATCTAGTATTTACATTATACTGTAGTTTGAAGCGAGACAGTCAATCTTTCTTTGAAAGGTTTCTTTGGAAATATTTTTGTAACACTTGGAAGTATTTTGAGTTCAAGAATTTCATTTCCCAAAGTGACTTATAAGCGATTGGGTCTTGGCAACTGTGGATGCTGGTCTCTTGGTACATTAACCTCATTTTACTTGCCATTGTTAATCTTAATGTGTTCAAGATGATTTGTTGACTTCCATATTTTTGTCATTAAACAATTAAAACACTAAACCAAGTGAATCGCTTATCTTATATCTCAGTATTTTACATTCTCTTATCTTTTGTTTTTGTTGTTTGTCCCAGATGCTGCCAGTGAGGATGCAAACCAGGTCAGTCCTGCTTTTTCTCATTGAATCCATTCCAACCTCCCTAAAGGAAAATAGTTCATAGCCAGCTCCTTCATGCTAATAATACAGCAATTATACTGACAGACACTAATTGTCTAATGCAAAAATAAGTCTTTATGAATTAAAACATAGACATTTATTTCTCTTTCTGTCTATTTCTCTCATCTGTTTCTGAATCTCTCAGTCTCTGTCTCCACCTTTCTCTGTTAAATTCTCTGTCTCTCTGTTTCTCTCTCTCACACACAGATACACACACACGCACACACACAAAACTTATTACTGACGTAGAATGTCTACAAAAGGAAACCTCCCACGCTAAAGGGTTGCTTCAAAATTCCATAAACAAACACAAAGCAAACCAATTAGAAATTACTATTGGGGCTGGAGAGGTGGCTCAGGGGTTAAGCCTCTGCCTTGCAGGCGGAAGGTCCTGAGTTCGGATCCTAAACCCCACCTATAGACACCGGGCGGAAGCGGGAGCGGCCTGCGTTTTTGGTCCTGGTAGGGCGGAGCCTGTGAATCCCGGGGCAGAGTAAACAAGGAGGAGGTGGAGGCGTCCATGGTGGTTCCCGAAATCTCCCGTGTTCCACACACACACACACACACACACACACACATACATACACACATGTGCACACACGCATACACGGACAATTAAATAAATAATAAAAAAATTAAAAAAAAAGAAATTACTATTGTTTCATCTAGTAGCTGAAGAAGCCAGGATATATCATCTTTATCAAATAAGATGGTAGCATGTTTCCTGGTGACACTTAATCAAGAAAGAGGCCAGCATACATATTTTTAAAATAATCTATTTATTTATTTGGGAGCAAGAAAGATTGACTGAGAAGGCATGCACGTGTATGCCATGTTATATGAGTGGAGGCCAGATGACAACATTCGGAAGTCAATTTTCTCCTTCCACTATGTAGGCTTCTGGTGATGGAACTCAGGTCACCAAATGTGTAAGCAGATACCCTACCTTCTATGACATTTCACAAGTCCCAGCAAAAGTATCTTATTCAATAAATATTTATTCAATGTCTGTAATATTTCAGATTCCATTCAAATGTAAGACTGTTCTAAAGAAAACAAAGATAAGAAAACTTTACTGCTCCGAAACTTAATATCTTACTGGTAGAAAACAGAGGTGTTAATAGGCAAATCAGCAAGATATATTGTTCTTAAATAATGATTCATGATGGGAAAAAATTAAAGTAAGGTACAGAATTGGAACATGGAAGTGGTTTTCATTTTTAACGTGATAATTAGAGACTTTCTCTGTGGAGAGAAAGTATGAAAGCAAAGATGTTAAGTCATGAGGGGTGAGCTGAGAAAATTTTTGCACCTTATAGTAGACCAAGTAGAAGTTCCTGCAATGACAGAGGTTGTAGTAAAGGAAGACACTAAGCCAAATTTGAACCGCTTGTTTTCAAGAAACAAATAAATCACTTCCCATAGTAATTGAATTTCTATATATTTCATTACAGGTAAATATATTTGAGAGGCAAAATTAAAAGGGGCATTTCTCTTTCACATACATGTTTTATTTAACACACACATAGAACTATATTTGCCATTAATTTATCATTTAAAACTATTATGTGACTAGCTAAACTTGCTATAATTCTCAAGGCTATGGACATTATAAAAGAATAAGAATGCAAAAGAGCTATCCTATATACTAATCTTACATAAAATATGATTAAAGAATTTTCTAGTGGTATTTCACTGTGGCATATTAAAAGTTGTTATGGAAATTTTTAGAGAATTTCACTACAACCTCTATTATTTCACCCCATAAAAAAGTATGGTAAAGTAGAAAACAGGATGGATTTTGGTGCTGAAATGAGAATGTTCACATGACTGTTTTGTCTGGAAAAAAGAAGGAAGGAAAGAAGGAAGGAAGGAAGGAAGGAAGGAAGGAAGGAAGGAAGGAAGGAAGGAAGGAAGGAAGAAAGGAAGAGAAGGAAGGAAGAAAGAAGGGAGAAGGAGAGGAAGGAGGGAGGAAAGAAGGGAGGAAGGGAGGAAGGAAGGGAGGAAAGATGGAGGGAAGGAAGGAAGGAAGGAAGGAAGGCGGAAGGAAGGAAGGAAGGAAGGAAGGAAGGAAGAAGGAAGAGGGAGGAGGGAGGGAGGCGGGAGGGAGGGAGGAAGGAAGGGAGGAAGGGAGGAAGGAAGGGAGGAAGATGGAAGAAGGAAGGAAGGAAGGAAGGAAGGAAGAAAGGAAGGAAAAAAAGAAGGAAGGAAAAAAGAAAGGAAGGAAAAAAGGAAGGAAGGAAAAAAGGAAGGAAGGAAAAAAGGAAGAAAGAAGAAAAAGAAAGAAAGAAGAAAGAAAGAAACTGTTGGCCCAGCCCAATCAGCTGGAGGTAGTTCCCTACCCTTTCACCTATGGTTTTTATAGTCTCTGGACTTATATCAAGGTCCTTGATCAATTTGGAATTAAGTCTTGTACATGGTGACAAATATGGGTCGAGTTTTAATCTTCTGCATGTGGAAATCCAGTTTTGCCAGCAAAGATACTGAAGATACTGTCCTTTTTCATTGGATTTTTTGGGCCCCTTTGTCAAAGATCAAATGGCTGTAGTTGTGTGGGCTTATATCTGGGTCTTCAACCCTAATCCATTGATCTGTGTATCTATTTTGGAGCCAGTACCAGGCTGTTTTTATACCTATGGATTTGTAGTATAGACTAAGGTTTGGTATGGTGATACCTCCAGCAGTGTTTTTGTTACTCAGGATTGTCTTTGCTATCCTGTGTCTTTTGTGCCTCCATATGAATTTTGAGATTGTTTGGTCAACTTCTTTAAAGAATTGCTTTGGGATTTTAATTGGGATAGCATTGAATTTGTATATTGCCTTTAGTAAGATGGTCATAAGAGCACAAGGATGGGAGGAGTAATGATATGCAAGATACTCCACACAAGTTAGGGCCGAAGCAATCATATTTGGACTTTGCATGCCCTGCGCAATGTCGAACACACTATTGACCCCACAAAGTCTAGCATTTGCTAAAGGCACTAGGATCGTTGGAGGCCAGGGATTGACAGCCACAGTGGTGTTCCTATGCTTAAAGGGAACACAGGAAAGTGTTCTGGGAAATGCCTCTGGGTCCTTGCACCTCATGGGAGAGGAGGACGCAGAGGAGAGTTTGGCATGCACATTAAAGGATGCTCCGGGGATGGGAGGGGGAGGCACTGGGGGATGGGAAGGGAAGGGGGAGGGGAGGGGGTACAGGGGGATGGGGGGTTGGAGGGAGGGGGGACCAGTATACCTGTTAAGTTTGTATGAGTGGAAATAAATAAATAAATAAATAAATAAATAAATAAATGAATAAAGAGTGAATGAATAAATAATGAATAAATAAATAAAAAAGAAAGAAAGGAAAGAATGAAAAAGAAAGAAAGAAAGAAAGAAAGAAAGAAAGAAAGAAAGAAAGAAAGAAAGAAAAAGAAAAAGAAAGAAAGAAAAAGAAGAGAAATGTTTGTAAATACCATTTTCCCCCTTTTTGGCGTCGTGATGCTAGGCTGTGCTTACAAATTTTATGCTATTTTCCATATCATTACATTCTATTCCACTGAAAAAGACTTTATAAAATATAGGTTTAACCACTTTTTATTGGCATTAAAAGGCAGGAAAAACACAATAAAGTAACCATTTCTCTGGAAGAGTTTCTAATCAGACTCTTTGGATATTTTACCTCAAAGAAAAGCTTGTTGGTGACTGACATTTTGTTGTTCTCCACATGCATTGCTTTAGGTTTGTCTCAAGCTGTGAAGGTATGCAGAATGTCATAAGTATGAGCCAAAGCATCATGAGAATGCACTATAAACACAAGCATGGGTCTTACACATTGTCTAAATTCTCCATCAGAGAAGGGTCATGCTGAAACCATAGCAAACGTGTTAGCCCTTTCATACAAAGATGGAACAAAGCCAGCTGTTAGAGGATTTGATTGCAAGGTCGGTGCATAAACAGAGGACAGCAGCAACCACAGCAAGGGAGACAAGTCACATTGGCCTGAAGTGGATCCAGTGTTTTTGAGACGTAGAGAAAACATTAGCAGCTGTAACACAAGAGCAAGCTGAGGGCTAGGAACTAGATTTCAAGAACACTTGCTGTGAAACCATCTCCCCGCCTCAGGATGGCTGTTCTTGTGTCAGTATTCCACATTATGTAATGGCATGGACACAATATTTTCCCCAAAGAGAAACACATCTTGTGCTTTCAGTTCGCATAGATTCCATTAGGCCACAGGAAAATACTCTAAAAAATGTAAGAAAGTTAATTGAAACACGTTCTGAATCTCTGGTGCTAATGTGTTAAAGAGAAATGTGGGCCTTTCTAGAATTTACACTCATCTAATTGTGACATTGCAGAAATCCAATCAAAAATTATCAAAACTGATATTGCTTTTTTGAATAACTATTAAAATTATTTAGAACATCAATTTAGTATTTTCATGACTTTTTTCTTTTGCAGCACGTTTTTAATTTGTATTTATTTATTTTTCCCCAATCATACATGCTTAATAGGTACCCTGTTCCTCTCTCTCCCTCTCCCCTTCCCAGCCCCCCTTGCACCTTCCCCCCTTTTCCCTTCTCTTCATCCCCCTCCCTCCACTTCTCCCATTGCTCCCTCTTTCCCCTCCCATTCCCTGGAGCATCCTTTTGTGTGAATGCCAACTTCCCTCTGAGTCTTCCAACTCTAGTGAGGTGAAAGGACTCCGTGGTATTCTACCTACTTTGCTTAAGACATACTACACAAGGATTATGCTTTCATTACATTAGGTTTTACTCTCGTACTATTACAAAGTATTCAAGACTAGAGAACCACTAAACTTGACCAGTTAGGAAATAAGTTTCAATGTTGGCATAAAATATTACAGACCTAGACACCAGACACAGATGTCAAGATACTCGGTTGTTAATCTGTTGCCAGAAATTACTACTTTGCTTCTCTGATAAGACTACAGGGTGGTGATAACTATCTGAAAGATGTTTTAGCAGGTCACTTTTAGCAAAATTTCCCAGTGATCATCTCTGACATTCTTCTTTCTCACCACTAAATATTGTGTAGATATTACCAACTGCTGGATTAGATACACTGGTATGCATGAGACACTGAGTGATGCTCAGACAAAAATTTTCTGCCTCTTGTTTTCTGTATCATGAACTGAAAAAAAGGAACTTCATAATGAGTGTTTACACATTTCATTATTATAAATATATAGGAAGGTCAGTAGAATCCTATTAGGTTTGATGGTTGGAGCAAAGGCTTTATGACTTATATTCTGATAGAAGTATCTGGAAGCTGAATTTGCTTTTGTCCAAATCAAAATGAAAACTTAGACAGATTTAAAGCCTAGTCAGTTTTCTAGGGTAATTGTGAATGAGCATTTTGAATTATTTCTAATCTAAGAACAACACAGAGTCTTCAGAAGCACTTCTGAGAAGAGTACTGACCTACAGAGCAGGGCTCCAGTAGAACGGGTTGAATAAGCACTTAAGATAGTCTCTCTTCACTTCAGAGATTATTCACCGCCCTTTTCTCTACCTATTTTAATATTTAAAATGGCTTCCATAGTCTTCTCTAAACAGTACAGAGCAACTACTAGCGTAAACATAAAGGCAGTCCAAACTTAGAAGAACCTAGGATGTCTTTGAACATGTTGAGTAGGTAAAATAGTATTGGTATAGACTGTGGCAAAAGCAAAAAAAAAAAAAAAAAAAAAAAAAAAGGAAAAGAGCAGTGAGAAGGATGAGTTGAGAGAATGCCATCCAATTTCCAGATTCACATAGTTGACAGTCCTGGTGATGCTAATGAGGTTGTTTTCTGGGGTGAGAGTTGAAATTCATTTAATAAATTTGGGAGATATAAAATGGCTAGTTCTTCCTTAAGATTTTGGGAGAAGGGTCCTGATCCTTTATTAACTTTAAAGTAAATCAGGGGGTTTACTTTAATAAGAGAGTTGAAGTTCATTTAATAAATTTGGGAGATATAAAATGGCTAGTTCTTCCTTAAGATTTTGGGAGAAGGGTCCTGATCCTTTATTAACTTTAAAGTAAATCAGGGGGTTCCACAGAGACAGCTCAGTGGGTAATAGTGCCTATGTACAAACCTGACAACCTAAGTTTGATTCCTGAATCCACATGGTGAAAGTACAAAACCAATTTCCGAAAGTTTTCCCCCCACGTTTGTATATCAGCATTTCAAAGCATAGTCCTTCTTTCCTCCCTCCACCCATTCCTTCCTCCCTACTCACTTTCTCTCTTTCTCTCTCCCATAAATATATAAAATAAGCTAGCCTTTGCTTATAAGACAAATAATGTCATGAAAGAGTTGTAGTTTATCCAGAAAATCAATCAGTGTAGAAACTTGCTTTCCAAGCATGTGACTAAGGAACATTTTCATTTTCACATGATGAGTGTTATTGTATCTAGGAGCTGGTATCTGGCAGAACAACTTTAGAGAATGTGGCAGGGCACTCTAGAATTTCCAATGTTCACACACCTACCTCTGTCCAGCAACCTTTTCACATTCCTCTTGCAGCAATTGCTATTTTTCTAGTTTGTGGTAGTATTGAATGTATTATCTTAACTTATTTCAATAATAATATCTACCGGTATCACATACTATTAATTACAGTGATAAAGGGACACTATAAAAGGAGAAATACTATTTATTGAATATCTATAATATATCTGATATTCTTTTAGGACTTAGCATTTAGGACATTTATCTTCCTACCGCTTGCAAAGTGGATTTATTTGTAACTATAATTTAGTCTTTGAAAAAAGTTAACTTGCTAAGACTACTGAGGTCATAGGTGAACAGCCTTGAGCTCATGCCTTTGACTCCACTTTTTTATTTTTTCTAGTCACTAAACTTATCATAAATGCTTATTGGATGATTTTAATTCCAACAAGAATGTCAGGATGTTTAATTCTGTGGTAGTGTATCAATTGGATGAATGGCCTCTTTGCATGGATATAAGCTCTATTAAACTGCATTGTTTAAGAGAGGAAGAGTTCTACTCAGAGAAAGTTTTTTTTTTTTTTTTTTTTTTTTTTTTTTTTGGTGTTTTAGATAATACACAATCTTTTTTTTTCCTCCAGGAATCATGCAATGAATTTCGGACATTGATGAAAAGTGGAAAACTCTTTTGTTCCCAAGATAAAAAGTCCATGCAAAACCCAGATGAAGTCTTGTTCATCAATAAATGTATCAAATGCAAAATGATATTGTGAGTAAAGGTCCTTTTGGCCTTCAATTTTTAATTTTTTTCAATATTTAATTTTCACATATTCTCTGAAATGACTGCATTATTTCAACTGTAATTTTTCTAAACCTGAAGGAATAACTACATATGGTTGACAGACAATTCTTAATACCTTTCATTAGATAAAATTGGATACTTGCCAACTAATAACAATGATTTAAATGATCACTCAATGAGATTTCGAAGGCTTTCAGAGAACCCAGTATTAGTATCATGTATAGCGCTCTGTAAACTTTTCAGGATGTAGTTCTACATTGTGTTGCCTGGTTGTAAGACAAAAGGAACTCAAGAAAGAACGTCAGATTCCCTGGGCCTGTCCAGGCCTGATTATGCTGTAGTTGAGAGACTGAGAAGATCCTTTGAGGAAGTTGCCAGACTTGCCATGTGGCTGCTAGCCAGCAGAAAGTTCTAAACAGAATACATCCAGACTCTGTGAGAAGGCAGTGTGTTCAGGTGATTAGAATTATGTGAGGGTGAGGTGCATACATGCCTGACTAGTTTTCAGTAACATGGAGTTCCAAAAGAATTAGTATACCCGAAATTTAATAGGATTCTATCCAATATGTTGACATTACTCCAATATTTCTTGACTTGATTTCTGTTTCTTCCTTGCTAATCAGGAAGGAGAAAATTTGAGTTATCCATTCTAAATCCTCCAACAGTGACTTGTTTTCTTTTTGAGATACTTTTTGCAATTTTCCTTCCTAGGGGTTGAATCTAGAGCACTATGAATGCTGGGTAAGGGCTCTACCAATGCAGTACACCCTCAGTTCCTAAATACATTTTAGATCATCTTCAATTTCTAAATCTCGTGAAAATGTCAACATCGGTAGTAACTCAATGCTAAGATTACCTATTTAAGATAATGACATCATAATTGGCTTCTAAAAGATCATGTCTATATATATCAGGAGTTTGATGTGGTATATCCAATAATATTGGGATAATGAAGCTTTGATAATATGGGGTGCTTCTAGTGAAGAGACTAGGGAAGAAGGTATGAAGGAGGTCAGGACAGGATTTAGAGTGAGGACAGGTGGGGCAGGTTGAATAATCTTTTCTCATTCCTTTAAAAGCTGAAAGTAAACCAGCAGGTATTTTATTTCCAGTACATATGTATATATTCCATTTGTTGCTTAAGATTTTTTAAAAAAAGCCAAGGGTATAAAGATTATAAATTTACTGGCAAACAATTTTAAACAAGAATAAAATGTCTACTTACAAAGCAGTTTATTACTTTAGAATCAATCACTCATTAAATCATTTTCGATATTCATTTTTATTTTGTTTTATAATTCAATCATATTATATTGCAAAGGAGTTAAATATAACAATCAAAACTTTTAGTCATTTATTATGTATGTATTGAATGCCACATTTCTCCCATAATAACTACTTAAAGAATATAAAAGTTGCAATTGACAATTATGATAATTTCTATATAAGACTGACATTTGAAATAAATTAAAATTTTGATAATTTTTAAAATTATTATTTTATTTTCTAGTTTTTTACAAGCACATTGAGTATTTACCCCTGCTTCTTCTATCCTCCCTCCCTCCCATTTCTCTCCCTTCCCTTCATCGTTCCTCCTATGCAAGCAGAAAGGCAGGCGAGTGGGAAGAAGTGGGATTAAATCATTTTTACTTAGATCAATTTTGTTGAAATAAAATTGTCTTCACTGGAAAGGTGGGAGCTATGGAGTGTAGGAGAGTTACCTGCAAATTGCTAATGGAATGGATTGATTTGTTGTGTAGGATACTGGATCTGGAATAGGAACTAACACCAGGCAGTCAGATTTTCTGATTTTATATACATATATATATTTTCTGATTTTATATATTTATTATATATGTATGATTCTTACATTTAGCTAGTGTTATAAACAGCTTTAGAGCTGATGACCATCTCAGTTCTTAGAGTACTCAAGACAGGTAGTCAGGTATGTAGTTGGAACATAGATTCCTACCTATATTAGCTTATATTTGCATTTTTTCAACACTGAGAGAGTATTTGAGGCATTCTGCCTATCTTTTCCCACTTCTGATAGGCCATTTGAAATTAGAAGATAAATCAAAATTAAATTTACCATGCAATATTTCATTCTTAAAGTTCAATAAGCAATATTTAAATCAAGTTATTTTTTGCTTTCTTTTAGGGAAGAAGAAGTAAAATACCATAGAAGGGCCAGGCATTTAGCAAGAGCCACCAGAGCCACTGCCCCAGGAAAGGTGAGGCTATTTGGAGTCAACCAGTTATGATGCTTTCAGGATGATGCTCCAGTCTACTTAGAGCTATCTGTTTACTTCTTAATTATTAGGTTATGCTTGTTTTGAAGCCAGCTACTTAAAAGGGAGGGAATGTGTCTTTGTCCAAAGGTGGGCTAAGTATCTGGTACATCTTGTCCATAGGCCCAACCCATGACCCAACTGTGAAAACATTTTGAACATTGACAGATGCTCAGAGCAGAGTAAGTCAGATGGCATGTGCTTTCCATGGAGGATTTAGAATAGATAACTCATTCTCTATTTTCTTCTTGTCTGTCTAGTTCCAATAAGAGTCTTTCTGGGACTAGTATCTATTTTCAGAACTTTTATTGTCCACATAACTTGGACAATTTATGTATCTCTGGGTCTCATTTTTTTAACTGCGAGGTGTATGCTAAAAACGAAATTAAAATTTAAATTCAACCAAAGATTACTGGTGTTAGTGGAAATTTGTCTCATTTTATTTCCATTCAATTTTCTACTTCTGCTTCCCACTATTATTTTTCTAGTAACTGTGGAGTTTTTATTTTAATTGGAGCTTCTTATTTCTATCTGGTTCACAGATTCAGAACCAAGAAAATATATTTGCTAAAGATAAGTACTATATATATATATATATATATATATATATATATATATGTATATATATACATATATATGTATAGGTAGATAGAAAGATATATATATATAAAAGTTTTATAACCATTTCATTACATCGCATTTTTAGTTATCAAAAAGTAAGTTATAGTAGAACAAAATTTCTAATGTCACCATAACTTACTAACCTAAAAAGACTGTGATAATCTGAAGAAATTCATAATATTTGCAGCAATAAGTAAGTATTAGCTTTATTCTAAGTAAACAGTCATAAATTACAGAGGCAACAAGACAAGTGCATTAAAAAGCAATAGGAAACAAAATTCATAGCTCTACAAATAATTTTATTTAATGTAAAAGCTTTAAACTTATCAATGGACTATTTTCAAATATTTCATTGCAACTGTAAGTTGTTTCCAATAGATGCCTCTTATTAAAGACACTGAAGATTGAAATGATGTATAACTGATATTTTACCAAGTCTAACCACAAAAGGAAAAGTGCAAAATTTAAAACAGACCATATGGAATTTAAAATGAAAGCATTTAGGGACATCTTGAATACATTCTGTATCCTTAAATTGTCAGTACATGATGAAATATAACAATTATATTTGGGTACATTCTTGGTAAAAGAGATGCACAATGTAAATCAATGAGATAATTCAATGAAAGTAATTGGAATTTTCTATAGTTCATTCTTCAAAATTGGTAAAACATCCAGACAATATTTGATCAAAGATATGAACTACCTAAACAATACTACCTTAGGCTAAACTGAAACATAAGAGGTACTTCTATAGTGATTCTAAATCTATATTTCTTGAAGTCATAGGGGGTCATCTTTTATTATAGACTAGGTATATACTAAGATAGAAACATTTTCCTGTAAATTTAAAACAAAATCAGACTAAGTATATGCTTTGAACACAAGAGAATTGAATTCAACTCAAGAAGAAAATAAATCACAGAACTCTGAATATTTGGTTCTGGGCCACATAGTTTTAAATAGCTAATAGGTTCTATTGATAGTTAATACAATCAGGGGTAAGGAAAGCCAATTTCTTAAGTGACTGAAACATCATTCATACTCCAGAAATTTTCCAGACCTAATGCAGTCAACCTTCAATAGATTCAGTGTAACGCACACACACAAACACACACACACACACACACACACACACACACACACACACACACACACAGATATAAAATGGTGTGTTTGCAAAAAAAAAAAAAATCCAGTTTGACCTGCTGAACAACATGAACACAGATGCAAGGAAGGGATAATTTGGATAAAAAGTGACATTTAAACTAGTATCTCTATTATAGCCTGTTACTAATACACATATTTTTGTTTATTGCTTAAGATTGATTAAATATTTTTAAAAAGAAGCATATGTAGAAAAATATGGAAATACATTCAAAAATAGAAAATGTGGAAAGACATTGATGGAAATTGTGCTTGTATAACTCATGAAAAATGGATACAACAGGGTTATTAGTTACTGAAGACTATCTCACATCATCTTTAGGTTCCTATGCTGCTTATTCTCTGGTATCTTTTTCTTTTCCTGGACCTGACACATAATTAACGTAATCAGTCAGTCTAGACACACCCTAATTACATCTAATATCCATGGTCCAACCCAGGTACCATCTTTGTCGAAAGTATTACTCAGGAGTTTCTGAAGACTTCATCCTATTCAAGAGACATAGTTGACTGGATTGGAATTTAGAGTCTTTCATGGGTCCATTCACCATTTCTGTTTCTGCCTCTTTAGCCCAGTCATCCATTATTTCTAATCATTCTCATTAGATGGCTAACTTCATAGAATTTTAGGTGTATGTGAACGTACACATGGGTCTCTGAGTTCTTTTCATTGGTTCATTGTTTTAATATCTAAAGAGAAAATTCTTTTCTTAGTTTATGTTATTAAAATGGATTAATCTACATATATAGCTTTGTGTAATCTATGTTACAAATATCTGAGTTTGCAAAAAAAAACTAATTTGAATTGGTGAGCAACATGACCATTTGGGTAAAAATGACTTTTTAATACTAATGTCATATATACAATTTTCGTTTACTATATAAGATTTATCAAATATTTTAAAAGAAATTACTTCATTTTTGTCAATTTTTAGAAAATACATAATTTTATTTTTTATTCTTGAATACTATTTAGATTTGTATATTTCTATCTGGTTATTCCCTATAAATATTAATGATTTCTCAGGTTGACATTATATGACAACTTTCTCATTTGTTAAATCCAACACTTGCATAATTTGGACTAATAAGCAAATACTTCATGCAGAGAAGTTTTGTGTGGAAATGGAGATCTTCATCAGCAGTAAGAAAGATATTGCCTGAGTTTATAGTTATGATGAAATCATGTATATTGAAGAATATCAAAGTTTAAAGAAGATATCTCTGACCAACCCTAAAGGTTGACACCTTGACTTAACCGACATAAGGGATCCCAATGCAAGCCAAAAGTTAAACTTCCCGTAACTTTATAATTCTTGTCCATGTCCAAAGATTTACTTGAAGGTGACTTAGGCCTGCTTAGATGATGAACATGTTTGAACACACACTATATTGATTTACTGATAAACAGAAGCTGCAAAGCCTTAGGGGAAAACCTATAAACCAGATTTATGAATAACACGCATAACACAGACATAAAATCTGGAGGGACATTTGTTGGGAAAAAAAAGATTTTCAGTTATTGAATGTTAGGAGTTAAGGTAGGGCAATATGGAAAGAAAATGATACAAGATCATTCTATAAATATAAAGCATCAAATAATAAAACATTAAATTAAATTAATAGATATATCATTTTCTTATCAGAAACACAAAAATATATTTGACAATAGTACTGAAATGAAGACGAAGGGAAATAAGTAATATTGGAATGAAATTTCTAATGTTTTACCAAGATAAAATGTTAATTTAAAATAGGATTTTTTTAATGCTTATAATAACTGCCAAGGAAATAAAATCCACAGATAATTTAAACAAGTAAAATAAACATTGATTTAACCTTATAGAAACTAGTGAAAAATAGGGAAGCCACAAACAAAAGAACATTTAAGAAGCAGTAGAAAAATATATAACTGAATCTATAATTATATTGAGTTTAAAAGCGCAATGTAATATTCTGAAATATTACAAAGCAACTATAAGCTGTTTCCAAAATATGCTTCTTATTAAAGACATAAAATGTTGAATTGGGGAATAATTGATGTTTTACAAGTTCAACCACAAAAGAAAAAGATTGTGTAAATTAACTACAAACAAAATGGACATTAAAGAGAGGAACATTTAGGGACATGTGGAATACATTTTTTATGTTTATGAGGTAAAACAATTACATCTGGGTACATTCTTAGTAAAAGAGACAATGCACTTCAAGGAGAAATAGACAATTTAATGAAAGTAGGAGATTTCTATAGTTCACTCCTTCCAACTGATAAAAACTGGATAAAATTTGATCAAAGATATAGACTACCTAAACAATACTATCAACTACCTCTAATTAAATTGAAACATTGTGGGTATTTTTCCATTGATTTTAAAATCACTTGTTGGGAAGGTAATGTGAGTAGGTAATATGGGTTGAAAATGCCTTACCATCATTGCATATATATATATATATATATATATATATATATATATATATATATATAAAACAAATACGCTATTTGTACATATTAAAAATGTGAGCAGAATGGAAGCAAAAGCATAATCAAAAGTGTCTATATTTTTTCATGTGCAAATCAAAAGAAAGGAAAGACTCAAATCACTTTCAGGGTTAAGAAAATTGAACAAGTTGAGGGCAAAGTAAGTAGAATTGGGGGCATATAAAAAAAAGCAGAAACAATAAAATATAAAGCACAAAGAGTAGGAAAAATATTAAAACCAAATTTGGTTTTAAGAAAAAATGAATAAAGATGAAAAAAGTTCTTAATTAAATTTGAATAAATTTAAAAAAAACAGGTAGAACACAAAAATCTAAAGTCAGTAATAATTTGAAGACACTGATATTTGTTTTGGAAAAATTTTCACAGTTCACAATGCAATATTATATGCAGAAGTCAGATAATTGGAGAACTTAATAAAATTTGAATCCTAGAAACAAGTAGGTCAACTAAAAACAGACTGAGAAAAGTCAAAATAGACATATGGCAAGGAGAGGAATCAGAAATAAGTCTAGGCACAGACGACTCCATCAGCAATTTCTTTCAAATATTGACAGAAGACACAATATCAATTCTCTGATAAATGGCTCAGGAGACAAAGAGGAGACATTTTTCAGTTCAACTCACCAAATACTATTTGAAACAAAATCCTGAGGAAAATCTCATGAGGACAGAATGCTTCTGATATATGTTCCTCATAACTGTAGCCAGAGAAATCCCTAACAAAACTTCAAGTGAAATTCACAACTCGGGAAGATATAATAATCATCAAGAGTGAATTATCTTGAAAATACAAAGCTCAAATTACAACAGAAAGCTTACTAATATAATGCAGCAAATTGATTGATGCTGTAGTCAACCTGCATGCATGCTGATAAATGACCATCAAACGACTTAAGGGAACAAAGGGTTTATTCTTTTATTGATAGCACAGTTACAGTCTGTCCAGCTGATGGGAGAGCATGCATCAACACCAGGCCAAGGGAACCTGCCATACCATCTCTATGTAATGACTGAAAGAGGGATGATCCTTACTTGCCAGAACAGCATGTCTGGCCAAGTGTACACAAGGATGCCAACTCTCTCAACCAACTCTCTGTGTTTTATTCCAGAGGCTAATTCCACTCACCTGGGCTTTCCCCATCAGTGAGACAATCTCCTGCAGATTTGCACTGGTCTTAACCCATCCACTAATACTCCACAAATGTGCCCAGAGCTCAAAACCCTCAATTTGACACTTGTGCCTAACTATGACACTCCACCCCTTGTCAACTTGACACAAAAGCATAGCACTTTTAAACTGTAACCTTCAATCCTTGTTCCCACAGATTGTCTTAAGGTTATCTTAAAAATGTAAATACATTTCATAAATAGATTTAAAAATGTTCTTTCATTAAAACTTCAATTATTAAAATGTCGGAACCTAAAGCCTTTCTTTAAATATCTCAGATCTTTTAACTGTACAAAGTCTAGCAAGTCAAAATAAGTTAAACACTTTAACAGATAAAACATTAAAACAGAATTATCTCAACATAATAAGAAAACATTTAAATTAAGATCAAAGTCCAGCAAATCAAATACTGCATCCTTTACTTCAGTGTCCATCTTCTGTTGCTCATCATGTAGTCACAGTGGCTTAAAGATTCTAGGCATTGCCAGTCTCTGTTTTCAGCTCAAAGTTGTAAAAGCAGAGTTCCTCTGAACCAAGCTGAATTTCCACTCGCAGCTCTCCTCAGCATGCATCCCATAGTTCTGGCATCTCCAACAGTACTCTGGGTTCACCTCTGCAGCTATAAGCTTCATCTTTTCTTGCAGGAACTCTATGCCTGCCATTTGGTGCCAAGCTTTTGCTCTCTCCATGAACCCTGAAATCATACACCCAAACCAATGCCACTTGGGGGATGCTGCCAGAATCCGAAGCAAGTTTGAAACGTAGCTTGGTCCACTGGAGCCAAGGCTGTACCATGCTGATGCTGGAAAAACCTCATTCTAGGGAGCCAAACTTCCAAAGCACAAGAAACAACTTTAACTTGGGCTTTTGGCCCTGAAGAAATTTGGGTTTTCAAACCACAAAATCATCATATGGTGGAATTCATGTCTTCCATCATCCCAGTGCAAGTCACAAAGTTTTCCTTCACTGATGTTCATTTCTCCAACAACAGCATCTATTCAGCTGCCTGCTCTTTCCTATTGAAATCTTCAAGGCTGCCAACCTAGCTCTCTTCTTTTAAGCAAACCAGTCCATCATCTTTAAATTCAGCTTTAACTGAAGTCTTATTCCCTTCATCACAATCTGGGCCCAAACAATTCATAACTCTTTCAGCATTTTCATTATCCAAAATGGCCCACTAAATTCTGCAGAACAGTATTTATAATTCACAAAGTCAAAATCTTCAAACATTTCAAACTTTGTCCAGCAAAATTCTTCAAAAACCACAAAATCCACATAGATTTATCAGCAACACCCCACTTCCTGGGTACCAAATTCTGTTGCAGTTTCCTTGCACAGTTGCTGATAAATGACCATCAACCAGCTTAAGGGAACAAGGGGTTTATTTTCTTACTGATTGTCTAGTTACTGGTAGTCTGTCCAGCATGCACCAACACCAGGCCGAGGGAACTGGCACACCATTTCTATGTAATGGCTGAGAGATCTCCATGTAATGCCAGACCAGCATGTCTGGCCAGGTAAACACAAGGATGCCAACTCTCTCAACCAGCTCTCTGTGTTTTATTCCCACCTAACTGGGCCTTCCTGCGGAGTTGCTCTAGGCTTAACCCAACCACTAATACTCCACAAATGTGCCCAGAGCTCAAAACCCTCAATTATCGAGTTGACACCTGCACCTAACTATGACAATGAAATAGAAAGCAAAGCCACATAATAGATATTAAAAAGGAGTTTCCAAAATAATGTTTATCATAACTGTAAGATGATAACTTACATAGTAGGTCAATATTGTCTGGTAAAAAACACCTATGGAAAATCGCAGCTGCCATCATACTTATTGGTTAGACAATTAGCACATTGTTCTTAAGAACACAAAAGAGAAAAGAATGTTTTTTTTTCATTCATTTGTTGCTTTTTTATTCTATTATTTTAATTAGTCTTTGCTAGTTTCATACATGGATATAACATATTCTGATCACACATGTCCACTTAATCACCCTTTCATGTCTCCCTTCCAAACTCTCCAAAACCTTTTTATTGCAATAGTTGTTTATTCTTAACATTTCTACCCAACATTGAATTGAAGGTTCTAGTCATTACAAAGCAAAAGTATTTAATTAAATACATAGTCGTTGAAACAATATATCTTTAACCTGCAGAAGTCCAGAGAAATTAAAGTTTTAAACATAAACATGTACATGAAATTTGCATATCACAGTGTACTCAAAATTACATTACAGATGAAAATTCCCATTGTTTGTGATGTCCCAACTATCATAATATCAATGTATTATTTACATATATACTGACATAAACAAAGCTACGGTGTGTTAGTTATAGAAAAGAATAGAATATACAATTTGAAATAGGTCATCATGCTTGTTTTGTATTTTAGTAATTTTTATATTTATTTATTTATTTAAATAATATTCAAGGTATCCCTCTTTTTTTATTTATTCAAGTGTGTGTGTGTGTGTGTGTGTGTGTGTGTGTGTGTGTGTAGAACCACGGGCAAATTCGGGAACCACCATGGACTGCCTCCACCTCCTCTTTGTTTACTCTGTCCCGGGATTCACAGGCTCTGCCCTACCAGGAGGCGAAATGCAGGCCGCCCCCACTTCCGCCTGGCATCTATACGTGGGGTCTAGGATCCGAACTCAGGACCCTCTGCCTGCAATGCAGAGGCTTAACCCCTGAGCCACCTCTCCAGCCCCAATTTTTATATTTAATAAACTTTCCTTTTTGTATATTTATGTGTTACACATTTTACTTATTTTTTTTAGAGTCCACTTTCTATTTATATATTCAAAAAACTGCTTGGTATAAAACAGTGTACAATGTAATACAAGTAACAGACTTATACATTTAATTTCTCATATATCTTGATTACATATTTGCTTTTGTTTGATTCATTCCTTTCTTGTTCATCATGGTCATGAAACAAATAGACATATGCATATATATATGTTTAAACAGATACACATTTTGTCTATATGTTAGCTTAGAAGTATAATAGACTGTACTAATAAGTCTTTGGGATTATACTGTCTAGTGTTTTCACAAGATGAAATTACCTAAATGATAGGCCCCTTAATTCATGTCTCCATAAGTAAATGATACCTTACTGTAAAGGTGAGATAGCTTATTTTCATTGTTTAGAAAATTTGATATTGTCAAGAAAGCATTTTTATAGCATTTATAAGTTCAGCATATTCATGATCAAAATCTATTTATCCATTAATCATCACTAGAAGTCCAATACGCTATCCATTGCACCAGAGTCCTTTAGCTATCTGTTACCATAGAAATTACATAGTTGAAAAAAAAACAGAAATTACATAGTTGAAACACAATGTAAATAAATTCAAATTTTATTATAAAGCTGTAGCATTAAGTAGTATAAGGATCTGTCTATCTACCTATTGATCTATCTGCATATGGGGGTAGCTGGTTGTAATTGCTGAAATCTAACTTCATTATTTAACAAAATATTTTGAGATTCTTCAGTTTCTTAACATTGTCAATCATAAATTTCTTGATGTTGCTAGATATCTCATTCTAAAAATAGAGTTGAAATCGCTTTTCCACTTATCAGAGGACATTTGAGCATTGAATTAACTTCAGTTTTGAATCATGAAAAGCAATGCTTCTAAGAATATGTAACTAACGTTGGATTAGCATACATTTTTCATTTCACTGTGTGTCTAAAATTTCATCTGCTGGATTCTATCTTATGCTAAAAATATGATTAAGGTGAATTAAGGCAAAACCCATGTTGCTGTTTATTAAATTTCCCCAGTCACAAGTTATGATGAAATTTGGAACATATATTAGTTAAAGTTATGGAATTAAAATTCCCTTCCAGTTAAATTCAATGAATTTTATGTGTGTAAATAATAATCCAATAAACTTGTCCATTGATATATTTAATTTTATGGAGATTTGCAAACTATTAAATAAATTCTTCTAAAATTAGATTTTAAATCTATTAAATATGGTAATTGTAGAAATGGGATAGCACACAATAATTTGTCATTAAATTTATGGATATTAATTATTCACCATATAGAAGTTTATATATATGTGTGTATATGCTTATACATATTTATATATTCATTCTTACTATGGATTTTTTCTTCTAATGCTACTCATTGTTAGATAAACTTAGAGCCTATGTTATTTATTTGAACTGGTTCATTTTTCCCATTCTTTTATTTTTTCAACATTGTATACATAAATAAGGTAAATTCATATTTATAATTTTCACACCTTAGTCCAAGTTCCACCCCTCTTCCTTTTCCCTTATAAGCCTTCATCGCCTCTGACAGACTCCCTCTTATTTTCAAATCTCTCCACTTGTGTGGCTTTGGTGACATATGTCTGATATGCTTCATAGCAAGTAGATCAGTAGGTATATTATTGAAGAAAGTATCCTTTTTATCACCATCAGCATTATTACTCATCAGTCTCTCAGAGAGGTGTAGATCTTGAAATCTTTCTGCTTTCATGGGGAGCTGTTGAGACAGATTCCATGCAATTCCTGTGTAACTATACATAGCTTTCATGAAATCTTGTATGTCACAATTTTGTCATGTCCAACAGATAGTGTCTGGTCCATCACTGTCTCACTTCGGGCTTTTACGATATTAATGCCCCTCTTCCTCAATGCTCCCTGAGCCTTTGGGTGGGGATAGATGAAGTATATATGTCTTATTTGGGTACAAGTAATCCACAGTCATTTATTTTCATTTGCCCAACACTGGGTATTGTTTTCTTTTTTAAAAATATTTTATTTATTCATTTCATGTGTGTGGGTGTGGGTGTATGTGTGTGTGTGCACATATGCGTGTATCAGAGGGCACTGTGTGTCCCTGTGGAGGACTGAGGGTGACTTCTGGAATCATCCTGGATTACTTCTACCTTCCTCTTGTTTTGCTCTAGGATTTCCCAAGCTCTGCCCACCAGGGTGGGAAGTACAGGCCCCCTCCCTTTCTGCCTAGTGTTTTCACATAGGACTTGGATAGTCTTAGCCCCTGAGCCATCTCCCTAGTCTTGTAGATATTATCTTTTTAACTTCCATGTTTGATTCATTTACATTTCTTTTCTTGTACTTTTATTTTAAGTTGCCACACTCAAGTTTTGAAAACTATTTTTAAGGCATCTCCATTCAACTTCTCATTAATGATCATTTGAATTAGCATATTCATTTTTATTTATATTATATTTAATTATTATTTTTGTGTTATATTTATTTATTTACTTTTATAAGCTTTCAAATATTCATAATGCTATAGTATCTGTATTGTAATCATTTCCTTTCTTCTTCCCTAATTGTGTGTTAAACATTTTATTAGTTGTTTTTAAATCTCTTACATATCCATAATATTGAGATTAACTAAGTTTTAGAATTGAGTTGCTATGTCTACTTCTTTCACTGACATTTAATTTTTTTATTAAGTCTAGGAAATTTCCTTACGTGTTTTCTTTTCTTCCACCTGGAGGACTTCTTATTTTATTCTTTATTTTCTTGATTTTTATATTTAAAAAAATCCACACTATTGCATTCTAGGACAGAATCTCTAGTTCACAAATTCATTATCTATTTGTACCTATCTACATTTAATACTTTGTAGTTACTATTATTTAATCTTTTCTCAGTGCTGATCTACTTTAGTCTTCCTGTATGAATTATATTACTTCATTTGATTGTACAAGTATCTTATTCTGTGAAACATACTTCTACTTTCTATAAATTCTTTTTTTACCCATTCCGGCAATTTTCCTTTTGTTGATGCATGTTCTTTAGTATATTTCCTTTCTTTTTTGCTGCTTTACTTACTTTGGGCTTTCACGATATTAATGCCCCTCTTCCTCAATGCTCCCTGAGCCTTTGGGTGGGGATAGATGAAGTATATATGTCTTATTTGGGTACAAGCAGTCCACAGTTATTTATTTTCATTTGCCCAGCACTGGATATTGTTTTCTTTTAAAAAATATTTATTTATTTATTTCATGTCTTTACTGTTAATTTCTATACTATCCTTATTTTTTTCTCCTAAAGTGAGTTAGCTAATACCAACACCAAGCTTCTGATAAGTGTAATGCTAGGACAAGGAATAAGGCCAAGTGTTGAAATATCTGGAACTCAGTCCTGTGTGCTGCCATTCCCCTTGTCAGGATCCATCTGTGTGCTTTCTGTAACTTTCAGCATTGCGAAGTGTTTTCTGTAGGCTGTGGTGCCTAAACCCTTGGAGTTAGTGAGGGGTGGAGTGGTAAATGCCTGCACCTGTTCTCGTCACCTCCCAGCTGGCCTTGTGAATGGCTCTGTCATCTCCAGCCCACACCTGTGACCTAATATGCTCCTTCTGGTTTTCTGGTAAAGGGTAATAGCAGTATGTGTTCCAAGTTAGCTCATTTCAATTCACAATTTTCTTATGTTATGTGTATACTTGAGATGATATTGACAGAAAACCAGCAGCTTGCCTGGTTTTTTTTTTTTTTTTTCCTGTGTGGTATCCATACTTCTTTCTGTCCCCTAGCTTGCATGATCCAGTTATTACAGATCTTTAAACCTTTCCATTCTCTGTCCTTTCCTTAGATCTCTAATAATTTCCTCCTTCTCACAGAGGCCATCTCATACCAAAGATCACCTTTCCAGCACATTTTTATTTAAAATAATTAGAGACAGTTTGTCTGTACAGTTTGTATTAGTTTTTGTAACACTAATGTAAAATTGTACACTTTGACATTCATTCTGCTAGCATGTGAACTCCTTTGAATAGCATTCCATTTCTGTTTTATTGAAGCAGTAACAATCCAGTAGAATTCCCAAGGTCTTGTAAATATGCAGTGAATTCATAGAGTGAATGAACAAGCAAATGAATAAAATAACATATGTGTTCATTAGTTATTTTATTACCACTGTATTTATAATTTTCTCCTAAACATATGACATGGTAACTGGGATAATGCTCCAGCTTTTTATCTTTGCATTGCCTTGTAAAAGATTTCACTGATCTGATCATCTAGTTGATAAATTCACTATATATTTGCATACATTCTAATTTTTTATATTTGTAGCATAGTAAGTCATCACAGGTATATATTATACATGTTTCACATCTACCTCTGAAATATTGCATAAACACCAAAATGGGATTTCAGCGTGATGTTCTCATAGGGAGGAGACAACTGTCATTCTATAAATTTGCTTTTTCTATAGAAATTAAATTCAAGTTAACCCTATGAACACTTTAGTCAGCTTACCTCTCAAGAGTAGTTACCAAATGCAGTTTCATAAGAATTAGTATACTATGGAATGTGGGCAGGGTGTGAATTTCCATTTTTCTGATGAGGAAAGTGAGGGTCAAAGAGATGAAGTGAGTGGGTAGCAAATCTGAGACTTGAATGCTTATCTTAGCTCTTACTTGGCACAAGTGTTTTCTCACCAGACAGGTCTGTCCTTAAAAACAAGTCACATTATTACAGCAGTGATTTGGAGAATTCCCCATCACCCTCAAAAGATACTTTATTCTCTTGACTTGATAGTCAGTGAAAAAAAATTCAAATGACAATGAAAGTCATTCTGCTATATCAGGATTGTATCCTCTGCAATTAAAATATTCTTTCAGAATTAAGCAAATGGTGAAAGAATACCCTTTTGTGAATAAAAACATTTAAGTATATGGGCTAAGCTACCTGCCAGAATCACAGAAATAGTGACAATGACCTAGAAATCTTACTTTTAATTTATAATAATAGAAAATTTCTAGAGCTTATAATTTACAGAGTTTTCATGTCGATTATCTGCTCAACCTCAGTATCTCTATGTGATGACAACAGGCAATATTTGACAGAGACAGTTTGTGCTGAGTTTCAAAATGGGGTTTGCTTTTTCTCTCCTACACAGCAGGTGGCTAAAATGATATTGAAATCCTTTCTTTTGAAATTTAAATTCATCTCTTTTCTCAGTCTACATTTTATTAATTATTAATTTTATTAGCTCATTGTTCTCTTTAATATTTTCCTTTCTTCAGTGTTTCTTATTGCTCTGGGTTTAAAATGTTAACCTACCTGTGTACCAAAAGGATGTTTTGTCTCTTGATCATGTTCTTTACAGTTGAATTGTGAGGATTTCAAAAGAAGGAGAAGTGATGGGGATTTTATCTGCCCTGTGGATGCTCCTGCAGTTTGTGGCACCGATGGAAAAACATACCATAGCAGATGTGCGCTGTGTGCTGAAAATGCGTGAGTATTCTCTGGAGCAAGCGTTGCCCATCGTGACACTACACAATTTTTGCTTTAATATTCATGGAAATTCATTTGTTAAGAATTATGACTTTTAGTAGAAAATGCACGTTTTATAATTTTCAAAGTTCTCTCTCGTTCTTTGATCACCACTGTTTCTATGAAATAAATAAGACATGAACACACATGTTATATGCACATGAGAACGTATAATAATCTTCTGTCTACCATTCTTTCTATCAATATGCTTATCTGTGATTAAGTTATTTTATGCAGAGAATGACTTCATCATTAGATAATGTTTAAGTGTTCTGTAGTTTAGAAAATATATGGTAAGTAACTGGTAGGTTTAAAAATTATACAGTAAATAATTAGAAGCTTTAATATTGAGCTTCTTTGCTATGTAGACAAAATATCACACTATCCTGTATTATCCTCTACTTTCAGTGCTGATTTTGGTTATTGATTTTTCTCCCATTAGCGAGACACATACCTGTAACGCAGGTTCTACTTATGACCTCAGTCTTGTATAGTGATGCTCTTTGACTTTGGAGACCAAATGTTTGAGAAATCTAGCAGAGTAATAGTTACTTTCAGATTCTACAAGCTTTGTCTCTTCTTAGAATAAATATCTAACCAAAATAAAAGTTCCTTAAGTCAATCTAATCCTTCCTATAGCTGCAATTTTTAAAAATATGCTCTCATGTATTCTAAAAAAGGCAACCTAAAGAATAGAGAAACCAAGTAGGCCCAAGGAAGCATGTAGGCTCTTGTTAGATATATATTATATGACCTAAAGCTCTACATTCATTTTTTTTATTTTATTTACTCAATTGCGCATGTGTGTGTATGTATGTGCGTGTAGAACCACGGGCGAATTCGGGAACTACCATGGACCGCCTCCACCTCCTCCTTGTTTACTCTGCCCCACATTCACAGGCTCTGCCCTACCAGGACCAGAAATGCAGGCCGCCTCCGCCTGGTGTCTATACGTGGGGTCTAGGATCCGAACTCAGGACCTTCCACCTACAAGGTGGAGGCTTAACCCCTGAGCCACCTCTTCAGCCCCTATCTACATTCATTCTTACAATGTATTTAGTTGGAAATTTTTATCTGGTCCTGGGGAAGTTTTCTCCTAGAATATCATGCCTTTGCCTTTTACATGACTCTACAATAATATTAGAATTTCAGAAATAATTAGCTTATAGCTATCTGCCTTACCTTTCATTTTTAAGACAAAACAGCCATGTAAAAGGAACACATTTATGTTTCAGCAAAATCCAGAGGTATATAAAGTAAAGATAGACAATGAATTTGAGGGAGGAGGCCTTGGTGTGATCATAGCTTGAGACTGTAACTGAGTGTTTTCTGTCCGCATCTCTCTCATAGTCAAGGGACTATGTCAATGTGCTTTTTGAAGGCCACTTTTAGCCTTAAGCCATTGTCACTGTGATTCTAGTTTTGCTGCTTTCTTTGTGGATGTTGATAATTTTTTTCTTGCCACAGATAAAGATCATATATATATATATATATATATATATATATATATAAATTTTGCAGACCTACCATTTCCATTTTTCTTTAGATGATAAGACACTTTGAAGAAATTGATACCACATCATACTAGAAGTGGTTTTGTTACCTCATCTTGATATGCAGTGATGAAGAAACAAATTATGTCCCCCCCCCAAGGAGCTGATTTTTTTAGGCTATGTGGATAATATTGTATTTATGGCTCTATGTTTTCAAGTCTTTTTTAAGTTCTACTAAACTAACAAGATGAATCATGAGGATTTTACTCACTTTTTATGAGTCTGTATACCCCAAGATTAGAATAGTATAGTTCAATACTAGATAATTTAAACTTGGATTCTTGGCTTAAAAATAAGTATTGGTGGTAGCAATGAAATCTTGGAGAGGCATCTACTATCTACTTACAAGCTGAATTTTTGCACATCTCCTGTGAATGTAGAGCCTGCACATGAAAGGGCAAAAAATTTTCAGGTCTTAATCTTAGCCTTCCAGTATGACTTCATGTCTTTGACTTTAAATGATAATCATTAAGGGGTTTAACTGTACAAAATAAATAAGAAATAGAACATAATGCTGTTTCCAGGCACTAAGAAAAAAATCTTAATGCAATGAATGGAAGATTAGAATGGCAAGCAATTTGTCATATTCATCATTTTGTCTACTAACTTTTAATTTCAGGAAAAGCAGGAGTGAAGTTGACATAAAAAGTGAAGGTGAATGTGACAGCAATAATTCAGAGAAGGTGAGGACACATGTTAGAGTGGGAAATACAGGGCCTGATCTGGAGCACAAAGCAGATGAGCTCCTCCTCTTTCTCAGGTGTGATGCTGGGAAGAAGGAGATATTACTTTGTTGAAATGAATGCTCACTTTACAATTCTTAAAACTGGAATTGTTATTTTGGTTGCAAGATTGTTCTACTCTACTGCTTCTGTGAAAAATAAATAGAAATCAAAGGAAATTTTCTTGAAGAGTGAAAAGGACTTAAACTTCAGTCTTTTCATCTGATCTGAAATCTAGGCATTACCACTCACTGTCTGGAACCTCTGGATAGCTCACCTACTCTGAACTAAGACAGAATGAAAAGCTAATTTCTGTGTTGAGATTTCGTGAGATTTTGATGGTAGGGGAAGGCAGAAAGTATCATGATATCACAGGTGACTTTTTCTAGTTGAACAACATTCCTGAACTTCATGGTTTGACTCTCTTGCCTTATTTTCTTGGAGTACCTGAGGTTACTAACTAACCTTCACAAAGTCTTTCAGCACACGAAATTCTAAGTATGTTTTGGTTTATATTACACAGGACACTGTGAACAAGTTGAGACCTAGGACAGTACTCAACCTGCATTCCAGCATAATTGTCACTGCTGTTTAGATAAATGAATAAGTAAAGCATGTTCTGCACTTAAACGTAAATTAAATAATAATCACGGAGCTACTTCTACATGACCAGCACTGCTCTAGTGCTTATTGTGATGGCAGGAGCAGTGACTTAAATAATAACTTCTGAAAGTGATGCTGCATGCATTCAGACGTGCTACTGAAGCTCTTTCCTCTCTTGTTCAGGATGTGTGCAGTGATTTCCGGGCCTATGCGAAAGATGGACGTCTTGGATGTACAAGGGAAAATGATCCTGTTCTTGGTCCCGATGGGAGGACGCATGGCAATAAGTGTGCAATGTGTGCTGAACTCTTGTAAGTGACGTCATCTGCAGTTGAACCTATAGGATGTGTTTGTCTCCTATACTGAGACCCTATGAGGGATAAAGTACTTCTCATAAAGCATGTAAACTTTTGCCTCTTTAATGTCATACTGCCCTTTCTCCTGCCAAGATTGGCTTCATTTTTTGTTTTTACTAATAAAGGATAAAGTGTATTAATTTGAAATATAATTTTAAAAAGTTATAATGATGTGAAAATGATGATTTTTAAGATAATACTTTTAAAGCACTTACATATTGGATAATCTACTTAGTTATTAGGCATGTATTGCTTTCTCTGAGCATATATAGAAACAATTCCTCAATAATTAATATCAAAAATCATCATAGTAATCATAATGTTGTGTTTCTAGATTCATACCTAGTATAAAAAAGTGAGTATCATGAAAAGAAGAACTATTGGATTAATATTTGAATGAGTGCCTGCTTTGGTTTAGGCACCGAAGGTCTTAATATCAATGAAAAGCAGTAAGATTTCGATAGTTTGTCTGCTAAACAGGGTATAGACTGTATTCTTTATGGCACCTAGCCTTAAATGCTGAATCTTTAAAGCAGTCCAGAAAAAGATTAAACCAATTAGTAAACTTTATACTTGCCTTTGAAAATTAAAGCTAGACAGTGTAGAATTCAAGGACATGTTGGGTCAAGCTCAGTATACGGTAATTATCACTGGTTTCCAGACATGCAATCAGCTGATTTTATACTTCTTACCTGGAGAACATGAGTGTTCAATGTCAAAATTATCTGAAATTCTGTGATTTTATAAATATGTTTTTAACACACTAACAGAAAAAAGAGAATCTGACCTTTCTAAACTGGTTTCCTGCCAAATGTGACTGAGATGACAGGGTCGAACTTCAAAGTGAGACTGTTATTGCACAACAGATGAGAAAACATTGGAAGCTCAATTCAAATTGAGTTGTTAGAACAGCCATGTGTTTTTATGAAGGCAAACCAATATCACAGTAGGTTTAAAAGCAGAAGGGTGTGTACAGAGATACCCAAAAGGCTCCCTTTGGTTTCATCCCATTGTTTTAAGCTCTTGGTTCTGCCTGTTAAAGGGAATTTTCCTGACACTCTTGTTTGTCACTCAAAGTGTCACACCCATGCATTTCTACAGAACAAAGCTTCTAATTGACTGTCAGTGAGTCAGTTTCACACCCTTCCTTATCTTTGGCAATTTCTTGGGCTTAGGCATTCTAGACAGGGAAGTGCTTGTCTCCTGAAGTGGATCAGTTTCAACAGGTTGTGGCAGAGGATATGAGAGTGCTTAGCACAGGGTGGACACTGAGAATATGACTGAACCATAAGTGATCAGCTGTTTTCTTAACAGTTTAAAAGAAGCTCAAGAAAATGCCAAACGAGAGGGAGAAAACCGAATCCGAAGAGAGGCTGAGAAGGTAAGTTAGTAGTGTTGGTCCTGTGGCCATAAAAATTAATGGACAACTCTTGAGCCTTTGAAGAAAATAATATCCTTGGCCTATTATTTCCACATGATTTTAATATGCTAACATTCTTAGGTGGAGTACTTTTCATACTAATTTACCAATAGGCTTTTCCCCTTTTTTCTAAATTCAATATGCTACCATTCTCAAATGGATTGCTTCTAGTATATTCACGAGTAGGCTTTTCCCTTCACATTTAACATTCAGAACATATCATCTCCCCTTGCTTCTCCTCTCACACAAAATGAATAGTAATATTCACACAGAATTATGCCAGTTTATTTTAATTTAGTTTTTTTAGTTGCAGGATAATATAAATTAGACAAGAAAAACTTTAAAATAAATTAGAGACTTTCTCTACTGCACTTTCCATATAAGAGGCTATCAACAGAGTTGCAGTTATTTATTTTCCATATTTCATTCAGTGAGATAAGTATTAATATAAATCTTTGCTCCTGCATAAATGAGCACCTCAAAAATTAAGGGGTTTACTTAAAATATTCTTAAAATTAAGCTTTTTTTCAAAGTCAGTTAAATATTCTTTTCAGTTTAGTAGAAAATGTATTCCCTGGGTAATATAGCTACAGGTAATATAGCTTTTTCTTATTAGAACACTGGGACTGTGAACCCCTTATTTTGATGATAGGGATAGCAATGACTTACCTACATGGCTGACCTTTTTTATGAAGTTAGGTCACCTGAGTTTTAGTCTTCATCCCATCATGCTTTGGGTGTGTGAGACTGAGCAAATCATGTATAATCTGGGCATCAATTTTCTTGTCAACAAAATAATGAGCTTGGATAAATGACCTCAGTCTTGGCTCTCTCTTAGACTGTGATTACACAGCCAACACTCTTTGGACTTAACATAAACACACTTTTTGTGAATTGTAAGACCATGCTTTCTTACAGAAGAAACAGGTACTGCTTTTTGATTAAAAAAAAAAAAAAGGACCGACCTTTGTTTGTCAAACAACCAGAATTCCTATCCTCACAGCCCATGTAAAATACCTGTGGAGATCACAGCCTGTCTGTAGTTCTGACCTCATAAAGTAGTTACCTGGAATTCCCAGCGCAAGTTGCCTTGCCAGAACAGTTCTATGAGTGAGCTCTGTGTTTATTAGGTACTCTGTCTCAAAAAAAAAAAAAATAAGGTAGAAAAGTGACCAAGAATGACTACCAATATATCAACTTGTGCCTCCAGATGCATGACACAGGTCCATTTGTATACTCATATCCATGTGCCCAAAACTGTGAACACATGTAATCATCTCCCATACATATTCATGAAAATGGGGGAAAGGGAGAACTGACCTTGCACTTCATAATCCTATTTAGTGACGCAAAGTTCTCAAGTTAAATTGATTAGTCCAAGCTTAATTTCAGTAAAACAAAATATTTAGAGGTCACTATGAGTCATTTGAAACTCAACAAAAATTTAAAGGAATTCTCTTGTGGGAGTTGATAAGTTTCAGCCAAAAATTCAAGGCTGGCTGTCTTGTGATATTTCATATCTATTACTTTGTAGCACTACTGGGCTTTTTTCCAAGAGGTTGGGCCCTCCAAGCTTCTTCCTCTGAGTGTCCAGGGTCATTAAGCCTCACTAGGCTCAACAGGAGTGCTTGTCAATGATAGCTCAATATGTGCCCTGTAATTAACCTGTCAGTGGGTTGCTCACAAAAGTGCTTCTTCAGAGTCTTCTTGGATGAATCACGAGTTATAAACTGAAATTATCATTGTTTTTCTTATGACAATCACTGAGCATTAATTTTATTACTAAGTTATGAATATCAGGTGACTGTTTTCTGCATCTTCTTCTAAGATTGTTCCCACCAGAAAGGATAGGGCATATTCTTTGTTGCTATCAAGCAAGTGCTTTTATTATTATCATTTTTTATTATTAGACCACAAAGAGAAGTCTCTTTAAAAGCGTCTTAATGAAATTTTAACTGCAAAAGAAAAATCAGAGTATATTTTTCTAGAAAAATTCATTTAGAGTATTTGTTCAATATTCTCACTGTGTATGTGGAGGGTGCAGCTGATAACATCGAGGTCCCAAAGGTGCTAAAAATGTCCTAAGATACAAATTGAACTACAGTTATGGTGTGGCTACTCAGATTTGTGACTTCTTTTTTCTCCTCAGATACTATTTTCTTGGCTAAAATGGAAAAATGAAACACACACAGTTGGCTATTTATTTTTCTTTTTTTAAAGATTGTGTTACAGCAATATATTTCATCAAAATGTATACTTATTGAAATAGAGATCTTCAAGTTTAGTAACTTGAAGTAATCTTTATGAAGTTAATTCTTTACCGAATAGTAAAATTCAGAAAATCCTAAATTAAATTATTAAGGTATTGGGCAACAAATTTGTCTTGCATGTCTGATTATCACTTTTTCTCAAAAATAAATTAGTCCTGATGCTGTAGCTCTCTGTAAGACCAGGATAAAGGGAGTCAGACCTACTCTTTTGAGGCTTCCATCTACAATTTCAAATTATCAGCCAAAGAAGTGGAGTGTACACTATGGTTGGATATCTTCTTGCTCCTCTCACCTTGCAAATAAAACATTTGCATGTTTAAAACATGTAATTTCTAATTGCATTTTCTTGGACCTGTGTTGGAACCTCATGAAACATCTTTTCTTTTCATGTGGATTTGAAAATTAACAGGAACTATTTTTACTTTCAGGAAAAACTTGCAGCTTCACTTTTTCCTAGTGTCTTTTACCTTTAATAAATACGTCCCACAGAAGATGCAAGTGCTGAGTAACTTGACAAAGTTTTCATTATTTTGAAAAATTCTAATTACTAAATTAGGCTTACCAAGACTTCCAGACTTGTCATTCTATGTCTGCTATGCAACATTTCAAGATTAAAGGCTAGAAATGACAAAAGTATTTGCTTACATTTTTAAAGGAACTTTGCAAGGAATTTGAGAGCCGAGTGAAGAGTGGAAGGCTTTATTGTACCCGGGAAAGTGAGCCGATCCGTGGACCTGACGGCAAGATGCACGGCAATAAATGTGCCCTGTGCGCTGAGATATTGTGAGTAAAGCAGCTTCGCATTTCACTGAGAATGTAGAAATGGATGGGGAGGGAGAGTAAGAGTAACAGTGTGTGATGTTTTTCTTTATGAAACTTATTTGAGGGGCTGGAGAGGTGGCTCAGGGGTTAAGCCTCTGCCTTCCAGGCAGAGGGTCCTGAGTTCAGATCCTAGATCCCACGTATAGACGCCAGGCGGAAGCGGGGACGGCCTGCATTTGTGGTCCTGGTAGGGCGGAGCTTGTGAATCCCCGGGCAGAGTAAACAAGGAGGAGGTGGAGGCGGTCGGTGGTGGTTCCAGAATTCGCCCGTGGTTCTACACACACACACACACACACACACACACACACACACACACACGCACGCACATAAGCACAATTGAATAAAAAAAAGAAAATTATTTGAACAGTTATATATCCACCTCAAATCTTGACTCCATCCAGTGAGTAGGCACTAATATATGTGTATATATCCAAGTAAAAGTAAATTCTGTGTTCCAGTAGCAAAAAAAGCTGACAAAATATGTATTAAAATTGGCAGAACCTACCCTATAGACTTTGTGAACCTCCTTATGAATTTGTAACAGTACAACGTGGATAAAACAAGTACCAGGGCCAGCTTATCTTTAGTAACTATCTCATTTCAGCAGAATTGACATATTTAGATTCATGTGTTTCTGCTTTCAAATAATATAAATTGTAGAAAAAGGCAAATCTCACAACAAACGAAATCATGCCATTGATGAAACAGTCTCAGACAGTTCTTGTTGCATTACATTACATCACTACCTCTATGACCTTGATTGATATCTTATTCTAATTGTATTTTTGAACCAAGGTCTCATTCATAACTCAATTTAAGCTGGAATTCATAATAAAGCACAGAGTGACCTCAAGTTTCTGGCAAACCTACTGCCCAACCTTCCAATTCAAGTGCGGAATTATAGGTTTCAGCAACCACACCCAACTAAGTTGTTCAACTCTATCCTACATATAATCTTATTGCCAGCAACTCTCAGATTCCCCTAGGAAATGTTCAGTTGTATGTGGATGCACTTTAAGATTTTCTTCCATGGATAAGGCTTAATTGTAACCAATCTTCATAATCTTAGCTTATGTTTTTTCATAACAACTACTACTTTTGTTATTTATAAACTTATTAACCTGGCCGTTTGTTTATCATTGCTGCTTTCTACAAGGGCACAAGCTATAGGAGAACAAGAGACAGGTTCTGTTGGTGCAGGGATTGCCACAAAAATGAGCCAGTGAAAGCAAGCATGAAGATTTCTGCTGTCCAGGGACTTAAGAGTAAGAACAGAAAGCCAGGAATGTATATTCACGTATTTATACATTTGAAGACCGAATGGGAAATATTCAATTAGATTAGAATACTCAGGGATGATACTTAAACAAAATCAAACGTTCTTTTTGTGTGTGTGTGTGTGTGTGTGTTTTTTTTTTTGGCATTTAAGGTAACCTAAAAGTGCTCATAGAAACTCAGATGTTAGATTCTTTTCTATTTATCCTTACTATTCTACCAGCTTGAAGATTTGAAACATCATTACTTACTCATTTTCTTTTCTCTAGCATGAAGCTGTTTTCAGAAGAAAAGAGCAAAGCAGAGAAAGACCAAAACAATGCTGAAGAAAAAGTTAAACAGAAAAGAGAAATTCAGGTAAGGATCAGTCTAATCAATCTAGTTATGATCTCTGTAGATTAGGTTGGGAGTATGTGGGTGTATTATACTATTATCCACTTCTAATATTGGTCATTTAATGGATTATGGGGAAATTAATTTGGATTTATTGTTTTACACTTAGAGTTATATTATGACATTAAAACTTCTAGTACAATTCGGAAAAATATGATGTTCTATTTTTTTTTACATATGGTTTCACTAAGTAGCCCATGTCATTACTGCATTCCATTAAATTGTAAAAATTCCATTTCTATGTAAATAGCTCTTTTTTATACATTTCTTATTATTATTTCCACTCATATAAACTTAATAGGTACACCAGTTCCCTCGCTCCCCCCCCCCCGAACCCCTTGCTCCCTCTCCCCTCACCATCCCCTAGTGCCTCCCGCCCCAATTCCCAGAGAGTCCTTTATTGTGCTTACCTGACTCTCCTCTGGGCCCTCCTACAAGGACCCAGTGGCATTTCCCTGAACCCTTTCCCGTGTTCCCCTTAAGCATAGGAACACTACTATGGCTGTCAATCCCTTGCCTCCAAGGATCTTGGTGCCTTTAGCAGATGCTAGACTTTGTGAGGTCAATAGTGTGTTGGACATTGCGCTGGATATGCAAAGTCCAATTATGATTGCTTCGGCCCTAATTTGTGTGGAGTATCTTGCATATCATTGCTCCTCCCATCCTTTTGCTCTTCCAATCTTGCCACCCCCTCTTCCGCAAATGTCCCTGAGCTTCAGGATGGGGAGAGATTAGTCTGGCCTAGTTCTAGGTGGTTGATATAGAGTCTCTGAAGTTCTGGATTTGTTGATTTTCTTTTGCAGTTTTGCTGCTCCTGCAATGCCCTTCACTCCATCCTGATGGGCACTGTATGTCACCCCCTGGCCAGAGACAAAAAGCTGTTAAACTGGAGTCTTATTATAAGAGCACATTCAAGGGTACATGTAATAAAAGTAGGAAACCTCAGTGAGGGAGGAGTCAATCACCCATTTGCAAAATGGTACTTTTTATCTACCAGACTATATGCCTTCCCCTTCTGGTGAGATCACACCCCCTCAGTTGAAAATGATCAGGAACGAAAGTCTGTGAACTTACCAGGTGTCACATTACTTACTTGCAGTCCTTGCATGCAGGCCTATTTTCTCTGCTGCAATATGGTCCCCTCTCTCCTTGTTTCTGGTGTGGCCCTCCAACCTCATCCCTCTTGTTCATAATCCTTGCAATTACTGTAGGTATTACATAGATTTACCTTTGAGTGTCTCAAGGTGGGCTGGATGGGTTTGGTATTAGGAGCCACCTATTAGGGAGTACATACGGCGCTTAATTTTCTGGGTTTGGGATACTTCACTTAATATAATTGTTTCTAATGACATCCATTTCCCGGTAAATTTCAGTAATTCATCATTTTTGATGGCTGAGTAGTACTCCATTGTATAGATGTACCACCTTTTCCTTATCCACTCGTCAACTGTTGGACATTTGGGTTGATTCCATGACTTTGCTCTTGTAAACAGTGCTGCTATGAACATGGTCGTGCTTGTGCTATCGAGGTGAACCTTTGCTGCATGGGGGGTTATTCCCAAAAGTTGAATAGCAGGGTCATATGTCATTTCAATCTTTAATTTCTTTAAGAATCTCTAGACAGGCTCACCAGAGTGGCTGTATAAGCCTGCATTCCTACCAGTAATGTAGGAGAGTTCCCCTCTCTCCACATCCTCTCCAGCATTTGTTGTTGTTTGTATTGTGGATTTTTGCCATCCTGACCTGGGGTGAGATGATATCTCAGGGAAGTTTTGATTTGAAGTCAATAGCTCTTAAGCTTATTTTCACCTTCATTCTTCCTCTTAATTATAGATTACCAAATCCTTTTAATTTTCATGTACAAATGTGCTTCAACATTTTTATTTCTAATCTATTCCTCCCTATTTCTCGCCTTCCTTCCCTCTCTCTTTTCCTTCCTTGTAATCTAGTTGATTTCTCTAACTTTTGTCTCTATTCACTCAATTTCTACACAGATCTGTTTAGTAGTCAATCTGAATCATTCCATTCTGTTATTATTTGTTGTAAATATTTATCATGGTTTCATTTCATAAATATACTGCTTGTTTAAACTGTTTATTTATTTTGCATGTGTGTGGTATGTGTATGTGTGTATGTGAGGGACAGTTTGTGTGTGTGAATGTGTCTCAAAGGGCACTGTGTGTCCCTGTGGAGGATGAAGGATGATTGCAGGAATCATCCTAGATTGCTTCTACTTCTTTGTTGCTTTGCTCTAGGATTTCCCAGGCTCTGCCCACCAAGACCAGAAGGACAGACTGTGATAGTTTCAGTCTAGCATTTTATGTGGAACCTGAGATTCGGTTAAAAGGACCTTCTGTTTTTGAGGCAGAGTCTTAACCTATAAGCCATCTTTCCAGGTCCCTAGTACTCTGGTTTTCATTTTCAAAACATGAAAATGTTATATTATCTCAAAAAAGTATACAGTTCACTACTCCCCTATAACCTTATGAATTATAATTCCTCTTGAAGGAACTTTTGCCATATTGTTTTTGAATATATCCTCAGTATAGAATTCAGTCATCAATCCTTAGAACTTTTATGAATCATTATTCCTTTGTACTATCACATACTTAATTTAGATGTAGTTATGCTCCCTAGCTTTCTATATTACAATTGCTTATTCTTTACACTTGGTAAAAAGCATGTAAATCATGTTTGTATCTATGCACCCAAATGTTAGTATGTTCATTGAATATATAAGTGTGTGAAAACTACAAGGAAAGTGATACCATGAATTCTTGCATGATTCTAAATATTTAAAACATTTTTATCATCCTTCATTCCTCTTGACCAATCTCTTTGATAGCTACACTCATCATTTGCAAATATAGAATCCAGTCCCATTCCTAAACTGTCTCATTTCCATTATTTAGCAACAATGTGAGGAATTTCAGGATCGTGCAAAAAATGGAACACTTTTCTGTACCAGAGAAAACAACCCCACTCCTGGTCTAGACGGGAAGATGCATGGTAACCCGTGTTCCATGTGCCAAGCCTTCTTGTGAGTATAGAATTTTAAGATGTTCAAGAAAGAAAATACCTTATAGGGGCCCTAATTGAACCGGTTTATTTCCTACAAAGGAAAACTGGATTAACGTGACAAAGTTAGCTGTGTCAGTTACAAGGAGAATGTCATTAACAAGAGCTGATTGTATTAGAATTACTTGTTTCACTTACTTTTTTTTCAAGATGTCTTACTTTCTATGACTTTCTCCCTCTTAGCACTAAAACCTCGTGACAAACATTAATATTCCATGTTCCTTCATTCTTAAGATTTACATGTGAACCTATTTGGACAGTTTAAAGTTATATTCTTTAAAAGCAAAGGTTCAACACTAACACTTAACACAGAATCAAGTTGCCCACAAACCAAAAAATCATAAGAGGCATAAATTCCCATAACAATATTGTAAATACTGCTTTGTATGCTATGACATTTCTTAGTAAATTAAAGCTAATGTTTTTCTCTTTCAATTTAGAATCATATTCTTATTTTTTGTTTGAACTGAGGCTAAGTATATGACTACATTTAGAATATAAAATGAATGTCTTCTTATGTTTTGATTAATAGATGTGTATTTTACAATATCATCAGGTTAAATGTAGATGCAATGCAATGATATAGTATAAAGTAAATTTAGTTCTTTCATTTATCATCATGGAACTTATTGCCTTATATCCATTTCAGCTTATGTCCATCAGATAACACAGCATGCATAAGAAATACATTTGTATTTCAGTGAGAAACAGAGGTGCATGGTATTAAAGATAGACTTTGAACTTGAGGAGGAGGTATTAATGTGGTCATAGTCTTTTCTGGCTCTAATCTTCTCTGGGAATCAAGAGGTTGTGTCAATGTGCTTTTCAAATATCGCTTCAGTCTTTCAGCTGTTAGATTACCCTCATTCTAGCTTTGATAATGCTTTCTTTGTGGATTGATAATCTTTTTCTCACAAGAGAAAAGAACAAAAATAGTTAGAAAGCAATTTTCCAGACCTATAGCCATCTTTCTTTTGAAGTGAGCAGACACTTCAAAGAAGACATGATATCATATCATTCTAGAGTGATATGCAGAGACCAATGTGTTGCCCTTAAGGGGCAAGAAGAGTTTAGCAATGTAGCCATATGCATAAATAACTGTGTGTTTGCTCCTAGTGGATTCTTCTTATTTTCTTTTTCATTTAGTCAAGCAGAAGCTGAAGAAAAGAAAAAGATGGAAGCTCAAGCAAGAAACAAAAGAGGATCTGAAAAAACATCTTCATATGCAGTAAGTGGAAGCCATACACCAAAATCCTGTAACTGAACACGTATGAAGGAGCTGGCAGAACCTATTTCTCAGGAATGATATTCGTACTAAGGCCGTGTGACTCTGATGTGTTGTTACTGTTTCAGAACCCAACTCTATTAAAATGAAAAGAATTTACTGCACTCTGAACACTAAGCTCTGCTTCTAGCTTCATCACTTGCAGATTGTTTTAGATTTCACAAAGTACTTTGCAGAAAAGCTCTATATGTATACTTTTTTTAGATGGATTCCTAAAATTCCACATCTAAGTAAAGTTAAACATATAAAATTGATTTCACAGAAAAGCATTAATTTTTAACTCTAAAATATTTCAATATTCATTTCCAAAGCCTTACATGGATTTTCATCATTTACTATTTTGATGACGAAAGTCTAGTATTCCTTCTGGATTCTCTGCTTTTCCTTATTCATCCATTAAGGTAATACAGACACTACCCCATCATAATTACTATTGCAAATAGAAATTAGATCATAATGCCCCTTCCTAAAACCTACATCTGGCTTATGCTCTTTTCCAATTTGCCTTCTTACTTCTATTCAGAAATTCCATTCTGCTATGTGCTGTGGGGTTTTCTATCTAAGTCTTTCATCATACTTTATTTTTATAGCTCTTATGAGCTTTCCAAATCTACTCTTTTGGTAGACGAACTCCAATGTATTCTTCACATCTCACTTAAGTTTCCTTGACATTTTATCTAGTTTACAATATCATTTTATGATCTGACCTCTCAGTTTCAGATATTCTTGCACCTACATAATTTGCACTTCTTTTTGTTTGGATAATAATGGATTTGCATGTGCATTACTGAGTGCCACTGTAACATACTTTTATATGTTCCCATTATTTAACAAATGAGTTTCCATTATTGAGGACTTTACATCTAAGAAAAACATAGTTCAAACTGGTAAGCTTAAAAATTTACAACAATCAATTGATATCAATGTTTAAAATAAAGGTTCAACTTCTGGGCTGGAGAAGTGGCTCAGGGGTTAAGCCTCCGCCTTGCAGGCGGAAGGTCCTGAGTTCGGATCCCAGATCCCACGTATAGACGCCAGGCGGAAGCGGGGGCAGCCTGCGCTTCTGGTCCTGGTAGGGCGGAGCCTGTGAATGTCGGGGCAGAAGGAGGTGGAGGCGGCCATGGTGGTTCGTGAATTCGTCTGTGGTTCTACACATACACAGACACACAGACACACACAAACACACGCGCGCGCACATACACATGCATATGCACACAGTTGAATAAATGATAATAATAATAAAAAAATTAAAAAAAAAAGGTTCAACTTCCATTCTCTTTTTCTGCAGATTTGCAATAAATACCAGCATAATGTGAGGAATGGAAAACTCTCGTGTTTTGAGCAGAAAAATCCCATCCGGGGTCCAGATGGGAAAGAATACCTCAATGCCTGTGCCATGTGTCAGAGCTTCTTGTGAGTAGAACTGTAGGTGGAAAAATGAGAGTTGGGGGTTTGTTCCTTCTGTTTAATTTCTATGTCTGATTGTGAAGTTTAGGTAGAGAAACTACCTGATTGGGGAAAGTATATAAATCATACCTTTCAAGGAGAGTTAGAGTCCTATATCCAAATGATTTCTGTTTGTGAGTGCAAGGGCAAGGTAATTTCTAGCTATCTCCATTAATAAGTGTGAGATAGAGGATCGATGCATGAAAGCTGTGGAAAATGGGTGCAAGCTAGTGTTAGGACAGTCGTGACAGTTTAGTCATTTCAAATATGAGATGCATCTCCAAAGAATGTCAGCAATGTTGCTGAAATGACTGGCAGGTTAAAACAAAGGCTGTATAGTCATGAGACATACACCAACGATCATTGACATTTTAGATAATCTCTCAAGTCTGTACTTTCTACTTCTGGAGACAAGTTATATATTTTGTCTCTTTTATTATCAGCAAACTGAAGTTATAATAATAGTTTTTGCTACATGGAATTGCAGTGTTTGATAGGATTAGGCACAGAGTAAATGAACATTTGATTATTGTTAACAGTAACCATTAGATTAGATCTGAGATAATTTTCAATCTGAAATTTCATTCTCCTCATACTCTTTTTCAACCACTCTTATCTAGCCAAGAAGAAGAAAAGAAAAAAAAGAGAAACGAATTAAAAAATAAAAGGAAATCTGACAATACTACTGCCTTCGAGGTGAGACTACCTTATCCAATAAGTAAGAGGCATATGGAACTGGAATTCAGAGATAGCATTCAGGGGAATTTCCTGAACATTTATGAAATATTCATATAGTTTGTGTATGTGTCACATGTGCATATGCAATTTGTGTATGTGTCGCATGTGTTTATGCAACTGTTTCTTGGCCCATTAGTTTTATCACCTGAAAATTTCATGATTTCCAAGTTTAGAACTATTCTAAGGTAGGCCAGAAGATCTCTGTCTAAGAAAATAAGAGTCTAAATTTCAACCTTTTGCAAACTGGCCAAACCCATGGTTCCTTCCTTGATTTTGTAGAAACTGTGTAGTCAGTATCGCAAGTCCAGGAAGAATGGACAACTTTATTGCACCAGAGAGAGTGACCCCATGCCGGGCCCAGATGGTAAAATGCATGGCAACGTCTGCTCCATGTGTGCGGCCTTCTTGTAAGTCCAGCATGAGGAAGGAGGGTCTGTGGCTTGGGTGTTGTTACGGGAAGGTTTTGTTGTTTTATTTTCAAATGGAGAAAATAATACATTATGTTCTTCAAGACAATTGCCAATATTAAGAAGAGTCACATGAAAGTGAACTGAAAAAGCGAAAAGTCTCTGATGATAACTATTGTGTGACATAAGTAGTTATAGGATAATCAAAATGCACGTGGAAGAAATGAATGATGTGACATATATTTGCAGTCTCAACAAGTCAGATTTATAAAAGCAAGCTGTCATGGTTGAACGTGAGTTGTTCATCACAGGCTAATGTGTTTGAACCCTTACCAGATGTTAGACAATAGAATAGTCATTGCCATAAGCATGGGGTGGGGTAAGGGTGGAAGGTTAAGGGTTATAGTTTTGGTTAGGAGGACAGGCCTGGAGCCCACATAGTAGAAAGGGAGAACTGACTTTTAAAGCTGTTCTCTGACCTCTACCATTGTACCATGGCACGAATACAAACAATCCCTCTCTCTCTTTCCCCTCTTCCTCTCTGACTCCCTTTCTATACCTCTTCCTCTTTCCCACATAAATGAATACATTATTTTAAAGAGCAGTTAAGAGAACATGCAAGATGTTGCTGCAATAAATGGGGAATTTTATGAGTATTTTAGTTGACTTTTTTCTTTATATTCTGTAGGAATTTACACAATAGAACTGAAATAGATGTAATGTAGAGAAGCAGGTGGACTCAATATGACTTAATAATGGATAGAGTAAGACTCACGGATGGTAATTTGGATTATAGGAGAGGGGTTTACATGGCTGGGACTTTAAGCACGAGTCTCTGACAAGTGTCTAATATTTTCCTTAGCTCTTTACAATTTGATTAAGGGAACTTAAAATTTATTTTCTGTGTAATAGAAATCCATGAATTAATAATTCAGCCTTCCCTGACCACTACGTAATTTAATAGATTTCTCCAACAAAATCTGAGCTATGGATTACTAATGATCTATTAGATGCAAAGCTTAATGATGAAAATATACCTATTGCAATCAGCATTCATTAGCTGAAGGTAACTGGTGGGCTCTTATTAGGTTTTAATAATTTGCTTCATTGAATCTCCACTGCAAACATATATAGTTTCTGTGCTGTTACAACGTGTAGAAAAAAATTAGTCATAAATTGGAAAGGAGGGAAAATCAGCATAGAAAATTTAACTTGTATATGAAAAAAATGGTAATTTTTCCATGATAATCTGTAGACAGGATATAGTTGCTTATCAAGGTTTTCATCAAGTTCCAGAAGATCTATTTGCCAAAACTTAAACCACTGTCAACTTGCTTTTCTTGTTTTCTGGTCACCTTTTAATAAATCCTACCATCTGGTGGTCAGATATTGTGTTACCTCCTGTGGTAATGTCACCATTAGAAAAAGCTTTTTTTTTTTTTTTTTGACAAAGGCACACCTGCATTTGCGCGTGAACGTGCGCGCACGCGCGCGTGTGTGTGTGTGTGTGTGTGTGTGTGTGTGTGTGTGTGTGTGTGTGTGTACAAAAAGAAACTTGACTGTGTGCCTGTGCAGGCCCCAAGGTGACACTGGCAATAATGCTGGATTGCTCTACCCCTTAGTTTTTTGCTCTGGGGGTTTCCTGGGGCTACACCTTGCAGGGCCAGAGGTGCTGGCTGTAGCCACTTTTGAATCTGGGAATCTGATCTCAGGTCCTATTCTTTGTGAGGCATAGGCTTTAAGCACAGAACCATCTCCCTAGACCCACCCCCCAAAATCTTTAAAACTATAAACTTATACTCTGACAAATATATATCAAAGTTTGTATTGGTTTACATATAAATCTGCAAGGGCTACTTTTAAACATATGCTAGTAGATTTTTGTCATAGATATAAAACTCATTAAAGTAAATTCACTTTCTTTCCTTCATAGTTTATGATCATGTTAATGAAGCTATTGAATATCTTAAGAATCATTCATCCCTCTATAGTTATTTTTCAGCATTCTTTTAAAAATATTATATTTTCTTGAAAGTTGAATGCCAAGGCATGACTGTGGAGATCAAAGGACAACTTTCTAGTGAATTCTAGTTCAATTCTGGAAATTGAACTCAAGTCAATTTGCAAGCAGACACCATTATCACTGAGCTATCTCAACAGTCTTATTTCTCAAATTTCATGCTAATTCAAAAGTTTTTTCCAACTTTTGAAATCATTTTAATTTGAAAAGTTTTTTCCAGCTTTTGAAATCATTTTAATTCGATTGATGATAAAAATCCTAGGTTGTTTAGGGCACATTAAACACTTACACAAATGATGTGATTTTTATTGACTTAATTGAGTCACACATCCCAATATACTATAGAATCAGACCCCTAAGTTCAGTTTGCAACATTGTCAATTTCCTAAATTAGCACCAACACTGTTAGTTCATTCCTGCTTTAGGGCAACTTTGGGAATGTTTATTCACAATGACAGTCATGATGATATTGATTCCTTATATCATTTAAAGTTGCCACTTTATTTTGTTCCAAGTATTATTTTAATATGTATGTACACTCACACACACACAAATACACACACACACACATACGTGCACATACACACACACATACCACTTCAAATGTTTATATGCAAATGAAGTTCTTGTTGCCTTATATTATATACTCATATCCTTAAATTAAAGAAGAGGAAAGCACAAAGAGGTTAAGACACTTCCTTTATTCCCTGCAGAGTTTGACTATAAACTGTTTCCCCTTAATCATAATGGTATATTTCCTAGAAGTCAGACAGTGCCAATTTGATCACATTATTACAGATACAATAGGATCAGCAAATATGAATTATTATTGCAATGCATATATTGCAAAGTTAAAGAAGCTGCTCATTAATTGAAACATCTTCTTTTTCATACCATCATCTTGGGGTAGACATATTAGTTTACTTTTGAACAGCAAACCATAATGTGCAAATTTTGGAGATGATGTGCATTGAATGCTAGGTTTTCAATGAAAAGGAACTGCTCTAGTAAATTAAATTTCACATCTTAACTCTTTCTCATTTTTATTTTTCCTTATAGTGATCAAGAAGACAAAGCAAGAGCAAAGGCTAAGAGAGAAGCAATGGTAATTTTCTTAACAGAGCATTTTACTTTATAATACCATTCTGTTTATCTCACTGACAAAAATGCTGCTGCTTACATTTCATACATAAGAGCAACAAAGAAAACCTTTCACCTTGGTGTTTGCTCCTAGTCCCAGGTACTCAGAAGCTGAGGAAGGAAGGTCAACCTCAGCAATATAGTGAGGTATGAAGTTGCAGGGTTGAAGGTGGGGGACAGAATTTTTAATCTGAAAAGGCAGTCCTCATTAAAGTGTCCAGAGTAGAAATTTTGTTTCATATTCAAATTTTGAGACTATTTTAATTCAAAAAACGGAGGGTATACACATAGTTGGATTTTATTGATTTTTTTATTAAACTCAATAATAATAGATATACAGTTAGTAGCAATTTACATCATTCCTATCTGTCGCTTCAAATAGAACAAAACTCTAATCATTCCAATTTATGAAATAAAATTCATGTATATTATCTTGACTATTTTTTATTACTACCCAGCTATGGGTTAAATAGTAGTTTTCTTTTACCAATCATTTCTAGTAGAAATTTCTTTTGCCTTTCAAGTTAGCCTTGTCTGCTTCCTTGTTTTTGTAATTTTGAATTTTTTAAGGTAGCAAAGTAAATTCTATTTGCATGTAGAAGATGAATTACTTTTATATAAAAATCATATATAAAATTAACCATTATTTAATTTATTTCATATCAACACTCATGAATATACAAGCTTAACCATTACTTGGAGACATCTGAGTCCATTTAAAAATTTACCTTTAAACTGATGCATACTTTAAAATTAACTAGTAAATTAGAAAATTTATTTCTCTCATTATATTCAGTAATTGCCAAGTCCTCTCAAATCCTCCAAAGGTCATAATCCATTAATTCCTCCACACTCTATGCTTATTGAATTGTCCTGGCTCCCATTCCCATCTACATCCTCCAGTAATAAATGGAAATTCACTCCTGGGAAGATGTCAGTACCTCCAGGGATTATCCTTCCTCTACAATTTGTTTTTATTTAGCATGAGCATATTTTCTCACTTTTTTCCCCAGTCTCCTAAATATATATCAAGTTCATAAATATCCTCAGAGTTTCCAGGAGGTCTCAGTATCCAGGCCCAATGAATGTCCTCATCTGTGATCCCACTATAGCTTTCAGACTGTGATATGCAACCCAAGATAAACACGGCTGTTCTGTTGCTACCTGTCACATTTGCAACCTTATTCTGTACCCTAGTTATAAACAACCTTAACGGGCTGATGATGATACATGCTTACAGGTCTGCCTATAATACCAGGACTATGACCATCCTGAGCTCAGGACGGGAATTTTGAACTTAGTGTTTTATTGCTGAATGTTATTACTCCTCTTTTTTGTTTTTGTTGCCTTACAGTATATTCTTATTATTAATTAACCATGACTAGAAAAAAAAGTTTCAAGACAACTGCTTTAGGAACATATCTGCTTCATTTTCTAGGATACCTGCAGTGAATTCCGGGACCAAGTGAGGAATGGAATGCTGGCATGCACTAGGGAGAATGACCCAATTGTTGGTCCAGATGGCAAACAACATGCTAACAAGTGTGCCATGTGTGCAAGCATTTTGTAAGTGTCCACCTTCATCTCACTGGGTCATGATTCATTCCTGGGGCTCTGATTCTTCATGTTCGCATATCTACTATAAGTTATCTGGTAGACTAGTCTTACAGGCAGGTGGACACAATATTAAGCAATATCAAGTCACATAGCGACACTATGTTCTACTCACTTTTCCTTCTATCTTCTGATTAGGTCGAGTGGGCAGACGTAGCACTAAATATGTTTAACAACAGATGGTCTTCATTTACAACAGAAACTAAACATGAGTGTCGTGAGTTGAATTACACACTCTCTCGACCACTGTTCTACATCTGACTTCTATAATTCTGTGACTATTTTCAGATGTTTAAGTGAAAGATAGTTGTATGGAAACTTCTGGGCAAATATATAAAACTGTCATAAAACCTGCATAAGAAATGAAATGAAGATCATATCTACCCTTTAAGGGATATCATTATTTCATATACGTAAAGGTGTCCTTTGATAAGTGACTTCCTGTGGGATAGAGCTCCTGGAAAAGAATGCTCGTACTAAAATGTGTAAATTGTCTTTCTATTAAGTCAGTAAAGACCTTCTAGAGCTTTATTATGCCAAATGTTATAGGAAAGCTGTGACCATAGTTCTAATGTGTGGAGCATTATAGAAGTTGCATTATTTAAGTTCTGGATTGCAAAAGTGATTCTAATACACTAAGATTCAGCAGCTAAGTTTTTGAGGCTGATCACAAACATAAAATTATAATATTTGAATTCCCTTCCTTTTTCACTTCCTAATCCCTTCCTGAGATTCACTTTAAAATTAGCATAGAAAACCATACTCAAGTTATATCTGTTTAAAATACAAAGAAATTACCTCAAGTTCCACAGACCTTTAATTACCCTTAAGTTTCTATGCGTCACGTTCCTTAGAAAGAGACCCCCAGAGGAGGGCAACAGAATGGCAGTCTAAACTCATTTAATAAATGGTTTTATCTTGCTTGTTCAGTTTGTTGGCACATACCTGTAATCTCATCACTTGGGTATCTAGGGTAAGAAGATCATGAGTTGGAGGATATTCTAAGTTGTGCAGCAAAATACAATCTCAAGAAAATAATCCAGAATATTGGATATATGATGAACTATGAAAAGTTCGTTGCTGAATTTTCTTTGGTTTCCATCATGACTGCAACCAAGCCTGAATTATAATATTAAAAATTGTTTTTATTAAATAATTAAATTTTCATTATATAGTGAAATATTGTTAATGTTATGATGGACAGATCATCTGCTTCAGCATGACTCCTATGTTAACCATTGATATGGTAATTACCTGATAGGAAAGGTTTCACAATTTACATAGAAAAGAGAAATCGAAATAATTGCAGCTTCTTTATAGATTGAAGTCACTGACCTCTAGTAAATAAAAGAAATGGAATGCCTCATACGGTTAAAAATGCATGTTTAATACTACTCTTTAAAGGGAGACTACAGATTGCTTACTTGACCAGCACATTGGACAGAACACTAGTACCTCTTCAGAGAGATCCATTTTACCTGAACCCTCCTGATATTTGGCTGAGAAGATCTTCATTCTTTCTGGGAGCATACCATTACTGTTACTCGAGAATTGAACTTTTCTTGCTTCTCATTCTCTTAACAGTCAACTTGAAGAAGAAGACAAAAGAAACAGTGACAAAGAAGAAAAAGTCAACGTCCCCATGGAAAACAAGAAAGTGAAGAGAGCACTGCAGGTAGCCTTGGGTTTGTCAAGTCACATGCACTCCAGCATCAGGTCTCCAATCACAACATCCTTAGGGGCTTTGAAGCCTGAAAAATACCACATTTTAGAAACCTCCTTCTTTTGTTAATTGATTTATCCTTCTGTGTTTTTTAATACTATGCAGGCTGGGCCTCCAACTTTTGTATATTCTTTTCCTCAATATTTTCTTCATTTGGAAAATCTAAAATCTACAGTTCTCTCTGCTCTTGCCTTTGTTCCCTAATGGCCACTCTTGATTCTTAAACAAAATAATGATTCTAAAGCATAAAATGGTTTCTTCTGTCAATGTAAGACCAAGATCCTCCTAGTGGCTTACATGGCTGTTTATGTTTGAATAACTAACATGTTTCAGAAGTAATTTCCTATTGCGAAGTATAGCATTTTCTGGTTTAGTTAGACTGGTATCTTGTGTTTCATGGATAAAAAAGAACTAATTCATGGCTCCTTGAATCATTGGCTAAAAATTATACCTGAACTCATATTTTCAGGATTACTTTAAATTTTCTTAGCAGTAAAGTCCCATAAGGGATACTTTTGGGTCCTTTTTTCCTCATTGACAAAATAAAAATTCTATAATTAAATGGTCAAAAGAGAATTAACTAAGTATAAAACCATGTATTCTGTTTCTTAAGTCATTCCTCAGTATGTATCATATCAATTAATGTCAATATTAATATTTGTCTGGTCTCATTGTCAGGATGTGTCATATTGGACAATTCATCTATTCTTCAAAATGTAGTGAAATTTATCTTCTGTAAGATTTTGATTTTATTGCTGGAGAGGATGTGGAAAGAAGGGAACTCTCATACATTGCTGGTGGGAATGCAGGCTTATGCAAACATTATGGCAATCAGTATGGAGATTTCTAAAAAAATTTTTTTAGATTGAAATGCCATATGATCCTGCTATACCACTTCTGGGAATAATCCCCATAATGTAGAAATTCACTACAGTGACAAGATCACACGATGTTCACTGCAGCACTATTTACAATAGTGACGTCATGGAGTCAACCCAAATGGCCAATAGTTGATGGATGGAATACTACTCAGCCATCAAAAAAATGAATTAATGAAATTTGCTGGGAAATGGATGGAATTAGAAAAAAATTATATTGAATGAAGTATCCCAGACACAAAAAGTTAGACATCATATGTACTTCCTAATAGGTGGATCCTAGTTCCAAACCCACTTAATGACGTATTCAAAGGTAAATCTCTGTAATGCCTACTGAAATCACAAAGGATTATAAACAGCAGGGAAAGGGAAGGAGGGCCTCAAAAAAAAAAAAAAAAGGAGATAGTGGATCATGTTTCAGTAGAGAAAAATAGATCATTGTCAAGTGTTGTATGTAAGTAGTAAGACATCTGGTGCAGCTCACTCTCACTCCCCTTCCTGGTCACTTGCGACTGAACAGGTTTGTTCTCACCAATCAGGGAGGATATAGGGACTGGCAGATAGATGGTAACCATCCAGCAAATGGGACACTGACCCCCACATGCATTGCTGTGTCCTACTCCTATTCTTCCATCTACTTTGAGTGTCTTCTTATATTAAGATCTTCATTTAAACAGTCTTTTATTTTTGGTTAGGAGGTGACTTTCAACACCAATTAAGATACATCCAAGGGTGGTGCAGGAAAAGCAAAACTGGAAATAATGAACCATAATTCAGAACACCAAAGACCCTACATTAATCACCTGGAACCAGACCAGCCAAATGTCTCCCCATCCTAAAGCTCAGGGACCCTTGCAGAACAGGAGGTGACAAGATTATAACAACCTAAAGATGGGGAGGGCCAACGATATGCAAGATCCTCCACACGAGTTAGGGCTGCAGCGGCCAAAATTGGACTTTGCCTGACCTGCACAATGGCTGACATATCAATGATCCCCCAAAGTCTAGCATGGATCACAGGGGTGAAAGTTCCAGGCAGTTGGATCCTTAGAGGCGAGGGATTAAACAGTCATAATAAAGTTCCCATACTAAACGGGAACCCAAGAAGGGGCTCTGGTTATGCCACTGAGTCCTGAACCCTCACTAGGGTGGAGGATGCTCCAAGGGATGGGAGAGAGGAAGAGAGGGAGGGGGTGAAATGAAGGTGGGAAAGGGGGAGAGTGTAAGGGGGAGCAACTGAGGAGGGAAGGAGGGAGAGAGAGGAGGGATGTACCTATTGAGCTTGTATGATTAGGAAAACAAAATACGATGTGAGAGAAAAAAAAAAGATTTTGATTTTAGGAAAGTCCCCTGTCTAATGTCGAGCCACTTATCATCCCTACAAGTAAACATTAGCTGTTGCCTGAAGAATTTTCACATGTGTCAAATATACTCTATTGCTTCAGGATTTCTTTTTTATTTTTCAGTTGTACTCCCACTAATAGTTCCTTCCATATATTTTTTCCAAAGAAAATTCTGTATGAACTGCACATGATTACTGTAACAAAATTACCAGAACTTAGCAGTTTGAAACAATAAAAGTTTATTATCTTTCATTTTATAAGTTAGAAGTGTGACAAGGTCAAAGGTGTTTTCTCCTCTGGAGTATGACTCCATCTCCTTGATTCTACCGGCTGTTGGAGATCATCCATTTTCCATGGTTCTTTGTTATAATCATCCACCTCCAAAGACAGCATTATTGTGTCTCTCTGGCATATTTTCTGTTTCTGCCGCACGATCTATTCTGTCTTGCTTTCTCAGCCTTAAGAATTGTTTCTGTGATTACACTGAGCCTTTCAGATGAGGTTCAGGATCATCTTTCCACTTAAAGTCCTTCACTTATCTGTATAGCCCTTGTTAGGAAATATATTTGTAAGTCCTAGGGATAAAAACTGCATATTTGCATAGACAAGAGTGTCATTCTCCATTTTACAAATTTATTTAGCAAGCTAAAACAATAAATATTATTTGTGTCCCACACAATGGCTAGTTCAGAATAATTATTCAGTGGAAGGTCTTCATTGTGAGCAACAGCAATGATCAAATAATGGGATACTGTGGCTTCTAAGTAGAATTTCAGCTAATACTGATTTTCTCCATGGCCTGTGCCATGTGTGGTATTTTATTGCAATGAAATATAACAAAGACGGATAATAAAAATCTGAACCAGAAATCTTTGATTAATCCTCCAAAAGTACAGTTTATTATGAGAACCTTAAGTATAGGATTTGCAGATTCCGTGTGCATTTGGGGACTGAGTTTCGAGGGAAAGAACCACAAGCCTTTTGCAAATCCTATGTAAATCCAGTTGCAAGGAGAAAAATATCCTTGGGCTGTTTTCTCCATTTCTCTTAGGTGTTTAATCAAAGTCTAAATAGTTAATGCCCAAGAGCACACCCAACTTCTTGCCTCTTATCCTTTCTTTGTAGGATAACTGCAGTGAATTTAGGAGTCTTTTGCAAGATGGAAATCTATACTGCACACGAGAAAATGATCCTGTGCTTGGCCCAGATGGCAGGACTCATGGCAACAAGTGTGCCATGTGCAAGGAAGTCTTGTAAGTATACAAACATATGATACTCCTGTCGTGGGCTGGGAGAGTTGGAGAGGCACATATCACATAATAGCATATATGTGTGTGTGTGTGTGTGTGTGTGTGTGTGTGTGTGTATGTGTGTATATTTCTTTTACATATGAATGAAACAAATGATTATCATGTGAAACTTTCTTCAAAATAGACAATATTCACAGTCATAGAAATGAACAGTATACAACAAGGACTGTATGTTCTCTATTAATTCAAGCCAGTAGATAATAATATCTTCCTCATGAATTTTTTTAGTCCATTGTTAAATAGTTTTCTTCTGTGGCTTATCTTTGTATTCCAACTGGAAAGGAAAAAATATGTAATTGCTAGCATGTTTTATATATTTTAAAATACTATAGATTAGAAAATAGTTATAAATAGTTTGGTGTCAGAAAAGATGCAGATGGATAAGGTTTTTGCTTGCAAGTCTGGTAACCTGAGTTTGAACCTCAGAAACCCCTGTTGTAGAAAGAGAGGAATGACGTCTGAAAATTCTCTTCTGACCTCCACTAGAATACTTTGGCAAGCATGAATTTTTTCTCTCTCTCTACCTCTCCTTCTCTCATAATAAAATAAAAATATTTAAAAATAAATGAATAAAAGTAATTCCTCTCACAAAGTTTGGAAATATATATGTGTGTATATATATATATATGTACGTGTATATATGTTTGCATATGCATATCTTTACATGTGAAATCATATCTTTACATTTAATTCTTTACATGTGAATGCATATCTTTACATTTTATTTACTGAGTAGTAAATCTGTTGAATGCACACTATAAAAATTGTGAATAATAATTGTACAAAAATTAATGAGAGATTTTTCTCAGAAATCATATAGTTCAGGATGTCTTAGGTTTATGTCACTAATGACTGCTTTTTAATGGAGAACATTTTATTACAACCTCAGGGTATAGGATTTTAAAGTAGGATAAAAGGCAAACATTTGGTGATAATTATAAATAAATTAACTTAAAACAATTATTTACTGTGCAGATAATCAAAGAAACACAAATCTGCATGCTAATGAAATGTATATGCTCATTCATTTTCAAATTAAGAATTAATTCTTAGTTGAATATTTGATAGCATATGATATAAAACATTCTCAATTTTTCTAACTAGTCAATATTTGGATTTTATAATCATTAATGTTAAGAATTCTTTTTCACCACAAAAATGCAATATAAAAGTAGAAGTATGCTTAAGGCCATTTCAGAAACTGTTGGAAGGAGTTGCCTTTCACAGTGCTATTGGCAGAAGAGGATTAATAAACTGGAGTTATCCAGGGAGGAGTAACTATAGCAATGAAGCAAGATGGAGGATGAGCACAAAAAGTACAGCACAACTGGGTCAGCCAATGATTCAGGGGGTAAGGTACCTGCGTGCAGGCCTGGAGACCTGAGTTCAATTTCCAGAGCCCACATGGTGGAAGGAGAGAACCAACTTCTGAAAGTTATCATTTGACCTCCCCCCATGAACACAGTCTTTCCCCACCCTCTCAGATAAATCCATAAAAAGTATTTACAAAACAAAAAGTACAGCACAACAAAGACTGAGCAATGCTAAATGGACAGGGCCAGAGCTGCACAAGCAGAAGGCAGTGACAGAGTTATAGGAGATTTCAATGATATGATGCAGTCAGAGGTGATCTCAATGTCATGACATAGTTACAGATGATTTCTGCAAGGTGTTTTTTGAAAAGTGGAATCATAGAGAAAGACCATGCTTGGTAAAGAAACAACACTATGGCTGTCCTTTTGTAGATGAGGAAATGAAAATAAATTCTTCTCAAGATCCACAGTAGACATTTAGAAAATGCTGATGAATTGCTCACCTTGCCTTAGTGGTTATGTAGATTTGGTTTTCTTTGATTATAATGAGAGCTTTTCCAAGCAAAAGAATCCACATCACCCATCTTTTTATCTCCAGAGAAGTGGGCATACAACATAGTAGATATCAAGTAAATGCTAGTGGCTTCCACAAAAATCTAACTTAGTCATATGATGAGAAAGTTTCTAGAGGTATGTTCTTTCTGTAAGCTGCAATTTCTTTTTTTTTATTTCCACTCAAACAAACTTAACAAGTACACCGGTCCTCTCCCTCCTTTCCTACCCCCCCCCCCCCCCCCCCCGTGCCTCCCCTTCCTCAATCCCGGGAGAATCCTTTAATGTGCATGCCAAACTCTCCTCTGGATCCTCCTCTCTGATGACGTACAAGGACCCAGTGACATTTCCCAGAACCCTTTCCTGTGTTCCCCTTAAACATAGGAACACTACTGTGGCTGTCAATCCCTTGCCTCCAAGGATCTTGGCGCATTTAGCAAATGCTAGACTTTGTGGGGTCAATGGTGTGTTGGAAATTGGGCAGGGCATGCAAAGTTCAATTATGATTGCTTCGGCCCTAACTTGTGAGGAGTATCTTGCATATCATTGCTCCTCCCATCCTTGTGCTCTTACAATCTTACCGCCCCCCACTTCCGCAAATGTCCCTGAGCTTCAGGATGGGGAGAGATTAGGCTGGCCTAGTTCCAGGTGGTTGATATAGAGTCTCTGTAGTTCTGGATTATGGTTTGTTGATTTTTTTTTCAGTTTTAAGGTGCAATTTCTTATCTTCTGCTTTCTAATTTCCAGCAAGCAAGAAAGTGAAGTAAAAGAAAAGAAAGAAGGGGACAATGAGAGAATCACTTCAGGGCATGGCCCCAATGGTGGAAAAAGCAACTCTAAGGTCAGAGCCATTTCTGAATTCCACAACTACAGTGGGCTAGACTTATTGACAATGGGACTGTGCCAATGTCCAAGGCAGAGTATGTGGGGAGGCTCTAACAGTGAACAGGTATTTGCAGAAACAGAAAATCTTCCTTTACAGTTGTAGGGAAAGATGCTAACCATTTCAATTTCTCTGGGACTTCTGTTGGCTTCTTTAATCTGGAAATAGTTTAAAACATCATAACCATATCCAGTCTCCTTACTGTGTGTTACATTCTAATGTTTATGTCATTATTCATTCTCAATAGCACCACATACACTTCACCTTCTTTCATTAATTTTTATTACCCTGAATAAGGCCAAGTTTATGAGGTCTCTTTTCAGATGAAAACTTAGGCATTCTGATATTTTAATAAAAACTGGCTTCTTACCTCTTGGACAGGGAAAGCTTTGGTTAAGTTACTTCATTTGTCATGTCTAGAAGTACTCTTAGAGCTAGAATAAAATAATTGAAGTAACTTCTGCTCATTTGAAACCTTCTACAGAATTAACGGAATGCTATTGCATGCAACATGAAATAATTTTGTAACATTACAGCCATTCGATTACTTGACACCCCTGTCGTATTGCCTGTTGTCAGAGTTTATAAATCTTTTACCTTGAAGATGATTCCACTCAAAGCCCATTCCTGTTACTTTCTATTCTCCCATCTCTAAAACCTAATTATTCTTGAAAGAAGGAATTTAGGCTTCTAAAGCAGAATGGATGTAGTAAAACAGAAGAGACACATGGTTATCAAAAGTATTCATTGGACTTGTGATGGTTTGGAAGCAAAGAAATTATTTTGACATTCCAAGGCCATAAAAGTAAATAAAAAGAGTTTTTCTTACTCAAATGGTTTCATCTACTTAATCACAAAATTAAAAAAAAAAAAGTAATCCAGGAGGCCTGCTTTCTTCTCCCTGATTAGGATTACTGCGCTGAGTTTCGGGGAAGAATGAAAAATGGACATCTCAGCTGTACTCGGGAGCGGGACCCTGTTCGAGATGCTGATGGAAAGTCATACAATAATAAATGTGACATGTGCAAAGAATTACTGTAAGTGTTTGCCACAACTGGCCACAACATATGGTCTCCTGAATTCATGGACCTTTCTCCTTTTTCCATGTTTCCCTTTACCAAACTTATTCTTCTTGTTAATTCCTAAGTGCTACCTTTTTTTCTGGTATTTCTTAAGAAGCGTGAGCTCCCTGGGATGAGTAACTAATCAAAAGATTGATTCCTCCTCTGTTTATTATTGTGATTCTGTAAACTTTAAATGCCAACCTGCTGAGTGTTCTTTATTGTTCCAGGGTCCTAGCAAGATTTCATAATTATCATTTGGAATTGCTTACCAATGTAGTTTAAACCAGTTCATTTCTTGTCAGATGATTCGGACACACTTTAGAAACAGGAGCTGTTGCTTCTATTAATTTCCTGTGGTAAATGGAACTGAATTAAAGTACTCTATGACCCAAATCAGTCACTTTTGATTTATATCATTTGAGTAAATAACATAATAATTGTTGATTCCAACTCTTAATTGAGATTGATGTAGATTACCCTAAAGAATATTCAGGGTTCAGGCTTACCATTCACTTTTAATTATTATATATAATTGCTATATGAATTGTAAATATTAAATGTGTTCCACCTACAATATTCATGTATTCTTTACTTTTCTACCTGAAAGACAATATTGTTACATTGTGGTTTTGTAAAAAATTCTTTTCCAAATGTTAAAATTTTACTGATGAAGAAACTGAGATTAGTTTACTCAGGAACTTCATAGCACAAGCTAGAACCCAACTCTTCTAAACCTAAGGAAGAGTTTGTACCACATTACTTGCATTCTTCCAAAAAAGTAGGATAGCAGAGTGGGAAAGTGCAAATTCAGCACCTTGGTCCTTAGGCTTTTATATGCTTTATTTACTGACAAAAGAGGCAATGGTAATCACAGTGTTTCTTTTTGGAATTAAGAAAAACCACATGAAATCAGCACAGTACCTGGTACAACATAAACATGCAAACATGGAAATTCAGTAGGAGGGTTAAATGAATATTAGTAAACACCATTTACATAGTGACCAATATAGTCTCCTACATGATTTCATATTATCTCTTAGCACAACCAATACTCTGCAGTAATTATAAACATAAGTGAGATAATTCTTTTCTCAGTTGTTACTTTTCTATATCGAATTTACACACTGAATGATTTTGTAAAATAATATTGATCTTCAAATATGGATGATTAAGATTAAAAATATGATTTTATAGGATACACTTCTGGAATTGTTAATAAACCTAGCATAAATAGAACTTTTATAACAAACTATAACAAATAGTTTTTGACTGCCTACTGTGTGATAGGCAGTCTTCATGAACAAGACAAACTTTCCACCATTGTGAGAGAATGAGGAAAGAATAGACAAATAAGCAAATAACAGTGTAAGACAGAGCAAGAAGGCCATGCTAACAAGGCAGTGTGAGGCAACAAGGAGGGATGGAGCAGAGCCTGCCATCTGGATGAGGTTTATAAAGAGAAGAGAATGCAGTGAGGCATTTAAAAATCAGAAAGAAGAATGCCTTAGACAGGGCAATGATCATCTCCCAAATCCTAAGACTATGGACATAAATTAGGAAACCCATGGAGCAGGAAAATGATCCCAGTATTTTACAATTACTGATTGAAATGGGCAATCACAAGGTATGACTTAAGAAAGAATATAGGGCTTTGTAAAGTCATGAGAAAGATAGTAGTCCATATCCTATGTGTAACCAGAGAATATTGAAGGTGTGTGTGTGTGTGTGTGTGTGTGTGTGTGTGTGTGTGTATGTTTTTATGTTTATGTGCACACATGTGTCTATAGTTGTACTTGCACACACATATGTGTTCAAAGGAGGCTAGAATCAACCCACAGTGATGTTCTTCAAATACCATAGGACGACATTATTTTTTGAGACAGGGTCTTTCACTGGGATCTGGGTCGTGCTGTATTTAAGCTAGGCTGATTGATCAGTGAGCCCTGCAGGTGTTCATGTCTCTGCTTCTCCATAAAAAGCTTGTCCACTCTTTTACGTGGCCATTGGGTATTTGAACTGTGGCGTTAAATGAGCAATCTCCCTAGCCTATCACTGGAAGTTTATTAGCAGAGTAATGACTTTAATCACAATTCCCCCAAACTGAGTCATAACAGGTACTCTATTTTTTTTAGTAATGAACTTGATCAAAATTTCAAGGCTTTAATTGGTTTGAATATCCAGTATGTTTTGTATTTAAACTTCCTTATTTCTTCATACCCCCAAGAATGTCTTAATTATAAATTCATTCATTATGTATTATATATTCATGTCAACATACATAGAATAACTTAAATATGCATCATGCTACAATATAAGTGGAAATTGAAAAGAAAATACTAGAAACTAGAGTTCTCCATTACTTATATACTGGATAACCTACATCAGAATCACCTAAATTATTAAAATTCAGGTTATTATTAAAATTATGGAGTATAATTCCAGATATTATGATTAAATGTTTGGGATAGTCCGTGATGTTAATTTTACCACTCTGTCATGTGTTTCTTATGCATCAGAAAATAGAGTCACAAAAGATTATAAGATGATTTCTGTAACTGCCTTTTTTGCCACTTTTGGGATCCATGCTAGATTTAAGAAATGATGCTATGGTATATTGCCCTTAAAATTGCAGACTTTGGGATGGAAGTTTATAGGGAGATAAGCTTGCAACTGCAGAGACTTTGTAATCATGTAAGTTTATCTACCTTGTGATGAAGGAGCCTCTTGCACAGGTTCTTAATGATGTAGCTGGTTGTCTATCTTGAGGAGGAAAGAGAGAGATTCTGTGGAAAAAAAAGACTTCAGACACATGTTTTTAGGCCCTTTAGACTCTGAGTATGTTCTAGCATTGTAACTAATGTTCCTTTCTATCATAGAGAAAAAGAAGCAAAGGAAAAACATGAATATTCTGGCTCGAGATCCAATGGGACTGAAACAGCAGGCCAGGTGAGTCATTGACTAAGTTTGGATAGGATTTTCTAGGTTAAGGTATCAAACATGTAGAAAGATCTTGTCCATATGGTCAACAGAGATCTTCCTCTTAGAAGATCAGAACTAGTATTGACATGAACACCATTAGAAACTTGATCAGTGTAGAGCAATGAGAATACCAATGGAAGTCTTTAGGTACAACACTTTATAAATCAGTTTCATAAATAGTAATGAATTTAATTCTTTTAATATCATGCTTAAATAAGACTTTTAAAACTTATTTAATGGAATAATAAGGAAAATGAATTCTACAAGTCTATTAGCTTTACATGGTTTTTATAAAGAGGCTGATATGATAGATAGCTTATGATAGTACAAGGTTTTTGACAATGTTGATAAAATTCAGAAGTTCTAAATGGCTCAAGAAAACTACAATGTCAGTAAAGTTGTATTGTTTTTCTACAGATGTTCTAGGGGACAGAATAATGTTTTTCCTTTTCCTGTAACTTCCTGATCCCTTGCCTTCCTTGTTTTCTGGGCTTCTTACAGCCAACCATGACCAGTCAACTTTGTCTTCTTACCCCCCTGAAATTGTCTTGCTCCACTGTCTCTCATGAACAAGAAACCCTGTGACTATCATGAGTTCTCTCCAATAATCCCACAAACTCTCGCACTTCAGCCTTTCTTCCACATTCATCCATAATTCCTTATTGACAGATAAAACAACCTATTTTACATAGTCCAGAATTTAGGACATGGATGTCCTTATGCTAGAATTCTAAATACTGTAACTCCAGGGTAAGTGGCCACCAGACACTTGCATGACAATCTCCTGATTTTCAAATCCAATCCAGCATTACGTTAGAACAGCATATCTGAATATTTTTTCTTCCTTTCAGGATGTATGTGATCAATTTAGAAGTCAAATGAAAAATGGAAAACTTCTGTGTACTCGGGAAAGTGAACCTGTCCGAGGTCCAGATGGCAAAAAACATGGCAATAAGTGTGCCATGTGCAAGGAAAAACTGTGAGTATTCTCCAAAACAGGGAACTGACAGAGAGTCTTGAAAGTATAATACCATTTCTCAGCATTTGAGAATACAAGGTACTTATTAAAGAAAAAGGTCTTATAATGAAAAGAATGTCTATTTGTTTTGGTAGAAATGTGTATTTGTATCATTTCTTTCAGGGAAAGAGAAGCAGCTCAGAAGAAAAAGGAGGAGGAAGAGACAAGAAACACAGGGGGAAAGAACAATGGAGAGAAGGTATTATGCTAGACATGTTACAGATGAATCCGACTCCTGCATTGTGCAAAAAAATTGAGGATACAGTGCAAAACAATAAGGACTTGGTTAGAGCTTACAAAGAAACACCATGCCACTCAGTGCCCTCCATACCACACATTTGTAGGACTAGTGACAGCTGGCAAGTTGCTGTGATTATCCACTTGGTAAATTTCATTTCTCCAATAAGATAAAACAAATATTCAAGCAAAAAAAAAGCATCAAAAATTACTACTGCAAGCACAAAAGCATACAAAAATAATTTTACGTGGGAACTTCTTGAGCTGGCATTTCACTGCAACCTAGTGTTCAATTTGTGATATTACAAATACCTTTCATACTTCATGATACCAACCCAGTGTATTACCAAGCATGTATCTTCTCATCTGTCTATGAAATCCAACTAGCAAATCAAAATTTTAATTCTTCATGTATGTATAAAAATATTGATATTGTAGTGTGTCAAAAAAGCTTCAGTTTTACCTGACATGCAAAGAAAACTAAGACCTATATATTATTATCACATGGGCTACTCTAATTTTATAACTGAGAAAAATTCAAAACAATAAATAAAAAATAAAGAAATTTTAAATCAATGGTAACAATAAGGATGAATGATATTATTCATGTGTATGTTTATGGTTTTGTAGACATCTGGAAAAGAAAATAAGTTCAGTGACTTCTGGAAATGACATTTGTAAGACACTGAGCATATTTATCAGATATTTAATTCCATAGATTTTTTTAAAAAATCAACAGATATAAATAAATATGTAAGTCTGATGGATAATAAAGAAGAGTAACAACCTAAACTATTTGCGGTATGTTTTAAGGTTAATAAAATGTTTTTATATGTCTACTATGGGATTAAAGAAGTTTGATAGACATTTATTTACCTCTGAAAATTTCAACAGTGGTAACTCGGGCTCAGAGACTTTATTTTTTAATTTTTAATTTTTAAAACTTTCATACACAAATGCATTGAATTCCTATGTCTTCTTCCCTTACTACACACCCCGCTCGTCTTCCCATCCTGGCCCCACATGTTCCCATATCTAACCAGTCTCCCTGAGGTTGATTTTTTTTTAAACATTTTTTATTATCTCCGCTCATACAAGCTTAATAGGTACACCGGTTCCCTCCCTCCCTCCTCCTCCCATCTTGCATATCATTGCTCCTCCCATCCTTGTGCTCTTACACTCTTACCGCCCCCTCTTCCGCAAATTTCCCTGAGCTTCAGGATGGGGAGAGATTAGTCTGGCCTAGTTCTAGGTGGTTAATATAGAGTCTCTGAAGTTCTGGATAGTGGTTTGTTGATTTTCTTTTGCGGTTTTGCTGCTCCTGCAATGTCCTTCACTCCATCCTGATGGATATTGGATGTCACCCCCTGGCCAGAGATACAAAGCTGTTAAACTACAGTCTTGTTATAAGAGTATATTCAAAGATAGATGTAATAAAAGTAGGAAACCACAGTGAGGGAGGGTTCAATCACCCATTTGCAAAATGGTTACTTATTATCTGCCAGACTATAGGCCCTCCCCTTCTGGTGAGATCATACTCCATCAGTTGTAAATGATCAGGAACGAAAAGTCTGTGAACTTAACCAGATGTCTCATTGCTTACTTGCAGTCCTTGATGGAGGCTTATTTTCCCTGAGGTTGATTTTATTTTCAACCAATGAGAAGCCAGTGCTATTTCTTACAAATGAATAGTTTTCTGGTGGTAACAGAACCAATATTTAGTTGATATGCAAATCTTTTTTGTAAAAAAAAATAGGAGTAACAAAGTTTATCTTATGAGGTTTGTATGAACATTAAAATATGTCTACTAGACCATGCAACATAGGATTGATAGGTGTGTGCATTCAATAAGAACCTTTAAAAGTACACTGAGGAACAAAGTTGCAATATACATGCATACGTTTCTTGCCACTGTAGTATTTTTAGTTCTGTATTTTGAATATGCCTATTGCATTAATAATAATGAATAGCATTGCAAACAGGCAAAATTTGGTCCCTGCTTTACTAAACACTGTAAAAATGAGACGAGGTTTCATAGGCAAGGCAAATCGAACAAGTATGCTTTAAACACATTTCACTTCTGAAATTCTCTTTTCACCAATGTATAAGTTGATATGTAACCAATCAATTATGCTTTCAGATGGTAAAGATTAGACCATAATAATAATATTCTCACTCTCTCTCTCTCTCCTGTTTTCAGGATGAGTGTCATGAATTCCGAAGTTTGCAGCGAAATGGAAAGCTTATCTGCACTAGAGAAAATAGTCCTACTCGAGGACCAGATGGGAAGATGCATCCTAACAAGTGTGCCATGTGTCAGAGTGTATTGTAAGTGGAAAGACTTCTCATTTGATAAATAGCGCTTGTTTCCTAGAAACATAATTCCAGCCACTTTTAAATTGATGACATTTGACTACACACATTATATGTGAATGTGTTCTCATTTATGAAGTGTGCAGATAATTTTTTTTATTTCGATGATGAGACCTGAAATCATACCTGCAGCTTCAGAGCTTTCAGAAAGAGTTGAGGTTAAAGAAATGTATCTTAGCAAGTGTTGCAGTTCGCCTACATGGTTGCTGATAAATGACATCAAATGGCTTAAGGGAACAAGGGGTTTATTTCCTTATGATAGTCCAGTTACAGTTCTCAGTCCAGCTTGACGGGAGAGCACACACCAACACCAGGCCAAGGGAACTGGCTACACTATCACTGCATAACGGCTGAGAGATGGACAATCCTTACTTGCCAGACCAGCATGTCAGGCCAAGTGAACAAATGGATGCCAACTCTCTCAACCAGCTCTCCATGATTTATCCAGGGCCTAATCCCACCCACCTTAAGCTGGGCCTTTCCCATCAACTAGATTCACTCTGGGCTCAATTTAACTACTAATTCTCTACAAATGTGCCCAGAGCTCAAACCTTCAACTATTGACACCTGTGCTTAACTATGACAGCAAGTATGCTGGATAGAGCAGTTTCCTTGTCAAACCTCAGTTAATCTTTTTTTGTAAAAAAAAAAAAAAAACAATAACTACACATGTAGTATTTGTAGCAATTCATAGTGATAGCATATTTTAAAATATTGGGCTAGGGAAATGGTTCACTGAATGAAGTAACTTGCCCAAAAAACATGAAGAAGATACTCAGATTTCCAGAACCCACGTAAAAGCTGCAATCCTAACATCCAAGAGACAAAGACTATGAATTCTTATAGCAAGCTGCCTAGCTAGCTGAGTGGAATGAGGAGCTGAGGGTTCAAATGACAAACCTTGTCTTTATAATAAAAATGAAAAGTGGTCAAAGAAGACATCCCATATCAACTTCCGGCCTTCACATGCATGTGCACATATATCATATGTGTTCCCTTGTATGCTTGAGAATATGCATACACATACATACAACTCCACATACACATGTACTGTAAGAATGTATAGAACGTAAAGAATAATTGAAATGGAGAGTTTAGCTATACTATAGTCACAAAAGATTCTTTTAAAAATATTTTATATATTTGTTTTATGTGTGTGTGTGTGTGTGTGTGTGTGTGTGTGTGTGTGTGTATCAGAGGGCACATACTGTCCCTGTGGAGGACCAAGGGTGACTTCAGGAATCATCCTGGATTGCTTCTTCCTCCTTCTTGCTTCCCTCTGGCATTTACCAGGCTCCACCCACCAGAGCTGGATGTGCAAGCTGCTACCTTTTCTGCCTGTAGTTTTTACCTGGGTCCTGGGATCAGAACTCAGGACCTTCTGCTTGTGAGGCAGAGTCTTAACCCTTGAACCATCTCTACAGACACAAAAGATTCAAGGGAAAAATGAAGCAACTCTGTGTAAGAGTTAAATAAACATTCCATTAAGGAAAAGAAGTGACAGTTTTTCGGAATCTGTTGGCTTAGATTGTATAGTAACTGAATCAATAAGTGTTGAGAGTGTTGTTAAAATTAGAACATGAAAATTCCAACAATGAAAGTCAAATTACTTTAAAATGTAGTTTTTTAACATATGAGAAGAAAAATATTATATGTGTTTATGTATAAGGCTAGAAAAAAACATATGTTAAAAAATTCAATACCAAACCTAGAAAAATGACCATATGTATTGTTTTATTCTGCAGTGATCGAGAAGCCAGGGAAAGAAACAAGAACAATGAAGACAATTCAAGATCCCAGTCCTCAAACCAGGCAAAGATTATTTCTTAAAATATACTAAGATGATAACTTTGACATTCCTCTGCAGAGCTACAGAATGCTTCTAACCCAAGAAACTGATTTTACTATGAATTGTACATTTCAGAGTATTACACATATTTTTGTTCTGGCTAGGTATGGGATCTAATGCTTTTCTTAGCTTTTGTAGAGAATGCCTTTAGAATTCCAGTCATGTTTCTCTACTCATGAAAAATATGGATTACAAAACAGAAGGTGCAATCCTTTGTAAATGCTCTCAAATATATGCTTAGCTACCACTTAATGTGAAGAAAATTTTAGGTAGCTTGTGATTGTTGGATTAGTAATTCAGATAACTTAAATGGATCTCAAGCTTCCTTTTCCCTTCTCTCCTTGATGTCTTCTCTCTTTTTTCTTCAGATGATTTTCATATATATATATGTTTTCATATATTATATATACATATATGTATGTATACTTTTTAATGTACTAAAAATGACAAGAAATAACTTTAAAATTCAACAGTCACATTAAATATTTCTATTGAATTCCTTTGAGGAGGTGAGATTGAAGTGCTCAAGGAAGATAAAATCACAAACATATAGAAATTCAAATTGTCTGTGCATTCACACATTGACATGTCACAAATACTCTTTTCACAGAGACTTACTTATTAACCTATGACAAAACCAGATTTTGCTATAAAAATAAAACTGTTAATACAAAATCCTATTTACATATTTATAATTCATATACATATCATATCTGTGATTTTAGGAAATAAAAGCTATACATTGATCAGACACTCTGATATCATAACTGTAGGCAACCTTTTTGGATGTTACTCCTGCAATAAAATTAATGGCATATTTTCTGTCCATGAAACTAAAAAACACTCCACAAAAAGACAGTTCAATATCTTCTTGTGAGGCAGCTTTATAAGTCTAGAAAGGAAAGATGAATGTATACCTCAGCTACCAGAGTTTTTGTGTGATTTCTATCAACATTTTGATACATTACTTATATAATACTAACATTGAAGACAATAAAGTGATGTAAAAATTTTAAGACAATTTATACTTCTAATTTAATAGTTTTATAAAGACTTGTCATTCTTATCCAGTTCTTGGTACAGTGATTCATAAGTTCTCTAACAATTAAATCTTCACATGATTTTCTGGGCATTGGTGCATCAATAATGTGATGCATCCTGCTGCCTTTATTCAGACTGTAAAGAAGATATCTTCACCCAGACATATAATAATGATAATCATACACATAGTATAAGAGATACAATGGTAGCATTAGAAACTTTCCTCAGATTCAGGAAGCATCCTTTGGATAAGGATGTAGAAAGAGGGAAAGTTGTGGTGGGTCTATCAAATGTTGTCTGATATTTATCTGTGTTTCAGGACGAGTGCAGAGATGTTCAGAATGAAGCAGAAGGAGCAAACATCAGGCAGTTGGGGAGTTCTTCAGCCTCCATTGCCAGGATTAGTGCAGGCAGTCCCAGCCCAGAATCAAAAGAGATCTCAAAATCAAGTTTGTCGACACCACCTACTGACAAAGGGTAAAGACTATGTTCAGTTCTCCTTTCTCTTTTTCTAGGGTGAGTGTAATGAATTTGAAAGCAGGTGAGAATTAACAAGCTCATTTGTGAAGGAAAAAAGTAACCCAATGTGCAATGATGATGATATGTTCTATGATAATAAATGCTACCTCTCAGTGATATATCGTCCTTGCTTCAGTATGTGCTCAGTATATGCGATAAATACGAAACTCGGAGGGTGACACATGAATAAAGTCAAGAAAGTAGGAAGGAGACTGGTTGGAAAGAAGATTTACCCTAGTGGGAAAAAGGATGCATGCGATGAAGTAATAAGGGTGACTGTGATATAAATTCCTTGCATGAAACTCTTTTTAAAGAGTAAAAATTAAAAGAAAAGTGTTAAAACTAAGTAGTGTCCTGTACTTAAGATGACGCTGCTCTGATTTCATATTTCAACCAACAGGGAACTGCATGTTTAGAAACTGTTCACTGGATAAATTTGTGTGCTGATGAGTACGGGGGGCGGGGGGTGGGGGAGGCCTTGCAAATGTCTTGAGAACAAAGGCCCATGGTTGAGATCTCCTGAAATGACAAAAAGAGTGCTTGGAGTAGAGACAGGGAAGGCTGGTGCAAGCTTCCACTATCACACTTACTCATTGTTGCACATTTCTCTTCCCATCTTCAACATCATAGCCAGAAGACCATACTCCAAATCTTTATCCCACAGGTATATGAAAGCCAATGAGAAAGCAATTGTATGTGGAGGGGGAATATGCACAGGAGTTTGTGCATGTGTGCACCCCTCCGAATGCACAAACACATGCATAGACCAGATGAGAACCTTGAGTGTCGTCTTCTATTGTTTTTCACATTATTACTCAACCTTTCAACTGGGTGACCAGTGACCAGTGACCTCTCAGAAACTGTATCTTTCTGGTTTATAAAAACCAAAAATCATAGCTGATTCTTTATATGTTACAAGATACCGGCTCCAAAAAGTCACTTTTTAAAAAAATATGAACTGGTTTACCTCACAATGTATTCAAATAAGAATTTGAAACCCTAAGCAATTTGATTTTAGAAAATATTTCTAGGTTATTGTAATGAACGATCACATTTCAAAACCTACAGACATAGCAGTGGTTAAAAACTCTGTGCAAACAACATACTTACTTTTTACAGCATGTGTTATTTGAGTTTCTGCTCAGTATTTATCCCCCTAGCCACTCTCTGATTGAATGCTTTAGTGTTCTCTCAAGTTTTAATCAAGACTGCTTATTTTTATGTTCAGACGTAATGATAGTGATGGCTCTTGTGAATATTATTTTCAATTATCTTTTCTTTTACTAGTGAAAAGGAAGCTTTGGAAGAGGCAAAGCATCAAGAAAACTCATCACACGTTAGAGCTTCTGAAAATGAAAGCAGTTTGGAATCTTTCATTTCTACTCTGGTGAGTACTACTTCTGAAAAGCTTCTCATTTGGTTGTTCAGGCCTTCTGCCCCTTGCCTTCCAAATCCTCGTTCCTTGGAAAGCCCTGGGGAGGGTGTTCAAGGCAGATGCAGTTCCACCTTGGTGAGAGTGTTGGCGTCACCTTCAGTGTATTTTCCTGCCTCTTGAGATTGTTACGGGATTGCTCTCTTGGGGCCTTTATATGTCCAGGTTCCTGTGTTCCAGAGTCCAAGACTGAAATCAGAACACACGTAGAGGATTAAGACAGAGTTAATTAGAGGAGAGACAAAACAGAACTCACCGACTCCAGATGTGGAGTCCCATGAGGGGCATGCCCCCTGGAGAACTCATGGACTCCAGGCATGAAATCCATAAAGGACATGGAGCTCGAAAAGAACTCAGGGACTACAGGAGTGGAGTGCCCTGTGGAGAGGCACCAAAGATGGTTGTCAGGGTCAAGTATATTTATACTCTTAGTCAAGAGGGTGGGGGAAGGGGCTTTTCCTCATTGGTTAGTTTATATTGATATCTTACCCAGTTGATCCTGTACTAGACCTAGAGGTAGGTTTGGTAGGGCTTATCTGTAATGGAGAACTAATTTCCATATCCTTTCATAAGCAAAGGGTTGGGGTAATTAATTACCTTATTTCTGTGGCGGATTGGAGTCAGTTCCTCCCTAGCAACAGGGGGTGTTCCTTCAGGGTAATCCTAGCATTGGAGGATGAAGTTCCAAGACTGTGGCAGCAAGGCTGTTCTAAAACTGCCTAAATAGGATTTATCTGTAATAAGAAATTAATCTCCATATCCTTTCACAAACAGAGGGTGCAGGAAGTTGGGGGAGGGTGTGTTCCTTCAGGGTAATCCCAGTCCTGGGGAATGACCTTCCAAGACCTTCAGAGACCATCAAAGCCTGGCTGCAGACATAAAATAGGATGAATGGCAGCTGCCTGATGATGAGCCCCCTTGAAAACACATACAAGGGAGCAAGGGTAGAAACCTAGCAGTCCATTAGCTATTGAAATGATCTTCAGAAGAGATCCCCTCACCCCCAACACACACCAGAAATGCTGCTTGAATAATGGAAAGATGCTTAAATAGTGAGTCTGTGTTGAAAGTGGAGTTAACCAAACTGGTTCTGACCTGATGCACTATGTCAGAAAATGAAAAGTATCACTTTACATTACCTCTGAATACCTTCTCACAGTGTTTTACTCCAGTGTTTAAAGAGCACTGCAACTGCACTGAAAAAACATGATTGGTGTAACTGGCTTCATAGAAGTTGCTTCTGAATATTGAAAGCAGTATGGAATTTACCACAATCTGAAATAGGTCATTTAGATGTTGGAGTTATTAATTAGAACTAAATATTCCAACAAATTCTCCCTGCCTTCTGTGAATCAATACAATTAGAAGCAAATTTACTAAAGCTTTGATATCTTCTTTGTGTTTGTTTCTGAAAGTACATTTCAAGGAATTTATTAATGTCATCTAAATTGTCAATTTTCTTTGCATGTAGTTATAAACTTTCCATTTTATCTTAGTATTTATTATTTATATAACTATGCTCTCTTTATTTCTAATAATAGGGATAGCTTTTTTTTTCTTTTCACACCCTTGCATGGTGTGAAATAAATATATGAGTTTGAATGATACACATCACAGTCCTGAACCTAATTACTTACTCAAGCATGATTTAAAAAAAATGAATACTTGTCCTTGAATGTTCTTATGTAACTCTGCTTTATGCTTTGCTTATTCAGAATTCTGAGATGTGCAAACACTATCGATTATTGCCCAGGATGGGTTATCTGTGCCCAAAGGACTTGCAACCTGTCTGTGGTGATGATGGCCAAACATACAACAACCCCTGCATGCTCTGTCATGAGAACCTGTAAGTGATACCAAAAATAAAATGTACAATGCAAAAAGTACCATGCAAAAAATAACTTCCATGCAAAAGTAAATGCACTATGGCAGATGGCATGTCTGATATTTATTTTAGGAATATTATTGTCTATGAATCTTTAGCATACATGGAACCTCAGTTTCTTCACTGAGGAATTGGATATCATTGTGTGAGTTGCGGAGTTTATAGTTTATTGAAAAGAGACTAATATAAAATTTTTATTATAGCTTAAATACTAAAAATGACTTTAGTACTTGCAATATTTTTTGCCTTACTGTTGATTTGTGGTCACGTGCTATTTGATTTTGGTAATAACATCTCCATGTACCTATACACATTCTTCACCTTCTCCAGACTTAATGTAACCAATTTTCTATGATGACAGTGTTTAGTGTCTTGTATCACACCACAGATTTACACCTACAATACATGCATGCTCCACTAGGTGATTCTCAGATTACTATAAAGAAAAGGCAGAAAAACCCACAATTACAGAATTATAGAATTATTGAATTATGGATATTACTCATGAAAGAAAAATCACTCCTCCAGCTAAATGTTTATAAGAGTGAAGCATGAATCTAGGCACATACATGTTATTCCATCTTTAGGTACAACACTGTGGATAAGACACTTTTACATGTAGTCAATAAGTTCCTACAATCTACTATGTAGTGGTACTGTTGCTTTAGCACAGAGGGTGAATCTGAGATTCAGATTATTTGTTAAAATGTCTTCAATTAATTTATTGAAGGCTAATAACTAGACAATACATGAGCCTTGGTTTCCTGGTTCTGAGTAGTTACTTTTATCTCTAATTTCCTCATTGTAATGTGGAAATTACACTACTATTTCCAAAGTAGTGGTTCCATTACAGTGTGTGAGATAAAATATTCTTTGAAAACATGAAGTGTGACACAAAAAATTTATGCATCCAGTATCTATGAGCTTATATTGTCTAGCTAGAAATCCTTTAATTATTCTTTAATATAAATTTTGTGAGACCTCAATTTGCAAAATAATTTCACCAAACTTTTCATACCTATGTAAACTTACAAATAGTGAATCATTACATAAGAAATATTTAAGTTAGAAAATCAAGTTAAGAAAATATTGTTAAAGCATATCTCAGACCGGATTCCATGGTTAAGGAAAGTGTGCTGTATAAGAAAATTCAATGTATCCCAGGAAAAAGGGAACATGTACTGTTTCCTGTCATATTAGATGAAGTTGGATGTGAAATCAATTTAAATATAAATAGCGTTCAAAACCAAATTTTATTGCCTTGATAAACAGTGAATGGGTTCATACCACCATGGTCAAAAAGCAGATGTTGAACAATATTTTTTAAAGGAGTTTGTAAAATGTTAACTCTTCAAGACCATTTCAGATTCTGAAACTGAGACTGCATTATTGTGTCTCCTTATATTTTCTACTCCCAAAGTCATATTATAGGTACTCATTATAATCAATCTCTGAGATTTAATTTCCTCAAATACAAAATGAAGGTATTTGGATTAAGGACCAAATGATTCTGTCAGCCTGTTCATGATTCAGATGTGATATAACTGGCTCAGAGTCAGATAATAAATTTGAACAAAAACAAAGATTGAACTTGTATAAAGCTAACTAGAAAATGGTCCAGGGCAGATCCCAGACTTTCCCAGTAATTTGTTTGCATTAGTGCACATATATCACCCACATTGCTTTTGATCCTCATTATAACTATTGTTTTTTCTCACAAGTGAAGCATCTTCTGTTTCATTTTAGGATGCGTCAAACTAATACACATATCCGTAGTAAAGGGAAGTGTGAAGAAAGCGGCCCCCCGGAAGTAGCACCAGCTGATACACCCAAGTCTGTGAGTATTATGGTAATAATCCAAAGCAGTGATTCTTCTCCTGTTTCCTTGCACTGGAAAATTTGCCAGACCATAGAACTCATGCTAGGTCATTTTATTAGTCTCATATTTTTACTTTTGTAGTGAATACGTGGCCCCAAAATTTTGAGGGAAAAGTTATTTTTTATTCATGTTCATTATTGTAGGTAACAGTTAGTCATTATGGTAGAAGAATGATATACCAGCATCACTGGCCACATCATATACACAGCAAAAAACTAAGAGAGGGCCTAATTTCAAATTTTCCAATAACTTTTTCATCTTATCTTCCTGCCCAAGGAATGGTGCCATCTTCTAAGAGCTAGAAACTTCCACACAAACACACATACATGCACACTCATCAGAAAGAGGGCTGAATAGTTTTTATGCAAATTCAGTAGAGTATACTTAGAACATACCTCCCTGTAGCTCTCATGCTTGATGTAAATTACTTGATGGGGAACTTGCCTGAAAGTTGTATGAAAATATATTTCTGTAAATAATGAAGTATATTGTGAGGGGATAGCATATATAATTCTACAAGGGAATTGCTTCCTTTTATTTATGAGTGCTTTCCTTCTGCTAGAGTTCCATAGCATTACTAATGACTATTTTTATGGCATTAGTTGGTGGAACAAATCACTGTAACTGAAGGTATCTGGGACATGGGTCAAAAATTCTGTTCCTCCATATGATTCAGTCGTATGATCTTGAATACAGGTGGGAAAGAATGGAGCATGGCCAAGCCTTGCTCTGATAAGGATTATGGTTGTATTTCCTGGAGGTTGGAACCTCTTTGATGAGCTCTTTTCCTGGGTGGAAGATTCTCTAAAGCATTCTGGCATTGCAAGCATGGACTAATGCAAGGAGGTTTCAACTTTTCTGAAGAAGTAGGTTAAGGACACTAAAGCATACATTTTGTTTACATCTCAGCAGTATCTTCTATTATTAAGTAATGATTATTTAGTAATTTTTAAGTTTCATGAAGTTCTTTAGAGTTGTGTGCCAGTGTTCCTTGCCATCCTCATGTTAGTTCTGTCATAGGGGCAGAGATAAAGATCTTCATATTATCTGCTTTGTAGACAATTGGCTTGGGTAAAATTCTGACATCATCATAGTTGTTTTGTGCAATGTTTTAACTTCAGTGCATGTTCTAACTTCATGTATTCTGTTTGCCATGATCTTTGCCATGATACCAGGAGATTCTGAAAACAATTATCTCAGTTACAAGAAATTTCTATACCAGGAAATAGGTTCCAACCTCCTTCCTTGTGTTGCAAAAGAGTTCTTACATTAAAGAAAATATCAGTATATCTGTGAAATTAGTAAATTACTCTTCTCAACTTTACGACACAGATTTTCAATGATTCAACCGTCTGTAGCTTTTCCTCTTTTAGACCATAGGAAAATTCATGAAGTATTCAAATGTTAATTTCATAATTTTAATATTGATTTCAAGAATACTGGAAGGCACGGGTAATTTAGACGAGGATAAAAACAGCCTAATGGCCTAAAACAAACTACAAGAGGAAAGCATCAGTATAAAAACTGAGTTCTTCTTGAAATAATCTGAAAACAGAACGTCATTAAGTTCAGAAGCACTCTTTCCTCATCGGCATGATGCTTCTAAAGGCACAATTTCTTTTCTTTCCATAAGGTCGCATTTTATACTGTAGAATTAGGCTATGTTAATTTTTCTATCCACTTCAATAGATAGCACATACTATATGGCCAAATAATTCTAGAATTATATTGAGTAGAATGTGAGCATGATTTAGAATCATAAATTCTTGGCAGGATGCATGAATGTTACAAGGCTTTGTTTATAATGTATCCACATTACTGTGTCCATGGGTTCCGGCATCTGACCTATGTATCCTTTCTTTCAGGACAAATGATGTGAAAATCTGTGAAAGACACAAGAGAAAGCCAAATATGTCCCAATTCTGAGCTGCCTACCTTTACCATCTGTTTATACAAAGAATTCTTCAGAGCTTATCTTTTTATTGTAGAAAGCAATACAGAGCTGTTGGGTTTGGACTTGCTGATTTTCAGTCTTTTCCATCTCCTTCCTCCTGGACTATGTGATCTGAGGGCATGGAGAATTCTCCTCCTAGTCTGAGCCCTGGAAGTCTCCTGATCACAATGTTGTCTATCCAACTGCCTGTTTAATAAAAGTAGAAACTTAGCAGAGCATCCTTTTGGGGATTTGTTTGTGACTGCTAGATAATAGGAACTTTTTAAATAGAATCTGGATAAATTCTACCCTTTTGTTTTGGTACGTTTCTGGATGATAAGTTGCTGCCTTAGTTGTGAATGAATGCCTAGAAAGGAAGGGGCACTACTGGCTTCCAGGCAGCTATCATCTGTGTGAAGCTGCCTATCAGAATGCCAGTACCCCTACCTAGCATCTCCATTTCTATCAGTGCCATAACTTTATCTCAGTTATGTAATCATTGTACAATGACACAAACCAGTAATTTATCATAACTAGTCGTTTATCTCTTCAAAATTTCCTCCATTAGGGCCTTCTACCAATATCCTGTAGAAATGAAGCCCCAATATATACTAGTTTCCAGAGCAGTCTGCTCCAATAGAACCTTCTACAAGCCAAGGAAATTTAAAATTTTCTCATAGCAGTTAAAAACAAGAGGATAAATTTATCCTTTTATCATTAGCCAATACGAATGTTTTGTATTAAATAAATATTTGATATTGGCACGTATTTTACATTTTCAGATCTTCTTGGTTTGCATTAGCCACATTTCAAGTGTTCAGTGGTTACAGGTGTATAGAAGTGACTGTGTTGAAAAATATGATATGATAGATATGGGAACTCAAAGGAGGAACCTAAGCATCAGAGAGAGTGGAATGAAATAACTCATACTCCTAGTTCCATGCAGAAACTCTTCCATTCTCAGAATCTGGCTACTGGTTTTCTATGATAGTGCTAGGTACCAAGGTCACTTGAAGATTCCAGGCTGTGGCTGAACAAATTCCAGAGAGGGAAAAAAAAAACCTATGGAGAATGTTCATGCGCCAACACATCCTTTGTTATGGAACTGTATCTGACATGATAGACTGACATAGATTGTGAAGTCAGTTTTATATTTTTCCCTCTGTTCTTTTTCTTTTTTATAAATAAATCTTCTCTAAGTCAATAATAACAGGATTTTATGTTTGTTGTCCTTCATAGTAGAATGAAAATCAGTTCCCATATTGAATTTTTTCTGCCATCATTTTAGAATGAATGTGATAAGTTTAAAGATTCTAAGACATGAATAGTTGCAAATCCTTCTTGATCATATGAAAGAATTCTAGAAATTCTTTTGTTTGATGAAGAGATGGGCTTTTTGAGAAATAGATGTTGGTCATGTCATTATAAATAATTACTAATGTTAATTACTAATTACTAATAATTACTAAAGGAACTCTTTATAATTCCTTCACACATTTTAGCATGTACTACATATGAAATTCCTGAAAATTTAACTAATCCACAGTAATTTTCCTAACACTTTGGTCATAAACAAAATTGTTAAAAATATTGTATAAGATAACATTTGATTTAAGTATACATGAGCTTAATATTTAAACCCACGTCTTATCTCCAAGGTATCTCATATACATACAAAAGATCTAGAGCATTAAAAATGCAGAAATTAGAAACCACTTCTATTTCACAGCATTATGAAAATTAAAACTTCACATTGGGTACCATTTGTAAGTTTCAATAAAAAAAAAACCTTTCATCTCTTCATTCTTAATCAATATATCTCGCATAACAGTAATCACAGATAGTTCCAGGGCTGTTGGAACCATGAAGAAATAATTCACAGAGGATGAGATTGGTAAGATTAGCTCGCCTGGCAGATGAGGGGGGCACCACAGTCTCACTGAGGACTCTTACTGTTTGCTTCCTGAAACATTATTTTATACAGGAACATAAACAGGAGCTAGGGGTCAGGTTGCAAGCTGAGTAAAAACATGTGATCAGTGGAAAGAGAGATAGGGAAATGAGAGTCATCTTAGCATCCAGCACATTCAGTCTTTCACCTCAAGAGAAATTAGCCTGATACAGAATTCTTCAGATAATGTGTAATCACTTTGTCAACGTGACATCCTCCAGATGGCACCCTACAAATCTATACTTGCAAAAGTAGGAAGTGAACCAAATTTGAGTTTAAAGGGCTAAATATATATGTAGAAAGAACATCTAATCAAACCCAGAGCTCACTGATAGAACTAGTTGGTCAGCTGAGCTGTTCTGGGGAGTTACATTCTCTGAGGCTGGAATTATAGACAGTTTTTCATATACACCTGGAATTTTACATAGGCTCTAGGGAGCCAAATTCTAGATATTTGTTTTTGTTTTTTCACACAACAAGGACTTTAATCACTGAATTATCCTCCATGTCCTACAATTATTTTTCTATTACTGCAAATAATTAGATGGGTAAGAAGATTTCAAGAGTTATTTGGAACCTTAAACTTCTAAAATGTTGAGAAATCAAAGATGGGTGATCAGGAATTCTGTGGTTATCTCTTGTAAAATGCTGTGGCTGAGGCTATCCCGTCTGCAAGGATTTTTGTTGTTTATTTCAAGAGAACAAGGGATCTTATTTTCTCTTATGATTTTCTGGTTACAGTTCCTTGTCCAACTTGGTAAAGAACTCACGCCAAAACCAGTGGCCGAGGGAACTGGCTATACCAAATACACAGGACTGCTACGAAGAACGATCTTACTTGCCAGATCAGCATGTCTGGCCAAGGATACAGAAGAACGTCAGCTTCCTTACCCAGTTTCCTTCATCTTATCCACCTGCCCAGAGACCAGTCTCATCCACATGGGCTAGGACTCCTCATCATTCAATTAGATAATACCCTCCATCAATCAGATCTGGCAGGCTTAGCTCACAAGGTTGAGTTTTAAGACTCCTTTTTCTATTGGGACTATTCTGTCTCTTTAAATTTTTTTATTTATTATTTATTCAATTGTGTGTGTGTGTGTGTGTGTGTGTGTGTGTAGAACCACAGACGATTTCGGGAACCGCCATGGATGCCTCCACCTCCTTGTTTACTCTGCCCCGGGATTCACAGGCTCCGCCCTACTAGGACCGGAAACGCAGGCCGCCCCCGCTTCCGCCTGGCGTCTATAAGTGGGATCTGGGATCCGAACTCAAGACCTTCCGCCTGTAAGGCAGAGGCTTAACCCCTGAGCCACCTCTACCATCCCCGGGAATGTTCTGTCTCTTTATGGTGCTTTCTTTTTCTTTTATTGTTTTCTCATTGTTTTCATCTCATTGTTTGTTTACAGAAAGTAAGAATGTCACAATGGTAAAGCAAATTTTAGTGAAGGACTTTACCAAGCTATCCTAGTCTCAGTTATCCTATTTAAAGTAATTGATATGTGTGATTGTTCTATTTCATTAAGTTTCTGAAACATTTGTAAGGTGAGGTGATATCTAGCTTGCATAAGACATCAAGGTTCCATAGTCATTGGCAATACAGACTGTGAAACATGTTGACATATTCATTAAGGAACAATTAAACATCGAACAATTCACAGAAATGTATGGAGGCAAGTTTGCTTAGAAGAAAATGTAGTCTAAGACCACATATGAATAAAGGATTTTAGTACAAAGAAAGGAAAGGTGGATTTGGAAGAAGATTAAAGCTAACTGGAAGCAGAAAAATCATAAACAGGGAAGGAGGGTACTCCTGTCTCCATTACAGCATTGTCTAGTATCAGGGATACATTATTTCAGAGTACTAAAATCCTTCTATACTTAAGAGATTTACATACATTTTACACATACATACTATGCCAGCTAAGATTGCAGAGGCTTGAATATAGGCTGCTGATGGTCTTAGACATGTTCAAAGGTTAATGCTATAAAAACTAAGGTACCGAAAGACTGAAACTTGCTTTTAGTAACTTGTTTTCAACTGCTGGCCTGAGTCATGCATGCAGAACAAGATTCAAAGCAGTGTTACTGCTAATATTACTAATACAAGAAAAGGAAATAAAGTACAAACATATGTAGAATATTTCTTTTTATCTTTTTAAAGGTAAAGGAAAGAATGGCTTCTTTAAGAAGCCTTATTAAAGTGGTCTTTTCAAATACATTAAACATAAAACAAATTCTAAGTGAGGATACTTTGCTTTCCTACTTCTCACATTTTTGAAATGACTTATCTAAGAACTTGAAATTAAATAAAATTATTGTCTCTTTAGAAAAAGTGGACGGCAAGTTTCAGATAGTGAAGTTTTGGTTCATGGGTTAAAGATCAGTCCAGAAATAAAAATAAACTCACCATCTCTGTGAATGAGATAGCTAGCTGGCTAAGATCAGTGTTTAGTCCTTAATTTATAGTTTTAGCTCAAGACCCTTAAAACTTCTTGAATGTACCCAAATCTCCAAGAGTTGACCAATGGATAAGGAAAATGTGGTACATCTATACAATGGAGTACTACTCAGCCATCAAAAATGATGAATTAATGGAATTTGCTGGGAAATGGATGGAATAAGAAACAATTATATTGAGTGAAGTATCCCAGACCCAGAAATTTAAGTGCCGTATGTACTCCCTAATAGGTGGCTCCTAGTACCAAACCCACTTAGAGACACTCAAGGATAAATCTCTGTAATACTTACAGTAATTGCAAGGATTATGAACAGGAGGGATGGGGTAGGAGGGCCACACCAGAAACAAAGAGAGAGAGGACCATATTACAGCAGAGAAAATAGGCCACCATCAAGGACTGCAAATAAGTAATGAGACATCTGGTTAAGTTCACAGACTTTCCTTCCTGATCATTTACAACTGATGGAGTATGATCTCACCAGAAGGGGAGGGCATATAGTCTGGCAGATAAAAAGTAACCATTTTGCAAATGGGTGATTGACCGCTCTCTCACTGCTGTTTCCTACTTTTATTACATCTACCTTTGAATATACTCTTATAATAAGACTCTAGTTTAACAGGTTTTTATCTCTGGCCAGGGGGTGACATCCAATACCCATCAGGATGGAGTGAAGGGCATTGCAGGAGCAGCAAAACTGAAAAAAAAAATCAACAAACATAATTCAGAACATCAGAGACTCCATATCATCCACCTGGAATTGGGCCAGCCTAAATTCTCCCCATCCTGAAGCTAAGGGAAATTTGCGGAAGAGGGGGCGGTAAGAGTGTAAGAGCACAAGGATGGGAGGAGCAATGATATGCAAGATACTCCACACAAGTTAGAGCCGAAGTAACCATAATTGGACTTTGCATGACCTGTGCAATGTCCAACACACTATTGATCCCACAAAGTCTAGCATGGACTAAAGGCACTAGGATCCTTGGAGGCAAGGGATTGACAGCCACAGTGTTCCTATGCTTAAGGGGAATACAGGAAAGGGTTCTGGGAAATGCCACTGGATCCTTGCACCTCATCTGAGAGGAGGACCCAGAGGAGAGTTTGGCATGCACATTAAAGGATGCTCCGGGGATGGGAGGGGGAGGCACTAGGGGATGGAAGGGAAGGAGGAAAGGAGGGGGGCACAGGGCGGTGGGAAGTTGGAGGGAGGGAGGGGACTGGTGTACCTGTTAAGTTTGTGTGAGTGGAAAAAAAAAACAAAACTTCTTGACTGTGAGGCACAGTTACAAGATGTCTTTTACCTTACCACTTTGAAATTGATTCATACACAGAGTTCAAATTGCCCTATCATTTTAATTCCGTTCTAGTTTGCTAGATAGTTTATTAGAGTACATTGTAAAATAGTGAAGATATAAAGTCAGCTGTATGACCTACTGAAGCATTATAGTCTGCATACTGAAAAAAAAACTTTTTTATCATTTAGTGCTGAAATCTACACTTCTTTTTGGCAAGTATGAATCAGACTGTGCATATGTGTTTGTGTATGTACATCAGGTCCAACAGCAAAAGAAATAGAAACATGTCTTACAACTCAAGACCACTGCAAATGAATGTGGTCCTCTCCTTTGCATTAATTACACCCTTCTTTTCAGACATTCAGTAAGATGCTGAAGGCAGGATTTGCTATCCAAGCAAAGTAGAGCAAAGAAAGACAGAGGGCAAAAATCTCGACAGAAGAATTAAGTCAGATACAATGCATTTCCTATGAGGTCCTAGTGTTAAGGAATTTCTTGTAATATTTTCCTTATATCTTGGTTACAGCTACTTTTTTTACATTCTTTCTTCTTGGTAATTTCTAGCACATAGATTTGTGTGTGTGTGTTTTTGTGTGTGTGTGTGTATGTGTGTCTGCCTGTCTGTCTGCTGTGTATATGTGTTGTAGAAGACGGCCACCTGTAGAGGCCCAGGGGTGATTTGGGAAATCACACTGGATTGTTCTACTTCCTTATTGCTTTGCACTGAGTTTCTCAGACTCTGCCTTTCAGGGCCAGAAGTACAGGTCCTTTTGCTTTTCTTCGTGTTATTTTTAGGTGGAATCTGAAATCTGAACTCAGGTCCTTTTGTTTGCAAACACTTTAAGCCCTAAGGCATCTCTTAGACCCATCTTCGTATGTTCTAACGATTTAATTTTTATTACAAATATTATTTTCATACATATTGATTAATTTATATAAATTTCTTTTTCTTTATCCTTTTAATTAGGAAAATGATAGGTAGGTAGATAGATAGATAGATAGATAGATAGATAGATAGATGGATGGATGGATAGATAGATAGATAGATAGATAGATAGATAGATAGATAGATAGGGTAGGGTAGGATTTATTAAGATAATCTTGGTCAACCAAAAGAACAGGACAGACCTCAAATTTTCCTACACAAACTAAAGGTAAAGACCAGAGAATCCACAAATATAACCCATAATGTTTTGGTACTTCAAGAAAATCCTTGTGATGGCAAAGACATACTCTTACAGCCTTCAACTGGATTGATCTTTATGTGGCATCCAGTAGGAAGAGGGAGTAAACTGCTGCTGTATTCCAAAAAGAGGCAGTTCTGCATGGTAACATGCCATAATCGATTAGTAGAACAGAACTGACTGTGTTTTAGAAGTTCTATGGACTAAACAATGGAGGAGAGACTTTCTAAAGGAAAGGAAAACTATAGGAAACACAATGGGCCACACAAGTGAAAATATCATAAATTTAATATATTCATGTGTACAACATTAAAAAATGAGAATGTATAAAAATATAAAGAAAACTTTCCAGTGAATAATACAATGAAAATAAAGAAAATGTCATATTTTCAATGAAAGAAGCAGAAAACAATATATACTTCACAAGGTGATTAAATGTTGGAATAAACAATAAATCATGCGCCTGTATGCTGGTATGTATGCATACATTCATTTAAAAAAATAAACCCTGTAGCACTGGACTGGAGACATGGCTGAAGAGTTAAATCTTTGTCTCAAAAGCAAGCAAACAAACCAGAGTTTACATTCCCAGATCTCATGTAAAAAATGCAAATAAAAATGACAGTGCTCTTTACAATTACTGCAGGTATTACAGAGATTTGTTTTTGAGTGTCTCTAAGTGGGTTTGGTACTAGGATCCACCTATTAGGGAGTACATACTGCACTTAATTTTCTGTGTCTGAGATACTTCACTCAATATAATTGTTTCTAATTCCATCCATTTCCCAGAAAATTGCATTAATTCATCATTTTTGATGGCTGAGTAGTATTCCATTGTATAAATGTACCACATTTTCCTTATCCACTCGTCAACTGTTGGACATTTGGGGTGATTCCATGACTTTGCTATTGTAAATAGTACTGCTATGAACATGGTCGTGCTTGTGCTATCGAGGTGAATTTTTGTTGTATGGGGGGGTTATTCCCAAAAGATTATAAACAGGAGGGATGGGGAAGGAGGGCCCCACCAGAAACAAGGAGAGAGGTGACCATATTACAGCAGAGAAAATTGGCCTCCATCAATGACTGCAAGGAGTGACATCCAATACCCATCAGGATGGAGCCAAGGGCATTGCAGGAGCAACAAAACCGAAAAAAAAAAAAAAAAGAAAAAATCAACAAACCATAATTCAGAACATCAGAGACTCTATTTCAACCACCTGGAACTAGGCCAGCCTAATCTCTCCCCATCCTGAAGCTCAGGGAAATTTGCGGAAGAGGGGGCGGTAAGATTGTAAGAGCACAAGGATGGGAAGAGTAATGATATGCAAGGTACTCCACACAAGATAGGGCCGAAGCAATCATAATAAGACTTTGCATGACCTGTGCTATGTCCAACACATTATTGACCCCACAAAGTCTAGCGTGGACTAAAGGTACTAGGATCCGGGAGGCAAGGGACTGACAGTCACAGTAGTGTTCCTAAGCTTAAGGGGAACACAGGAAACGTTCTGGGAAATGCCCCTGGGTCCTTGTACCTCATCGGAGAGGAGAACCCAGAGGAGAGTTTGGCATGCACAGTAAAGGATGCTCGGGGGATTGGGGGGGGGAGAGGGAGGCACTGGAGAATGGGGAGGGAGGGGAGAGGGGAGTTGGGAGCAGGAGGGTCGGGGGGGAGGTGGAGGGAGGGAGGGAGGGGATTGGTGTACCTGATAAGTTTGTATGAGCGGAAATAATAATAATAATAATAAAAAGAAAAAAGAAAAAAATAAATAAATACATGGACCAGAGGATGCCTAGAAGGAGGGGTAAGAAAGTCAAGTCCCAGCCCAACAGCAGCCTCAAAAATGCTTCTAGGACTGGAGACACAGCTCAGGGGTTAAGACTCTGATTCACAAGCAGAAGGTCTTGAGTTTGGATCCCACATCCCATGTAAATAAATAAATAAATAAATAAAATAAAAAGCATGTAGGAGTCAGGAACAACTATAAAAACCATGCCTATGTTGTGAAACAATTGAAGAATAAGAGAAGTCAGTCAGTCAATAGAGTCACATTCTACCTTTGACCTTGGAGGATGCTGGGTTTGCCAGGTAAGTAGGTTCTCCCTAAAAATCATAGTCAAGACTTGATAGTCTTTCCTGGTCAGGCTTAGGACTGGGCTATAACAGGTCCCTCTCTCTTAGGGCAGAGCCTTGGCTACCTGCAGGCAAACCTCACAAAAACAGGCAAAGGGAAGAAACAGGACTGTGTCCTGTCCACCTTTTCCCCCCAAATTTACTATATATGGAAATCACCTCAGAGAGCCCCTCCGATGTATCAGTGTAGGTCCAATCATTAGTCCAAAACCCCTTGAGCAGGGGTTTGTTAAGGGATTAGCTGCTGAGGGATAACTAGAAGTCTAAAGAACACTGAAGAAACAGATACTGAAAAAAAAATAAATGAATTTCTCGTACGAGGGTTTCAAGGCTCAGTCTTCAATTGTTAAGTTGATATCTACAACTAACTACCACAGATGACCTTTCCATCCATCGCATTAAGCTCGACTTTCCAATTAGACTGAAAAGCTCAGAATGGCTTTGTTCTTCTTAGTAAACCATATTTCCCAGCCTTGTAAGGAAGCTGATGCGGGAACTGATGGGTAAAGCGCCTGCTTGCAAACATGGAGACCTGAGTCCAATTCCAGGAGTCCATATGGTAGAAGGAGAGAACTGAGTTCTGGAGGTTGTCCTCTAACCTCCCTGCTCTCCAGCTCTAATAATGTATATATATAATTTTATTTATTTTATTCTCTCTCTCTCTCTGTATATATATGCATGTGTGTGTGTGTGTGTGTGTGTGTGTGTGTGTGTGTGTGTGTGTGTAAAAAAAGAAAGAAAATGACAGTAGTGGTTTGCACTTCCAACCCTGGAAGCAGAAATATGGGAAATCCCAGAACAAAGCAATAAGGTGATAAAATAATCCAGGATGTTTCCCTTGAGCCTCTACAGGCACACAAACTCAAGTGAACTCTAATAGAAACAAGCACACATACACACACACACACACACAATGCAAAAAAAAACTATAGCATATAATTCAACATCTTTAACACACCTCTGATTTGTGTATGTTATGCCTTTTTACTTCTTTTTTGCATATTTCTATTTTCCAAACTTTCCAAATGCATTTCTGTTTCCTTTATGAAAGAAAAATTAATCTTTATAGAAAGAGAGAGAATTCAGAAAATTCAGTAAACAGGAGGAACATGCCAGGGATATTAAATCTTTCCTGTGCAAATGCTGCAAAGGCTCTGAGTAGCCTCAGGGACACTACATAGATGGTGCCTATGGATCTCATGCATCGCTGCAGATTCCTCCACCAGCATCCTCTTCCAAAGACGTTCCCACATGACTTGTTCTGGAGTATGTACAACTTACTTGCCCTGCTCTAAGCTAACACATGTGCTCACAATGCTGCTGCTTGTGGATGCTGTGAAGGACTGTCTTTCCCAGCAATCACTTCTAACCTTCTTCAAGTCTTTTTCCACATCCCCTGCTGAGGTCTGACGTTGACTCAATCTACTATCATAGACCTCCCAAGGCTTGCTCAGGTTAGCACACAATGCCTCAGTGCCTTCTCTCCTACACAGTGATTCTGTCTTCTCAGGAGACTTCAATAGGTGTGCTTTAAAGAAGAGGCACCAGCCAAAAAAAGAGAATATAATATATTACTAGCTCTCTCCTTTCTAAGGTAGGTCAACTGTGGCATGGGGCATGAGTGAAAGGAACTTTTATAAATTTTTATTTTTTTTTATTTTGAGTATTTTATTGTGTGTGTGTGTGTGTGTGTGTGTGTGTGTGTGTGTGTGTGTGTGTGTCAGAAGGCAAGATGCATCCCTGTGGAAGCCCAAGGGTGACTTCAGGAATCATCCTGGATTGCATCTATCTCCTTCTTGCTTTGCTCTGGGATTCTCCAGGCTCTGCCCGTCAGGGCTGGAAGTGCAGGCTGCCACCTTTTCCACCTGGCATTTTTACATGGAACCTAGGATCCCAACTTAGGACTTTCTGCCTCCAAGACAGAGGCTTAAACTATATGCCATCTCTCCATCCCAAGTAAAGGGAACTTTAATCATGTGTTTCAGAGTTCCAGCAACTAACTATTCCTGCTCCATTCTTGTAGGGTCCAGGGAAGGTGTTGCATGGATTGGAGGTGTCCTGGGCAAGACCCTGGTACCTCAGGTTGACTCTGAACAGGCAGGATAAGAAAGATAGGATGTTGTGCTCAAAACTTCCATTCTCATGGGAGTGGAATAATCTGGAGATTTTTTTGTCTGAGATAGGGGTCCCCTTGAGATGGCACAGAATGAATTTCCACTCCACAGTCTCTCAGAATACCATCAAAAGAGTGTAACAATTGGGCAGAAGGTTCTCAGTACAGCCAAGCTTGCCTATAGTATCAGTAATCTTTGTCTCGATTCAGAGATCTAGTTTTTACTTCACAAGAAAATACAAACCTCCTTCTCTCTATTGTAACACTAAAGACTAGAATCTTCTGGTGATCCTGCTGTTTTCTTTCTATCCCCCAAATCATAAGCATGGATGAATCATTTGATAAAGAGTTACCTTTTCAAATGTAAGACATCTTCACACTAAAATAATACAACTGTGCCACAGAGTAACTTCTGATCTGTTTCTATTTTCTGAATAATTTCAGATCATTCACTGAGTTCAATCATTTTAATCCTTTTATCTTTAGGATAATTGATGAAAATTTAACATTTCCTAGATATTAGTTCTTGAGAACAGCTATGCCATATTTTTCAAGCACACTGTGTGATGGGTACAATGTACAGACTAAAGATAATTGTTTACTTCAAAAATGGGTTTTATTCTGCTTAGGTTTGTTTTGGTGAATTTATCAGAAGACAAAATCCTGAGACAATATCTTAAAGCATCATTTCAAAATCATGCCAGTGAGAAAGATGGACACATATTTCCTGATAACCTGGTCACTTTTGTTCTCTGTCACAATACCCGTGGTATTACTTTCTGGTGAGTTCCTTGCCTTTTCCTATCAGGAATGTAAGGCTTCTGTTCATGCTTAAATTGTACTGTGAAACAAATGCTTTGAATTAAAAAATTTCTTTAGTGAATCATATACATATATGTACACATACACACACACATACATACACAAAAGCATGCACATGCATTTCCCCACACACTTACATATTTAGAGTTGAACAGATGCTTTAGTTTTTTTTCATGTATACTATGCATGTTGCAGGAATTGACTCACAAGGAAAAGGAAGCTTGGGTCAACGAGTGAGACAGTATATAAAGTAACTAGTAACATGGTTGTTTTCAGAGCACATCATTTTGAATAAATCATGTCTCTCTTAGAAAAAGGTCATATAGGTAATTAGAGAAATGAACTAGCCACAAGAACTGGATTTTCACATACCATGAATATTTGAATATTAACTGACAAAGTAGTTTTTTTCTTTCTTCTCTCCCCTCCCCTCCCCCCTCCCATTCCCTTCCCTCCCCTCTTTTCTCTTCCTGGCCTTCTTCCCTTCCTTGCTCTCCCCTCCCCTTCTCTCTTTCTCTCTCTCTCCCCCTTTCTCTATATAATAAAATCCTATAGTCCTGATATCTCTTATATTGGCAATCATCTAGCATTCCAGACAGTCAAACTTTGTAAGAATAGTGATACATTGATCTCCATTGCTGATTATTCATAGGATGAAGTGTTATTCCACACTATTTCTTTTAGTGTTTTTGGTGACTGCAATCTTCCTTGATAATAAATTAGAACTATTCTGTCAGAATGGTTAGGTTATGATTTTTCGTAATTAAATTATGCCCTATTTTCATGTTTTCTCTAGTTTCAAGTCATCCAATCTTGTGGCCAATACGTGGAATTATTAAGGTAACTGTCAACTAGATTATCCAGCAGTGAGAGTCAAATCTTACTTTTCTTTAAACTTGTTATTTTGGAAATTTAATGGAGCAAAATAATTCACAACATTCTTCAGGGTCTATTATACATAATGGTCATAGGTTTGATGCTGCTGTGAGTCCACAGTAGAAATATCACATAATCCAGGCCAAAATGTAATTGTATACACACTATAGAACCCTTTATAGTGTCTGATAAATATTTATGAGTGCTGAAAATTTCCTTTTGTCAGGTGTGATGAGTTCCTAAAACCTGTGGACTTGATTATTAACATGACTTTTGTTCCTAAGGGCCTTAGGCTTTAGTGAAGGAAAGAGCTGCAGTCACTGCTTCCAAAGGCTCTGAGATAAAAAAAAAAAAAGACTAGGGATCCTGTGAATAGGTAAAGCAACCCATCTTTGGGATTATGAATTCAGGAAAATGAAAAAGAATAATTCTCATATTATGGCCTCAAATTATGTTTGCAACTAGTATGAGGGTAGAGTTAAGATACAGTTTCCATTTTTGCTTATCTCCCTGGGCATTTCATATATTATGAGGGCAATAAAGACATGATATGTGAGATAAATAATAAATTAAGGGGTATTCCTTTTATGTTTATGTAGAGTTGGATCAGTGTCTGCTTTCACTTTATAAGTATTTGTGATTTGAGCTTTATCTAGTCACAAATTTAAAATTTCTTATTTTCCTTCTCTATAGTATGTCAGGCCTTTGATCTTAACTTCCTAGGAGTTAACAACCACATATTCTTATTCTTATTAGAGAGAATTTGCATAAATTCTAGTCACACTGCTTTGTGTAGGTGGAGAAACTGAGAGTTTTTGTGAGACTGGAATGGAGTTCTTCTGACCAAGCTTATATTTCCCTAACGCAGCCCAAAGTTCACCTACTAGCTCAACACAGTTCTAACTGCATAATTTTTTTCTACTCAATTTCAGATCAAATGCCCTTATAAGAAGATAAATTTACATCAGTTCAATAAAACAGTGGATCCCTGCCCTGACTTAAAACAACCCATCTGTGGCACCAATTTTGTAACCTATGCCAATCCCTGCATCTTGTGTCTTGAGAGCTTGTGAGTATTACCTGGAGAGAAAAAGAGGACTAAGATAAACTTTGCTGATAATTATTACTATCTACTCTCCTACTAAATAGAAAATAGAGCATCCATGAAGTCAGTGGAGATAATAATCAGCTCCTGCTCAGAAGATCAGGTGGCAACAGAATGCTCAATAGTGTGCTTTGGAGTTGATGTCTTAAGTTTATTTTTCTTTGAGCCCTCATATTTCTAAAGTCTGTACTTGATAGATTCTTCCTATGAGTTCTGAAATACACCTTCAAATTTATCTCTTACCACTAATTCTTTAATTTTAAGACAAATTACTTTCTTGTCTTTTCTCAAATATTTTCAGATACTTATATTTCTTAATTTCTTTACCTATTACTATGAAAAAACCCCTGAAAAATCAAGTTAAAGAAGGAAGGATTTGTTTTAGCTCACAGCTCCAGGTTACTCTCTGTCACAACAGGGAAGTCATAGCTACATGAAAAGGAGGCAGCTGATCACACTGCATCCACCAACCAGAAGCAGAGAGTTATGACTAAAAGTGCTCAGCTCACTTTCTCCCTTCTGTCCAGTCCAGGATCCTAATCCAAAGAATGACAGCACCCACAGTAGGCAGGACTCTTTCCACCTTAACTAACGTAATTAAAATAATCCATCATAGGCAAGTGTAGAGGCCAATCCCTGACTTAATTGTAGATGACATCAAATTGACAATTGAAATAACTCTGAGATTAATCTCAGTGTCTGAAACTGTGAACTAGACTGAAAAAACAGCAAAGTTTGAATCCTTCATCTCTGATTCAATATTAGTGTTCTGGAGTTTGCAGTGATTACACACACAAATTCAGCCTTGATTCCTACATGAACCAGTACATTTCCCAAGAAGCAAACCATTCCTTAGGGTATCAAACCAGTCCCCTTAGTCCAACAATCATTTGCAATAAAACATGTACAAACTCCTGGTTTTCACACTAATGAATAATTCAAGCAAAAGATGCGATTGTTAGCTGAAGATGTGGCCCTTGCCTCACACAGCATACACTCATCTCTGATTATATACATCGTTCTCAAAAAAAAAAAATTATAGTGCATTCAAATCTTCAGCCACATCTTTGAATCATGGGATGGTGACTGACTAGTAAATAAAACAATCTGGTTTTTATCTTTGGTTAACTTCCTTTCTCTTCTGGGTCTTAATATCCTCAAACAAATTTCCTTCATGAAATGTTTTTTTCTGACTCCTTTTAGGAAATCTAATGGAAGAGTTAAGCATTTCCGCTATGGCAGATGCTAGGTGGGCATCCTAGTGGACTTGGATGTGCAAGAAGGCATCACAACAATCGTACTCTTGTGCCTTACTACTCCCTTGACTTTGTGTGTATTCTAGGGAAAAAAAATCTTCTCGCAAGATGACTCTGTAGACATCTCCTCTTACTGATTTACTACCTTCTGTATTTTTCCCAACATATAAACTATTCTGACTTGGAGGTACAGCTCAGTTGTAACACATATCCTAATATGTTAAAGATTCTGGGATGAACCCTAAACATTACAAATGATAAATAGAAAAAAGACAAAAATAAAGCAAACCAGCATTCAAGTATTATCTTCATAAATGTAAATCCTCCTTCTTGTCTTAGGGCAAATTCTTCCATTTTCTCTTGGCATTTGAAAAAATAAAAAAAAATCTTATATGAATGGCGGTTACTGTCTGACAATACTTCTCAACACTCGCAAGCTCTTAGATTCTTTCTGCCCCATCTTCTACAAGGTTCCCTGAGTTATGGGATGGAGGGGATTTAAATATCCTGTTCTGAGCTGAGCTGTTCATAATCACTTTTACTTTGCACTTTGGCTTGTTGTGGTCTCCATCATATCTCTTCCATTGCAGAAGAATACTTACTTTTGTGTGATGAGTGCTCATGTCAGCACTGTCACACCCAAGAATTCAATACAGGGATGTTTATCGTCATTAGACCCCACAACAGTTGACTTATCAAAATTTTACCACTGAGGAGGGAGGATCTCAAGGGGAAAGTTGCCACCTTGAGAGACTATATGGGACTGATGAAGGACACGAGAAGAGATTATTAACTGGATCGTTAGCCTACTGTTAGGTCACTCTGCCCCAGTAGTGACTCAGGCATATGTCAATGCAGGCATCATAGATTGGGCTCAGTGGATCACATATGCAGAGGGACAGGGAGAGTGAGGGGTGGAAAAGAGAAGGAATAGGGTTGGATAGGAGGAGGAGGAAAGAAATCATGTACAAAAACATAAATATATTTGCATATGAATGGTTCAAAAATTAAAGAATCTGGAAAAAATAATAAAAACTATGGGTTAATGTGTACTTTCTGGACAATTTCTATTGGCCAGTTTTTGCAAATGCACTAACCATTTATTTTTACAATTTTTAAATGAAATATTGCTGTACTGTCCAGTTGGACTTGATGCCCAGGCTGGTTTCAAACTGAATCCTCCTGGTTCCAGCCTCCTCCCCTCAACATCCTCACTTTCAAACTAAACTTGAGACAAAGGTATCTATACATGAATATCTTAGATCATCAGAGTACTGCTCTTTAACTGGCTCTACTTTTCTCTCTGTAGAAGTGTATGTTGTTGGTATCTATGAAGGGCCTATGGGTCATTTTTCTCAAACTTTTTAGATATGTCTTACCTTCTGATTCATATAGCATCACATGTTTCTCCCTATTGTCCTTTTTTAGTATATACATATACACATGTACACACGTGTGTATTTACTATGAAGATCAGATTGATACGCAGTAATATAAATTTTTCCTCTCAACAGTTTGTTTATTTCTGGCCTAGGAGAGGACATCTGTTTTTCATGTCAGTGCTCTATAAGTTGTGACACACTTTAGTGACTACATGATAAGTGTGTGCCTCCAGTGAAAAGGAAATCACCTTTCATTACCTTTGATCTTTCAACTTTAGAGTATAAAACGTCATTGGCCTGGGAGAAAAGAAGGTAATCTATCTTTATAGCACACTAACTGCATAACTTCAAGTCCTTGATGTAGGAACACTAAGAACTCTAAGAAAATTGCTTCCTGGAAATATTGCTTTAATATCATAATCACAAATCTTTTGCAAGAATGAACCTCACATTGAAGTCAACCAGTGAACTTTTCATCTTACGTGGGCATATCAGAATTCTATATGAGATCAGGGCTCTGCAATGCCTCATTACCTTAAGTTGCTTTTTATTAGCTAGGTAGTTTCCTTACATAGGCACCAATCTTAGATCTGATAAGCTTCTGCAGTCCTGTAAATCTGGGCACTTTGGTCTGTCTTTCCTCTAAGCTCTATATCCTCAGCACAAGGTTGCGCCACAGAGATTCCTAGAATTTCTTACAGGTTGAACTACTGCCAACCATGCAGATACTTTACTTTTAGTCTCTTTGGAATAAATATTATTCAATGCATCATTCTATTTTAGGTTATCATATCAGGTAGAAAATTTCATGTGGTTTCTCTTATACTATATGGTCTGGAATTAAAATTAACTTTCTTATGCTATCATACTTAACTGTAAGTCTGAATTCTTCTAAAGTCAGAATAGAACGTTATACTATTTTTTCTTCACAATTTCAAAAAATAAGACTATGTTTTTTATGAATGCATAAGTTTCAATGAATAATAGAATATTTCATTAAAAATTCTACATGTAACAGGAAAAGGGTTTGTGTGTGTGTGAGAGAGAAAGAGAGAGAGAGTGTTTGTGTGTGTGTGCTTGGTTGTACATGTACATAAATATGTGTGGAAAACAGAAATCAATGTAGAATCTTTAAAAACTTATTTTTTTGATACAGATTCTCACAGAGCCTAGAGCTCATTATATGCTAGACTGGCTGTACACTAAGGTCTGGGGATCCTCTTATCTCTTCCTTTCCATCTAGAGCTAGGTAGATAAATGCCACAAGGTTATATGTTTTGTATGGCTTCTGGGGATTGACTTCTTACCAGCCCAGGAAAAGGCCTTCACTGACAGTTTTCCTGTGATTAAATTGCAGATATTTCTGCAAAGAGAAAAGTGTCAACATATATTGGAATGCAATATATATACTGTCTTTTCCAACTGCAACTCTTATAAATAATCTTCTACCTTTTGCCTCTGCAATATAAGATCCTCAGAGCAAGGGATTAGCCTGATATAGGGAAGTACTCATATTAGCGGGTGACCCAAGGAAGGATTCAAGGTCTGCTACAGAGTCTTGAACCCCCACTAGAGGAGAGGATTCAGAGGGAATTCTGGGGCCCATGTTAAGTGGGAGGGAATAGGTGGGAAACACAAGAGAAAATAGGGAAGAAGGGTAGGGAGGAGAGAGCAGGAAAGAGGGTAGAATAAGAAGAGTTAGGGAAGGGAGGAAGGGGGAGGGATTTTACCTTGTATAACTAGGTAAAATAATATAAAAAATAATTTGGGGTCCCATAGTCACTGTTTTCTCTCTCTCTCTTCTCACTGATACTAAGCAGATTATAGCCTTCTTACATGATAAGAAACCCCTAAATATAAATCTAATTATTATTCTTCATAGTCACTGGTAGCTTTTAGGTTTTTTTTCTTACATTTTCTTCATCTTACTCACCTAATCTTCTAGTGACATCATGCCTATATCAATAATCACTCTATTGGCTATATAATCCATATTTCATATGTGCTGTAACCTTGTGTTGCAGTTCACCTGCATGGTTGCTGATAAGTGATCATCAAATAGTTTAAGAAAACAAGAGGTTTATTTTCTTTTACTATTACTGGTTACAGTTCTCAGTGTAGCTTGATAGGAGAACTCAAACCACAGAGCTGAGGGAATTGGCCACACCATCTCCACCTAAGAGCTGAGAGAGGGACAATTTTTATTTGCCAGACCATCATGTCTGGCCAAATATATACAAAGATGCCAACTTTCTCAGTCAGCTCTCTGTATTTTATTCCAGGGCCTAGTCCCACCAACCATAGGCTGAGCCTTCCCCATCAGCTAGACAATCTCCTGCAGGTTTGCTTTGGGCTTAACTCAACAACTAATTTTCTACAAATGTGCCCAGAGTTCAAATCCTCAACTGTCAAGTTAATATTTTTGTCTAACTATGACAGTCCAACCCTTGCCAATTTGACACAAAAACAATAGCACTTCTAAAATGTAACCTTCAATCATTGTCCCCATAGGTGTTAAAAGTTATCTTAAAAATATAAACATATGGGCTGGAGAGGTGGCTCAGGGGTTAAGCCTCCGCCTTGCAGGTGGAAGGTTCTGAGTTCGGATCCCAGATCCCACGTAAGACACCGGGTGGAAGCAGGGGCAGCCTGCGCTTCTGGTCCTGGTAGGGCAGAGCCTGTGAATCCCTGGGCAGAAGGAGGTGGAGGCGTCCATGGTGGTTCCCGAATTCATCCGTGGTTCTACACATACACAGACACACACACAGAGACACACACATGCGTGAGCGTGCACATACATACGCACATGCGCACAGATGAATAAATAATAATAATAAAAATATATAAACATATTTCACAGACAAATTTAAAACTTCAGTTGCAACATTTTAAAAGTTCATAGTTTCTTAGAGTTCTAGGAAATGCCACTGAGTCTTTACACTTCATCAGAGAGGAGGATCTAGAGGAAAGTTTGATATATACATTAAAGGATGCTTCAGAGATGGGGGTAGGGGGCACTGGGAGAAAGGGAGGGAAGAGGGAAAGGAAGGGGAAAAGGGGGGAGGGAACAGGGAAGTCCAGGGAGGGGTGGAGGGAGGGAGGGGACAGGACTACCTATTATGTTTGTATGAGCTGAAAAAAAAAGTTCATAGTTGGGGCTGGAGAGGTGGCTCAGGGGTTAAGCCTCCGCCTTGCAGGCGGAAGGTCCTGAGTTCGGATCCCAGATTCCACGTATAGACGCCAGGCGGAAGCAGGGGGCGGCCTGCGTTTCCGGTCCTGGTAGGGCGGAGCCTGTGAATCCCGGGGCAGAAGGAGGTGGAGGCGTCCATGGTGGTTCGCAAATTCGTCCGTGGTTCTACACACACACACACACACACAGACACACACACGCGCACATACACACGCACATGCGCACAGTTGAATAAATAAAAAAAATTAAAAAAAGTTCATAGTTTCTTAACGTTAAGAGTTTATTAAATCAGAATAAATTAAATACTTTATTTAACATAAATGAAATATTAGAACAGAAGTACCTTGACACAATAAGAAAACATTAAATTAAGATCAAAGTCCAGCAAATCAAATACCAAATTCTTTACTTCAATATCCATCTTCTGTTGCTCATCACATAGTCATCGTAGCTCAGAGATTCTAGGCATTGCCAGTGCCTGTTTGCAGCTCAAAGCTTTAGAAGCAGAGTTCCTTTGAACCATATTCATATTCACCTTCTGTACCCCAGCCTCCAATTTATTCTTTCAATCACAATTCTTTTGACTTACCCAAATCAATTAAACAAGATCTGCTAAAATCACTATCCACTTACAGATTCAGCCAAAGTTAACATTTTATTATATCTTACCAGATACATTATTTGGTGTGCTATAAATACACTATAAATAGTAGTAGTAAATCCTTGAAGGATTTATAACAAATTGTATTTGACCATCAGATGGCAGTATTGTTATTTAGATAAATGACTTGTTGAAATCTGGTTGTTTTACTGCAATTATGTTCTGTAAGTTTTTCTGATTGTCATCATTGAACTTTTCAGAAGAGGAAGTTGCCCAAATTTCATGAGGATGAGCTTTTATGATGGAGGCTTTCAATTGGATAAGATAAGTGGGAAAAAATTCTATCAGAAGTATTCTGATATGTGGATGCTTCTCACTATAGAAAGTTTTCTTGGAAGTAATTAATGGACTGAAAATTACCTATTTCTGTAGAGTTCCTTTTAATCTTATTATTAGAACTTTATACTAGGAAGATGCAGTGAAGTCCAAGAGACAAACTTGAGCTAATTGTTACCCAAACAAAGTTAGAAATGACTTGTAGGCTTATTTAGATAGAGAAAAGGATTCATCAATATTACAAATAGCATGAAAGCAAGAAAAACATCCATTTTCTCTGTCTTTAATAATAACTTGGCAGGAGGAGACATAGGAAACCGTAAGTGGCAGGCAAGGAAAGGAATAATGAGACAAAATACTTAGTGGGAATGAGAGGATTGGGTGTAGGGGTAACAGAGGTAATAATAGAAGACCCTGAGGATGGGGAATGTAGTCAGATAGGATCCTTCTACAAGATAAATATGTCAAAAAACACAGAAAAAGGAAGAAACTGCAAAGCAAAAAGAAAAAAAAAAAAAAAGGTACCCTGTGATTTTCCACATAGGATCCAGAGGCAATTAAACAAACCTAGAAGTAACAATCATGTGACAATTCTTAAGTTGTTGGGTAGAGGGGTCTCGAAGGCCTTTCAAACGGTGTAAGTTTTTGCTATTGTTCTTGGTTACTTTCCGGGCACTCACAGTAAAATCCTATTACTAAAGATGCAACACATACAGAAAACAGAATATGGACAAAAAACATCAGATGGAACTAGTCTGGAAACTTCTTCCCTGCTGGAGAGTTTACCTATGTATTACATACTACTACATACTTTGGAAGCTGCTAAAGGGAAAAAAGCAATCAAATGTCTCATCAGTCTGTGAAATCTACAAGTTGTAATAACAATCACTATGGCATAAGGTGACTATTCATGTAATAGTGGCATGAATATCAAGGAGGAAATGAAAGTTTTCTGATAAAATTTAAGATCCATTTGTTAGAAGGGAACACATTTCCATAACTGTAAACTATAATGAGAACCTATGAAAGGGGAGGACATAGTTCCCAGGGGAAGCGCAGGCTATGGAAGTTTAGCTATAAAGCATCACACCAAACTACCTTTTGAACACCTGTTGTTATATACATAGATTGAAGGAGTACACAACATACAGCTTCAAAGCTGCCCTCTGCTACAGTATGTGTGCTATAGAAAAACCACACTTTGCCAAATTGATGAAAATAAGTGGCTATGGACTGTCTGACCCTAAACAGGGCATCTAAGTCACATTCACTTCTACCTTAAGGCTTCAGGAACATCACAGAAGAGGGGACGGTAAGATCACCAGAACCTGAAGTGGAACAGTGGTGGCCAGATATTATCTCCTGGGCATGATGGGACTGAGTTATACATGATTTCATGGCAGATATGTATACTTTTACAAAGACTTCATGGGAATTGTTCTATCAATATTTATCAAGGAAAGGGAAAAGATCTCAAGAAGCTCCACACCTCCCTGAAAGAATTATTAGGGCTAATGCTGATAGGGAAGAGAGGGCAAATGCTACCCTCAATGATATTCCTATTGATCTAACACTTTCTGGAACATGAACTCTGTCAAACCTATGTCATCAAAGACAAACTAGATGAAGCACTGTGGGCCACAAAAGTGAAAAGAGTTGAAAATAGTAGAGGTTCTGAGAGTAAATGAAAGGTTGTGAGCAGAAAAGGAGAGGGGATAGAGATGACCAAATTCTGATTACCAGGTTTGCACACAGGCACCTTTATAAGCTGTGCTCTTTGTCCCTTCCTTTCTCTGTTTTGAAGGGCTATTACTAACTATTACTAACTGTAAACACACTATTGTGTAGTTGATCTCATCAGCTGTTTTTTTTTTAATGGAATTCAAATCCTCCCACTTTCCCACTAACAATTATCCATGATTCCTCCAAACTTCAGTCTCTGGTAGCTGACATCTACTATCTAGTGATGAGTTCAATCTGTTGTAACACATACACACAGAGACACATACACACACAAATATATGATCATGAAGTACTTGTCTTTCCTTAATAGCTTATCTCATTCAACAAAATGATCTCCAGTATTATCCATATCATAGTGAATGACAGAACTTATTTTTCAGTTTGAAATGGTTAGGGTATTGTGTGTATGTGTATACTACACTTCGTTTATCTATTCATTCATCAATGAACAAGCACTAAGGTTGGTTTCTTATCTGGCTTATTGTTAGTAATGTTGCAAGAGTGTTTCTGTCTCCTTTAACACTTAGCATTTTTATTTATGATATGATGATTGAACACATTTATGGGATAATGTTTGACATTTCAATACATATATGTACCTCTACTAATCACATGGAGATGATTACTACTTCTCTGTCCTTATCATTATTTTGTGTCTGGGCTCTTAAGGTTTTGCCCTTTGTTACCTTGTTTGTTTTATTCTGGTTGTTGCCTGCCTGTGCTTTCAGGCTCATGTGTGAAAATAACATTGCCATATCACTATACTAGAGAGCTTTCTTAATTTTTTCTGCTTTTTGTTTCAAGTCAAACAGGAAAATCTTTAATTCTATTAGTACATTTTATACAGAATACAAAACCTATTCTGCTCTAAATGTAACAAGGCAGCAGTTGACCAGCCTTTCTCCAATAACCACACTATTCTATTCTCAGCTTGTAAGAAGAAATCAATGTTTTCATTTCTACATATTACTATACCTGTGTTATTTCACTTAGCTTAATGACCTTCAGTTCCATCCATGTTTTAAATGACATTATTTTTATTTTGTGGTCAAATAGTATTATATTAAGTTTATGCAAAACATTTTTTCTTCTTTCAGTGCTGAGTGCTTACTTTGTGCATATAGTTAAGATTGTGAAATGTTCTGCAACAAATATGGCAGTGCAGGTATCTCTTTGATATTTTAATTCTAGATTATACAGGAGCTTAAGTTTTAGTGTCTTGAAGTATATCCATACTGTTTTCCACAATGGTTTACTAATTTACATTCCACTACGTGTACATAAGAGTCCACAATGCATCCTCACAAGTATGAGCAACTTTTACATTTTTGAGTACAACCATTCTAAAACAAAGTAACATCTCATTTGGACATTTACCTCTGATCATTAGTGATGACGATTTTTTTTTCATGTATTTGTTGGTCAATTGTCTATCTTAGAATAAAAACATCAACTGAGATGTTCTGTTCTTGGTGTAGGGAATTATTTTGGATACTGTGTTACTTGAGTTCTTTATTATTCTTGTCAGATATATAGTTTGTCAATTTGTTCTCCCGTTCTACACATTATCTTTATACTCAAGTGATCATTTTCCTACTGTGTATTTGTACTTTAGTTTGGATGTACTTTACCAATATAAAAGCTGAACACAGTGGCAAGTGCCTGTAAGTCCAGCATAGGGAGGGTGAAGACAGGTGGATCCTGGGATGGTACTGAACATTCTACATGAATATTCTACCAGAATATTTTACCATTCTATGAGAGATCCTGTCTCAAAAATTAAAGTGGAAATTGATGAAATGGGAGGGAGGGGGATAGAGGGACGCCAGGATAAGTGCTCAATATGCTTGTAAAACTAGAAAAATACAAAAATAGAATATGGTAGATAAAGATATATGAAATGTACACAAATACATGAACACTCCTACATACAAGTATACACACAGCTCCCTTTCCCCACCCAGCTCCGCAGTCAGGACGTGCGCGCGCGGTCCAGCCAGACCTCACCCACGACCTAGGTAAGCTCCGCCCACGCCGGCCCACCAGAACCCCAGGTCAGCCCAAGGGACCGAGCTCCTACCCCACCATCCAGCTGGAGCCGCACACAGGGCCGAGGGACGAGGAGGACCTACCCCTGCGCCTGGGCCCCGCCCCAGCTCCCCTCGGGTTAAATAGCTCCACGCCTACGCCCCCATTCTCCCTTTCCCCACCCCGCTCCCCCGGTCAGGACACGAGCACGCGGTAGAGCCAGGCCTCACCCACGTCGTAGGTAAGCTCCGTCCCTGCCCAGCTCCAGAACCCCAGGCCAAATAATTCAGTTTAGTGAAATTGAAAGATCTTAAGAGTTAAAAAGACAATGCCAAAGTCAAAGTGCAAATCCATGAGAAGCAACACTCAAGTAAAATTTCCCACTGAAGAAATTAATCCCATAATGTTAGACTCCAACCAGAACAAACCCATGGAAAAAAGCCAAGAAAGCCTGACCCTGGATAACGACTTTCAAAATATGATCATTACCATGTTCAATACTATGAAAGAGGAAATCTGGGAGGAATTGCATAATCGAATCAATCGCTTTGAAGAGGAACACAACAAACATTTGAAGGAGTTCAGAAAAATAGTGCAAGAAACAAAAACTGGCATAAAGCAGTTAAAACAGAGTCAAGCAGAGTTTAAAACTGAGCTACAAGACAAGTTATCTTCAACCCAGAACTCCATAGAGAGTCTTATCAGCAGAACTAATGAAGCAGAAAACAGAATTTCAGACCTTGAAGATGAAGTGGGAGTATTAACCAGCTCAATGGAAGAGGTTGTTAAAGCCAAAAAGATACTTGAGAGAAATATTCAGGAGATATGGGACACCCTGAAGAAGCCTAACATGCGTATTCATGGAATACCAGAGCAAGAATCTCAAAATACCACCCCTGAGGAAATTTTTCAAACGATCATCAAGGAAAACTTTCCTCATCTAAAAAAAGAGAGGACCATCCATATACAAGAGGCATTCCGCACCCCAAACAGATATGACCAAAACAGAAGCTTGCCACAGCAAATAATAGTCAAAACACTCCACATTCAAGATAAAGAAATGGTGCTGAGAGCTTCAAGGGAGAAAAAACAAGTCACTTATAAAGGTAAACCTATTAAAATAACAAATGACTTCTCAGTAGATACAGTAAAAGCAAGAAGAGCTTGGAGAGACATACTTCAAGTATTGAATGAGCAAAAATGTCAACCCAGGGTAATTTACCCTGCAAAACTATCTGCCATGATCGAGGGAGAAAGAAAAATCTTCCAGCACAAAGACAACTTGAAGGGATACATGTCCACCAAACCAGGCCTTCAAAAAAGGCTAGAAATGATACTCAAGCGTGAAGAAAAAAACAGGCATATCCAGGAGAACAGAAGGCAAGTATAACACCATTAAAAGCGAAGCAATATACTTATAAAAACTACTAAACACAATAAATGTCTGGAATCAAAAATAGTTTCTCCATTATAACACTAAATGTTAATGGAATTAACTCACCAATCAAGAGACACAGATTACAAATTTGGATTAAAAATCACAATCCATCAATCTGCTGCCTGCAGGAAACCCATCTCACCACAAAAGATAGGCACGCTCTAAAAATAAAATAAAATAAAATAAATAGAATAAAACAATTCTACAAGCAAATGGAAGCAGAAAACAGGCAGGGGTAGCCATTATGCTATCAGACAAAGTGGACTTCAAACCAAAGAAAATTATAAGAGACACGGATGGATACTACATTTTAGTCACAGGTACAATTCACCAGGAAGACTTCACAATACTGAACATATATGCACCCAATACGGGCCCCTCCACAGTAGTTAAGAAAACCCTACAGCATCTAAAGCAAGAAATCAACCCCCAAACGGTAATTCTTGGGGACTTCAACACTGCCCTCTAAACATGGGATAGATCAACAGGTCAAAAGCTTAACAGAGACACTTTGGAACTTAATCAAACCCTTAAAGAAATGGACGTTACAGATGTCTATCGAACTTTTCACCCACGTACCAAAGAATACACATTTTTCTTAGCAAGACACGGAACTTTATCCAAAATAGATCACATATTGGGCCACAAAACGAATCTACACATTCTAACCTGTGCCCTATCAGACCACCACGGCCTAAAGCTGGACATCCAAAACACATCAAACAAGAGAAAATACACTAACTCCTGGAAACTTAACAATATGATGCTGAATGAGAACAGGAAGAAATTAAAAAGGAAATTCAAGATTTTCTGAAAGTGAATGATAATGAAAATACAACTTACCAAAATTTCTGGGACACAATGAAAGCTGTTCTAAGAGGTAAGTTCATAGCTCTTAATGCCTACATCAAAAAAATGGAAACATCAGAAATAAACAACTTAACAATGCATCTTAAAGCTTTAGAGAAACTAGAGCAATCTGATCCCAAAAGTAGTAGAAGAGAGATTAGCAAAATAAGGGGAGAAATATCTGAAATCAAGACTAAGAAAACAATCGAAAAAATCAACCAGTCAAAAAGCTGGTTCTTTGAAAAAATCAATAAGATTGATAGACCCCTAGCTAAATTAACCAAAAGCAGGAGAGAGAAAATCCAAATTAACAAAATCAGAAATGAACATGGAGTTATCACTACTGATATCCAAGAAATCCAGAGAATTATAACATCATATTTCAAAAACTTATACTCTGTGAAGTTTGACAACACAAAAGAGATGGATGAATTTCTCAGTAAACACAACTTACCTAAATTGAATCAGGAAGTTGTGAATTATTTAAATAGTCCTATAACATATAAGGAAATTGAGGAAGTAATCTTGAATCTTCCCACCAAAAAATGTCCTGGACCAGATGGATTCAGCACAGAGTTCTACCAGACATTTAAGGAGTTAATAAAACCAATACTCCTTAAACTGTTCCATCAAATAGCAAAGGAAGGAACACTACCAAATTCCTTCTATGAAGCTAATATCGTTTTAATCCCAAAACCTAATAAAGACTCACTTAAAAAAGAAAACTATAGGCCGATCTCTCTGATGAACACAGACGCAAAGATTCTCAACAAAGTTTTAGCAAATCAGATTCAAAAACATATTAAAAAGATTATTCACGGGGACCAAATAGGCTTCATCCCCGGCACACAAGGTTGGTTCAACATACGCAAATCAATAAATGTAATTCATCATGTAAACCAGTCCAAAGTCCAAGACCACATGATACTCTCGATAGATGCAGAAAAAGCTTTTGACAAGATCCAACAGCCTTTTATGATCAAAACACTAGAGACGGTAGGAATGGAAGGAACCTTTATCAATATAATAAAAGCTGTATACAACAAGCCCACAGCAAGGATTATGCTCAATGGGGAACAATTGGAAGCATTCCCACTTCGATCAGGAACTAGACAAGGCTGTCCACTCTCACCACTTCTATTCAATATTGTACTTGAAGTCTTAGCTGAAGCCATAAGACAAGAAAGGGACATAAGAGGGATTCAATTTGGCAAGGAAGAAGTCAAGCTGTCCCTATTTGCAGATGACATGATCTTATACCTGAGTGATCCCAAACACTCCACCAGAAAACTCCTGGAACTAATTGAGAAGTTCAGCAGGGTGGCAGGACACAAAATAAATGTGCAAAAATCAGAGGCCTTCCTATATGCCCAGAATGAAAGAAGTGAAAAAGCCTTGAGAGAAACAATCCCATTTACTATAGCCCCTAAAAAAATGAAATACCTTGGTATAAACCTAACCAAGGAGGTAAAAGACCTTAACAATGAAAACTTTAAAACCCTAAAGAAAGAAATTGCAGAAGACACCAGAAGGTGGAAAGACCTTCCATGTTCCTGGATTGGCAGAATCAAAATTGTAAAAATGACCATCCTACCAAAGGCAATATACAAATTCAATGTTATACCAATTAAAATCCTAAAGTTATTCTTCAAAGAAGTTGACCAAACAATCTCAAAATTCATATGGAGTCACAAAAGACCCAGGATAGCAAAGACAATCCTGAGTAACAAAAACACAGCTGGAGGTATAACCATACCAAACCTAAGTCTATACTACAAATCCATAGTTAAAAACAGCCTGGTACTGGCTCCAAAATAGACACACAGATCAATGGATAAGGATTGAAGACCCAGATATAAGCCCACAAAATTACAGCCATTTGGTCTTTGACAAAGGGGCTCAAAGAATCCAATGGAAAAAGAACAGCATCTTCAACAAATGGTGCTGGCAAAACTGGATCTCCACATGCAGAAGATTAAAGCTGGATCCGTACTTGTCACCATGTACAATACTTAATTCCAAATGGATCAAGGACCTTGATATAAGGCCAGAGACTATAAAAACCATAGTTGAAATGATAGGGAACTCCCTCGAGCTGATTGGGCTAGGCCAAGGTTTCCTAAACAGACATCCAATGGCACAGTCACTACTACCAACTCTCAACAGCTGGGATCTTGTGAAATTAAAGAGCTTCTGTTCAGATAAAGAGATTGTAACACGACCTCAAAGGCAACCCACAGAATGGGAGAAAATCTTCACTAACTACACATCTTATATAGCTGTACTGTCCAGAGTGCACAAAGAACTTAGAAAACTAAGCATCAAGGAAACCAATGGCCCAATTAAAAAATGGGCCGTGGAACTTAAAAGCAATGTTACCAGGGATGAAATTAAAATGTCTAACAAATATCTTAAAAAATGCTCCACTTCTTTAGCCATCAGGGAAATGCAAATCAAAACTTCCCTGAGATATCATCTCACCCCGGTCAGGATGGCAAAAATCCACAATACAAACAAAAAATGCTGGAGAGGATGTGGAGAGAGGGGAACTCTCCTACATTGCTGGTGGGAGTCCAGGCTCATACGGCCACTCTGGCGAGCCGTCTGGAGATTCTTAAAGAAATTACAGATTGAAATGCCATATGACCCTGTTATTCCACTTTTGGGTATAACTCCCCATACAGCAGAGGGTCACCTCGATAGCACAAGCACAACCATGTTCATAGCAGCACTGTTTACAATAGCAAAGACATGGAATCAACCCAAATGTCCAACAGTTGACGAGTGGATAAGGAAACAGTGGTACATCTATACAATGGAGTACTACTCAGCCATCAAAAATGATTAATTACTGGAATTTGCCGGGAAATGGATGTCATTAGAAACAATTATATTAAGTGAAGTATCCCAGACCCAGAAAATTAAGTGCCGTATGTACCCCCTAATAGGTGGCTCCTAATACCAAACCCACCCAGCCCATCTTGAGATACTCATAGGGGGTGACATACAGTGCCCATCACGATGGAATGAAGGGCATTGCAGGAGCAACAAAAGTGCAAAAGAAAATCAACAAACCACTATCCAGAAGTTCAGAGACTCTATATCAACCACCTAGAACTAGGCCAGACTAATCTCTCCCCATCCTGAATCTCAGGGACATTTGTGGAAGAGGGGGCGGTAAGAGTGTAAGAGCAAAAGGATGGGAGGAGCAATGATTTGCAAGATACTCCACACAAGTTAGGGCCGAAGCAATCATAATTGGACATTGCATGCCCGGCGCAATGTCCAGCACACTATTGACCTCACAAAGTCTAGCATCTGTTAAAGGCACCAAGATCCTTGGAGGCAAGGGATTGACAGCCACAGTAGTGTTCCTATACTGAAGGGGAACACAGGAAAGGGTTTGGGGAAAGGCCACTGGGTCCTTGTACGTCATCGGAGAGGAGGGCCCAGAGGAGAGTCAGGCATGCACAAGAAAGTACTCTGGGAATTGGGGAGGGAGCACGGGGGGATGGGGAGGGAGGGATGAGGGGAGAGGGAGCAGGGGTTCAGGGGGAGGAAGAGGGAGGGAGGGAACTGGTATACCTATTAAGTTTGTATGAGCTGAAATAATAATAAAAATGTATTATAAAAAATAAATATCACAACCACACATTGAAATAATGGTCCAAAAGATGGCTCAGTGGGTATCTGCATGATGACCTGGAGTCAGAACAGAATACTGAAAGTTGTCTGACACTCACGTAAGCCCTGGCATGTATTTATCTCTCCTTTATAAGTAAATCATAAATTAAAATATACACAAATAATCTGAGATCAAGATTACAGTCCAGGCCATGAGATCATCCAGGCATTCAACTTTGCAACAATGAAATCTCTGTAGATATAATGACAAAGTTCGATCTACAATAAAATATGATTCAATAAGCTCATAACATTAGAAGCTAAGAATTAAAACTAATAACTATTTGGTAAAATAGTTTTAAATTCATGAATAAAAATTTAGAACAGTAACATCAAACATTTGAATAAGAAATCTTGAGTTTAAGCTCCTACACTTAAAAAAAGTTGAAAAGAATTGTGTATTAGAAGATGCTTCTTGTTCAATCATAATAGGACTTTGCATGCCCTGCGCAATGTCCAACACACTATTGACCTCACAAAGTCTAGCATTTGCTAAAGACACTAGGATCCTTGGAGGCAAGGGATTGACAGCCACAGTAGTGTTCCTACGCTTAAGGGGAACACAAGAAAGGGTTCAGGGAAATGCCACTGGGTCCTTGTACGTCATCGGAGAGGAGGACCCAGAGGAGAGTTAGACATACACAATAAAGGACTCTCTGGGAATTGTGGGGGAGACATTGGGGGATAGGGAGGGAAGGGAGGGGGAGCAGGAGGTTCGGGGGGAGGAGGAGGGAGGGAGGGAACTGGTCTACCTATTAAGTTTGTATGAGCAGAAATAATAAAATATGTATTAAAAAAGGAATAAAACTTCATATATAACTACAAAAAAAAACACAAGTGTACACACAGGCATACCATACATGCACATATACTTTAATATAAATAGGCAAAATATAAACTTACATATTCTTTTCCCTAAAATAGAAGATGAAGGACCACAATCTAACTTGTTTCATGAAGTCAAAATTACCCCAGTGTAAAAGACACAAATCTTTCTACCAAAATACCTATGCACATATACTTTCCATAGAATATCAGTATATTAAGTTTAGGCAATAATATACCATGCCTGTGTTGAATTTTCCCAAGGCATGCAATGCAAAGCTGTTTCAGTATTTGACAATCAAATAGATGTAATATTATCAGATTGTATTAGTTAGGGTTCTCTAGAGTCACAGAATTCACAGAACGAATATATATATATATATATATATGAAATTTATTGAGTTGGCTTACAGATATCACCGAGGTAGTCCAGCAAAGGCTGCCAGTAGCTGAGGTAGTCCAACGATGGCTGCCAATAGCTAGCTGCTCAGTTCGGTAGTCAAGTGGGTGATGGCTGAAGGCTGGTGAACTCCTAGAGTCTTAGTCCAGGTTTCCAGAAGGAAGAACGATTCCTAGCACAGCTGCAAGAAGGCATCTATCTGTTCTCCTTGGTGGCTCCTTTTTATATGATGTAGTATTGGGAGAATCCTTTGAGAGCTTTGGAGTTCTGATAGGATCTAGGGTGTGTACAATCCTCTCAAGTAGTCTCAGTTGATTGTTTCCAGAGGTGGTCTCAGCCCAGCTTAGTTAATACCGGATGTGTCAAGTTGACACCCAGGCTTAACTATCACAAGTCCACCCCTTGTCAACTTGACACCAAATCACATTTCCTTAGGCCATTAAAAATTCTCCAAATAAAAACAGTAAGATTCTGAGTTCCGCCTAACATAATATAGCTATCCACGTACAACCACACACTCATTAGTTTTTCCAAGATCAATGACAATGCCCCTTAAGAAATGCTTAGTTAAGCATTGTCCCATATTGCAATATCATAATGTAGATTACAACATTTCATCTCATAACTACAGATTAACATTACATTACAGGAGCTGGAGAGGTGGCTCAGGGGTTAAGCCTCTGCCTTGCAGGTGGAAGATCCTAAGTTCGGATCCCAGATCCCACGTATAGATGCCAGGTGGAAGTGGGGGGGTGCGTTTCTGGTCCTGGTAGGGCGGAGCCTGTGAATCCCGGGGCGGAGGAAGTGGAGGCGTCCATGGTGGTTGCCGAATTCATCCGTGGTTCTACACACACACAGACACACACGCCTGCGCACACATACATATACACACACACACAATTGAATAAAAAAATTAAAAAAAACACATTACATTACATAACATAAATATCTTCTTAGAATATGTGGACATGCACAAGTCTATTCTTGACAGTTTAGACCAGAAGCACTCATGGCAATTATAATCCTCATTTCTATAACTGGTTACATGGCCTTAGTTGGTATTTATAACTACCTTCTTCTACTACCCATTCTGTATTTCCTCCACCTTCAGCAAGTACTTCTGCAGGTCTTGGCTCTTTACCTGGAGGGGTTACCCTTACCTTCATTCCTGGAGGATCTGGACCATTTACTGTCTTTCCTGTGTTGGATTGCTGTAAATTCCCATTGACCTTAATCACAGGACATGGTAATACCAAGAGATGCCTTAGTGGCTCTCCTGCACTCCAGACATACTTTTCCTTACCACTATTGTGGAGAACCAGTCCAATTTCTCCTTGGTGGTCTGGGCCAATCACCCCTCCTAACACTGTTATTCCTTTCTTAGTTTGTTGGCTCAAGGGCATCAAAGTCCAAAATAACCAGGAGAAAGCCTTAGCTTCCAGTTCAAAGGAATAGTTGCTGTGTTTCTTGGCAAAAGCATTCCCTGTTCTGGACTCAAAACTTCTAAGCCAGTAGAATACAGGGTTGCGGGAACAGGAAGCAAAAATTTTCCTAATGGGTCACGAGGAGTGATAGTAAGAGGAGCTATTCCTGTTTCCACCCCTTGATTCCTGGACCCGTGAATCCTGGCTATAGGAGACACAGTACCATATATTGGACGCTGGTTTAAGGCATATACTGCCTTCTGGAGAATTCTGCCCCATCCCTCCAGACTATTACCACCTAATTGATGCTGCAATTGTGCCTTTAAAAGGCTATTCCACCGTTCTATCAAGCCAGCTGCTTCAGGATGGTGCGGAACATGGTAAGACTAATGAATCCCATGGTCATGAGCCCACTGCCATACTTTAGCTATGAAATGAGTTCCCTGATCAGAAGCAATGCTGTGTGGAATTCCATGACGGTGGATAAGACATTCTGTAAGTCCCTGGATGGTAGTCTTGGCAGAAGTATGACGTGCAGGAAAGGCAAATCCATAATCAGAACAAGTATCTATCCCTGGTAAGAATAAAGTGCTGCCCTTTCCATCTTGGAAGTGGTCCAATGTAGTCAACCTGTCATCACGTTGCTGGTTGGTCACCCCAAGGAATAGCTCCATATCGAGAGCTCAGCATTGGTCTCTGCTGCTGGCAGATTTGGCACTCAGCAGCAGCTGTAGCCAGGTCAGCCTTGGTGAGTGGAAGTCCATGTTGTTGAGCCCATGCATAACCTCCATCTCTGCCACCATGTCCACTTTGTTCATGGGCCCATTGGGCAATGACAGGAATGGCTGGGAAAAGAGGCTGACTGTCCAAAAAATGGGTCATCTTATTCACCTGATTATTGAATGTTTCTTCTGCCGATGTCGTCTTTTGATGAGCATTTACATGAGACACAAATATCTTTGTGTCCTTTGCCCATTGGGAGAAATCTATCCACATTCTTCTTCCCCAGATGTCTTTTTCACCACTTTTTCCAATTATGTTCCTTCCAAGTCCCTGACCATCCTGCCAAACCATTGGCTACAGCCCATGAATCAGTATACAGTCACACATCTGGCCATTTTTCCTTCCAGGCAAAGTGTACAACTATGTGCACTGCCCAAAGTTCTGCCCATTGTGAAGATTTCCCTTCTCCAGTGTCCTTTAGGGTTGTTGCAGAAAGGAGTTGCAGTGCTACAGCTGTCCACTTCTGAGTGGCACTGGAATAGCGAGCAGAACCATCTGTGAACCAGGCCCTAGTCTTCTCTTCTTCAGACAACTGATCATAGGTACACCCCAGGAGGCCATAGGTGCATGCTTGGGAACAGGCATTGCAAAAGGCTGGGGAACCATAGGCATTTGGGCAACTTCTTCATGCAGCTTAGTTGTGCCTTCAGGACCTGCTTGGGCCCTGTCTCGTATGTACCATTTCCATTTGATAATAGATTGCTGCTGTGCCCGTCCAACTTTATGGCTTGCTGGGTCAGATAACACCCAACTCATGATGGGTAACTCAGGTCCCATGGTAACTTGGTGACCCATTGTCAGACGTTCAGTTTCCACTAAGGCCTAATAATAAGCCAAGAGTTGTTTTTCAAAAGGAGAGTAATTGTCTGCGGATGATGGCAGGGCCTTGGTCCAAAATCGCAAGGGTCTCCTCTGTGATTCACCTATGGGAACCTGCCAGAGACTCCAAACAGCATCTCTATCTGCAACAGACACTTCCATACCATTGGGTCTGCTGCATCATATGGTCCAAGTGGCAAGGCAGCCTGTATAGCAGCTTGAACCTGCTGAAGAGCTTTCTCTTATTCTGGGCCCCACTCAAAGCTGGCAGCTTTCTGAGTTACTTGGTATATGGGCCTAAGTAACACATCCAAGTGAGGAATGTGCTGCCTCCAAAATCCAAACAGGCCCACTAAACGTTGTGCTTCTTTCTTAGTGGTGGGAGGGGCCAGGTGCAATAACTTATCCTTTACCTTACAGGGGATATCTCTACATGCCTCACACCACTGAACTCCTAAAAATTTTACTGAAGTGGAAGGTCCTTGGATTTTGGTTGGATTTATTTTCCATCATCTGTTGAGCATATGCCTTACCAACAAATCCAAAATGCTTGCTACTTCCTGCTCACTTGATCCAATCAGCATAATATCATCTATATAATGGGCTAGTGCGATACCTTGTGGAAGAGACAAGCAATCAAGATATCTACAAACCAAGTTATAGCATAGGGCTGGAGAATTAATATATCCTTGAGGTAACACTGTAAATGTATACTACTGGCCTTGCCAACTGAAAGCAAATTGCTTCAGATGATCTTTATGAATAGGTATGGAGAAAAAAGCATTTGCAAGATCAATGGCTGCATACCAAGTACCAGGAAATGTGTTGATCTGCTCAAGCAATGAAACCATATCTGGTACAGCAGCTGCAAATGGAGTCACAACTTCATTAAGTTTGCAATAATCAACTGTCATTCTCCATGATCCATCTGTCGTCTGCACAGGCCAAATGGGAGAGTTAAAAGGAGAGATGGTCAGAACCACCACCCCTGCATCCTTCAAGTCCTTTATGGCAGGCACTAATTTCTGTAATTCCTCCAGGGATACAATACTGTTTCTGATTCACTATTTTCCTTGGTAGAGGCAATTCTAAAGGCTTCCATTGGGCCTTCCCAACCATAATGGCTCTTACTCCACATTTCAAGGAACAAATGTGAGGGATCTGCCAACTTCTAAGTATGTCTATTCCAATTATACATTCTGGCACTGGGGAAATAACCATTGGATGAGTTCGGGGACCTACTGGACCTACTGTGAGTTAAACATTAGCCAAAACTCCATCAATCACCTGACATTTGACAATCAAATAGATGTAATATTATCGGACTAAAACTGAAAAATATGATCATTCATAAAATCCACATTTGTCCATAAAATTCAACATTACATATTATTGAGATAGCTCAGCAGGTAAAGGTACTTGACAAGCAAACTGATGACCTAAAATTGGATCTTAAGAACCCAAATAAAAGTTCAAGAAGACTGACTCCATAAAATTGTTGAAATGCCATATGACCCAGCTATTCCACTTTTGGGAATAATCCCCCATACAGCAAAAATTCACCTTGATAGCACAAGCATGACCATGTTCATAGCAGCACTGTTTACAATAGCAAAGTCATGGAATCAACCCAAATGTCCAATAGTTGACGAGTGGATAAGGAAAATGTGGTACATTTATACAATGGAATACTACTCAGCCATCAAAAAGGATGAATTAATAAAATTTGCCAGGAAATGAATGGAATTAGAAACAATTATATTGAGTGAAGTTTCCCAGACACAGAAAATTAAGTGCCATATGTATTCCTAATAGGTGGATCCTAGTATCAAACCCACTTAGAGACACACTCAAAGATAAATCTCTGTAATACCTATAGTAATTGCAAAGATTATAAACAGGAAGGAAGGGGAAGGAGGGCCCCACCAGAAAAAGGGAGAGAGGGGATCATGCTACAGCAGAGAAAATAGACCACCATCAAGGACTGCAAGTAAGTAATGTTGCCAATTTTTCAAACACTATAATTTTTGGTTGCAAAATATTTCTATAAAAGTTTTATTGTTGCACTTTGAAGTTCATTGCTTAGGCCTATGTGCATTTAATTATTTCAACATTTGTGGAAGCCTTTTTGTGATTGAATTACTATGCATCTTTATTTTGCATAAAAGAAAAAATACTTTTTTCTGTATGGATCTGTTTTTGGAGCCTTTTCTATTTCTTTGTTCTATGTATTTGATTCCAATATCATGCTTTCTTAATCACTGCATTTTTATAGTCCTAAAAACTACCAGCAATAGCTTCCAAACTTCCTTCTTTTTCAATATTGTTTTGCCTATATTCTAGAATATTTAAATATCATATGATTTTTAAACAGCTTTTCTAAGTGCTACAAGAGAGTACTATTGGCTTTTCCTTTTGCAATGAATACATTAATTGGGGAAAATGACATCTAGTAATACTGAATGTTCTCACCTATGAATAAGGAACACCCTTTCATTCAATTAGATTGCTAGCTAATCTCACCATAGCTTTTGTTTTTAATGAATAGGGCATGCACAATTTATCAGATTCATCCCTGGTGATTCACACTTTTGATGCTGTCTCCTTCTTCTTCTCTTTTGTACAGTGTCTCACACAACTCAGGGTAGCCTGGAATTTGTTATGAAGCTGAAGGTTACCTTGAACTTACTGATTTTTCTGCTTTTACTTCTCAAGTTAAGGAATGTTTACCAAAAAGATTTGACTGTATAATGTCTCTGTCTCTGTCTCTCTGTCTGTCTCTATCTCTTTCTCTCTGTCTCTCTGTCTTTCTGTCTCTCTATCTCTGTCTCTGTCTCTTTGTCTCACTGTCTCTCTATCTCTGTCTCTGTCTCTCTCTCTTTATTCTTCTCAAATAAATAAAATATTTTAAAGTATTAAAAATAATGTAAATGAGGAAAATTTTATGCTCTTTACCTTGCATCCAGTTATATCACTAACATTAATGATCTTTCTTTTACTTTTTCTATTGGTTTGCATTATTTATATATGCTTATTGCAATTCTTTCTTTATATTAATTCTCATAACTTTAGCCCTCATCTTCTTGCACAAGGAACAATTACAACATTAAATTTAACACTGTGATTATATTTGAATTATTTTTGTCACTTTGCATTTTGAATTTCTAAACAGGAAATTTAGTATTCTAGGTAGTATGCACTGAAAATTTGAGTTTCAACCCAGGTCTCAAATCATATGCATTTGTAGAAAGTTAAAAAAAAAGGGGGGAGGAGTGAAACAGTTGAATTCTTGCTTTGTCCTCATAATGATTCCTCATCTCATTATATGAGCTTGCCCTTTGGAAAATGTGTTTGTTGGGCTATTCACTTTGAACATAATAATTATATGAGATATTTTTCAGATAATATCTCATTTCACACAAAAGAAAACTGATGCTCTGCAAGATAAATAAATTCCTACCTGATGCATGAAAATAAATTAAGGAACTGTGACAGCACTTAAGTTCATCATGCTGTGCAAGAGTCAGTACCCAAGCTTTTTAATTCCTAAATGAATAGATATAAAACATCTATTGGAGTCTATCCAGAGAACACCAAGTTTGCATAATATCATCATGCATAGAATTTACATTCATATGTGGGAGACAAAAGAAGGAATCACTTCAACCAAATAGTTTCAAATGTGCTGGAAAGGTGAAGAAGAAAGCTTCATGAAACTCCCAAGTAGTTGTTTTCTCTTAGTCAGGCATCATTTTGCAACAGTGAATTCACTCTATGACATTTTACTGAGAAAGAGAAAAAAGAATTTTCTCCATGGGTTCAGATGCAGCTCTGCAATTTGGGCATTTCCTTTCCTCAAACTGAATCATGCTGCTAGCATGTCTTAATTTCCCTTGAAGCACTGATGCAGCAATACTGAGCAAGAGTGTAATCATAGAGCCTGTTATTATAATGCAAAAGTATACCTTTGATGTATTCATCTTTCTTTATAGAAGACTTCTGTATTCCATTCTCAAACCTGGAAGACATTAAGCAAGCTGAGGAAATTGAGTCAGATACTTGCCACTACAATGAGCACTTTCTATTCCTACTACTTGTAGTCATTCAGGTGTTTTGTTAAAAAGAGAAACTGACCATCCCATTCAATCATGCATATATAGTTCCAGTAATCCATCATATATAGTCCATTGTATCCAAAACAGAAATCCTTTTGATCTCTGCTGAATTTGCATGTCTTCCACATAAATTTTGTCATAGTATCACTATGGGCTCAGGTGATAATTCTGTGGATAAATTGCTTACTGAATAAGGACCTGTGTTTGGTTCCCCAGCAACCACATTAGAAAAACCAGGCATTTCAGCACATACCTGCAATCCCAGCTATGGGAGGTAAAGACAGGAGTATCTAAAAAGTTTGCAGACTGGCTAGTCTAGTCATTTGGTGAGGTCCAAGTTTAGTTAGCAAGACTGTTAGAAAGAACATATTATTTTTTACACTCTTCTTTCCTTGTACATATGTATGAGTGCACACACATGCACACACACACACACACACACACACACACACACACACACATTCACAGTACCATTATGGTCAGATGTTCATCTCAGAGCTAAGTTAAATTTATATTTCTGTATCAACTTATCATTAGTAAATCATTATTTTCCTTTGAAATATCTCTACTTGAAGAATAATTAAAAATCTTTTCTTGCTAAACCCTAATAAGAATAATGGGGATATCTGTCTAGTATATCATAAAATATGGGAAAATTCAGCTATCTACTTTCCAAGAGGATCTTTGCATGAGTTTTAACACACTCTTTTCATTCTTTTTAATGGGTAAGTCCAGTGTTGACAGTGCCGTGTGTTGTAGAGAGCATCACTCCACAATATTGTCCTCTTTGGTCTGCTAACCACTCTGCTTTCATGCCAGTGGCATACCATTTTGAAGAAAGTAGCTTTGTGATATAATTCAATATAAAAAGCATAATGTCATTTTCTTCTTTCTTTCTTTCTTTCTCAAAATTTCTTTGACTCTTCAGACCCTTTTATGTTTTCAAAGCTTAGTCTTTTTTTTCTATTTCTGTGAAGAATACTATTGGAATATCAATAGAAATGATATTGAATCTGTTTGGGTAACAAGGAAATTTAAAAATAATTCTGCTACCCATGATGATACATATTTCTATTTGTTTCAATATTTCTTTAATTTCTTCAATTGAAATTATGAAAGTTTTAGTTACCACCTTGGTTAAATTTATTTCATAATATTTTATTTTGAAACTTTAATCAAAAGCAATTTAAAATCTTCCTTGGTAGAAGTCCATTATTTGTGGAAAGTACAACTAATCTTTGCATGCTGATTTTGCATTTTTAAACTTTCCAGATTTTATTGTTCATAAATGTTTCTGTGGAATGTTTGAGATTTACAGTCTATAACTCATTTGTGAACAATAGATGATTTTACTTCTTCCATACTAATTTCCAATTCTTTTTGTTTCTTTCACTTGATTGCTCTTGCTAATTCTTCCATTACTCTGGTACTATGAAAATGAGTGAGTATCTTTACTTTTGTTTTGGATTATAAAGGACAGAATTTCTGTTATTACCTATTGATTTTTATGTTAGCATGGCTTTTTCATAAGTAGTCTTTATTATGTTGAAGAACTTTCTTCTATACTGGAACAGTTCGGAGAATTTATCGAAAAGACAGAACAAGATTTGGCAAATGCTTTTACCGCATCAATTAGGTTTTAGCTTTCTCTGAATATTTCAGATAAATTTCATGTGTACATAATAAGGATCGCATGCCAAAGACAAAAAGTTACAGCATATCATCTTTTGGGTGTCTTGAGATTTCTGCTGATATTTCATTGAGATTTCTTTGTCAATGTTCATCAGAAATATTGGCTTGTCGGGCTGGAGAGGTGGCTCAGGGGTTAAGCCTCCGCCTTGCAGGCGGAAGGTCCTGAGTTCGGATCCCAGATCCCACGTATAGACGCCAGACGGAAGCGGGGGCGGCCTGCGCTTCTGGTCCTGGTAGGGCGGAGCCTGTGAATCCTGGGGCAGAAGGAGGTGGAGGCGTCCTTGGTGGTTCGCGAATTCGTCCGTGGTTCTACACACACATACACACACACACAGACGCGCGCGCACATACACACAGTTGAATAAATAATAATAATAAAAAAAAGAAATATTGGCTTGTCATTTTTTTGTGATATGTTATTTGTCTGTTTTTATATAGTGATTCTATTCTCAGTTATTATAAGGTTTGAAATATTACTTGTAATTTTGTTTAGGGAGGTGCTAAAATTGGTGCTAATTATTTGAATATTTGACAGGATTCAGATTTGATGTGAGTTGATCTTGGGCTTTTCTTACTGGAAGGTTTTAAATAACCAATTTAACCCTTTTAGTGGTGTTCTATTAAAAATTTCCCAGATTTTTTTTCATTTACATAATTTCTTTTTAATTCTTCAATAGTCTCATACATGTACACAAGAGCTTTAACTCATTTCTACCCCATGATACCTGATACTATGACCCTTTCTTTTGTTTTAACTAGTCTTCTCCTATTTTCCTTCCTTTGTGAGTATATGTGGTCTGCCATGTTCCATAAGTGTTACCTTCAGTGGCAAGGAAGTCAGACTAACTAAGACATCTGCATCACTGCTCATCCAAGGTTCAGGAATTTTGTGGAAGATGGTGGGGAAAGAATGTTAAGAGCCAATGGTTGGGGAGGAATGCTAGAATGCTAGTCTTCTAGTCCTTCTTAACTCAATTTCAGTAGCTTGTATTTTTCTAGAGGTTGCAATGTATTTTGAATTTAGGCTAAATAGCTAGATTTTAAGAATTCTTGCCACGTAAAATAGTAAATCACTAAGATTTGTCTTAACTTACTATTCTTTTGATTTCTATGAACAATTCAACAGTCCCTTTCCTGGGCACATACCCAAAGGAAATGAAACCAACATCTCTTAAAGACATACTCTTCCATGTTTGCTATAGCATTTTTCCCAGCAGCTGAGTTATGGAAACAACCTCAGAACTTATCAAAATGCAAGTAAATAAACATCCATTCAACACAAAATGGATAAACTGGGAATGCTGAACCAGCTGACATATATGGGATGAAAAGGAAACATTATAAACACACACAAAGAAGAACAAAGTAGTTGTCACCTGGGGCAGGGGTAGTGACAGAATTAAGGTATTGATCAGAGTGGCTGTTATATAGTAGGAACAATTAGGCACAACCTAAAAATTACATATAATAGAATTGCATGGTATTGGGATTCATACTCAAGTACATTTTATCTGGTCTTGCTACATTTTTTTAAACAAGATTACTACATATGTTGATGATAGTGTTTATCTGCTAGACTTCAGATATTCTGAACAATACACATGTGTATTCCAAATATACACATATTTTACTTAAAGAATTTGCTGATATCAAATAAAATAAGATTTAGAGTGTCAGTCTACTAATTATTCCCAAACTCGTTATGGTCTTCTTTTGTAAAATGATATTTATCAGTAGCCAAATTGAACAAATTGCATTTCTGCCAGTAATAACTAGAAAACACATGCTCACTTAGGAATTGAAAGCAGAAGTAAGTGCTTAAATTCACTATGAAAATTGTGAACTTTGCCCATTTCGACAACTTAAATGAGTATAATGCTCAAGAAAATAACAAGGATCCAGCAAGAAGGACAAAACTACTGATTTATTCAATATCTCTTTTGCCTTCCATCAAAATTCTTTATCCCATTATGTCGATATCTAAAACTTTATAGATACATTAGTTTTGCTTCCCAAGCATTTTTATAACATTTATTTTAAACTATAAAATGAATTTTCATGGAATTTTCTTATAGATACATACAAACACACACACACACATGAAAGATCAAAAGGAAAACAAAATTATCACACAGAAAAATTTACTGATTCTCTACATTAGTGTTATAAATATTTGCTTTTCTCTTCTATATTGTTTTTTAAACATTATGAGCTGTTTCCTATAAACTAAAATGCAATTTATTTTCATACTCATATCATAAATAATTAACATTTAGGACCATGGGGGTCTTTGTTATGTAGAGTTCACATTCTGCCTGCCTGCAACTGTGTAAACTTGTATTCTATTGTGGATTTTTGTGACACACAACATGGATCATCATACTTTCTGGACATTCATGCTGCCCATGTGCAGAGAGAGCTTTATTTATTCTCCCTTAGGCAGCATTTTCTTTACTTTTGCCTTAGCAGAATTGTTACACATTCCAGAATAATCATAGCAGCCATATTGAGAATAGAGATCATATTTTTTCACCCAACCTTTTTTGTTTGTTTTTCTTCCAGTCATATAAAGTTGATAAGTACCCCATTCTCCTCCCTCCCTCCATCCTTCCCTGGATCCCCTTGCTCCCTTCACCCTTTTCCCTTTCCTTGTCTCCCCTCCCCCCATCCCCCTCCTGTTCCTGGAGCATCCTTTAGTGTGCATGTCAAACTTCCCTCTGGGTCCTCCTCTCTGATGAGATGTGAGGACTCAGTAGCATTGCCTAAAGCTCTTTTTGTGTTCCCCTTAGTATAGGAACACTATTGTGGCTGTTAATCCCTTGCCTCTACGGATCCTAGTGCCTGTGGTCCATGCTAGACTTTGGGAGGTCAATGATATGTTGGTCATTGCGCAGGTCATGCAAAGTCCTATTATGATTACTTTGGCCCTAACTTGTGTGGAGTATCATGCATATCGTTGCTCCTCCCCATCTTTAGGCTTTTAGAAACTTACCGCCCCCTCTTCGGCAAATTTCCTGAGCTTTAGGATAGGAAGAAATTAGGTTGGCCTGGTTGCAGGTGGTTGATGTAGAGTCTCTGATGTTCTGAATTATGGTTTGTTGATCTTTTTTCAGTATTGCTGCTCCTACATCACCCTTAGCTCCTTCCTGGTGGATATTGGATGTCACCCCCTGGCCAGAGATAAAAGGCTGTTAAAATAGAGTCTTATTATAAGAGTAGATTCAAACGTAGATGGAGTAAGAGTATGAGACCACCGTGGGGGGGGTGTCAGTTTTTTGACCCAATCTTAACAGAAACTATTTCGGTATTTCATTAAGCAATATTTTATGTTTTGCCAATATTTATCTTCTTTTTTTATGTTTTTTTTCCGCTCATACAAACGTAATAGGTACCCCTGTCCCCTCCCTCCCTCCACCTCTCCCTGGACCTCCCTGTTCCCTCCCCCTTTTTCCTCTTCCTTTCCCCCCTTCCTGCCTTTCTCCCAATGCCCCCTCCCCCATCTCTGAGCATCCTTTAATGTGTAATCAAACTTTTCTCTGGGTCCTTCCTCAGAGGAGGTGTAAGGACTCAGTGGCATTCCTAGAATCTTCTTGTGTTCCCCTTAAGTATAGGAACACTATGTGATTGTTAATCCCTTGCTTCTAAGGATCCTAGTGTCTTTAGTCCATGCTAGAATTTGAGGGGTCAATGATATGTTGGTCATTGCACAGATCATGCAGAGTCCTATTATAATTGCTTCAGCCCTAACTTGTGTGGAGTACCTTGCATATCATTGCTCCTCCCATCCTTTTGCTCTTACACTCTTACCGCCCCCTCTTCTGCAAATTTCCCTGAGCTTCAGGATGGGAAGAGATTAAGCTGGCCCAGTTCCAGGTGGTTGATATAGAGTCTCTGATGTTCTGAATTATGGCTTGTTGATTTTTTTTTCAGTTTTGCTGTTCCTCCAATGCCCTTGGCTCCATCCTGATGGGCACTGGATGTCACCCCCTGGCTAGAGATAAAAAGGTTTTAAAATAGAGTCTTATTATTAGGATAGATTCAAAGGTAGATGGGATAAGAGTAGGAGACTGCGGTAAGGGGTGGGTCAGTCTCCCATTGCAAAATGGTTACCTTCTATCTATCTGCCAGACTGTATGCCCTCCCTTTCTGGTGAGATCATACCCCATCAGTTGCAAGTGACCAGGAAGGAGAGTCTGTGAGCTTAACCAGATGTTTCATTACTTACTTGCAGTCCTTGATGGTGGTCTATTTTCTCTGCTGTAGCATGATCCCCTCTCTCCCTTTTTCTGGTGGGGCCCTCCTTCCCCTTCCTTCCTGTTTAATCTTTGCAATTACATAGGTATTACAGAGATTTATCTTTGAGTGTGTCTCTAAGTGGGTTTGATACTAGGATCCACCTATTAGGAATACATATGGCACTTAATTTTCTGTGTCTGGGAAACTTCACTCAATATAATTGTTTCTAATTCCATTCATTTCCTGGCAAATTTTATTAATTCATCCTTTTTGATGGCTGAGTAGTATTCCATTGTATAAATGTACCACATTTTCCTTATCCACTCGTCAACTATTGGACATTGGGTTGATTCCATGACTTTGCTATGTAAACAGTGGGCTATGAACAGGTCATGCTTGTGCATCAAGGTGAATTTTTGCTGTATGGGGGATTATTCCCAAAAGTGGAATAGCTGGGTCTATGGCATTTCAACAATTTTATGGAGTGTCTTCTTGAACTTTTATTGGGTTCTTAAGATCCAATTTAGGTCATCAGTTTGCTTGTCAAGTACCTTTACCTGCTGAGCTATCTCAATAATATGTAATGTTGAATTTTATGGACAAATGTGGATTTTATGAATGTCATATTTTTCAGTTTTAGTCCGATAATATTACATCTATTTGATTGTCAAATGTCAGGTGATTGATGGAGTTTTGGCTAATGTTTAACTCACAGTAGGTCCAGTAGGTCCCCGAACTCATCCAATGGTTATTTCCCCAGTGCCAGAATGTATAATTGGAATAGACATACTTAGAAGTTGGCAGATCCCTCACATTTGTTCCTTGAAATGTGGAGTAAGAGCCATTATGGTTGGGAAGGCCCAATGGAAGCCTTTAGAATGCCTCTACCAAGGAAAATAGTGAATCAGAAACAGTATTGTACCCTGGAGGAATTACAGAAATTAGTGCGCATAAAGGACTTGAAGGATGCAGGGGTGGTGTTTCTGACCATCTCTCCTTTAACTCTCCCATTGGCCTGTGCAGACGACAGATGGATCATGGAGAATGACAGTTGATTATTGCAAACTTAATGAAGTTGTGACCCATTGGCAGCTGCTGTACCAGATATGGTTTCATTGCTTGAGCAGATCAACACATTTCCTGGTACTTGGTAGGCAGCCATTGATCTTGCAAATGCTTTTTTCTCCATACCTATTCATAAGACATCTGAAGCAATTGCTTTCAGTTGGCAAGGCCAGTAGTATACATTACAGTGTTACCCAAGGATATTTAATTCTCCAGCCCTATGCTATAACTTGGTTTGTAGATATCTTGATTGCTTGTCTCTTCCACAAGGTATCGCACTAGCCCATTATATAGAGATATTAGGCTGATTGGATCAAGTGAGCAGGAAGTAGCAAGCATTTTGGATTTGTTGGTAAGGCATATGCTCAACAGATGATGGAAAATAAATCCAACCAAAATCCAAGGACCTTCCACTTCAGTAAAATTTTTAGGAGTTCAGGGTGTGAGGCATGTAGAGATATCCCCTGTAAGGTAAAGGATAGTTATTGCACCTGGCCCCTCCCACCACTAAGAAAGAAGCACAACGTTTAGTGGGCCTGTTTGGATTTTGGAGGCAGCACATTCCTCACTTGATGTGTTACTTAGGCCCATAACCAAGTAACTCAGAAAGCTGCCAGCTTTGAGTGGGGCCCAGAATAAGAGAAAGCTCTTCAGCAGGTTCAAGCTGCTATACAGGCTGCCTTGCCACTTGGACCATATGATGCAGCAGACCCAATGGTATGGAAGTGTCTGGTCAGATAGAGATGCTGTTTGGAGTCTCTGGCAGGTTCCCATAGGTGAATCACAGAGGAGACCCTTGCGATTTTGGACAAGGCCCTGCCATCATCCGCAGACAATTACTCTCCTTTTGAAAAACAACTTGGCTTATTATTAGGCCTTAGTGGAAACGGAACGTCTGACAATGGGTCACCAAGTTACCATGGGACCTGAGTTACCCATCATGAGTTGGGTGTATCTGACCCAGCAAGCCATAAAGTTGGACGGGCACAGCAGCAATCTATATCAAATGGAAATGGTACATACGAGACAGGGCCCAAGCAGGCCTGAAGGCACAACTAAGCGGCATGAAGAAGTTGCCAAATGCCTATGGTTCCCCAGCCTTTTGCAATGCCTGTTCCCAAGCATGCACCTAGGGCCTCCTGGGGTGTACCTATGATCAGTTGTCTGAAGAGAGAAGACTAGGGCCTGGTTCACAGATGGTTCTGCTCGCTATTCCAGTGCCACTCAGAAGTGGACAGCTGTAGCACTGCAACCCTTTCTGCACAACCTAAAGGACACTGGAGAAGGGAAATCTTCACAATGGGCAGAACTTTGGGCAGTGCACATAGTTGTACACTTTGCCGGGAAGGAAAAATGGCCAGATGTGTGACTGTATACTGATTAGGGGCTGTAGCCAATGGTTTGGCAGGATGGTCAGGGACTTGGAAGGAACATAATTGGAAAAAGTGGTGAAAAAGACATCTGGGGAAGAAGAATGTGGATAGATTTCTCCCAATGGGCAAAGGACACAAAGATATTTGTGTCTCATGTAAATGCTCATCAAAAGACGACATCGGCAGAAGAAACATTCAATAATCAGGTGAATAAGATGACCCATTTTTGGACAGTCAGCCTCTTTTCCGCCATTCCTGTCATTGCCCAATGGGCCCATGAACAAAGTGGACATGGTGGCAGAGATGGAGGTTATGCATGGGCTCAACAACATGGACTTCCACTCACCAAGGCTGACCTGGCTACAGCTGCTGCTGAGTGCCAAATCTGCCAGCAGCAGAGACCAATGCTGAGCTCTCGATATGGAGCTATTCCTTGGGGTGACCAACCAGCAACGTGATGACAGGTTGACTACATTGGACCACTTCCAAGATGGAAAGGGCAGCACTTTATTCTTACCAGGATAGATACTTGTTCTGATTAGGATTGCCTTTCCTGCACGTCATACTTCTGCCAAGACTACCATCCAGGGACTTACAGAATGTCTTATCCACCGTCATGGAATTCCACACAGCATTGCTTCGGATCAGGGAACTCATTTCATAGCTAAAGTATGGCAGTGGGCTCATGACCATGGGATTCATTAGTCTTACCATGTTCCGCACCATCCTGAAGCAGCTGGCTTGATAGAACGGTGGAAGCCTTTTAAAGGCACAATTGCAGCATCAATTAGGTGGTAATAGTCTGGAGGGATGGGGCAGAATTCTCCAGAAGGCAGTATAGCCTTAAACCAGCGTCCAATAAGGGTACTGTGTCTCCTATAGCCAGGATTCACGGGTCCAGGAATCAAGGGTGGAAACAGGAATAGCTCCTCTTACTATCACTCCTCGTGACCCATTAGGAAAATTTTTGCTTCCTGTTCCCGCAACCCTGTATTCTACTGGCTTAGAAGTTTTGAGTCCAGAACAGGGAATGCTTTTGCCAAGAAACACAGCAACTATTCCTTTGAACTGGAAGCTAAGGCTTTCTCCTGGTTATTTTGGACTTTGATGCCCTTGAGCCAACAAACTAAGAAAGGAATAACAGTGTTAGGAGGGTGATTGGCCCAGACCACCAAGGAGAAATTGGACTGGTTCTCCACAATAGTGGTAAGGAAAAGTATGTCTGGAGTGCAGGAGAGCCACTAAGGCATCTCTTGGTATTACCATGTCCGTGATTAAGGTCAAGGGGAATTTACAGCAATCCAACACAGGAAAGACAGTAAATGGTCCAGATCCTCCAGGAATGAAGGTAAGGGTAACCCCTCCAGGTAAAGAGCCAAGACCTGCAGAAGTACTTGCTGAAGGTGGAGGAAATACAGAATGGGTAGTAGAAGAAGGTAGTAAAATACCAACTAAGGCCATGTAACCAGTTATAGAAATGAGGATTATAATGCCATGAGTGCTTCTGGTCTAAACTGTCAAGAATAGACTTGTGCATGTCCACATATTCTAAGAAGATATTTATGTTATAATGTAATGTGTTTTTTTAATTTTTTTATTCAATTGTGTGTGTGGTATATGTATGTGTGCGCAGGCGGTGTGTGTCTGTGTGTGTGTAGAACCACGGATGAATTCGGCAACCACCATGGACGCCTCCACTTCCTCCGCCCGGGATTCACAGGCTCCGCCCTACCAGGACCAGAAACGCACCCCCCCACTTCCACCTGGCATCTATACGTGGGATCTGGGATCCAACTTAGATCTTCCACCTGCAAGGCGAGGCTTAACCCCTGAGCCACCTCTCCAGCTCCTGTAATTGTAATGTTAATCTGTAGTTATGAGATGAAATGTTGTAATCTACATTATGATATTGCAATATGGGACAATGCTTAACAAAGCATTTCTTAAGGGGCATTGTCATTGATCTTGGAAAAACTAATGAGTGTGTGGTTGTACGTGATAGCATATTATGTAGGCGGAACTCAGAATCTTACTGTTTTTATTTGGAGAATTTTAATGGCCTAAGGAAATGTGATTTGGTGTCAAGTTGACAAGGGGTGGACTTGTGATAGTTAAGCCTGGGGGTCAACTTGACACATCCGGTATTAACTAAGCTGGGCTGAGACCACCTCTGGAAACAATCAACTGAGACTACTTGAGAGGATTGTACACACCCTAGATCCTATCAGAACTCCAAGCTCTCAAAGGATCCCCCAATACTACATCATATAAAAAGGAGCCACCAAGGAGAACAGATAGATGCCTTCTTGCAGCTGTGCTAGGAATCGTTCTTCCTCTGGAAACCTGGACTAAGACTCTAGAGTTCACCAGCCTTCAGCCATCACCCACTTGACTACCGAACTGAGCAGTAGCTATTGGCAGCCATCGTTGGACTACCTCAGCTACTGGCAGCCTTTGCGGGACTACCTCGGTGATATCTGTAAGCCAACCAATAAATTCATATATATATAATATTCGTTTCTGTGAATTCTGTGACCTAGAGAACCCTAACTAATAAATCTGATAATATTACATCTATTTGATTGTCAAATACTGAAACAGCTTTGCATTGCATGCCTTGGGAAAATTCAACACAGGCATGGTATATTATTGCCTAAACTTAATATACTGATATTCTATGGAAAGTATATGTGCATAGGTATTTTTGTAGAAAGATTTGTGTCTTTTACACGGGGGTAATTTTGACTTCATAAAAGTTAGATTGTGGTCCTCATCTTCTATTTTAGGGAAAAGAATATGTAAGTTTAATTTTGCCTATTTATATTAAAGTATGTGCATGTATGGTATGCCGGTGTGTACACTGTGTGTTTTTTTTTGTAGTTATATATGAAGTTTATTCCTTTTTTAATACATATTTTATTATTTCTGCCATACAAACTTAATAGGTAGACCAGTTCCCTCCCTCCCTCCCCCCTCCCCCCCGAACCCCTGCTCCCCCTCCCTTCCCTCCCTATCCCCCAATGTCTCCCCCACAATTCCAGAGAGTCCTTTATTGTGTATGTCTAACTCTCCTCTGGGTCCTCCTCTCCGATGACGTACAAGGACCCAGTGGCATTTCCCTGAACCCTTTCTTGTGTTCCCCTTAAGCGTAGGAACACTACTGTGGCTGTCATCCTTGCCTCCAAGGATCCTAGTGTCTTAGCAAATGCTAGACTTGTGAGGTCAATAGTGTGTTGGACATTGCGCAGGCATGCAAAGTCCTATTATGATTGAACAAGAAGCATCTTCTAATACACAATTCTTTCAACTTTTTTAAGTGTAGGAGCTTAAACTCAAGATTTCTTATTCAAATGTTTGATGTTACTGTTCTAAATTTTTATTCATGAATTTAAAACTATTTTACCAAATAGTTATTATTTTTAATTCTTAGCTTCTAATGTTATGAGCTTATTGAATCATATTTATTGTAGATCGAACTTTGTCATAATCTACAGAGATTTCATTGTTGCAAAGTTGAATGCCTGGATGATCTCATGGCCTGGACTGTAATCTTGATCTCAGATTATTTGTGTATATTTAATTTATGATTTACTTATAAAGGAGAGATAAATACATGCCAGGGCTTACGTGAGTGTCAGACAACTTTCAGTATCTGTTCTGACTCCAGGTCATCATGCAGATACCCACTGAGCCACTTTTGGACCATTATTTCAATGTGTGGTTGT